>OU538733.1:2500000-3750000 GCA_912999735.1 Aporia crataegi | reverse complement strand
GATCTATCCTATTTGTACATGTCACAGACAAAATCTAGTGAAGGGTTTCTGAGAATATATGGCAACAAATGAACTGCACTATATGCAGTTCATTTGTTACTTTATTTTAAGAGATTTATTTTGTACCTGTACAATTCCTGTAACAGACAGAACATCACCAGGGCAAGCTGTTCCAACAAGGTCTCCTTGCAAGTCTATTTCCACACTTCTTGGTATAGTCCCAGAAAGACTCTGAAAGTTTAAAAAAAGAAAATGAATGGTACAAACTATGAAAGTAAAGAAATTAATATATATATAAATATGTAGGTATAATAAGACTTATGAATCTAGTATATAAGACAGGTGTAAGGAGTAAATGTTGAGGCGACTGCTGGTAGACCTAGTTGAATGTTATTGGACCAGACCTAAGAACTAAGTACCTAACTTGAGAAAATACATTTCAAAAGCAGGTGAGTGTGAAACAAAAGAGAATGAAAGCAAGATACTATGATCCCTACATATATATGTAATATATATTAGTGTATATAGGATCATAGTAGGTAGAAGTCTATGATTGCTGGCCACTTTGAAAAAAGGTGTGATAATAAAAAGAAAAAATAGTTTCAAGTTAATCTAACCTGTGATTGTATTTCCTGAATTTTAGCTACTTGCCAATCAGTTGTATGTGTAAATGGTGATGACTGTAGAGGTTCAAATTTATTCCCACTTCTGCAACTCAGGCATTCATTTGGTACTGAAATATTTTTATACAAACATTGCTAATATATTTAGCAATGTTTACTGCAACACTTTTTTCTTCTAATTTTAAGTTATACAAAAAGTTATTTATGCAGAATTAAAAATTATATGAAATTAAAGTGTCAATTTGTCAATCAAACTTGAAAAGAGCATCTTATATTATGGTTTTAATTTAGGAATTGTGCATGATACCTGTGAAAACACCTTGAGGCTGCATAACAGCTTGTATGTCTTGGCAACTGGAACATTCAAATGCCATTGAAGTACAAATGAGTCCAATGCTGCCCACTCTTATGACGGTACCTTTTATTGTTACCAATTTTCCTAAAGCAATAAAATTATCCATACAAATATAAAGAATTTAATATGGTAAAGAAAGATAATTTATTTCTTTGCTGTGGTTGTAATTTAATATATTTTGTACTTACCAAAATAATTTACTTTTAAATTTGCCATTGGAATAACTGGTTGATGATTTAGTACCCTGACCTTAATTCTTGAGTCACATTTAAGAGTCTGTATTATATAAAAAAATATTATATAAAACTTAATAGTCTTTTATAATTATTTAGATAATTGTACACATACCTCATGTAAACAAAATTCTAAGAGGCGTAGAGTATATTCTGGCTTTTCAAATAGATCAGTTTGAAATGTTGACCAGTAATTATTAAAGTCATCATCATTAATTAGGCTTTGGATATCTAATGGTACACTTCTAGTTTGGTCTATTTTTTCCAAATTAAAAATGGCTTTATTTTTATTAATATATCTTCTTATACATTCAATACGACTGTTTGTTTCAGGAGTTGGTGAATCTGGAATTATTAGAGAATTAGAGAGTACCTATACTCTTACACATTTGGTTCAGATTGTACGTTTCTTAGTATACAAACCTTGAATGGGAAAATATAACTTCCATACACTCGTCTCTGAATTTACTCGTACCACGATGGGGACTTGATTTGCTGGGCCTCTAGCTGAACTGGCAGCGAAAGAGGAACTTGTAGTTGTTGAATTGATTATACTTCTATTTTCACTTGTTAATACTCTCGACTTATTGCTGTTACGGTTCCAATTGTTTTTATAACGTCCTCTCCAATTTCTTCGCATTATTAATTCAATTGTAATAATCAACTGGATACCAAAATTAGACGTCGAAATGTACCCAACTACCAAGGAAAAAATAAAACATAAAACTAAGAGTAAAATTAAGATAGTTAATTCTTAAGATTCCCGCTTGTTTACATTACTTCTCGCCTTGTAGATTGTGCATGCTTGTGTTGTTTGTGGTATTGTCAATTATAGAGCTCTGTCTGCGTAGGTAGTGAGTGTGCGACAATATGCCAGTTATATATTCTGTGATGTCGTCGTTATTGTAGTTTAAATTACAAATAATAAAAATACAGACATGGCATAAAGGTCTTGTAACCAAACCGAAAACCTTAAAAAAACACTTTAATTTTGGAACGAATTTCAAAAACAGAATTGAAGTTTTGACATGTTTCGAGTAAAAGAAAATATTTATCAGTTGTGATTAGTTATTATATGAGTGAAGGAATATTTTATACTTTTTAGAAACGGAATCTCTAATTACATAGTATTAGCATCTGTACAAACTACAATTACAATAACATGGCCGATGAAGGTGATGGAGGTGGAGCTCCACCTGAAACTCCGGCTCCTGAAGCTGAAAATGCTGAAGCTGCTGCAGAAGATACAGAAGGTGATGTTGAAAAAACTGCAGTCAAGATAGATGAAGTCGCTAGGCGTATATCCAGAAAGCAGTCTATGTATCAAGCCGAACAAGAAAATGCTAATGAAATACTTGATATTGATAGAACTGCCTTAGAAGCGATTTTAGACGTTAGCGCACGTCTAAAAGATATTCAAAACAAGAGCAAGATCTCCATGAGTACTTTAGGTTTAGCACATGAGTCCTACAAAGACAAACAAGTAAATAAAGTCCCATGATGTTCTATTCCTAACTTGTTTTATTTTTGTTATTGATAAACTTTGTTTTTTTTAGGCAAAGGCAAAGGAAGCTCGAAGCAATAGAATGGGTGGTTTGAAGACACAGCATAGGTTTTTGTTGGAAAATGCTGCAACAATTATTAATAAGTCCATTGAATATGTTTTGGTAAAAACATTCTTTACATTTTTTTTGTATTAGGAATTTAGGTTTGGTTTAACTTGCAAGCTCTAATCTTAAAACCATAAAACAAGTCATAGGAGAGGACCTCCATGAATTTAACAATAGATTGATTAAAAAAAATCAATATTTGACTTTAACATTGTTTTCCATATTAGTTTTTTCCAAAGACAATTATTGTCAAAATAAATTTTAGGAAGGAGTGTATGATGCTGATATTCATATAGATATACTTGACAGTGCTGTGGCTGAAGGTGGCAGAAATTGTATTGCTTTATGTGATGCTTGGTTGCCACCTCTAAAAATGGGTAATTCCTAAACTTATATTCTTTTAAGCAAAATAAGGATATTTTTATTACTAGGTACATATAAATATATAAAATGTAGTATAAACCTTCAACTAAAAATTATAAATAAAATTTATAAAATGAGCTAGACACCTAGAGCAAGGATGTACATAAAATATGAATATAAAATATGTATTAGCCCTTGTCTGCCTAAAATTCAGATCAAGCCTACTTCAGAATTAAATTAAGAACTTGAAGACAATTTAAAATTTAAATCATGTTAATGACAAATAAGAATACTTCATAAGTGGATGAATAGTCTGAATGAATCATATCTTAAAGCTGCGTCTACGCTAGGAGAGCCGAGCACAAGCGAAGCATAAGCAGTGTCGTTCGCGGCGTCAAGTGTGGACATACAACGAACCTATAACGATCACTGTCCTCGAGTCACTGCAAGCGCGAAGCAAATCCCTTTGTGTTCGTCAAGAAACAGACAACAGGCGGAACGCAGTCGAGTACGAACGAAATGCTTGCAGCGCGCTCGTCCGAGGCTTGTAAGTCGGTCCACACTAGACGAATTGTGTTCGGCTCGTGCTCCGCGCGTGCTTGGCTCTCCTAGCGTAGACGCAGCTTAATAATGGAGCTTAATAACCATCTCGATAACGACAGCTTTCAAATATAACAAACACACATCCATTTCGTGTAAAACTTTAACAAGCTTCTCTTTTTGCATTGAGGATTGAAAAAGTTTACAATATATTATCGAATTAAGATGATTTTTTTGCTTCCAAAGTACTTATTATATGAAAGCTATATCAAAAATTTCAGAATCTGGTAGGTTTATACCTAATCAAAAAGGATTAATGGAAAGGACATACATATCAGATTGTTCTACTATTGGAACGGCAGGCATGTGTGTTGCTATGTACAGGATTAAGAATAAAGTTATAGATACGAAAAATGTTGCTGATGTTAGTAAATATTTGTATGTTGCATTTCTAGAATTAAAATAAGGATTTTAACGACAGGTATGCATCGCGTCTGCGTGATGCACAGGAGGCCCTGAGTTCGAATCCCGGGGGGACAAATGAATGTTTAAAAAATGATCAGTGAAAACAGATACAGAAATGTGTCTATAGCTATGTATTAATTTTTACAGGACTATTACTTAGTATTCTTTGATATAAATCAAGAATCGGAAAATGTAGTATCGGGCATTTTTAGAACTATGAAGCGTGTATATGTACCTGCTTTAAATGTATGTAAGGCGTGGGGCGATATTAACCCCCCAAACCCAAGGAGCGCTGAAATTATCAGCACCTACATTTCTAAGATAATGCTCTTTACGGATTATCTTGAAAGTGAGTTTTTAAATCGTTTTATCATTTATCACAAATTTAAATACATAATTAAAGGCAGGTTTTAATTATACTTACCTACTACTAGTGGACTTGATAGCTGTTATCGCATTAAAATATCCATTTAAATGTCGTTTTCTATATAAAATATCACTTCCTAAAGTAAGGTTCTAAAGGTTCTTGTCATCCCTGTACAAAACAAAGCATAAAACAAATTTAATCAGACGTGTTTTAATAAAAGCGATATTAACGAACACTAATTAACCACCTCCGTAGAAACGTGAACGTCCACGTATCTGCGAGTTTTGCGGCAAGTCCTGGGTGCCGGGGAATCCCGAGGGAACTAATGAACTGCTGTCTCCCCAATGAAAGTGTTTCCGTTGTGTAAGCACAAAAATCTGATCATCTGAAATATACACAGTAAGCTGTATCTGCTCATGCGTGTTATGCGGAATTTCAGTTTCGCATCGAACAAGAATTGGTTTTTTATAGATAATACTATAGATAAGATAATTTAATATAGATTTTTGACTATTCGATTAAAATTGGAACTGCTGTTGTATTTACTTACATATAAAAACTTACAGAAACAAAGATTGATCTCGATTGCTGTACAAAGTTTAAAATAAATCTGTCGCTATATGAAGAAGAGTTGGCGGATGCGGAGAAAATGAAATTGGCTATAACTAAAACTCATGTACTTGAAGAGATATGTTCCTTTGTTAAGCAGTGGAATAAGCAAATAACAATGGTATTAATTTTTGTCTTATGTTTTTGAGCTTCTACGTTCCACTGTCCAAGCCCATAAGATCATTAGAATACGTTAGTAATGTTTTTTTAGCTGGATATTAGTCATTATAAAGTTATGGAAAATTTGAAGCGAACTTTCTAAAATCACTTCGACCGTATCCAATACGGTTGAAGTGATTTTTGAAAGTTCGCTTAAAAAAATTTTTAAAAATTAATTGAAATGTTATTAGAACAAGCACAAACTGGAGTTTGAAACATTTTAAAATATATTCATAAAACTTTCTCTTTATTGTAAACATTTTAGCCTCAAAAAACGTCGGCATTAAAAAACCAAATTGTATCCATCTCTTTGTTGTTCGTTGGAATTGTTTGACCTTGAGTTTCATGCTTCTATAAAAGATGAAAAGCAGTTTGCAGCAAGTTGCAGTGAAGACTGCGTAACTCAAAATTTTTCCTATCAAATATTCTTATAAGAAAATTCTGGTGATATAAAACACAAGAATATTGTAGGTGCTCGTGCAAAGTCAGCAACTACGTCGAGAGCCATCGAATATTGGTCCATTAGCTGAGTTGGATCATTGGCGTAGACAACTTACTACCTTCACTTCGATTATCGAGCACATTAAAAGCGAGCCCTGCCAGATGTATATCCACACACTTATCAGGGCTAAGTCGAAACTTATTAAGGTATTTTAAATTTTTTATATTATCAAAGGGTCATTAAAGCCGTTAGGGTGCGTACCCAAAATACTGGCTACATTACCGCGTTGTATTGCTATACTAACGCGTTGGCCGAAATATAAGCCAGCTTTCGGGTTTTTTGTGGTCTCAACTAAGCGCGTTGATATCTCTTTAAAATATTTATCAAAGGGTATTTTGCAATTTATCACATTTAAAAAAATAGGTCAGAGCGTACACTACAGTATGTAGTGTCAGCAAATTAAGCATTTCTTTTCCACTAAGTATTTAAGCTGTTTTGGTATATAAACTGTATGAATTTCATTTTTTGTAGATTGTTGTAATTAGTTGAACAAGTTTGATTTTCCTTTGTTTGGTTTTGATTTTTCGTTTTTTTTTTGTTAGTTTGGTTTGAAGTTTTTTTTGTTTGATTGGAAAATGTGATACTTTTGATGTAAATATAGTAATTAAGGCAAAACATTTGTAAAATATTATATATTATCGTAAAACGATGACTACCTCAATTGAATGCATTAAAAATTTAACTACTAAAGTATTTTCTATAGAAATGGAGGAGCTTGGATAATCAAGTGACAGATTTTTATAACGAGGCCTATGATAACGTTAAATACTTGTATGCTTTGGAAAAATATTGTGAGCCCTTGTACCGGTTAGTTTAATGTTTTTATTATCTGATTATTTCTCATTTTATATGTCACACAATGTCCGAATACAAAATAACTCAGTAGATTAAAAAGAAAAATTTGTTTAATATGTGGGTCTGTTGCACAGTAGATGTAAAACGAACAGATATACATAGTTACAGATTTTGATGCCATTTGCTTGAAAACTAATTAGTCGAGTGTCCCTACTTAGGATACAGCAAAGTCGAGTGATCTGTTAGAAAATAGTTTATTTTTAGAGGAAATCTTTTTTATTCAATTTGGCTTAATTTTTTCATACCTAACGTTGTCTTACGTTTTAGATGCGATCCTCTAACAATGCAACAGTTCATTCCCGGCCTACTATACACAGTGCGGATGATTTTCGCAACGTCTCGATACTACAACACTACGAAACAGATCTCCACACTGCTCGTTAAAGTCACCAACCAAATACTCAATATGTGCATGGACTATTTGACAAATAATGGCAAAAAGACCATATGGAATCAAGACAAACTTAATTTTATTAAGAAGGCTAAGGTAGGTTTTGTTTAAGGCATTTCATGTAATAAAACTCTACATGTTCACATAATGAACGTGTTGTCTTTAGTTCGGAAACCCTACGTTTGCATTTAAGAGTAACAAAGTCGAAGTAAAAAAATATCTATTCATATTGAATCAAATACATGATCGCTTATGAACGTCACTTAGGTCTAAGATTACAGGCTGTTCAAGAACGCGCATAAATCTAAGAAGGACAGTTAAAAACTCAGTCGGGTTATCATTTTCACGAATTAAAAAAAAACATTTTACATTTCTACAACAAACATAAGAATGCTTCCTTGGTCTAGTCGTAAGCGCGTAAGCGGTCCTGGGTTCGATTCCCGGTGGAGATAAAAAAAACGGTCTGGCAGGGCATAGAAGGCTGATCACCTACTTGCATCCAAAGAAAAAAATCGATCAGTGAAACGCATCTGCCCCATACCACCACATACATACTTTACAACACACAAAAAAATTTATTGTAATTTGGAAGACCCAGATAGTTCGTTGCTAGAAAACCGAAAACGAGGGTCTTTAGTTATTTAGTTCTTATCAAAGTAAAGTATATAGTAGAAATAAAGTATGCCATTGTAAGTTTACTTGCAACTTGAAAGTGCATACTTATATTTCGGAACAAGAGTTTAGGTTCACCATTACAACGATTTAAGTTTTATTTACATTTGTTTCTTTCAGTTATGTCTGGGTCTATATAGTTTTTACCGCGAATGTTACAACGAGACTCAACAAGAGATGATGGAAGCAGCTGACGAAAGACCTTTTGATTGCTCGGAAATGTACATTTTTGGAAAATTTGAAACATTCCGAAGACGATTGTTAAAGGTGTCTATAATTTATAATACTAAACAGAAGAAAGGCTACTTTAATTGATTTTGGTAAACCACAAATTTCAATTAATTTGAATTTAATTTTTCCCTTTTAGATTATAGATCTGTTCCAAACATACATAACATACTACGTTCTGAACAAGACTACATTAGAAGGTATAGAGGAATATGCCGCTAATTGCAATAAGCTTTTCAAGACGATTTCTTCAAAAACATATGATGGCCTGGATCATAGGTGCTTATCTTATTTTTACTTTTATAAAAATACTAAATGTGCCCACAGCTTACACCTGCTATCTCAATTAAAAAATTTAGAGTGGGGGTAGAAGGGTGAAAAAAACTTTTCGACCTATTTTCATACCTCCTATTAAAACAATGGTAGGTATGAGAATAAACATACCATTAAAATTTCATGAAATACAGTTTCGGAGGAGTATGAACACACACCGAGAGATGGGATTTTTATATATTACAAGAAAAATTAAACGAGTTTAAGTATGCCAAATTAAATTCTACTATATTTTCTGTTGTTGAAGTATTGATGTAACAATCTTGTATGTTTCAGACGTCCTGACTTTGACAAAGACTATAAAACATACAAGGATGCAATTTCTACACAGGAGATACTTCTTGAAAACTTTATGATCGCTGTAAGTGTCGCTCATTAAAATTAAAAATAGAGTTTGAAAGACAAAACTTTAACTAAATATAAATAACTAAAATAGGCTTATGAAAATGTTTGCTTTTATTAATAACTTTCGACGTTTTCTTTAACAACTGCTAGGTACGGTAAGTGAGTAAAGCTTTAGGTTGATTTCCGGAGCCACATTAGAGGTGCTTAGAACATCGTTTCATAGTCCGTCTGGCTCGACGCGTGCCCCGTGCAGCTCGCACAGCTCTTAAGTCTGAAGCCAGCTTTAAATTGTATTGATATGAAAACGTTTTCAGAGTGTCAACAAATGCCCGACTACGGAAATAGCTCTCAATTTACTTAAAAGATTCCAAAAGCTTAAATTGGATTGCTTATATTTGGAAGATCAGTATTATGACTTAATCAGTAATTATACTGGTGAAATTGAAGCATTACGTGATCGGTACTACAACTTGATTTTGTCTACAGCTTATATATCTATCTATAAATAAAAGAAATGCTGTTCGTTTGTCTCACTAAAACACGAGAACGGCTGGGCTGATTTAGTTGATTTTGGTTTTGAAAGGTTCGTCGTAGTCCAAAGAAGGTTTAACTGTGAGAAAATATGCAAAAATTGCGATCAATACCAAAAAATTCACTAGAAATAATTTATTTGGCAAAACAACGTTTGCCGGGTCAACTAAAAATAATTTATTTGGCAAAACAACGTTTGCCGGGTCAACAAGTTAAACAATATTTTATCGGATTACTTAAAATTTTACACTCATCTAATATCAACATCTGAGATTAATATTTATTCATCCCTTCGCTGTAGACATCCTAAGTGCCGCACTGCACGATTTGAATCGATCTTCTTAATAAAAAACCGCGAAGGACCATTTTTTACTTACCATCTTTAATATTTCGTGCTGAATATGACATGAGTCTTTTAAAAAGAAGGGCTAATAGTCTTTTATATGGCATTCTACGCCAAATTTCAAAAATCTTACTTGGTGAATTGCCGACATTCTTCACTCGGTTGGGAGATTTCGATAGCCATTCGTGATTGTAGCTCAGAACATCCAGTGTTCGAGACTGACATAAATATTTCGTTTTGGTAGTGCCTGATAAGTATGAATAAAGTTATATGTGTTTCTTACATACTAAACTTGCTTTATCTTTGACGAAAATATGACTTAGATACAACGAGGAACGCGAGAACCCAGAGTTACCAAGAAATATGCCGCCCGTCGCTGGTAGAATTATGTGGATTAGGTTCTATCATAAGACCATCAAGGGTCCGATGAAGGAGTTTATTCAACACCATGAAGTTATTACGCATATGGTAATTTTTAAATGTCTAAAATATTTTGTTGAAAACATATACCGAAATATATTTGAAATTGTTGTATTTTTTGTTAATTTTACTACTCTCAGTGGTATGAGTTTTGTTGTGTCGAGCATTATTTCAACAGGATCCATTTAAATATTTTTTTTTTCAGAACACTCAACGATGTATTAAATTGTACAATGTAATGACTATTGTTTTCACGGAATTCGAACTCATCTATCATAGTGCATGGGCTGAAAATGTCGGTCAGGTAAATATTAATGGAAACTCAACGGAAAAAGACAATGATTTTTTTTATATCTCGGGCGTTATCTATTAGCGGTCTATCCCAGCTTTTCATGGAATGTACTTATTATATAAGCTAAATATTGCATGAGAAAAAATAGTATGAACTTGAAATTTTGTGAATACTATGAATGAATTATCATAGTACACATTAGTGTTCTAATATGAATGCTTACAAATTTTAATGAGTGGTTTTAAGATAGAAGAACTTAGACTACTTTTAACATAAGTATTGCTTATTCTCTTGTATTTATGTCAGAGGTTTATAGTTAATGGACAATTTATATAAAGGAACTTTAGTAATATTTTGTAACTTTATACCGTACCGTATATATTTTGTAATATTATTATAACCTTGATACTTAGGTGCGGTTCGGATTAATAGCACCATTACTAATTCGACACCCCGCTACAAATAGATACGTGGTCAACTTCAGTGTTTACATTCCGGAGTGCATACGAGAGGTGGAATATATGTGGCAGTTGGGATTAAGTAAGAAATATATTATATAAAGCAATTTTTTAGTAAAAGTTAACCGTTTTAAAAAAGATGGTATACATTTAAAAAGGGCTCAGGCAATATTTTTAAATCGTAACTAAAAACCTTGAATATCAGCTGTGAAATAGAAAAATACCAAAATTGCATTAGGTGCCGATTCCTATCTCGGTGATGTCGAACGAAAAAAAAGCTCTATTTCGGATTGGAAGTAAAAAATGTATGAATTCTGAAGTCTTTTATTATTATAACGTAAGACATTAATAAACCTTTTTTATTATAATGTTATGTCTCATTTTGTCCAAGCTTCATAATTTGATGATTTGATAAAAACATTCCATTATAGATAAAACCATAATATTATATTATCAGCTTACGTTTTAATAAGTTTAATAATGAGACGATATGTTCTTGATAATCTTTACGCTTTAATTTTTTGCTAAGTATTTATAGATTGAAAATCTTATTTTAAATCTATTCTTCTAGGTGTACCAGATGCAGCACAAATTGTAGCCTACTGCAAAGAGAAGATATTTAGCAGTTATGAAAGGATAAAGTATTTAGTTGACAGAAATGATCAGATAAGAAGGTTAATAATTTTAACAATAACATTAGTAAAATGTTTCACCGTTGGCGACTTGGCCAAGTAAAATTGTATTCAAATGATAGATGTTATTTTTTAAATTTATACTATAGATAACTGGGAATCTGAGAATGCCATTGAAAAGATGTTTATATAAACTAAAGTATGAGATTCATGATCAAGAAGTGAAATACCTACATGTTCTTGTTATATTTCTTTAGGAGTATGCCAAAATTGTATCTACCATTACTTCGAGCGCAGCTTGTCAAGTTGGAGAAGGCCTTTCAACCTGGCTTTTCAACAATCACCTGGACGGCACTCGAAATTCCAGCATATTGCGACAATATCGAACTTATCCTGGATGAAGTCGATCTTTTTGTGAAAGAGGTAATTCTCTTTAAGATTCCGATTTAGTAATCATTATAAAACATGATCAAAAAGTCATGTAACTGATCATTTTGAGTAAATTTCTTAATATAAGTACGGCCAACGAGACGAGATAAAGAATGTCAATAGCCTGATCTCTCCTGAGTTACATTGCGACGGCATGTAGTTATTGCTTGACTTATGTTAGGCATATACTACAGTGGCATAGTCTATGGTTGTCAATTGTCTTTACATGTAAGAGAAAATATATGTACTCCGCTGTGCTCTGTGTTCCTGTTCCTTTGTCAAAAAGTATTCCAATAAATATGTGGTGAAACATAAAATAATCCATCTTTAAATAAATTCCATCCCAAAACTTATCTCCTACACTTTCTATATCTTTACATACAGTAAATGACAAGCTGATAAAAACATCAGTTGTTTTTTAAAGCCGAATCAACTACATTAAAGAAAATGCTTTCAAGTTGCTAATGACGATGAAAATTTACAACATTGTCAAATATTATCCTAATATCTTCTAATAAAAGTCTTATGACCCACAAAAATTTGTAACGTTCTTTATCTCGTCATTTTGTCCTTCAGGTTAAGCTTTCTGTACCTCCCAAACCAAGCTTGTTGCTTCGAGAATCGAACCTTGCCGACCAGCACAAATTGCATGTCAATGCAAATAAATTGAATACTTGTTTTTATAGGTCGTAGATATGAAAGAAGCGAGAATCGACGCCATACTGCTATCAATCACTAAATCTTTATTAGTATATTTACCGGAGCAAGCGGTGGATCCTAATTTATTCTATGAAGAAAATCTTGTGAGGCGCGATGAAATTGGTATTATTGTATTTATTTAAAAATTAATACACAACAAAAAACGGTTACATAAACAGTATATAATTTAATTGTATTTGTATTCGGTCTCTGGTAGGGGTGACACTTGCCGGACGGGGTGTCATAAATGGCACAGCGGTGTGGTTGAATTTCTACAGGCCAAAAAAAAAATGGGTTGCCTGGAAGAGGTCGCTGATTAGCGATAAGGCCCGCTCGTTGCACTCCATTGCAACAGTGTTTAAAAAAAATCAAAAAAAGATTTGTTCATCCATTTATGATGTATTCTTATTACACAACGTGTCGGAGGTTCTTATCGTCTTCGATTTCACTTGTTTTACTTTCAGCTAGTGATCTACAGCAAAAGTCATGGAACGCCGAGCTTGCCGTCATCGAGTTAATCAATAAGTTTCTCGAGAGTGTACCCTCAAAGCAAATAAAGGACTTGAGAAATAACTGGTTGGTATAATATATCTTTAACCGCCTCCTTGGTCTAGTCACTAGTGGTAAGCGCGTAAGCGTTACAACCGAGAGGTCCTGGGTTCGATTTCCGGCGGAGATAAAAAAAACTCGGTCTGGCAGGACAAAGAAGGCTGATCACCTACTTGCCCCTAAAGAAAAAATCGATCAGTGAAACAGATGTGAAATGCATCTGCCCAATACCCCACTACGGGACTATACACGGGACTTCACTCATAATATATCTTTGCACTTTGGTGATTATAAGAAATAAATAATTATGTCTCTAAGATTAACATTTAATTATGGCTTATATAATATATCCGCTGTAGATATATATTTTTTCTTTTTTAATTAGACTTTTATTTATTATACTGTGATTATGTTGTATAGTACTATTCTGTCTAATCTTGCGTCGTAACTTCTTTAATATTTCAGCTTTTCTATAAGCAGTTTATTTTTTTAGGCTGGATATTGAGAAAGCGTTAAAGCAAGTTACTTCTGCCACTCGGGTATTCCCTGAAGATGCAGGTACTCTTTTCAATTTGATGAATTTAAATTATGACGTATAATAAGAACTACCTACATATTATGTTAACATATTTTGTAAAATCTTAGTGAAATTGTAATTGGCCTTATAGTGTTTGATTAAACTTTAAAGTAACGATGCATTTACTCAAAAAAATTCCTTCGAAAATTGAAAAAAAATAAAAATAAAAATTGCATATCTGAAGATTTTAAAGCTTTTTATTAAAATTTTTGTAGGAAGGTTTTACTCTAAGTAGGTTACCACACGAATGTAACAAAGTAGGAAAATTATGAATTATTACTAAATTATTGTTAAATTAATAATGTACATAATATAATACAATTAAGTATTATATTGTATTTGTCGATTTTCTATGTAATTAAAGTTTTATTAATATTTTATTTTTTGTTATTACAGCATTTATGGAAATTGAAAATCCGGACCGTTACGAACCGATGAACGCTATTAACGAATGCAATGAGTTATTTGCATACTTTGCAACGAAATGTTTGGAAGCGCTTATAAAATGCACCCGACAAAGTTTAGATGTCTTGAGAAAACGGGCTTCTGTTTCCAGGTTATCTATATCTCCTTTATATCTTTGTATACAACACACCTGGTAATAATACCAGATAAGAAAATGTTGTTGTTTTGTGGCCTCGAAAAGATTTCTTTGGATTAATTTAATTAATTTTAAAATTTCTTTATTTACTTAAAAGATACATTCTGTACATACTAGTGTAAGGTGTCCTAGTAGAACAATATAAAACAATATATAATAAAGTCATCCTATAAGTGGGCTAGTACTCTTGCGGGATGTATAGCAAATAATTAAATAATTTATTTGGTTAGTATAATATGAATAAGTAAGTACACTGAGATATATATAGGAATTTATGTATCTTTGTTTAGAGAGTCATTACATGTAATAAACATAATTTAAGAAAAAGAAAAAAGATTGACCTGCAAGGCTTTAATAAAGAAACAACAAGAATGTAGCATGTTTACCTGTACACATTGGCGATAACGGTCCGATCGGTCCTTAGATTAATTGGTTCAATGATGAATTTGATTTTTAGTTTTCTAACCATGACGACGGATCCGGAAGAGCAAAAGAAACTGAAACCACTTATGTTGACTATGATGTACTTGCAAATACCCAGGATTCTGATCAAGCCAACTCTAGAAGAAATACAGTCTGCCTTCTCTCAAGTAATTATTAATTCACTTAAAATATATAGAAATAAATAATAATAAAATAAAGATTTATGACTTAATATTAGATCTTACTTATATTCTGCTGAGGTACATAATTTTTCTCAAAAAACCATTAAGGCTCCAGTAAAAGTGACATAGCTAAAAACGACAGTAAGTGCAAAATAAGTACAATCGAACCAATTGGCAAAAACCGACTCTAAGTAATGTATTAAATCTTCAGGTTGTACTCAACTGTATAATGGATATACACCGCAACGTGTTCATGTGGGGCCAACAAGAGCAGATCAAGAAAGAAAAAATGGGGGGGACTGCCTCCAGTTTAACAGCTACCAGAAGTTGTAGTGGTAAACAATATATTAATATAAAAGAAAAGAATTTCTATTTTCTATAAGGCTTTTTAGCTATGTAGTCATCAGTCATATTATACGGTATGACTAGCTAACGCAATGAACTTCGTATCACCTTTTTTTTACACCTGACGGATTATAAAATCATTGTGCTTATGTTAAGGTATCTGTCTCTCAGTCTGTTTTAGGTTAGTACTAGTTGTGGTCTCCGTGGCTAAGTGGTTTACATGTATGCGTGTAAAAAAAAAATAAAGGTGCTGGAGGTTTTGGTTTTGAATTCCGGGGAACAAGCAAAGGTTTCGGTTAAGTAGGTCGAGAAGGTTGATATCTTTGCCTTTAAAGAAAATCATCAGTGAATACAGAAATGTGTCTGCCCCATGCCCCACTGAAGGGTTACGGGAATTCACTTCACTAGTAGAGGCACGTTACTATTTACGCGATTTTTTTTGATATTTTAATAGTTTTCCTGCTTTTTGAGTCGCAGACGAATCCAACAAAATAGTGATCATTAAAATCGGTCCAGTTGTTCTTGAGTTAGAAATGGTGGCACTAACCAGATTTTGTTTTATATAGATATCTTATGTCACATTCCATATTATTTGTGGATTAATTTTTATATAAACAGCCGCATCAAGATCGGGATCAAGTATGACAGGAATAAGAAATTACTTCCGTATGGTTTCGGAACACAAGGATATAGTTAGAGCTGTCATGGCACTGCAAGGAATGATGTATATGTACAAACCGGACATCCAAAAATTACTTGTTGTTAGTATTTATCTAAATTAAATGCGATTTATATTTTTTATTATATTTACGGTAATCATGAAGTTCTAGAGGAAAAAATAATTATGAAAAGATCCGATCCGCTTTCAAATTTTTCACCGATTGATAATAATGACTTACGTGGTAACGTCTATAAAATGAGAGGTATAAATCAATCAACCGGTTTATCTTGGAGACATAGCTAGGATTGATTACTGAGGCTGAAAAATTACTTCGGTTTGAAAGGCACCGTTTAACATCTTGGCACTTGCTTGTTAATAAATCAGATGCATGCAATAATTGGTCTGCGTACTGCCTGGATTGGAGGTTATACTTAAATACTAATAATTAATACTAAAACATTTATAAAATCCCAGGTGTATGGAAAGTTCTCTCACCTATGGGCAGAAGACAGAGTGCAGCAAGTACAAGCGTTTGTGGATTCGAATCCGCTGAATGTCATTATACGAGACATGCTCAAGAAGTATGAGGCTCAGACTGATGAAGTGTTAAATTTGCCAGAACGGCATATTGTAGGATCGATTCAAATCAATTTAGGTAAAGTATTTCTACTATTGATTTACTAGATTATAATAAACTAAACCAAAATAATAATATATATATATAAAAATAAAATTTCCGCTTAAGTAAAAAATTTAATGAAATACTTATTGGTCTTCTATAGAGAACCTAAAGTTAGCATTGCACGTTGAATCCATTGAATGGAAGAGGATTCTCGGCAAACTACTCAGTCACGCTTATAAGGAACGAGTCGATAAACTAATGACGTTTATCAAAGATAAAATGAAGATAATGAGCAAGAAGATTAAAGACTTGGACGACGTACGTGTAGCTATGCTCTGCCTTGAAGCGATTCGGGAAGAGTTCATTGGGTATATCTACCACTTTTCACCTTTCTTTTTGACTCAAGTTTGATTATACCAATGAAAATGTCTCTTTAAGTCAGCGTGACCATGTAAAAGATTTTTAAATATTTTGTCTCATCCAATAATAACGGTAACTACTAAAACAGGGCTTTGATAAATTATCGTGTGAATTTGCTTAAATATGGCGTCGGAGCCCTCAAACAAATGGTCCGATTTTTTTTAAAGCTTTGACACAAGTCTTACTTATATTGAGTTTGATAAAGTATTGTTCGATAAAGTTTTCATAAAATATTTGTATGGAAATTGTGACAGCAGCGCCACTAGCGATGACCTTATTTATGATGATTGTCATAATTATTTTGAACTGTAAAAACCTATCGACAATTTCGACAGTGTCTTGGTTGAGGTACTGGTGAGTCGTCATAGCATTTCAAGAAAATTGGCTTATCCTTTAGTCATCTGCTGTTTCTGACAGTTGGGTAAGTTTCGTAAAATCGGGTTCTTATGTTTTTTATTTTGCAGAATGGACATGGAACTGGATCTAATCGAGGAGAGTTACACTTTATTCGGCCAGTTTAATATCGACATCCCTAAAGACGATATTGATATGGTATATGGCTTGAGATACGCGTTTCAGAATATGCTGCTGACGGTGAGTTTATATGAACAGGTTTTGCCGATACGGCCATATCGCTTTTTGTGTTGCGAAACAAAATTACTCAGTACGACCTCCTTAGTAGCGCGTGTACTTGCGGCAATCATTTTCTTTAGAAACTTTCAGGTTAATTAAAAACCGATGTCTTCTTAACCGAATTTTCTAGTCTCAACAAATCCAACAACGCATAGTGGATATGCAAGGACCTCTCCAAAAGGAACTGACGGAAGGAGTCGCCACTTTCCTTGAAGATGTTCTTAAGTTTGATGCAGATTATGACGCTTTTGGACCAATGACTCCCGGCCTTTCCGCCCGAGAAGCTAGTGACAGGTACGTCATAGGGGTTTTATTCGCATCGAGTATACGCAACTTAGATTTTTTTAATTATTATAATATTATTTATAAAATAAATAAAAATATTAACAATTAAAATAAAAATTAAAAATTTCAGAGTAATTATGTTCCAATCGAGATTTGATGAACTTTGGAGACGATTCGAAATGTACTCGAATGGTGAGAAGTTATTTGGAATGGAAGTGAAAGACTATCCCATACTACATCAGAAGAAGAAAGAATTCAATCTTCTAAGCAAATTGTAAGTTTAACAATAATTAATTATAAGAAAAATAGTATCATATATTTTAATTTTTTGCTATGTACCTACCTATTGTTTGCTGTTACAGATACAGTCTATACCTTGCGGTAATGAATTCAATAGACGGCTACTTCGAAACACCGTGGGTGGAGATCGAAATTGAACAAATCGTGTCACAGCTGGCTGACTTTGATATTCGGTTAGTATGAAAATTAATTTCAAACGATTTTTAAAAAGTAGAGGAAAAGGAAATTGACTATCATTTTTTCATATGTTTGTTACTTGATTGTACAGCTAATTCACTCTTACCAACTCTTCTCGTGCAATTGAACTCAAGACTCCGTGCAACACCTATTGAAAGTCAGATGCGTGAGAGAAAAAAAAGCTGACGGGATGAAATTATTAATAAAATTATATCTATTTATAGATGCCGAAAGCTACCGAAGGGTATGAAAGATTGGCCTGCCTTTATTGAACTAAAAAACAAGATTGATGACTTTAACCAAACCTGTCCTCTATTGGAGCTTATGGCTGATAAGTCTATGAAAGATCGCCATTGGAGAAGACTGGAAAAATTAATGAGTTAGTTTTTATTAAAATCTAGTCTACACGGCAGAACTAAATGAACAAAATGAGAACAAATCTTACCTTTACAGTTCGACTCTATGCTGTCTAACTTATTGTGCGGATATTTATAATCAAATTTTTCACCGTACTATATTTCTAGCAATTTTCTAGTTCTCAGTTTCAAAACCAAAAATAATAACTGATTGTTTATTGATTTTCTATCTCCTTTGTAAACAAAATATGCAAACATTCATCATAGTGAATTATTAAATTTTACGTTTTTATTTTATATTAATTATTATGTTAACAAAATACTGTAGGTTTTTAATTGCAATATCGAAGGTTTAAAACAATTGGAAGAAGGTTTAAAGTTTTTTTAATCGATAAGAGGTATCTTAAAACGTGAATTTCAGATTGCATACTGGACGTGGAATCCGATACCTTTACTTTGGCAAATGTAATGGAGGCTCCGTTGTTGAAGTACAAAGAAGATGTTGAAGTAAGTATTATTTAATTCTTACTTAATAAAATAGAAATAGTCTCTACTTACTACCTTACTACAAAGAAAATAGTATATTGATTTATTAAAAAAGCTTTGGTGATCCAGTTTAAGTGTAGGTAACTTGCAAGACTTCTTGGTATAAACATAAATTATCAAACGAAATTTCATCTGGAATTTGATTTAAATATGATTAAAAAATATAAAAAATTCTCAAATGTTGTAGGATATTTGCATAAGTGCAGTGAAAGAGAAAGATATCGAGGCCAAACTAAAGCAAATAATTGCTGATTGGGCGGTCATTGATTTGTCATTCGCACCGTTCAAGAACAGAGGCGAACTATTGATAAAACCGCAAGAGACTTTGGATATTATTACAATGCTGGAAGACTCGTTGATGGTTTTGAATTCCTTGGCATCTAACAGGTGAAGTAATTTATTATTAATCTTATTTATTTTAAAACAATCTTTTTTGTTTTTTTTTAAAATTAATTACTGTTAGGGCCTGTCGAATAAATGCGTTCTTATTATAAACAAAAACTAGTCTAAACTGACTTGTTGAATAATTTATTTAAGAGAGAAGTAAATATTTTGAAAATTTATTTTACCTGGGTTTCTCTACCCATACCAATCTTGATAAAATTAATAAATACATCAATATGTATTACTATATGCGTCACCTAAAACGTCATTCCATATAAAATGTATGAGGAAAATGTTTTTTCTTTTATTTTATTTTTTCCACAAATTTACAAATTTTGCTCCATCCTCGTACTATAATATAATATAATACGAGGATAATATAAAAAAAGGATTAGCGAAATCGGTTCAGCTGCTCTCGAGATTTGCGTTTACCAACACATTCAGCGATTAATTTATATATATATATATATATATATATATATATATATATATATATGCTATTATAACGGCATAATATAGTAAAACATGAATAAAACAGGTATAACGCGCCTTTTAAAAAAGACATATTGTTGTGGATCAATAAGTTGGTCGGGACCACAGAGATTTTGGAGAAATGGCTTCAAGTGCAGAACTTGTGGATGTACTTAGAGGCGGTGTTTGTCGGCGGAGATATCGCTAAGCAGTTACCCGCTGAAGCTAAGAGATTTGCGGTTAGTTTTCGATTTAAGATGAATTTTAGCTATTTGTAATTTTTTTACAAAAAATATATTTATGAATCAATTGAAACTCTGCGAACACTATTCATTAAAAATTATTACTTGAGACTAGGTAGCATTTGATTTTAGAAACTAAAGTAGAAGTAATATAATAGGTATCCAAATATATGTTATAGATAAAACCACCTTCTTAACATAGCTTTTTTATTATTAACACACACCATAAAACCTTTTTTCAGACTATTGATAAAACATACGTAAAAATTATGTACCGCGCCCGTGATGTTATTAACTGCGTGGAGACGTGCGTATCAGATGATACGCTAAAGCAACTGTTGCCTCATTTATTCGAACAGTTGGAGGCTTGTCAGAAGTCGCTCACTGGATACTTGGAGACGAAACGATTGATATTCCCAAGATTCTTCTTCGTGTCGGACCCGGTGCTTCTAGAAATTCTGGGCCAAGCCTCAGATCCGCATTCCATACAGGTAACTAGTATTTCATTTCCTATATAAGCTCCTTATATTGTTATTATAATAGACAATATTGTAGAAGTTTTAACTTATCTAAGTATATATTAGAAATTCTATATTTTTGTTAAAAAAAAAATGTTTTTATAAATGGTTATAATCTATAATTTTCGTAAGTTGTTCTTATATGAATTTATGATAAATGTTTTGTAATTTTTTTTTGTAAAATCCGAGATATCATTTGCAAAGAATTGATACAAAGTAGCTTTTCTTTTATACATAATATATTATGCTATCTAAATTCAAGCATATTTAATGCATTTTTCTTGTTACAGCCGCATCTTTTAAGTATATTCGATGCTATGTACATGGTTGATTTCGATGACAAAGATAGGATTGTAGGAATGAATTCCGACAATGGCGAGAATATTCCCTTGGATCGACCAGTTGCATGTGTTGGTGGTGTTGAGGTAAATCTCTTAACTTTAAAAAAAGGTTACATACTTTTTTATATAAATATCTATCCTTATTTGCACGAAACAAATCATTTTTAAACATGATAGCACAGAAAGCGGACTTATTATCACACACCCAAACATATCATTCACAAAAATCTATCCAATTTAGCTTTCGCTTCAAATGGTTGTTGGTGGTTTTGTGTGTACATTACTTAAAACTCTTAAAGAAAATTGTTTCTTTTAAATACTCGTAATAAGCGAACCGTCAAGCTCAATGCTTAAAAGTTACGCCATATTCTAATGTTATCCAGGTTTGGTGTTCAAAATTTTGAAAATATAATTGATTCTTTAATTAAATTTTCTATTAGATCTGGCTGAATACATTATTGGATACTATGAAGGATACTGTAAGGAACTTTATTGCGAATATCGCTCAAACGATGGCCGGCGATCCAGAGTTCGAATTTTTGTCAGGATTTTGGCACTTTCCTGGACAAGTATGCGCTTTATTAATTCGATTTTATTATTATTTATTGGTAATATATTATGTTGAAATAGAACAATACAGTTCCTCAATAGATATAGGCTTTTAATGATTTTTTCGGGATTAATTCTTGAATCCCTAGTTGTTGGGAAAAGAGAAGAACCAGATAGCTGTTCTTCGTACTGTAAACACTGTAGTTTTATCATTATAAAATGTTTTTTATCGATTTATTTATATTTATACGGCAAATGAATAAAAATAAAATTTGAAATGTTGGATTAAAATAAGGTATTTAAGGGAAAATCTCGGTTTTCCAGGCTGGTTTGCTAGGAATGCAGATATTATGGACAAGTGACGCGGAATATGCCTTAAAGAAAGCTAGAGTGGATCGGTTCATAATGAGGTTGACCAATCAGAAAAATTTGGATTTATTGAACGGACTCATTGATCAAACTGTTACGGACTTGGTTCCTTTGGATAGAACTAGAGTTGAAACGATGATTACCATACACGTCCATCAGAGGTACGTATGTTCATTACGTCCGTGGTCAGATCATTCTAACAATGATCATATTACAAGTAGGACGCATTGTGTACTAATGTTTTTAATTAAATTATTCTTAGGGACATTTTCGATGACTTGGTAAGAATGAGAATCAAGTCTCCAACAGATTTTGAATGGCAAAAACAAGCGAGATTCTATTACTTCGAAGATAGCGATGATTGCATTGTTTCCATAACCGATGTGGACTTCTTATATCAGGTAAAGATGTTTAGGATATGGAATCACAGAGAAAAACAATTTGGAACACGTCATTTTTAAGATGTTCCCTTAATATAATAACGGTTTCAGAATGAATACCTAGGTATAACTGAGCGTCTGGTAATTACACCGTTAACGGATCGTTGTTATATTACGCTGTCTCAAGCTATTGGTATGAGTATGGGAGGTGCACCGGCTGGGCCTGCTGGAACTGGCAAGACTGAAACTACTAAAGATATGGCTAGAACTCTTGGAAAACTGGTCATTGTATTCAATTGCTCTGACCAGATGGATTTCAGAGGTATTAACAAAATATAGGATAAGTAATAATTCTAATTTCCGATAAGGTTTGGATAGTCGGAAAAAAATTTAATTTATGTTTATCATTATCATAAACATAAATTATTAAATTATAAGTAATTTAAAAAAAATTACGAAATTGTCCTTAAGATATTTTATATAATGCCGTGAAGCATTAAGTAAAATGGTACTCCAATCAACATACAAAATATTTTAAGGTGATGAAATACGTTTTTTCTTTTGATTTCAATTTAAAATTGAAGATACTTTGGTTTTTCATTTTTAATACTTTTAAATAACAATAAACGCGACCCAATAAATATATCGCCATCATAACGTCGATGGCCTTTGTAGCTGAGCTTGTGACATTCGCTTAATGGCTCTTTAGGTGAAGAGTGTCCAGTGTTATTTTTTACGATTTTCCAAGATCTCGTATGTTATAGTCTGTCATGGTAATTTGTGTAGTAAATAACAAAATTGCTTTTTGAAGGTCTCGGCCGTATTTACAAAGGATTGGCCCAGTCAGGCACATGGGGCTGCTTTGATGAGTTCAATCGAATTGAACTTCCAGTACTTTCTGTAGCGGCTCAACAGATATATATTTGTCTCACAGCTAGACGAGAGAAGAAAGATTTCTTTATTTTCAGGTAAATTATCTTAAACAATTTAAAGCTCCGCTGATATGGGCCAAGTTTAATATTTTGGAGATCGTAGCCTACGATCGAGTCGTGGGTGAATCGTGTTTTTATATTTATATATTTTCTTCTATTCGCAGTGATGGTGATGTAGTGAGTCTAAACCCAGAGTTTGCGTTTATCATTACAATGAACCCAGGTTATGCTGGAAGGCAGGAATTGCCAGAAAACCTTAAGATTCAGTTCCGCTCAGTCGCCATGATGGTGCCTGACAGACAGATTATTATCAGAGTAAAGTTGGCCAGTTGTGGATTCAAAGAGAACATATTGTTGGGTAATATTAATTGTTTTAAGTCAAATTTCAGTTCGTGAACCATGAGTTATTATTATTTATGCGAAAATTCTACGTTATGTATGAAATAAAATCTAACAGCGCCCCTAGCGGTTATGCGCCAACTTACATGATTACCATGTTAATGACAACTTTCGAATATTAAGAAACCTATATAAACTAGTTGACGTACAGGTTGAAAATATTGTTGCAAGGTTTTCCATTGCTTTTTTATATTTTTCCCATGTAGTAAAAAATTTAAACATTAGTTTATAAATTGGTACTCGAAAAATGTTTATAAGTTTATAATTTTTAATTTGTGCTTATCCAATGTCTTACCGTAAATCCATCAGGAAGTTTTTACTGTAATAGAGCCACAAATATTTTCATAAAGTTTTGCATTTTTAACTTTATTAGTAAATACTATTTATTATATATTTTCAATTACAGCTCGAAAATTCTTCACGCTATATAAGCTTTGCGAAGAGCAACTATCAAAGCAGGTCCATTATGACTTTGGACTTAGGAATATTTTATCGGTATTGAGGACTATGGGTTCGCAAAAACGTGCTAACCCCGACAGCACTGAAGAGAACATCATGATGAGAGTGTTAAAGTAAGAAAATTTTTAACTACAAATATTTTTTGTGTATTAATTTTAAAGTAAATGAAATGTAACCGAACGCAGTTCTGCACCTGTATTAAGAAATAACTAAAAAATAAATATAAAACTAATAAGAAATAACTCGATCAAGCTTTTTAAATTGTTTTGCTCATTTAAAATGATATCTAAAATGTTCATCTAAATCCGTTAGTAGTTTGGGCTTACCATCTGTATTTTTTTAAACTACGGTGTCATAATTACTCCTGATAAATAATTGGCAGAAATATGTAAATTTTATTTCGATATATTTTTGTTGTTATGAACGGTAGTTGCGGCTTTATCGCATCGAATGTTTTTTTTACCGCTATTATATAATATTTTACAGGGAAATGAATGTTTCCAAACTAGTAGATGAAGACGAACCGTTGTTCGTATCATTGATCGAAGATCTCTTCCCCGGAATTAAGCTTAGTCAGACTGTTCATAAGTAAGTCATCAAAGTAATAAGAAAATAACTTGTGTTACTAGCAAACTCGCTTGCTATTTGTCCCAAAATTATTCCATTATGGCCTTATTATGTCAGAGTTGACAGTAGATTACTGTGCATAATAAGAACATTGCTTTATCATTGGCTTAACCACTGTAGAAAGTCATACCCTGGTAAAATGCTTGACTTCAGGCTTTCCCAATAACAAGTCTTACAGTCTTAAGTGCATTATAATTTATGGATTTGAGATTATTATTCGTTAAATTATTTCACAGAGAGATGCAACGTGCAATAGCTTTGATAACAGAGCGAACAGGTCTTGTAAACCATCCAGATTGGAATTTAAAGATAATCCAATTGTATGAGACATCTCTTGTACGTCACGGATTGATGACTATGGGGCCGACTGGGTCAGGGAAGACTACGTGTATTCACACCCTTATGGCTGCGTTGACTGAAGTTGGGCGACCTCATAAAGAAATGAGGATGAATCCGAAGGTGCTGGATATCTTATAAATTCAGTATTAACAACAATTCAATATATTCTATATTATTACATTAAATTAATTGATAAAATAATAAGACATTGGCTAAGCTTCAAGCCTTTGAAGGAGTGACGAAGAAGAACATTATTAGTTTAATAAAACCCTTTTCCTGAGGCTTGATCTTTTCCTTTGTGACATTTCTATATAAATTTTGAATTTTTCAATTCAATCAAAATCGTCTTGTCTAGGTTAATACATATATTACAACTTTAGTATGTAAAATATTTTTAGGCCATAACGGCTCCTCAAATGTTCGGTCGTTTGGACGTAGCGACTAACGATTGGACTGATGGCATTTTCTCTACTTTGTGGCGAAGAGCTTTGAAAGTGAAAAAGTCGGACACAACGTGGATTGTTTTAGGTATTATCCATGCTCATTCAGTAATTTTCTATACACAAAATTTCATCCATATTATTCGTATGTATAGCATGTATCAATCTAATTATGTTCTATACTTGTAACATTTAACAAATCCAAAAGAAAGTTTTTACGTGAATCAATTACAATTAATCATTAGTTCTGTGGAATCATTCATTAAAGTTATTTAATAATGCATTAGATGGTCCAGTGGATGCCGTGTGGATAGAAAATCTAAACTCTGTACTCGATGACAATAAAACCCTAACTTTGGCCAACGGAGATCGAATTACAATGGCTCAGAATAGTAAATTGGTGTTTGAACCAGACAATGTGGATAATGCATCTCCTGCTACCGTTAGCAGAATGGGAATGGTGTTTCTGTCTTCTTCTGTCCTTAAATGGCAACCTATATTGGAGGTGCGTCATTGTTTTCTATGTAAAATAACCGGACTTTTATGGACACTGAGGCAAATAATCAGTCTTCTGTGCCTTACAAGCTGAAATATTGATTATGAATCTTCTATCTTGAGTAGTTTACATTTTAAATTGGTTGAGGTCACGATAGTGAATGATGATATTTTCAGGGTTGGCTTAAAAAACGATCATCGAAGGAGAGTGATGCCTTCCGTAATGCATTTAATAAGGTTTATGATGATGTCCATTTGTTTGTCCAGCAAAAATTGCCAGCTAAAATGAAATTATTAGAAGCTATATATATACGGTATGGAGTATAATATTACTTTATATTCATCAATGAGTGGGAAATTTTTTTGGACTAAAAATAACAATATATTTCAGACAATGCATAGACGTATTGATAGGTCTTCTGCAAATAGAAATTCCTGGTGGAAGTGAGTATAAATTTTTCATTTTTATGTTATATTCACTTAAATAAAACTACGTTTCCTATTTGGCTTTTTGTGTTGCGTTGTCTTTTATTGCCATTATATTTTAAGTATTTAGATACAGCTTTTATTAAAATGTGGATAACTGTCACCACTTAATTTATATCAATAATAATAAATAATTGTCTTAGAATTACATACTGATCGTCACCTAGAAAGGCTCTTTGTATTTTCAATGATGTGGTCTTTGGGAGCTGTTCTCGAATTAGATGCTCGAACTCGTATGGCCGAATATATGACAAAGTTGCCCGTAAAAATAGATTGGCCTGGGGCTAAATCTAAGGAGTGGGTGATGCCTTTTGAATATATGGTCAATGAGACCGGTGTTTGGCAACATTGGTTAGTATTGCTTAATATACGCAAGAATAAGTTATTACAGCTGGGTATTTCCAGGTATAATATGTCTTGGTTTTTAGGTCTGAAATTGTTGAAGACTATATTTATCCATCGGATAGCGTACCGGAGTATGCATCGATTTTAGTGCCCAATGTTGATAATGTTTGCATATCATTCTTAATCGAAACAATTGCTAAACAAAATAAGGCTGTGCTTTTAATTGGTGAACAGGGCACGGCCAAAACTGTGATGCTTAAGAGCTACATGTCAAAGTATGACAATGAAGTTAAATTGTTCAAGATGATTAATTTTTCTTCTGCTACGACACCAAATATGTTTCAGGTATGCATTATTAATTCGCATCGATGGCTTATTGGCTCGGCATTTAATGCGTGCTGCGCTGGACCTGAACATCAGTAGTAATGTCTCTTATATATGAGGATATCCCACAAATTTTAAAGAAAACAGTTTGAATGGTTTAAACGCGTATTATACACGCGTTTAATCCGTTCGACGTCGCGATAAATTTATGCGCTTAATGCGTTTAAATTTTTCTTTAAATCTACCTACATGTAAAGAATACGTATCAATCCTATAGCAATAAATCAGTGAACCGGAAGCAGCAACGTTTCTGTCGCATGCCTAAAAAGGTTTCTCACCTTTACAACTAAAATAAAATGCTATTTGTTTATTTTTTGAGTTGTACTAATTGTCATAAAGTACTTGCCCTAAAATATATACATATTTAATTTCTAGCGAATCATAGAGTCGTATGTAGAGAAAAGAGTTGGTATGACGTATGGTCCGCCCGGCGGAAGAGGCATGACAGTGTTTGTTGACGACATTAACATGCCAGTTGTAAATGAATGGGGAGATCAGGTACAAGTCTCACCATTTTTGTTGGTTACTGTGAATATAGCAGCTTTACGTTTCACTTGATAATATATTCACAGCGATCAAGGAAATTGGCCGCTGTTTTATTTATTTATGATATTGTTTGGCTCAAATTTATATATCGCACTGTGACTATCACTACATAGTATGAAACAAAGTCGCTTTCTCTGTCCCTATATCCCTTTGTATGTTTAAATCTTTAAAACTACGCAATGGATTTTGATGCGGTTTTTTTTAATAGATAGAGTGATTAATGAGGAAGGTTTTTATATACGTTTTATACCCGTGCAAAGCCGGGGCGGCGTTTGTTTTGATATAAATAGCAGTTTGAAATTGCAGTTCTAGTTATGTACATAGTATATTTTTGTTAAATAGAATAATTTTGGAAAAAAAGTTCAAGAAATGCTTATGAAAGCTAAAAAAGTACTTATAGTTTAAGTAAACTTATAGTGAAAGTAAAGGTGAATCAAAAGTTGCAACTATTAATTCGATTTAATATTTTTTTTTAGGTTACCAATGAAATAGTAAGGCAGATGATGGAATGTGGAGGTTTTTATTCGTTAGAAAAACCAGGAGATTTTATTATCATTGCCGATATTCAAATGTTTGGTGCCATGATTCACCCTGGTACGGATTCAATATTAATAGTATTCATATTTTTAAACGTCAAATATATATTAAAAAATCTTAGAAGTAGTATACAAAAAAATTTATTTACCTTTTTATTATGAAGTCTAATTAAGTTGTTATAATTATTTAATAGGTGGCGGTAGAAACGATATCCCGCCTAGACTAAAGAGACAATTTAACATTTTCAACTGCACCCTGCCAAGCAACGTATCTATGGATAAAATCTTTGGTAATCTCACATATAACAATACTTTTTAATATGTATTAATAAAATGTAGATAATTACTGGTTACATTGGTATAGGTTGTTATATTTATATAAGGTGTGTTTTACTTAAGCATGCACCCTGGAAAAATCATGTAGAGAAAAAAATATACACCTACCTAGGAAGAAAAACTATCTATTTAATACTTTAAATTATTATTTTTACTACTTGCAGAAACAATAAGCGCTGGATATTTCTGTAAAACTAGATTTGATAAGAAACTGGTTGATTTTATGCCCAGACTTGTGCCGGTCACGCGTATGATATGGCAACAGACAAAGGTAAAACACAGCAGTTGAAACTAAAAATGTATCAATATTTAAAACTTTAAACTATTTTAAATTATAAAACAATCCTTCAAGAGCTAAGTTATTATGCGTATTACAAGCAAACTCCGTTGTGTACCTTATTAAATTTATTTACACACTTATTGTAGGTAAAAATGTTACCAACGCCAGCGAAGTTCCATTACGTTTTTAATCTCCGAGATTTATCTCGTATATGGGAAGGCATACTGTTTATAAAGAGGGAAGAGCTACCAAACATTAAAATTGCCCTCAAACTATGGTTCCACGAATGTATTAGGGTTATTTCTGATAGGTAAGTGGATTTAAAATAAATTTTGAATTTTACAAGTGAAATACGGAGGGTATTTCACTTGCTCAACAAACCAACCAAGTTTGGAAGTATCCATTATGAAAACATGAATATTCCATATGTAGCCCAAAATTTCTGGGTTAGGTTTCTAGGAAAATAAAACTTTTTCGTTTAAGTATAGATACACCAGCAGTTGGACAGTCAAATGTGACATTTCGACTGTTTGGATTTTGGATTTATATTGCACAACATTTACTTTACCAAATTTTTTGTATATGAAACGATAATTTTAATACTAATAGTAATTTATAATTAATTAACTGATAATTTTGTTAATTTTCAGATTTACAACATTTGATGACAAGGATTGGTTTGTCGCTACATTCTGGAGGACAGCGGCGCAGGAGTTGCCCGATGTTGTCAGCGAATTTCCTGAAGGAGAGACTTTCTTCGTGAACTTTTTACGAGAAGCCGTTGATCCAACAGGGGATGAGGATGAAGATTTTAGTACTGAAGCGCCCAAGATATACGAGGAACTACCATCGTTAGTATTAATGTTACTATTACAATACTCGATGAAGTTCTTAATGCCCCATACATGGAAACTTTGGCGTTCTATGTACAAATATATAATATACAGCGACTTATTAAATACAGTTATTATTGATTTTGGTTTGTTTCGGTAGTGGCTACCTTTGTGGCTAAAATTATATAATTCCTATTTAAATGCATGATATACACTTCATCTTTTTAGTTGGGATTTCGTATTATTCAAACTGGGACAATTCCAAGAGCAGTTCAATGATCAAATTCGTGGAGCGCATTTAGATTTGGTATTTTTCCACGACGCAATGGTTCACCTCTTTATTATATCTCGGATAATTAATACTCCAAGGTAATTTTTTTCAACTATAAAGTAATACATTTATTCATTGCAAAAATTAAAAGTTATAATAAAATAGAATTATAATATTTCAACTGCCTTCATTAATGGAACTGGAGGTGATAACAATAAGTTGTTATATTAAATAATATACATATTTGGAAGTAATTTTTTATTTCTTCTTATATTCAGAGGAAACGCCTTGCTCGTCGGTGTGGGCGGTTCTGGTAAACAAAGTTTAACAAAGTTAGCTTCATACATAGCAAACTTCTCATTTTATCAAATTACTTTGACCAGGTAAGCTACCTAATAACATAAATATTGGTACTTAATTAGTAGTTTCAAGCAATTTTGCGTACCTAGTAATATTCTCTAATAATAACAACCAAGTCAAATAGTTAAATCAAACTCTGTGATATCACCAACGACTTCGGGTAGTGTTTAGCCCAGTAGGTGGCCAATCCTGTACAGTGTACACTCTTTGAGGATGTGTGCAGCCGTATCTTCTGCTTCCATGCAGGCTCTTCAATGGGGCTTTCAGTAAAACGAACGTATGTGCGTGCGTACGTAGTTTTGATCGAAGAACTTATAGCAGAATATTTTCAGGTCGTACAATGTAAATAACTTTTGTGATGATATTAAAGTTCTGTACCGTATTGCCGGCTTACAAGGACAGGGTATAACATTCATATTTACGGATAATGATATAAAAGACGAACAATTTCTCGAGTTTTTGAACAACATTCTGAGTTCAGGAGAAATTGCCAATCTTTTCCCAAAGGACGAAATGGGTAATATTTTTTTTAAAACAATTTTTGTGTAACTAAACTTGACTGTAGGCTATATAGGATAAGTTTACTTCTTTTTCCGTAGTTTAAACGATAGTAAGTTTCTTACTTTTTTGTATTTAGAATTAACTATAAATAAAAATACAAAGTATTTTTGATTATAATGAAACAAGAGTTTAAAAGAACCGTCCTTTTATTTACAACAGATGAAATCTTAAATGAACTAACTCCTATAATGAAGAAATATGCTCCAAAACGAATTCCAGTTCCGGATGTCCTCTATGAATACTTTATTATGCGTTCTAGATCTAATTTGCATGTTGTGTTGTGCTTTTCACCGGTAAAATTTAATTTTTAGTATTGTTTTAATTTAATTTAAGAATGCATACTTATTTTCCGTCTGTTTCACTAGTAACGTTTTCAGATGGTTAACCTTTTCTGCATTTTGAAATAATTATTCGATTATTTCAGCTAACTCAAAATGATGGCTTTGCCTGCATTCATTTATACTGTCTTTTCCTTTCTGAAAATTGGAATTATATCCCATTATAATGACATGATATTATAGGTGGGTGAAAAGTTCAGGAGTCGTGCACTCAAGTTTCCTGGTCTCATATCTGGCTCGACAATGGATTGGTTCCAAAAGTGGCCGAGAAGCGCTCTAATAGAAGTGGCGCATCATTTTCTAAGCGAGTTCAAAGTTCGTATACATTCTTTATTATTTCGTTTTAGTTGTTGAATTACTATGGCAGGAAATATGGTAGCTAGGTTAACTTTGGTAGGAATATATTCGAAGAACTATCATGCCTTCGCCTAAATAGACAAATACGATTTTTTGTACTGTAATCTTACAAGAGAGAATTTTTAATGAGTTCTAAGTTTGCGTGGCCTATCTTATCCCGGCGTTACTAAGACAACAATCTATATAATATAAAAATGAATCGCAAAATGTGTTTGCGCATAACTCAACAACGCCTGGACCAATTTGGCCAATTTTTTTTTATAATATTCCTTGAAGTACAAGGATGGTTATTACGGAGAGAAAAATTTGGAAAATTTTCGAAAAAATAAAATAAAAGAAAAACATTTTCCTAATACATTTTCTATGGAATGACGTTATAGGTGACACTTTATTATTCGGAACTTTGACGCGATACGAAGTTCGCGGGGTCCACTAGTTATTAATAAACCTAAATAATGAATTAATGTTATTAGGTTGTGTGTACAGCAGAAACAAAGATACAACTAATAGAAATCATGGGGATGGTGCAAGATAATGTGGCTGATACTTGTGTGATGTACTATGATAGATTTAGGAGACAAACGCACGTGACCCCTAAATCCTATCTATCCTTCCTGGAAGGCTATAAAGTGTTATATAAAGAAAAACATGAAAATATTGCCGAAATGGCACGAAGGTATGAAGACTTCTAAGCATCAAATCGAAATATGTATTTTTCTTATCTACTTTCTATTCTAGTTGTTTTCAAAATATTTTTATTCTAAAATCTACATACTAACTTCAGCCGCGGCGTTGTGTTGATAAACAATATTGTTATAATGTAAAAGCAATTAGACGGACACTTGTATATTAACAGTTTAACATACTGGGATGTGTAAGATTATTATATTTTACTTTTGTTGTTACTAATGTGATTTCTGTTCTCAGAATGACTACTGGTTTGGATAAGTTAGTTGAAGCAGCCGCCAGCGTCGATGAACTGAAGAAAGAACTAGAGGTCAAGGAACTTGAAATTAAAGAAGCAACTGCTGCAGCAGAAGAGGTTACTGATTTAATTACTATAAGTAATGGTTCCAAGTCCTTAGTGGATGTGGCTTCTATTACACTGGCGTTTTTCCTTTCTTCACGTTCGGAGTCGAACTGTATTTGTTTTTCGAGAAACGTCCGGTTTTATTCTGAAAAACAAATATAATAATCAAATTTAGAGATAATCTATTTTAGAAAATATTTAATTATATTTTATGCATAGATTTTTTAGAATAGAGATGTTTATATGAAGGAGAGGTTAATATATGTACTTTTAAAAAATAATTTATAGGAATTAAATGCTGAATTATTTTTTATATGCTTAATTATTCGTTTTTTTACTGAACCAAACTAAAATATGTTTTATTAATGTTTACTTATATTACTTACAGGTACTAGCAGCCGTTGCTGAATCGCAAGCGGCAGCTGAAGTGGTTAAAGCTGAAGTGTTAGCTGTGAAAGACCGAGCAGTGAAACTTGTCAGCGTTATCGCTGCTGAGACAGCCGTAGCTGAAGAGAAATTAGCAGCCGCTAAACCTGCGCTGGATGCTGCTGAGGCTGCCCTTCTTGTTAGTGATTTTATTTCATCATTATCAGTACTTTACTTTATGTTCATTGTTCATAGGCCTCCTGTTTTAAAGAACCTTTCTTTAAGGAAAATAGAAGAGAGAAAAAACTCAGTGGAACCTGCCTTATTATTCATTTTTTTAAAAACTCTTATCCTAAATCTGGCTGACTGCCGTTTTTCATATTCATAATATTATATAGTTCCATTAATTTTATATTTTTTTAGACAATCAATGCTGCTGATATTGCAACGGTGCGAAAGTTGGGAAAACCGCCTTACCTCATTACTCTTATTATGGATGCTGTAATCATTCTCTTTAGGAAGAAAATTGATCCAATCAAACCAGATCCTGAAAAAGAGTTTTTAATCGCGTCTTGGGCGGAATCTTTGAAGGTATGTTTTTTTTAAAGATAACGAGTTGACTTTTTTTATGTTTAAAAATGTAGTTTAGATTCGGAAGGAATGCCCAATCTTACAAAGAACACAGATACTTTGGCTAAATGTCTAAAAATCTGTTGTCATTGATTACAGGTTATGGCTGATTCGAGGTTCTTGAACAATCTTAAGTTTTATCCAAAAGATGAGATTAATGCAGAAATGGTTGATTTGCTGCAGCCTTACTTTGGTTTCAGGTATTTGTTTTCAAAAGTATTTACTATTTATTTTATTATATTTTAGTATTATTAACATTAGAAAAAAAAAATTAATCGTAAAAGCTTCGACCGTATTGGCACACCATCAAATATAAAATAAACCTTCACTCAACAATTCTACGTTGTATTGTTGAAAAATCCAACTCTAGAGGAAGCTATAGTAAAAGTCACAAAGAGAAAATGAGTATTACCTATGGTTTTGTTAAAAAATTATAATTTTGTTAGTATACTTTTGCTTAAAGTGAACGATAATTCGTATAAGAAACTTCGTTAAACCTAAACCGATCTTTGCATTGACCAATTACCATTAAACCAAGTATAAGACCAAGTATCATTAATCTCACTCAACAGTCAGTACACATTTGAGGCGGCCAAAATTGCTTGTGGCAACGTTGCCGGTTTGATTTCTTGGACCATCGCTATGGCACAATTCTACGCAGTGAATAAAGATGTATTGCCGTTGAAGGCGAATTTGGCCATTATGCAGGGCAAGTACCAGGCTGCTAAGAAGGAACTAGAGACTGCTGAAGCACAATTGGAGGCGAAAGAAGTATGTCCTGTTGCTTTACTTATTTAAATATTAAGGGATAGCGGTGTTAACAGGTTGCATAATATGGTAAATAAATTTTCTGCAAAGATCCAAACCTTAACCATTTTAAAACTTGTTTTACAAAATATAATATTTTTGTTTTCTTTTACACTTGATATATATGAAAATAACAATAATAATAAATTAGTAGATATGAGAATAACCAGATTCTTATTAAATTTTAGCGCGAATTGAGAGATGTCCAACAAAAATTCGATGAAGCCATGTCCCTCAAGCAAGCCGTGCTAGACGACGCAGCAAAATGTCAACAGAAAATGGACGCAGCTACGGCTCTTATTAACGGGTTAAGTGGAGAAAGGGTCCGATGGACCGAACAGTCAGCCTTGTTCAAGTCTGAGATCGAGCGATTGGTTGGGGATATTCTGTTACTCACTGGGTAAATTTTTATTTTGTTTTTAAGCATAGAAAAATGTAATTTAAAAATTTGTCCTCGAATAAATGATAGAGAAAGATAATAAAATAATAAAAAAAGATATATATAATAAAGAGGCAAACTATTATATTGAAAAATATAATAGTTTTTTAACACTAGATGTTTTATGCTTAGGAGGTTGTCAACGGAAACTGATTTTCCGCGAATGAATCGATTTCTGTTTTGTCTGGATGTCTGATCTACATAATCGTTCTATGGGAAATTTTGTAGAAACTTAGGAATTACCAAACAAAGTTCTCGTCTGAATGTAATACTAGGTACTGAATTAATTTTCACCTGGTTAGAACTTGTTGTAAGTTTAATCGTTCTTTTTTTATTGATGTCAGAAATCAATGTCGGCTTTACTGTCTGGATATAGTATTAAACAATATATCTACACCAACGCAGCAGAAACGCAAGAAGGCTGGTAGTTGTAAATAAATTCAATTAATAAAAGCATTAATATAGGTTCCTGTCTTACTCGGGACCGTTTAATCAAGAGTTCCGTAACCTTTTGAATTCGAATTGGTTGGCTGAGTTGCTTAGAAGAAAGATTCCTGTGTCAATGAATTTGAACATTACAGAACAGCTTACGGATACGGCAACGGTATTCATTTATAGTTATCATGAAACGCAATATTAATTAAAATATTTGTTGGAATGAAAGACCTCCAAAGAAATTTTATAAATAAAAACCTTTGTATAATTTATATAGAAGAGATTAACTAAAAAAGAATTGTATCTGCCCCATTCTTTATTAGGATCGGAAATCCGAAACTACGCTTTACTTGTTACGCTTCCAAAGATATACGATTATTATTTTACCTAAGTAAAAGTACGTCTATTTCTTGCTATTATGAATTTATGACGAAGGCATAAGCATTAACTTCTAAGTAAATATAAATAAATTAATGATCTAGATTGGCGAATGGAACTTATGTGGATTACCAACTGATGAGTTGTCCATTCAAAATGGTATAATCGTGACAAAGGCATCTAGGTTTCCATTACTGATTGATCCTCAGACTCAGGGGAAAATATGGATTAAGAATATGGAGAGATACAACGACCTCATAGTGACCACTCTTAATCATAAATACTTCAGGTTTATACTTTTTCTGTATGATTTCTACGTCTTCATTAATATGTCTTTCTGTTTAAATCGCAAAATCAATTTTGATAATTTTTATTAGAGATATTATAAGGTATTTTATGATGCTATATTTAAAAGAAAAAAAGATAGAGATTTTGATAAGTTGTTAATATCATGTATTATTGTAACTGAGGAATATAATCAATGAGTATATGACCTTTTAGGAACCATATAGAAGATTGTGTATCCTTAGCCAGACCGTTACTTATAGAAGACGTTGCTGAGGAATTAGATCCGGCTTTGGATAACATTTTAGAAAGGAATTATATCAAAATTGGGTCTTCTTACAAGGTACAAATATACTCATTCCAGAAAAGTTGTGTATTTATGTAGGTACAACATAAGTTTTGGTAAGTGTGATGAGTGAGTATGTAGAATAAGTGCTTATAATAAAAACCGTTGTATGAAACAGGTGAAATTAGGAGACAAGGAAATAGATGTAATGGCGGGGCATAAAATCTATATCACAACGAAATTGCCAAACCCAGCGTATACGCCTGAGATATCGGCGCGAACGTCAATTATTGACTTTACTGTCACTATGCAAGGTGATATAATTTTTTAATTATCTTTAATAATATTTTAAAAGGTTACTTACACTTTTTGCTACATATTACAGGTTTGGAAGATCAGTTGCTAGGACGTGTAATTCTAACTGAGAAGGCTGAAATGGAAGCTGAGCGTACACAATTAATTATGGACGTAACAGCGAACAGACGAAAGATGCAAGAATTGGAAGCTAACTTACTACACAAACTAACTACCATCCAGGGCTCCTTAGTTGAGGATGTGTCGCTTATACAAGTGCTGAACATCACTAAAGCAACGGCTACTGAGGTATAGTGAAGTTTATAATAGAAGGATTTTAAATTGTCGATTATTTTTTGCTCGATACTGCAACGCAAATGTGTTTCAGGTCAGGGAAAAATTGGACGTGGCGAAAGAAACAGAAATAAAAATTAACGCAGCGCGTGAAGAATTTCGACCCGTGGCCACACGTGGCTCTGTTCTATATTTCCTTATTTGCAACATGTCTCTTGTGTGCAACATGTATCAGACGTCGCTGGCACAGTTCTTGGAACGATTCGACATATCAATGGAAAGGTCCACTCCCAGTCCAATAACGTTCAAGAGAATTGGATTTATTATTGATTACCTGGTAACTTCATTTACATCTACTTTGTTATAGTTCAATATAGTTTAATAAATAGTAGTAGGCATTAGTTTTTAATAACAGTAACACTTAAGGTCCATTTTTATATAGTTTTAAGCAGTATTTTTTAAAATGGCAATATTACATATTTCTCTAAGTTAGTCTCTCTAGCTCAGTTGGCGTTGGATTGGTTATGGCGAGTTGTATGAAGGTCCTAGGTTCGATGTCAAATGAAAAATATTTCGATTTTGGAATATATGTTGTAGAGATAAATTAATTTTAAACAAAAAAATAAAACCGACCTCAAAACGCACTGAAAAGTAAAAAATAAATTTTGTATTATAAATGTACTTACTATAAATAAAAGACGTAAATAGTGTTGATAAATAAAATTCATCTAAAATTCTACAAGGGCATAAAACTGTCATGTTGCTCTTTGAAACGCGGCGCCAAGCCATTCAATTATTTTTTTTATTAAAGTCCAGGAATATTCATTCAGTCTTTATTTATATATTTGGCACCGCCTTTCAAAAAACAACATGAAAGTTTTATGCCCTTGTAGAATTTTAGATGAATTTTATTTATCAACACTATTTACGTCTTTTATTTATAGTAAGTACATTTATAATACAAAATTTATTTTTTACTTTTCAGTGCGTTTTGAGGTCGGTTTTATTTTTTTGTTTAAAATTAATTTATTTTATACTTTTGAGTGGCTCTTCTAAACCGTATAGTTGGTTATCATACCATCAAAACGGAACTAACATGGACGCTCTGACTTTACGCTTACCTTATACAATAAAAAACTACTTTAATTAATTTAATTTAATATTTTCAAATTAATGAAAATAAGAAAACGAAAAACTGAATCGTTTAATACTAAAAATTTAAGTAATATCGTTCATATAAATTAAGTTTTCATGGTGTTTTATAGTAAGCAAGTGAACGCACATTGTGATTTCCCGTAGGAACTCAGTTACTATATTCTCTCTATCTCTAGAAGTATTTCTTCTACCTTATTGATTTTACTATCATATATGACCCTTTTAATGTTTTATAAAATGATATATAAGTCATCGATACAAACTGATATTACATCGAGCTATATAGATCTAAACTGGACGCGTAAACAATAACGTATGGCATGTTTTTCTCTGTTGACAAGTTTTGCTCCATAACATCAAATATATGGCTTAGATTATCATAAAATTCCGTCAAAAGCTTGGCAATATGAGTTTTAATTAAATCAATGTATTATAATTAGTATATATTTAATACAACATGGACATCTCTATTGCTAAAGCGAACTAATTGAAGATTTTTAAATTTTTTATAACCTCAATATCTCTAAAACTATAAATCAAATTATTTTGATTCTTATTCTATCCTGTTGAAAATTTAATACTAAATCGAATAACATCTAATTCATCGATAAGGGTTCATAAATCATAGAGTTATAAGCAAATAAGCACGACATGGCCGCGCGGCATTCAGCGATTTCTCGTCCGATTGTGAAACTATTCTTTCAATATGCTGAAAACTATTGATCGTAAAAATTCTAAAAAAAAATGGGACCACTTCGACGAGTTACCCTATCGTTTGACACCTTACTCATCCAAATCGGTCTACAAATGGCGACGTACAAGCGGAACATCGGAAAAAAAAAAAAAAAAAAATACACGTCGAATTGATAACCTCCTTTTTGGTTTTTTTGAAGGTCGGTTAAAAATGGTTTGCGATTTATTTTATTTCTTGGCCCGCCTTAGTTAAAATTCTAAGTAATAACAGCTTATGTTGCTGAACGATTTGAGTGCCATAGAGTAAGTAGTAAAGAGTAGAGAGTTAATGAATTGATAATAAATGAAGTTGCGATCATCACTCATCAGGTAGTTAGGTAAATAATATTAAGTAATAAAAGCACTCAAATTTATACAAAAATAACAAAAATGATTGCAGACATACGATGTATGGAAGTATATCAGTAGAGGTTTCTATGAAAAACATAAATATCTTTTTACCCTTCTTTTGACGTTGAAAATTGATTTGCAAAAGGAGTATATCACTTATGACGAATTCCAAACATTTATAAAAGGTAAATGCTGCTTTCTCTGCTTGTTTAGAAAATATTTGCCGGTATATCTCGTTACTATGTATGGAACATAAAAAAACTAGTTCTTTCAGTGTACCTATAACTCCATATAAATTTGATATGCATATAAAAACCATTCCTGGATGAATTGTCTCATTCTGGAGTTACAATGTCTATCTTTACAATGTTTGTTTATAACGTTGTCGAAGTAATCGTTAACTCTTATTAAAACATTAATATGACAGTTAAATCAAATCTGATCACCGTAGGATAAATGTTCACAGTACTGAAGAAACACACTATTAAAGATTAATAAACATTTTCCTACATAAGGTGGACCATGAAAAATTCATAACTTTGCATCTAAATTAGCAATTTTTGTGACTCTACTTTTATTTATGTTACAAAAAAGATTATGTATACGTTTCGCTTACTTTATTTTCGTTGTAATTAGGTGGAGCCGCTTTAGATCTTAATGCATGTCCTCCGAAACCATTCAAATGGGTGACTGATATGTCTTGGCTTAATTTAGTGCAATTATCAAACCTACGGCAATATACTAACATTTTAAATCAAGTCTGCAATAATGAAAAGGGTTGGAAAAACTGGTAAATGTTCAGGTTTCTCCATAAGATAGTCTCCTAATGAAATGCGTGTTATTTAAATCCCAGAGGAACCCAAAAAAGAGAAAGCTGATCACCTTCAAGACATTGCCTCACAATGTACCGGTATTTCATATTTACTGCAAGTTATTATGTATGTTTATGTACTATAGAGATGCTGGGTTCGAATCCGAGGAAAAAATCGGTTGGGTAGGCAAAAAAGGCATTGGGTGTAAATAAAATATTCTAAGCCTCTAGTAGGTATTTTCGGTCATTAAAATGTTATAAATTATTATGGATACAATTAATTTGTATCGTTTAAAGGTTTGACAAAGAAGCTCCGGAAGACGAACCCCTACCTGATGGTCTCCATACATTGGACGTGTTCAGGAAACTACTTGTTGTACGAGCTTGGTGTCCAGACAGAACTTTGGCTCAAAGTTTGTGAGTATATTTTATTGTAATTTTTTCTAATAATTCGCTGCTCTATTGAATGCAATTCACTGAAATTCAGCATTTAGTAATAAAAACGATTGTTTGACCGCCCCGGAAATGCGATTTCTCGTATTTTTATTATGTAAACAAGCATTGATACTATTTCTTGATCTCATAACATAACAGCTACCCATCACCAAATACAAGTAGGTGTCATAATGGTATTTTTTGGACGACCAAACTATACTTTTTATTCTTTAATAATTTTTAGTAAATGCCATTTGGGTCAATTTTTCAGTGATAGTAGTGCATAATATATTTAATTGTTTTTATTATGGTTTGGTGCGTTTGAGAATACTTAAACTATTAATTCACAATTAAATTTATGAATCATTTCTAATTACAGAAAATACGTAGTGTTCTCAATGGGTGCCAGATTTTCTGAAGCTGTTATAGTTAACTATGAGGTACCCATGTTTAAATTGTTTTTTTGATGTACTTAAGTACTTTTAGGGAAGAATAGTTTAAAATATTAAAAGTGTACACAAGTTGTATGAAATGTATTACTCATAGTCATAATATTACAAATTTTACTGTTAAATCTGTCTATGCTATCCTTGTTTTTTCAGAATATGGTTTTGGAGTCCCGACCATTAGTCCCATTGATCGGTTTCTTGGCAATGGGTTCAGATCCGACGCCATCAATAGAGACGACTGCGAAGAGAATGGAAAATCTCTGTTCTTCTATATCTATGGGACAGGGACAAGAAGTGCATGCCAGAAAATTGATTGATAGGGGGCTAAAAGAGGTACAATTAGCTTTTATTTACATACCAATGCTAGTGGATTTGCTTTGGATATTTGGTTCGTTTCCAATCTTACCTTGGGAGAACCCTAGTGAAAACTTGGGACTTCTACTTCTTAGTCTAGGTTAAGTCTTTAGGGATCTACTAAGTTAAGATTTGGTTATTGTAAATGGCCGCTACAAATTTGAACTATTCGAAAAAGCACCTGCTGTTGACGGCAAGCATGTTCGATAAATATAATAAGAGATGGATATTTATAATATTTTAGTGTTAAATAATTTTAAAATATATTCACATACTTAATTAACACAGGGTCTATGGGTTCTTTTGCAAAATTGTCACTTGGGCTTAGAGTACATGGTTGAAATTATGGAACAATTTGCTGAACTCGAAAAGGAACCGGAAAAAGTACATGAAATGTTTAGGTAAATTGCGTTATTGTTTACATTTTTGGACTTAAAAAAAATACATCATTTCGTTTGTTTACTTTAAGAACTTATTATTATATTATATATATATATATATAATACTTAGTAACAATAGTTACTAATTCGTAAAGTCTAACATAGCAAAGACTCTAACTACATTGATGAAATGTATTTAGATAAGGTTTTGCTTATCAAATTTACACAGAAAATTAAGAAATGCAGCATAACCCAATTTAATATATGGTATAAATATAAAATTATACTTGTAGATTATGGGTAACGACAGAACCACACGACAAATTTCCCATTACGTTACTACAGATGGCCATCAAATATACATGCGAGCCGCCATCAGGTTATTATTTCAAATTAAATGTATAAGAATAATAAATTATATAAAATATGAAATATATAGTTAATAGTTAGTGTATATCATAACTAAAATTTGTTAAATTCCATTATTTAAAATTGAAAGGTACAGTTAGATCGCTCGCTTGTGCGTTAGTATCTCTCCTAATAAATATTTTCTCTAAAGGTATCAAAGCTGGATTAATGAGAACATACGATTCCATGAGTCAAGATTTCTTAGACTACAGCGATAGTCCATTCTATCTGCCCCTTATATATACGATTTCCTTCTTGCATACTGTGGTCCAAGAGAGGCGTAAATTTGGTCCTCTTGGTTGGAATATCCCATACGAATTTAATTCAGCCGATTGGCTCGCTTCCTGCATGTTTGTGCAAAATCATTTGGATATTCTGGAACCTGGCCAGTCTGTCAGCTGGACTACTGTGAGGTAAATAGACTCAACTCATATTCGTATTTATTATTCGCGGTCTACATTTGGAATCCGTACGGCTACTTCTTTGGCATTAAAAGCAATTATTTAACCTGTCAAATCCTAGTTTTACCGACAGAGATGATGATGATCAGAGATGGCATCAAAGATCATGATGATGCCATCAAAGTGACATCAAGGTCCTCGAGAATTCAAGTTCTGTTAATACAATATTTTTTAATTGTTGTTTTACTTCTTAAAATATTGAACGTCTTATTCTTATAGTTGTAGTTTTTAGAAGCGCTCGATCGCAAAGCGGCCCCATGCCTCACCAGTTTCCGGTCTTATTCAGAATTTATCTTCGTTTTCAGGTATATGATATCCGCAGTGCAATATGGGGGTCGTGTGACAGACGACTATGATAACCGTCTGCTAAGCACATTCACTCGAGTCTGGTTCTCTGACCAGTTGTTTGAAGAGGATTTCCAATTTTATAAGAGCTATGGCATTATGAAATTCAAAAATATACCCGAGTATATTGAAGAGATAGACAAGATGAAGACTGTGGATCCACCGCAGGCATATGGATTGCACACCAATGCTGATATTACGTAAGATTTTAATCTACTTATCTAATGTATTTTAAGAAAAAATCCATTCGAGACCTTGCATACATTTTGTGGGGATTAATAAATATATCGAAATTAGAAAATACATTTGCTGTTAAGATATTTTATGCATTAGTCTCTTAAAAAAAAATCGATCAGTGAAACAGATGTGAAATGCATCTGCCCCATACCCCACTAGGGGACACGGGACTTCACTTTAGTCTCTTAATTATTTTTTGAGTTATGGGGGAGTCTGGTTTCAATATCCTTTTTTTCTAGATATCAACGTAGTGTTACTCAGGAGCTATTGGATACGATTCTGTCTATTCAGCCGAAAGAATCAAGTTCAGGTGGTGGTGAAACCCGAGAAGCGTCTGTGTATAGACAGAGCAAAGAAATGTTGGATAAAGTTCCACCTAATTTCGATCCCCATGAAGTTAAGGAAAGGTAAACTGATTTGGTACTAGCTGTGATCGAATTTTTTTTGGGGCACTAAGACTTGTCTCCTCTGCAGCTCCATTGACCACATTAAAGAATCGATGCTGACATCTGTGTTTGGAAATGGGGAAACAAAATCTATCAATTTGTAAAGTAACCGTAAAGTAAAAAGTCCATTACATTGGTGCCTCTGGACTACTATTGACAGTCAATGAAAGCAAAAATCTGTCAAAATCGACTAAAATAGAACAATTTTGAAACAATTCAAATAGCAGACTAGGGATCCTGTATTGACACATCGTCCATTGGTGTTATATTTTTCTCACGTCCAATATTTTTTATTTATTTGCATTGTCATTTTTTTTGCATTTAATTCTTTCAGATTGAGGTATTATGGTATACTCAACTCGATGGTGATATTTTTGCGACAAGAAATCGACCGAATGCAAAAAGTTATATCTCTTGTTCGAACGACGTTAAAGGACCTTTTGTTAGCTATCGACGGGACCATTATTATGAATGAAGTATGTTATAGTAAACCAGAAATTTTATAATCAATTCAGGGTTCCTATACAATACCTATGTGATCGCATTGAATGTATTTTTTTGTCCGTTTTTACTTTGCAATAACTTCTTAAATGTTACCTATCTGTAAATGTAACTAATTTGATATAAATTAATACTACGTCCATCTAAATAGATTTTTAATTTTATTAAATCACATTTATAGTGATTTTTTAGAGAGGGTATATTAAGCAAACCTTTGCTGCAAGTGTAATAAAAGTATTTCTTATATTTATTTTAGGCATTGCGTGATTCTTTGGACAATATTTATGACGCAAAAGTGCCAAAAATATGGCTTAAGAGCTCTTGGTCTTCATCCACCTTGGGTTTCTGGTTTACCGAGTTTTTGGAGAGAAATATCCAATTTTCCACATGGTGTTTCCAAGCAAGACCTTTATCATTTTGGATGACTGGATTTTTTAATCCTCAAGGTAGGATTTTTACAATATATTTAGTCTATAGGTATAACCTGAACATAATATAATAAAACAATAATAATAATAATATAGAGGTGATAAATTTTTTTGAATTTGTGCGAATATGAGTATATTCAAAAACTATTAGTCACCTCCTTGGTCCGTTTGTAGAGGAAAAAGAAGATAATTTTATAACGTCAACTCGAGATTATACTTTGAATCTATCATTATCGCTCATCTATACATTTCGGTTATAGGTTTCCTGACAGCAATGCGACAGGAAGTGACTCGAGCCCACAAAGGCTGGGCCTTGGACATGGTCGCACTGCACAATGACGCCACAAAATTCCTCTTCGAGGAAATTAAGGCACCGCCACCGGTAACATATATTTACTAGTGCACCCCGCGAACTTTGTATCGCTTCTGAGTTGCGAATAATGTGTCACTTAAAACATCATTCCATAGAAAATGTATGAGGGAACGAATTTTCTTCATTAACACTTGTGAATTTTTCTATATTTTTAAGTTATTCTGCTCTAGGATTAGACGAATCCAATTAATCAGAGATCATAAAAATCGGTCCATCCCGTCTTGAGTTTTAATGGTGTAATAATGGTAACTTGGTTTTATTTATATAGATATAGCTATAATTTATATTATGATGAGAAATGTTTGTGTTTTTTGAATGTAATGAATAAACGCAAACTCCTGTGACGGTTTTAATTTGTAAGATCAAATTCTTGCACTGCTAGGAAGCTGGACTTTCTGAATAACATGCTTTACCGTATCAAAAATTTATTTAGTTTTTTTTTTGCCAAATTCAGGAAGGCGTATACGTCCACGGTCTATTTCTGGACGGTGCGGGCTGGGACCGGCGAAACCTGCGATTGTGCGAATCCACACTAAAAGTTCTTTACACTGCGCTGCCCGTTGTACACGTATATGCTATCAATTCCACTGCTCCAAAGGACCCTAAATTGTATCAGGTTTGTAAAAATACGAGAACTTCACTAACAACCAATAGTATTTTAGAAACAATATTTCAAGACATGTTTTATGTATGGGAAAATAAACAAACTTCGTATAATATTGTATCTTTCTATAGTCTTATTTATTACAAGTGAACATAGACTGGCCAATTAGGTACTAACCCAATCTAAAATTAAAAATTTTAATTTATTGAATTTTTTAACACTAAGAGATTGTTAGACTTAGTAGCCAAGCATTGAATAACTCTTTTTCCAGTGTCCCGTGTACAAGAAGCCGGTTCGCACAGGACTGACATTCATCACTCCCCTGTGGTTGCCGACTATAAAAAATCCGGACCATTGGATTCTCAGGGGTGTTGCCATTTTGTGTGATATTAAATAATCTTATTTTAATATTATTTATTTGTATACTGATTTATAGTATGAGATTAGAATGTCCTAGCTGCAAATATTTTGAGGGATACGTATGAACATTAAAAGCAACAAGAACCACGCTAGCCGATTATAGACCATGCCAGGCCAGTTTTCGGATGGAATGCCCAGTTAGATGGATCCTCATAATGGCTTTCGTGAATAATGTAGGCGTGAATCTGAAAATCAACCTCAGGACTTTGGATATGAACAGTATCTTAGTGCCCTTATGATGTACTTAAACAATTAAATGTAATATTCCTCCTTCCCCAGGGAGTTTGAATATCTTTTGATTTGTAGGGCTACAGCACGATCTATGCTTATTGATTTTTTAAAAGTATTCTTGCGAGTGAGTTCTTATTTTGTCTTTATAATCAGAAATAACTTTTCAGCTTCAGGGTTGTGCAGAATATTGTTTTAATCATGATATTATTTTTATACATTGTTATTGTAAAGGTTTAAACAAATAAACGATATTTAATATTTAAGCGTCTTTTAATTAACATTCAAGGTATGGAAGCGTTGAGAGGTATTGCAATATATTATTTACAATTCCGTATATATTAAACAATACTGACGTGTTTCCAAATAGCTTATATATACAATGGTTTACAATTACCAGGTATAGAAATTTGCGACTTGTATTGTAAAAACTGCAAATCCACCTGTCCACCTCTTCTGAAATATTATGGTAATTGACTTGAAATGTTTATTGGACGGAGATTTCGCTGGCTGTGTATTGATTATCGTAAAGCTTAGTTTTCAAGTCAAGTAGTAAGATATGGAAGCAGTAGTAAGATATTCAATATACATTGCACTTTTTTCCTAGAACATTTTTGTATAATTAAAAAAAGCCGTTGAACAAATTATAGCCAATTCCATTATGAGAGCTGTGTATATGAATGTTCCAATTGAAAAATACATGACGCTACTCAGTATCATAAAGGTTCAACCAAAACGGAGGCAAACAATTATAACATAATATTTATCATAATTCTTCCAACTATTTCTAAAATATTTCAATTCCCTTTTTTGCAAGTAGGTAATTTATACGAAACAAAAAATATATTTTGGATCGAGTATGTTATGCCACCTCGTCTAGCAACTTCTATTGATATAATAAAGTACATAATTATTTATAGCATTAAGGGATTATATTACTCACATTATGACTAAAACTTTGGCAGTATTTGTAGGTACAAATTAGCAAATTTTTAATAATCAGTCTATAATTTATATATGAGGCCCTAAGTGTTAAAGAAACAACATAAAAATGGAAATAACGAGATCTAGCATTCATATTGAGATATTTAAATCAGTACCTCAACCATGAGTTACAAATTTTCAATAAGTTTTTTTATTATATTTTATTCAATTAGAATTTTATTGTTTATTTGTCAATCTCATAGTACCCAAATTAAAGGGTCTCTTTTCATACATAAAATTAAATACATGCTCTCGAATATTTACTAATCTCATGGTTGACACACTGCAAGGAAGTTTAAATACATTGTGTAATAATTCATGTTATATAATCTTAAGCTAAAATATTACAGTCTTATATTCACAAAGGCTAATTATTGATACATAGTCTTATTACCGATACTTATTGAAGTATGTAAAAACAAATAAAGCATAAGCTAAATTGTTGAGGAAAGATCGCCTTTTAAGTAGTATTTAAATAACCCAAAAGTTGACTATTGATTTTACGTTGAGCTACTAAGGTCCGAACGGAAATTAGAATTAAAATCAGTTTCAAGAGTAGTCATGACATTCTTCTTAATTAAATTTTACACTGAATTAAGATAAGATTTACTTAAGTCATGGTCAAGATTAGATTTTAACTTAAATCACCTGGAAATCATACGACCTTAGTGCTAATATTCTGTGAAAATGCGCTATTAAACATATCGATAACCAACCGTCTTTATATTTTAGTCAATCTTCCTTAACTGTTTAGCATAAAGTATAAAACATCGACTATGCAATAATCAAAAATCTACAAGCTTAACGATCAAGTACTACGCACACATTATAACATATAAGATGTGACGCCTTTGGCTTAACGATAAAATGAACATTATTGCACTCGATAACAGATTTTCTTTGGGGTCTCTTGTTTTTTACATAAGTCATTTACTGTCTCCACGGAAATGACCAAGAGGCTCAACAGATCTTGACCTAGGAGCTCTGAAATATTATAAAATCCATTTAGAATGTTAAAAATGTTAAATCACTACATAGTATAAAACAAAGTCGCTTTTTCTGTCCCTATATCCCTTTGTATGCTTAAATGTTTAAAACTACGCAACGGATTTTGATGCGATTTTTTTTAAATAGATAGAGTGATTGAAGAGGAAGGTTTTTTTACATGTTTTATACCCGTGCCAAGCCGGGGCTGGTCGCTAGTGTTACATAAAATAACAAACTTGTTTTTTTTTTCATGTGCGTCTGCTTCGAAGTTTTTAATCGATCAATGTTATACATATTAGGTAAATACCTAACATTATAATCTTTTTTGATGTCAAGACATTGTGATGTTTTTTTTTTACTTAAAAATGAATATTGTTCATACCTTCTTCGTGAAAGCATCAATTCAATTTTTCCTTCTTTTACTTGTTTGAAAAGTGAAATTGCTCCAGCGTGACTTAAACCACGCGTTGCAACGTTGTTAACATATAATATCTCATCGCCTGAAATAATAAAATAATACGTATTAGTGTTTGCCTACGAAAAACAACAAAATCTAATGTAGGTTATATTAATGTAAGCGCCGGGTCTTAATTATGGAAACTCTTTGGTGACATTGGAATATGTTTAGATAATAAAATATATGTAAGTACTTTACTATACTTTATTTTTCTTTAAAATTATACTTGCTTATAGTAGGTAAGCAAATATAATTGGATTTTAGTTACGGATTTTGCAATTCACGGATTCTAAAAATATTGGAACAGGCCATTTTCATTGTCCTATTTTTTGCACTTAATTCTGGAACAATTATTTATGTTATAGGTACTTATATTTATTCTTAAATTTAAAAATGGACTAAGTTTCTTTGTTTCATTTCAAGGATCACTTACGCCATATAATACCTATGACATTTTTTTTTGTAAAGAAATAAAAAGTGAAAGTGATGCAGAATTTTGTCAATCATCTAAAAGAGCCTTCCTTTTAAAAAAAATTGTAATGTCAGATCATCCATACCTTCATAAACATTTCCTTTATCAGCAGCTTGGCCATTCGGGAAAACTGTTTTGACAAATATACCCATCTGTCCCTTCGGTGAATCAGTTCCTCCAACGATGCTGAATCCAAGGCTTTTATGACCTGGACCTTTCCAAAACTGTAATTTGTGAATAGAATTGCTAGAACAATGTTGTGGTTCTTGAATAACAGAATTATGCTCCTGTTGGCGTGAAACGTGTGAACCATAATTTTGTGAAGACCTTTGTGAACCCACTCTGCTAAAATACCGATTGCGATTATTACTTCTTAGTTGTTCTGGAATGTTTTCAAAGGATCTGTTTTGGTAAAGCCTTGGAACGTGTTTTATATAATGTGAGCCGTTTTCTTTTATTTCATTTGTATCGTTATCCGTGCATACTGAGACAGGTGTCCTAGATCCATGCAAAGATATCGGTCTGTAGTTTGCATTACTTTTGGGCGTGGGAGAAGAACGCATAGATACTTCTATATTTGTTATATTTTGCAAAGAGGGGTGGAGCGGTGTGAAACAGTTTCGCTCTAATAATTTTTCATCATCGCTTTTCTGATTTGATATCAATATTCTGTTATTTACTTGAACACCTCTTTCACTTTGAGATTGGATTGCTTTCAGATCTTGTAACTGCTCTGTCGTATTATTATTTACATAAAATTTATTATCACTTGGAAAATGTGTTTCCATGATGATTGAATTTGTTGATTTTGGTTTATGTATCGTTTGCGAGATAATATCTGGGGTAATATTTGATATACTATTTGGTTGATTTGAATTATTTTCAGAAGATTGATTGTTGATGATACGTCCCAGGATAATTGGGTTTATTTCGTCATGTGCCATAACAAGATCGACCTCGTATCTTTGAAACAATGCACCGTCTTCTAGGTCAGATTCCGTAGAACATGAATTAACAATATGTTGGACTTCTTTCAGTGACGATAATCCTCTTAGAACCTTTCCATTTACACTGACTATTTCATCTCCTATTCGTAGTCTGCCATCTCTATGAGCTATGCCATTGATATCGAGCTTAACCACAATATAACAAACTTCATAGTTTGAGCCACTTCGATCAAAGTCCACACGATGTTGAGCAAGATATACACCAAGACTTTCATCCAATCTTGTTTTGATAAGTCTAATTTTTCTAAAACGTTTTGTACACGAACCTCTTCCGAGTAAATCCTTTTCTAATATGTTAACTTCAGCCTCACGACTAGAAGTTATACTTTCACAAAGATTTGGTGTTGAAGAATTTTCAAATGCCGATAACTGAGATTGTAAAAAGTTAGTTTTTCTAGGTTGAAAACGATCATCTAATGTAATTGTTTTGTAAACAAAAGGCACTTTTCTACTCATATTCTTTTTTGGTAGGGGTGGTGGCTTTGCATCACTGTAATCAATTGTAATTTGATTTGAAATATTTGTATCATATTTTATAGTTTTATTTTCATTTTCTTGTTCATATGAAATGCTTTTTTCTATAGGAAATAGTGCACATGGTGTTGAGCTTCTTCTAACAGGAATTTGAACTCTGCTGATATTTATTTTTTGATTCAAACTTAACTGTCTCGTAAAATGACTACAATTACCGTCTTTGTTTAGCATACTAGAGCTGCTTGCTAAGTGGCTAAATCCAGGAGGAGAGTGATTGCTATGCTCATCAGTTGGTCTACCATCACTATCATATCCTGATTCGTTAGAGCTGATATAATTACTGAGCCGGTGTGCCTGTAGTATCTCTCTATGTATGCTTTGACTGGAAGATGCTAATTCTGACTTTAAATCTTGGATGGAACCAAGAGTCGAATTATATTCGTAAACAGGTAGACTGTTCCTATTTCGTGGCATAAGCATTGGATCATAGTCTAGTGGCGGTCTATGTGAGATCATAGATGACCTACGTGGAACTTCGTCAATTCTTCGATGAGGATAGGGCGTGCCATCGATTTCGTTAATACTTCGATTGGAATTTCTACATGAATCGGTTCGTAGTGGAGAATTACTATCATATACACTACTTTCATGGACGGAGATATTATCACTGCTTCTATAACGTTCCTCAGAACGAGAATTTGTTAAGTAGAGTCTTTCTTTTCGAAACTTCGGAGACTTTCTATCTATCCTTTCTGAAAAGCTCTGCCTCATAGATATCGATCGATGTTGTGATGATATACTATTTTCTTCGGGCAAAACAGATAATTTCGATCGTAAGAAAGCATAAGGAAAATTTGGCTTCTTATTCGAACTATTATTTTGCTGTCCATCTAACTTGCTTATATTATCGCAACTAATAGCTTTAGTTGAAGAATTAACAAAATTCTCCTCAGTAAGTAGATTAGTTTTTTGTTTTGTTGGAGATTTCTTGTTTTCATTGTTAGTGTTTTGTAAGTCTATATCGTCAGATGGATCATCAGCCTTTATATAAGTGGATAAGTGAGAAGTCGAACAACTTCTATATAAAGTCGATCCATTATTATAATTATCAGGGGGTTTATGTGTATTTGAAGTTTGTGTTTTAGATGTATTTAGCATGCCCGTGGAGCCCATACGATGGAAGAAAGATTTGAACGGACTCGGAGACCTATCTCTGGAACCACTTCTTATTGAATCAGTATCATTATCCTTTTTCAATGACGCTGAATCAGAAGTCATTCGACCCATTTTCCAATTCTGTTTCTTTTTAAACTGCCCAGGTGAAGGTGATTCATCTCGTTTTGCAATATCATTAGGGGACGAGTCATCTATATCCTTAGATTCTTTTTTAAGCATATCTAATGTCTTCCCCATCCGCCGACCCCACGTTGCAAACACTAGAAGAAAAATTAATTAATTTTATAACGGTGTGCATAGTTTATTAGATTATTAGGTACTTATTTAACGGCAAGCAGCGATAAGCAAAGTGTAGCGAAATGAAGCCAGAAACAATTTGCAAGTCTGTTTTTCTTAAATAATGCTATTGCATGACAGTGTGTAGATTATAAATTCGGTTTTGTTCATGTCTAATGTCTGTCTTTAATATCACGGTAATCTTTATTTGTTTTTCTTACCTTTCTTCATCTCCTTGACATCGTCCTCCATGACCATAGCTGGAAGCGCGGTTACCAGCGTGTAATCGTGTGTGAGGTCTGGGCGGGTCCTGGCGAGGTTCCCACAGGGAGACGCCGTCGCAGCCTGCGGTCCGGTCACTTCCCTGCGCTTCGGCCCACGGAAGAGGCGCATGATGACCGATCACGCAACCATCGCGTCACACCGTACGCGCTACTTACTCTGAAAAAATACGTATATCTAAGACGTCATCCGCACATAACATAAATATCGCCTATTCTTTACCAACAGATTAACCTTTAAACAAAAATCATTAATTTCGTTTGTATTATCGGCACAAAAGTGACAAACATTCATTCGTTCTCAGAAACTATAATTTTACACAAGGTACGTACCTAATATAGATTATATTTATTATTATAATACGATTGTTTTTACGGATATGTAAAAATTTATTGATTAAATTAATATTTTATCGATGCAAAGTATAAATCATTAGCAAAAAAGGTACGGCGAATATATTATGAAGAATAGAAAATGCTCGAGTGAAAAGCAGAAGTTACATATCGCTTTGGAATTTAGAAGAAGGTTATGTTTATCGCAATTATGCAAAATCGAGTTATCTAGTATTACTCAATGTGAGTACGCGCTCATGTATCACGGTGTTATGTTGAGTTTTGCAAGATGGTGCATTAGGAATGCTGAACTTGTTTGCACGCGTAGCGCATTTATGTAAATGCATCCTTTATTATATTATGAAATATAAATGGGTAGAAACGTAAGAAGATTTTGTAGTTCCAAAAGGATCATCCGTAAACAGCGAGATAAACAGAATATTTTAAAAAGCTACTTAAATCGTCAATTTAAAGGCATCTAAGCTTTTATCCTCGTTCATTGTTTGGGTTTGATCAGTTGAGTTAAAAAGTGATTTGTCTCGTTTAGGATGTGTTAAAGTTAAACAAAGTTGGTAAGGAGATTTCACGAAAAAAAATGAGTACGTCTCATTTTTTTCGTGAAATCTCCTATAGGTATATCTGAGGAAATAGCGGCCTAGTATGGCTTCCAAATTAAAACATTTTTTTTGCCCGGTAAATGAACCTATAACATTAACCGCCCTCGTGGCTTAAGGTATATAAAGACCAGACAAAGAAAAAAACGTAACAACTTTGAATCCTAATAAAAATTGGAAGTACATATTATATCAATTAAAAATAAAATTCTTTGATTAGACGTACCGACTGCGTACTATTTACTTAATAAGTAAACTGCAATAATTTAGCTGCCAGGAAATTATTTTAACTGTTAAGAAGACGGAAAACGGTAAAATAGTGGGATGATTGTCGATGAGTGTCATTATGGGATGTATGGCGGATACATGCTGCAACTATAATTAGATGAGACAACAATTATATACCTATTCTAAGTACATATTTAAGTTAATTTATCGGAACTGTCATGTCGTAATGATGACCGTCGGTAAAGGCGGAAATCGGTCTAATCTCAAGCCTAGAATATTGATAACTGTACTTAATTTATCAATTACTGAGACTTAATTATATCTTTGGTTAGAGAGTAGGTAGGCAGTAGTACTAGTATTTGACCTCATCAATTTATATTTACACTCAACAGAAACATCTTATATAATATTTGAAAATATACCTAACGTGAAAAAGTTTTTAATTTAGATAGTTTTCATAGGCTTTATAGGTGACTATAGTACGTTTAACGAAATTGTATATGAATATTTCTCTATACTATTAGTATAAATGATAAGATTTGTATTTTGGTTTTTGATGATTAAACTCAAATAGGTTCTACTGGACCGATTTTTTTTATTTTTTAGCTAGTCTGTATAAAACATATTAAGCTCACCCTTAAAAAGTACAAGAATGTGTCGAGCAGAGTATTGTTCGTTGCTTATAATAATTACAATATTAATTGTTATGAAACGCGCAATGTATTAAATACAATACTTGGGTGTTATTTATTATTAGAGCAATTAATTATTTTCAATGCTAATTAATTAGGTAATTCGGTAAGAATTTTCTAGGTAATTGACTGACATTTTGATTGAAAACATTTGGTTTCGTAACTTCACGTAAACACGGAAGGAAATGTATGTATTATAGAGTAGTTATTGTAACAGGATCCTACGATTTCTGTATTCTTCTTAACATACCGTAAGTATAGGGTAATAACGTAAGTTTGACTTGAAGAATGCTACTGAATAGGAATATTTAAACTAATTTTAGCCTACATAAGCCACTATATCTAAGCTTATATATAATAACTAGTTAAAATTAAATATGTAATCTTACACATTACTTCCGCTTCGGTTTTAATAGCATTCGTAACAGATATAATTAAATTGATAAAATAATTTATGTCATGTCCCACACAGGATGTAGGCTATTCCGGTGCTGCGCTTAAAAATCTTTAATGACTAATAGCTTTCCGCTTATCTTACTCATCAAACTTTGAAATTCATGTGGGTAGTGAAGTGAAGGCGCCAAGGATTTATTTAAACATCAAAGGAGTAATATCTATGATTTTGTCTGGCACTGATAGATAGCTGGTTATACGCTGCGAGACAGATTGAATAACGACTTATTAAAAATCCATTTGAGGAAGCTCTGGTGTCTGACATTCAATGCGTGTTACGTCAGGGGTCTGGTTTCGAATATTTGGGGAACAAAAAAATTGGTTGAATAGGCACAGAATAATCATCAAAATTAAAACACGCAGAAATATAGCCTTATGCCCTTAAATAGGAATTAGAGAATCACTTTTTTAGGTTTTAAAATTGGTGACTATTTAATGATACATATTGTTCTTTTTTTGTGTGTACATTTTACGTGGTTGTATATTATATACATAGTGTAATTACACTATTATGAAGTAGATGAAGCGGTGTGGTAGCAAATTCTTCATTCCACGTAGCTCATGTAGTCAGGCTGCATTCCTCTTATATTAGTATGTGGCTTCATAAATAATCTATGGAGTAATTTTCATACAGTTATGGGATACTGTAGCAATAATTTTTTTTAAACTGTTTATAGCAATTTATGTTAACGGGGACTTTTGTTAGAATTCGGGTTCTTCTTGTAGCTTTTATAATGCCATAATATTATTTAGTAACGGTTGTTATTAATTTTAATTTTGAGAAGAGGAGATGAGAGAAAAATATAGTAAATTAAATAAGCCGATTCATTTGTCTCGGTCTGAAACTTATGTGTCGCTTGTGGCAACTCTATATTTGTCTAGTAACTTTCCTATGACACTGATTATATCTAGGCGGCAGTGCAATCAATATGAAGACTAATGCAACAGCATAATTGAATGCATTTCATATACACGAGTAAGAAACGCGCCGGATCAACATTTCCAGATTACCCTACACTTAAAATTCCTAGCGGCACAGAGGAATACCGTCAGAATCATTCCTGATGAGGATTTGTGTAAAGTTTTATATAATTAGGTGCGTGTTTAATAATGCGGACAGATCGTAGAGAATTCAACGACCGCAGCAGAAGAATTCCAACATCGCGATTAGCAATTTACGTGCCTACAAAGAAAACTCTTTTGAAATGATGTGTCACTCATGTGATTTAATAAATAAGATTTACATATATTTTATACTTTTTTTTTAAGTTTTTTTTAAGCCTATTTTAAAAAGTTTTGTTCTTTCAAACTCAATTTCTCATTAGGTATAAAGGCAGTGCTTATATAATATTGAAGCATCAAAGCTTTAATTGCTTTTGGTACAAATATTAGCTCATAAAAAAATATTTCACGAAAGTATTCTTTATGGTATTGCATACTATATTTAGGTCTGCTGTTCGATTCATCGTTATTATGTTTTGTTACTTGCTCCATCATGATTTCGTGATGAAGGAGGAGCTGAGAGTATTTCAAACGCAATAAGTTTCGTAAATTGTAATTTGTTATAACGCTCTACGTGTTATTTGCATACAGAAGCTTTGTTTGTGATATTTTAATGGCAATGTGTACGCAGTTAGTGCCGCGTTTGACGGACATTGACATCGAGTCGCGAGGCAGGTGTGTGTTGCTAACTAATATACCTAAGCACGAGTGTTCTTTGGTAATGGCCAACTCACGAACAACGAAGACTCTGGTGCATGAAGAAATTTCTTAGAATGCTCTGCGGCTTTTTGTACACAAATTACTCATTACGCATAGAGCATGAATTTTATCTACAAACAAATGTGTTTTTGCTTGTAAGTAATTTGCTTCACCGCTTATTTTGTAAGACTTTATGCGGCTGTTAATTTGTTGCGTATGCATTGTAGATTTTGGAACACTATTAGGTAAGTACATTCCAATCTATTAAATTGCTGTGGAGTGATAGCAATTGATGACTCCTGGGAAAGTCAACAGTAAGCATATTTTGTATACCTATTACTATTGGTTATCATGGCAATGGTCGGCGAACAATGAAGTGTTCTTAACGAGATGGAGAACTGGAAGCTTAATTTGTAATATGTTACTTATAACATCGATACAAGAATCTCAATACGACGAGTGTAAACATACGACCTAGGAGCATTATTTATAAATGCAGTGCGATGACTCACCTTATGCCAAGAATGCTCATGGAGCAGACGGACTGCGTCGTGCGCGGGCGACGTTCGACTGAAATAAGAAATAAAACCCTTTTCAATAACTAACGTTTTACTTTCTATATGATTTCCTGTTCTTCTCTTGTATAGAGTAATAGAATTTATTCACATTCAATAGCCTTTATAAGGAATAGGACAAATGAACGCTGTTTTATCGTTATGCAACTATTATATTTTTAATATAAACCATAAAATTTCGCCCCGATCCAGTACAAAGCAGAAAAAATCATAAAAAATCGATATCCTAATAGATCGATTAATCATTAAGTAGGTAATTGTACAACTCTTGCCAAGTAATTTTTATATAACACATCCACATACATACACTTTATACATCATCTTAGCTGTTAAGTTTATCTTTACAATTTAATTGAGAACCATTATTATTCGAAGATAGAAGTAATAAATTATAACTTAATAGGTCTATTACACGCTTAATAAGCCAGGAGTCGGTAACTATTTCTTAATGCTAAAGCACTTTTACCATGCACGCGGCACGGAGGGATCGGAAACATAAAGATTCCATCACGTAGAATATTTATCGCCAGCCGATGGAGGACAATGGGGCGGCATTGAAAGAGTGGCTAATAGTTACCAGTTACCACTGTGCTAACATCGACCACTCATCATGACACGCAAATGATTATACATTTTATTCGTTTTTGAAACAGAGAGAGTTCTTTCTGAGTGGGAAGTTAATTCGAGCTATATATAGGTTATAATTTTTCCATAGTATTTTCGTAAAATATAGGTAGGTATGAAAATAATTTTGATAGCACCTTTAGCAGTTACGTTAAAGCTTACCTACATGGGCAGTAGTAATTGGCAAACAGAAAATTCTATCGAATATCTTTATAGTAAACTCATAGTAGGTAAATGCTTAAATATTAAATGCTTTATGTGCTTGTTTAAAGGCATAATTTGTTTGTTCTATTACCTTGTGTGTTGTTTTTCCTTAGTAAGTTTCATATACTTTACCCTAATGAAGTATTTTAATGAAATTTTACTATCCTAATCAAAATTACCTACATTATATTATGATTATACATTTGTCGTGTAACTTTATATTTTGTCAACGGATAATCGCAATACTAACTATCCGTTTAACATATTTTGATCATTTTTGCGATTGCAATTTTTAATCTAATTTTATCGTTTGAATTCGTTTTCTCAACTTAAAAATTGAGCATTTTTCTCTACGTACAATTTACCTTCAATATAAATAAAAAATAACTCTTCGAATTTAATTAATTTATTATTTACTAGCTACCCGCCCCGGCTTCGCACGGGTATAAAACATATATTATAAACCTTCCTCTTTAATCACTCTATCTATTTAAAAAAACCGCATCAAAATTCGTTGCGTAGTTTTAAAGATACAACAAACAAGATACAAAGGGATATAGAAACAGAGAAAGCGACTTTGTTTTATACTATGTAGTGATTATGTCTTTCATTGTTCTAATTCTAACGGAATACATTTCTGCAAACACGAAAACATAAAATTGAAATAGTGACACTTTCAGACACTTAGATTTACTACACTTTTAATCATCGGAAACAAAGCGGACACAATCGTATAATGCCTATTACGTTCTTCGTTTTTGATTGGATTTATATACACATAAAACTAATTACTTACACAGGAAGAACTATGTAAATAATTTATGATAATAATTTTGCTACATTAGCATGAAACTTTATCTCTAAGAAAAATTTTAACAGATATGTTCTCTCATCTGGCGTGATTAAGAAACAAACATCTAACAATGTAAAATTTCGCATTTAAAAGCAAAAACATTCATATTGGCAAATTGTTGATGATGTGCAGAACATTGTTTAAATTTTAGTAGGAATCTCATTGTTTATATAAATTTCAGTTTCTCACTAATAATAAATGGGGAAAAAAATAATTTGTTAGGTTGTTTACTAATATGTTATATAAAATCAAATATTTTTTTTGTTTATAAAGTCTGATATTAATTATTTAATAAACAAATTATTTAATAGTATAATTGCAAAGTAACTCTATCTGTTTGTATGTCGGTCTGTTTCGCTTTCACGCCTAAACCACGGAACGGATTTTGATTAAACAAAAATGAAAGTAAAGACATAGACTCCCTTATGTAAAAAAAGACTGGTTGAAATAGACGATGAAAATTTGTATGGAAGGTTATTATTGTCGAATATTGTCAATGATTGCCGAAGATATCAAAATAAATATAAAGCTAGTAATTTTGTTATTCTTTAGAAAGGGCCAATTTTTAATCTTGCCACGATCTGCACAAGTGACCAGAAAAAAAAGTAGTAGGTATAGACAATCTATTATGTATAATAAATGTTCACATGAGAACAAAGAATTTAAAAAATCGACTGCCGGATTCTAGCCATAGAGCTACGTCCTACGCTGCTACCGGACAAGATGAAGCAACATAAATGCAGACATTGAAATTTTGATATGAGTAACATTAAATATTAAAGTTATGTTGTTTATTTTTAAACTTGTTTAATATCGTTCGTTGTTGCACTGCAATAATTCTAAGGAATGTATAACCGTTTTAGGTAATTAAGTTATGAGCAATCATAAAGAAGTAGTGGTAATATGTGGCGGTCTTTAAATTCGTCTGCGTTGAACTCGAACAAAAAGTACCAACTCCAAAATTGCAGGAGAAAAGAAACTTCTTTTAGAAATTTATCTCATATTACCTATTTATATTTCAATATTTAAACTTTATGTTTTAAAACGAAAGAGTTTGTATTTTTGTGTTAAAGAAAAAGAGCAAAAACTACTAAAGTAAAGATGTTAAAAATTGCATTACTGTTAGGAAGCTAAAACCTGAGTTTTTCTGTGATGATATAAGCCCACTTAGACGAAGCTGCGATTAAGAAATAAATACTTTTGTAGTCTTAATCTACGTGGTACAAAAACAAACATTCAATAATAATCGAGAGAAACATAACTTACACCAACTGAGTGTTATGGTTGATATCTCACCGAACTAGTTACGTTAATAGTCTGTGTTACGATAGAAAGACTTTTTGAAATAATCGAATATATAAGGCAATCAATTAGGGTACAATGAAAGCTTATCTGAAGCTATACTGGTAATTTGTCGGTTGTACTGTTAAGCGAACAATTTATAAGGATGTAGGCGGGAAGCGAGCACGCGCCATGTAGGCGGACACAGCCATTGACGAGAAATGCCCTTGCCAGAACTGCCACCTACACTCGGTGACTTTTACGACTACAGTCGCACCTTGAGTAATAAATTTTTAACACTTTTACAACGGCGTCAATCCAAAAGCGACAACAATAAAAGCTAAAATTTGGAAACTTTTATGAAACAAAAGGGTTTATTACTGTGCAATCTCTCATTAAATAGTGAGTATATATTATAACATAGTAATTATATACACTACACATAAGTTAGTATATAATATGTATTATAACACTGGTTCCAACAATGAGTTGATCGTCATTTATCGCATCTGTATCCGCTCATTAGCTAAGTCAATCAAATGCGTTAAGAAATACATTAATAATAATTGCAGGTAAAGTAAGTAATAAACCCTTCAACTGTAGCGGCGTTATCTCGAAATGTTTCCTGTCTCAAAATAAGATCCAGTTATCTTAGCTAGATCCTACTTTAGTACGATTAAAACGATTTGATAAAAGTTTTGATTCATGGTTTTAGTAGAAAATGTACCGTTCAATTCATTATTTCGTTGTTCTATCACTTAATATTTATCACTGGATATTCAAAGATACATACAATCAGTGCATTAACAATATAAAGTTTGGACCTACGCCCTACGTCCTCGAAAGCCTCCTATCAGGCTTATAACTGCAGTCATAAGCATTACTGTATAATATAAAATAATTAAATTTTAGTTTTAATTATTTACTAAATTAAATCTTAGTAACTCACCTAAAAACGTAAACTTACGTTTAAATACCACTCAATATTTTTTTAGTGTTTAAATTATTGTATTATCTTCCGTCGTTGAAAACTGCAAAATTTCACTCTCTTTCGTTGGTCTGAATTGTACCTTACATATATGCATATATTAATAGATAAAAAAGTGTTACAAAGAAGTTAAAAGGCCTCATGGCTTATAAGCCTACCGCGAAGCCTGAAGAGTCGGGTAACGGGTTCGATCTTCGGTCTTGAATACACTTTTTAAATTTAATTTGTATTTGTATTCGGTTTCTGGTAGGGCTGCCATTTGCCGGACGGGGTGTCATAAGTGACACGGAGGTGTGGTTGAATTTCTACAGGTTTGCCTGACCAAACCAACGAAAATTGGGTTGCCTGGAAGATCGCTGATTAGTGACAAGGCCGCCCGTTGCACTCCATTGCAAGTGAGTGTTTTAAAAAAGGCTTTGTTTTTGATCTTGACATACTTAGTAGCATTACTGTAACTTTGCTAGGAGCCCTAGAATGGCTCCGGCTAGTCTAGTTGCGCCACTGCGTGATCACTATTGTCTTTATTTATCGTGATTGTTCGCGGTGAAATGAAAACGTAATTTACTTTTACAAGAAGTAGTTCGGATCACGATAGATGAGACTCATCCGGAACTCGGTTATGATTTGTTTCACGTGTTACGAGTTTTCGACAATTAAAATTAGTTTTGAGATCGTTATGGTTTTTGAACACGGAATATAGTTTCAACTTTTTACTAGTTACATATTTCGCTCAAATTCATCGGCGCGACTTTACATCGTATCATCGCATCTTTGTAGCCTATGCTGTGAATGCCGAGGACTTATTTTCTTTAAAATATGTGTTACTCCTCACACTTATTCACTTAGCACAAAGTAAATACGTACAATGGCCAAAAACCTTTATAGTGCATAGTTTATGAATCATATTTTGATTGAAGTTTACTTTTCAATTAAGTTTCTATCAATGTGGATGTGGATGCTATAGATCCCTCAGTGATAATTGTGTAATTTACTATCACTAAAATTTAGACTTTTTATGAATAATAATATTCAAAATCAAGTTATTTAAGCCATTGGTTGGTCAAAGACCTTTCGTTAAACATGAGATAATTAAGAATAAGTATTTATAAAAATTATTAAGCGTAAAATATTATAAAAACAAGAAGCTAACGCGTCAACGTTCCGCACATCTGGATACATTAAGTATTAACAATCGTATGTTTTTGGAAGATTACTAAGCGAGTTTAATAATACGAACGAAATATAATTGAAATTTTTAATATTCCGTTCCTCTCTTGTTCTATCCGTGATCCGTTTCGATAGCAGCATTGGCAGCACTTTACTATACGGACACAAATACAAGACAATTCATCGACACTTTATTAAAAATTAACCAAATGTAGGTAACATTTGGTTAATTTTCAATAAAGTCTTTGCATCAACATTCACAATTATCTATCGTTGTTCTTGCTTTAATTTGAGCTTAATAAATCTTTGGCATTCAATGCATACTTACCTATGGATGTCCCGACTATGTAGAGTGTAGACTGTACACAATATGACACCGATAACTCCATCTAAATCCGTTTCATAATTAATCTGTACACAAAAATCTAATGCTTTCTAATGCTGTTAGGATCCTAATCTTAGCTTCATTAAGTACTTATATAGTATGTATAGATACGTATGAAGATAATATTCAATCTAATCCTTACGTATGAGTCATTGGTCCTTTGATTGGGTTTTTAATTGTGCTGCGCTGTAAGCACAATTAAAAATTATCGACATGTTCTTCAGTTACCTAAAAACTGTTGCGTGATGACTCGATCGTAAGAACAAGTATTCAGTGAAAGCTGTTTCTTAATCTACGTAATGGGTTCAGAAAAAGTGATCCGGGGTCTACGACGGACGATTAACGCCGATGTTTCATTAGTAAAAATTAAAATTCGAATTAATAATTAATGTATCTCGACTCCGTGGAACCTGTCCGCTTCCGGATTTACGCTAAACCAGTTTGCAGCAAAACATTTTATTTCTTAACAGTTTTTTTAAAAAGCATTTTACGATTATGATTTTTGGCATATTTAACTACACATTAATTGGTTAGTTGCAAAAAAAATCCGATTTAATTTCTCTCCGCACCAGATATCGAAAGCCCATATGAAATAAAAATTTATGGCTCTCCTAAAAAGAGGTGCTTTATAATATCGCTAATCTACTGATATGCGTTTAAAAATAGAAATTAAGCAACAGTACATTAATTTAACATTGAAATGCAAATTGCTTTTTGATTTTCTTAGTGGGATTAAACATGAATATTTAAGTATTATTAAAAAGTAACGTAATTAAGATAATGTAGAGGTATTTATAAACATTCATGTGTAAAAATCATGAAAATATTAGCAGTACCGATAAATTTATACGATATTAACAGTTTGGTGCGTTTTATAAAATGTATGCAATTATCAGTTTGTTTGTTTGAACGCGGTTATCTTAGGAGCTACTTGTTCGATTTGAAAATAATATTTTTGTGTTGAATAATCTGTTTATTGAGGAAGGTTATATAACATAAGACTACGATGGTAAAACTGCGAGTCACAGCTAGTTACAATATATAGAAGCATAATGAACTTCTTTTTAGTCATTTTTTCCAGAACTCAAAATCTCATGTCCAAATCTTCAAAATTATTATATACCTATAAAATAACAAATTGAGATTATCAACTGTTATCCTTTGATTGTTATAGATTATTGTAGTTTGGTTCTTGGAAAAAGATGGTATTTGTTTTGTCCATTTATTTTTGTCCACCGACCTTCTTAAAGCAGACAAAACAACCTATCTGTTTGACCGTTAGGTTCTATTTGCTCACAAAACCCCAATGAAAATACTGTATAGAATAATAAACAAAGGCCTTTTCATGTTTAGGGTATTATACGACATTTTATTTTTTATAACATTTCCGTAAAATATTAGTCAGGCGCCAACACAATAGGATTTGGGAACTCAAAGTTATTGTTGATATCTACCTGAGAACTTGCGAAGAGGGTATGTTTCTACAAAAGCCATCCATGTTATTTAATTTAAGTACTGTAACATTCAAGTTAAATATAAATTGTCGCCTAAAGCGTTTCAGTCTTTTGAACAACTCATTCGAAAACTACCTATGCGAAATATAATCAACGTTCTGTCGAGTTTCGAGTGAAAATAATCCTTAATATTCAAAAGGAACGTTTAAAATTGGAGCAGTAGAATTAACAGCTATCTACTTGGCTAATTAATTAACATCACAATCCTACTTAGTGCTGAATGTTGATGAATCAAGCAGTCTTTGACGGTCTACTGGCATTCAGGTCGCATATGCGCCGCTGACTTTGTCGGCCGCACTCAATGAGCTCTTGTAAAAAACTTACAGATACCTATATATCAACAACGGTCACGCGATTCACATCAATTGTGTAATACTTAAAAATCATCTCTGGTTATTGACACGATCATAAATTACCGTGCAACGCGATCTTATACTTTCTGTTTTTAGATAAACGATAAACATCTTACGGACTAATATAGCACAAATGTGATGTTTTCTAAAACTGGAGATTCAAGATAGTGTCGATAAAAGGTTTTTACTATAAAATCAAGTAGTTTTATAACGGTTAGAATCATTAAGTTTACGTAGACTTCAATAAAAACTATATAAAGTACAGGTCGAGTCGACGTGATCACGGTCATTTCACTTTGGCTGATGGTTATTTGAAAATGGTATGAGTGTTGATGGCAATGATAGAGCAAGATAATATCGCAGGTGCAAGGAATGCAATTTCAATCAGTTAGATATAGTTAATGACTAATATTACGAATTGTACCTACTACATTTTCACTCATGTATAGAATCAGAGTTTTATCTGCTTATGTTTGCTTTGAGGTTGACTTTACATCTTTCCTTGATTTAAATAAACTTGGATATCTTGACAGCTTTCACGAAGTTGGTTTTTTAACTCTTATGATGTTTGCTTTCGGGTATAAAAATAAATATGTTTTTAACGCATCGTTTGGGATAGCGGATGTATCTCTTGAGTTGCCGCTGCAGTCGTGGTAGAGTTCTCTTTAAAATATGCTTCATAATTTAGATTGTTACAAGATTGATTTTATTCTATTTCACGTCAAATCATGTCCTTCAAGGATAAACGACAATTGCTCGAGCTCAATCAGGAAATTGTAATTTCATGGTCTTTTCTATAAAGGCTTTTAATAACAGCTTGTGTTTGATTAAATAAATTGTAGTGTCTCTTGATTTATTATTTTTGTAAGTAAATTATGCAGACTTGACTTTGACGCAGTGGACTATAGAGAAATAGCAGTATTTACAAACCTTTTTTAACTACCGACGAAAAAGAGGGGTGTTTGACGTATCTATGTGTGTGTGTCTGGCATCGTAGTTAAACAAATGGACCGATTTCGATGGATGATGGGTGGTTAGCATATAATTTATAAAAAATTGGTTAATCCGTTTAAAAATACCTTATAATGTTTATTTGTAATCAACATATAATTAACTGTCTTCTATTTCACTCGTTGATTAAGGCATCGTTTGTAGTAATTCAGAGAATACATTCTTAATTAATAATTATTCGAAGCAAAAAGGAGCAAAGAAACTCAATAGTTGGGTGCCTATTTTTAATAAATAAAAAACATTAAATTTTGGAAAACGACTTTAATGTCGTAGTAAAAGTAAAGTAAAATAAATTGGCTAATAATAAAATTATTGAGCATGGTAAAATTGTGTAAGTAATATTCTCTACTTATCTATTTATTTAGGTTTTATAAAAAAAAATTACTTATAATAATTATATCTAGGTGCGTTGCACATTTTAAGGAAATTTGATCATCATAATGAGTGATAGTTTATTTACGTGAAATAAAATCCTTAAATAATAAAAATACTTACTATGTGGCTTCTTATCAATCAATTCAAAACAAATAAACAAGCCGGCGTTCACGAACAGACACAATCACTATAAACAGGACATTGAAGTCACGACGTCACTAGGAGCACGTTATCACAGAGACGTACGTGCAGATCGATCTCAATGCGGGAATATTTTGATAAGGGCGGATGCGGACGCAATGCCGACGATCGAAAGCAGCTGCGGTGCGAGGAGCGAAGACTTCGAGGCGCGCGGCGCGACTGACGAGCGTTCGCGGCTCGACCCACTGGGATTTGTTAATTGCTCGTAGCTTCGATGAAACAGCGATGAAATTAAGCGCTTTCTGCTGCTTTTGTATAGGCTGACTGCCAGAAAAAGATTCAAAGCTGGGAATAGGAATTGAAATTCCTTTTGAGATTCACATAGTTTACAGATTTTTACCTAAGACTTGAATACTGTTTTTTGTACTAAGTATAATTGAACTGCTACCTTAATATTAGATTTATTTCAAGTAATATGAGTGAAGCTGTAAATACGAGTAAAAGGAATAATATGAGATTTTAACACTTCATGGTACTTTATATAGTTTTCAGTTTATAACTAGTGCCCCACATAATATAAACTGCAGTCTATAGGTATTGTTACGTACCTACCTTTAATATTTTATACCATGTATATGGAAAACTCTTTCTCAAAAATCGTTAAGCAACCTTTAAATGACTCTCTTAAGTGGAATAAATTTTTATAAGTAAGATACATTTATGTACACGGACAATTTGATCATTTGTAGAAATTTAAGTTATACTCGTATATATAACTAATATAAAAAATATTATGTTATAAATGAGAAAAGCTGGAGTCTTGATTACATTTGAGATCGATGCATTTGAGCCTTGCTTTGTGTACTGGCTGACAGCGACAAAAGCGCTGTATATGCTGAATAAGCGAATAAAATTCAGCGGTTAGAGGATTATTTTCAGCGCTACATTGTGTATTGGTTACGGTTACATAAATAAAATTTGGCTTACCAGACTCCACAACCGCGGTGTAAACTGTGTCTACGCTATTCCATAGAATTCGTGTATTCTACTAAGATAGATACTTACTGAAATCATAAATCATAGTAAGTACACAGATACTAAGTGTTACTTTAATACAAAAATTTGATACGCTTAATCCAATTTAATCATTTGGACATTAGATATAGTGCCTTTTGCACTAACCCTTACCTTCAATAGGCTTAGGATGATCCGAGACTGTTTGCTGTGCATATTTTTTTCATGACAGTAAGTTATACTAATCACTTAGGTGTCTTATAAACTAAGTTTAAATGAATGCAACAGCCATACAAAAATAAGTGTTTTAACTAATCCGAAGTTAACAGTTGCGGAAATTAAGTGGATAGTTAAATAATCAAGTGAAAGTCCCGACTCATTTCATCATTTGCCCGGATGTCCTTTAATAATATATAACAGCCAGTTCCTTTCTAACACAGTTTATCTTACTCGAACTATCAATGATAAAGAACTGAGAACAATAAAAAAACAATTGCTTTGTTCATTTTCAATAAGTCTACCTGGATGAATTATTTTCTCAATTTTAAATAGTTATAATCACAATTTTTTATGACAGATGCTGTATATATTTTGTTTCAAAGCCTAAATACATAAAAATTAAACATGTTAGGTTAATTTTTAATTCTAGCTGTTTAGTTTTATGAAAATGCAGTTTAAAAATCTATTGTTGGTATGAGATTTAGACGGCCGGTTGGCACAATAGGTAGTGCTCCTGCTTTTTGCGCCAAAAGGTCCTGGGTTCGAATCCCGGTAGGTGCATTTGCATGAGATGAGCACGAATGTTCGTTGCCGAGTCTTAGTTGTTTATAAACTTATACGTATTTGTTGTCGTACCCTCGTTGTTTCCCATTACCATAACACAAGTGCTTCAGCTACTTACTTTGGGATCGGAGCAATGTATGTGGGTTGTCCCAATTATTATCAAATGATTACTAAGTTCTACATTAGATGTAGTCAATATAATAATAATCAGTATATTTGTTATAAATTATATTAAAAATATTCCTAATAAAATAATGTAAATACATACATACATATAAAGATACTAAAACTGACATAGCAAGCGATTAAAATATTTGATAGCTATAGCATCTACCCATAAAATTGGTTAATTGAATATTAATTGACATTAATAAAAATGTTATTACTGTCATAATTTATATTTTATCAAATACTTAAGGATTGTAAGGTACACTAGTCATGTGGCACCGAATATCGATAATTCTAAATACGTTATGTATAATATTTTCGTAGATTTGAAGGGTATACGTGATTTTTTCTATCATACATCTATGAAGAAATCTATTTTTACATGAAATGAAAACAATCTATAGAAAACGGAAGTCGGAAACAAAACCTTCCTGTTACCTATATAATATGTAGATGTAGAAAAATACACGTCGGATAACCTCCTTTTTGGTGTTTTTGAAGATTGGTTAAAAAATATAGAGTATAGGAACTCTACAGCTAAAACATATTTTGAAAATGTTTCGAGGCTAACGACGTGCTAATCCACTTGACAACAAAAGTAGTTAGACCTGTACTTTTATTATTGTATATATAATAATGTGTGAATTCTTTAATTTACGATTCCTTATAAAATTTTATTTTTATTTCATTTTGTTAATAAACTACGCATGTATATTATAACTGGTTTATTGCAGCTAATGCTATTTCCAAATAAAATTAAAATGCTTTCATAACGTCTTATTTTGTGAGAATTATAAATTATTAAAGTATATATTTTTGTTTTAAATAACCGTGAGGTTTCTATTTAAATATTTATTCTAAAAAAATTTGTAGTGTCTCGCGATAATTTATTAACATCTTTGCATTTTATTCCGAGGTGCCTTTCCACATGTTCCTGTTGCCGGGTGGCCGGCGCCAAATGTCCGGTTAAACACATTGCTTTCACACGACCCGGCAGTAGCGTTTAAGAGTATCTTATGTATTTTGACATATTTACCAATCCTTTCATTTTTTAATAAATTGTAATTACTAAAACACCTTAATTGAGTAATTAAGCAGTTTAACAGTTCAAAAGGTTTTTGTATGTTTAAGCAAAGAGATTTTATAACTAAAGTGGAAAAAATTTAAGTAGGTTTTGGTAAGCTACGCTTATCTATTAGAAGCTAACACATTTCTATTGAAATTAAATTTTACTACCTTTAAATATGATCGTAAATTCCAAATTCTAATAGTATTGATATAAATTAAGGTTTAATTTATTTTTCAGCCCATCCGCCTCCGTGGCTAAGTGGTTTACGCGTCTGCATGTTGCGCAAGAGGTTCTGGGTTTGAATAGCGGGGAATGTTTCGGTTGGGTAGATAAGACTGATCACCTACTTGCCTGTAAAGAAAATGATCAGTGAAATTCCATGCCCCACTAGGCCCTAGGGGTTACGGAAATTCACTATACGTCTTTCAGATTATTTACTTTCAGTATCCCTAGACAGGTCTGTTCAGATTGCTTACAAGTGAATAATGAAGATTTACATCTGATATATGATCATTTTCATTACAGTATAGTAAGTGATCAGCTTCTGTTCCCAGTACCTCCAACGCAACACGCAGACACGTGAAATGGTAAAAGCGCGGTCGCGATTTCGTAACAATTTATAAAGTTGACCACGTCACCAAAGAATGGCTTTTCATTTTGATTTAGTTACTATGGTTGATATTTAAAAACGTTACTCTTATAGAGTTACCTACGATTCGCAGGACGTGAGGAAAATGTAACACAGTACACGTTCGAAATATCTATCAGCGAATAGATAAACACCGGATAGATTGTACCATTTTCAAGAAATCAACACGTTTCTCATAGGAATCACGTGTTATTGCGTTTCGAATGCTCTACATAATTAGATACTGTTCTTTTAACATGGGAAATTACACTATATTAGAAATGTTCGAGTTTATATAAAATGGATCGTTTTGTATATGGTGTACCAACTTTAGTGTTAAAAATATACATAATAAGACATAGTTATAAATCAATAAAAAAATCAATTAAGTAACATGTACCTCGGAATGTGTTTTAGTTATTTAAGTAAAACTTGTTACCATTTAAATATATTTACAAAAATACTAAGGCTCATTAAAGCCGTTGCGGTACGTACCCAAAATAGTACTGGCTACATTACCGCGTTGTATCGTTATATTTACTTCGCGTTTGCCGAAATATGAGCCAGGTTACGCGTTTCCTGTGGTATCAACTACGCGTCGATTATCTCTTTAAACAAACGCGCTTCTGGCCCCCATGGACCCAAAGTTTCTACTCCACTTCTACTCCAGTTCTACTCAAAAATATAAGAATCTATGAGATTTTCGTATTTTCGTCTTTTGTTGATTTCTGCAATCGATGCCGCGCCACTAGCAGTTACAGAAGTAGCATGGAGATACGAAGACGCCAGTGAGTCAACGCAAGTAGCATCCCACAAGTGCCATACCACGGTTCTAAGAAACTAGGGTCATACCATCAGGACGCTTTAATCCAGTGATTGCAAGCAATATTTAAGTTTATTAATTATATATTTTAGATTTTAGTCGCTATTTTAGTTTTAATATTTATTATTTAATCCTCTAGCTATTATGATAGGCTAAATCAAAATAGCTGAGGTGATTCTAATATACATATCTAATGTATACACATAATATTATTTACAATCTTCACAAAGTAATTATGCTGGTACCTACGTTCTACTCTGCAATATATTTTATGATATTGTAAAATATGATGTCGTAGTAAGTGGCTGTTACGCATATAATTTTAGTAACCAATTTTCGTAATGTTGGCATAACATAGATAGCTGATAACTACAATGCATCACCTACTTTTCCAGCTAAGTATCCAGATTTCTTAATTTATTTAAATAAATAAATTAGGTAATTTTTTTACTTAGTTATGTTCTGTTACACACTCTGTAGTATTCGAAAAACATTCAGTTTTCAAGGTTGCATTTTGCAATGTGAATTATCATAAGATTTACGAAATTAAATTTGAAAAGAAGTATTTTGAAATATACAAAAATAGTAGATATAAGTGAAAATCAAATGCTAATTTGTCAATTGCGATTACAGAATTCAAGTAGTACTCTATCCGAGCCGAAACCATTTCAGATAATTGTGAGTGACAAACGTCTCTCCATCTCCTAGCTTGTCTTGCTCTGTTGCTCATTCTAATAGTAGGTACATTAGTTAATATAATATACATACTTAATAATTTTGGCGCTAAATTATTATTAATAATTAAATTGTTATACAATATTTTCTCTGAATGAAAAACAGTTATGTATTAGTAGGTACACTTTTTTATTTATTGCTTCGTTATTTTTTAAATGTTTCTTATAGTAAGTATACATAATCAACTTTGCTGCAACATAATTTTTGAGATAAATTATTCTCTGAATGTGTCCTCATACCCAACAGTCTGTCTTATTAGCAAAGTTATATTACTTACTTTGTTGAATTTTTAATGATTTTTTATAATAATTATACACAATTATCGCTGTACAATACACGTAAAATTAATACGCTATACAATTAATGACTGTAAATTATACAGACGCCATATTGCTATATAAGTGTAGGTACTTACCTATATAAACTAAGACGTTAGATTCTTAATACAAACAAATTCTACCATATAAGGTTTAATTATCTAGGCTTTTATGTCCCTTGGCATTTATTTATACCATATTGTACTAGTCCTTTCTAAACACGTGACACAACACAACAAAAACATAGATACTTTATTCTAAATGAAGAAAGCCTCATATGGGTTGAATAGTTCGCAAGGAGTTAATGTTTTAGGGACTTCGTTCATGTGGAAACTATGTGAGATAAAAGGAACATTTATCTACTTCAGCTGTCGTTATATAAATTTTTATCGAGTTGCATTCAGCTGTTCCGACGTGATTAAGTAATCAACATACATTCAAAGTTTTGCATTAATTACTATTTATCTTCAATTGATTAAATAAATAGTACTTGTAACTAAGTTTGAATATACGGAGTAAACTCTGAAACTATTGATTCAATTACGAAGTTTTCTCCTAATACTTTTACATTCAATACGAGATATAACTCTGTGTCTTTGTTCTTGGTATCTGTATGCCAAGAACATTATGTAAGATTAGATAACACAGTGGACTTTTACCGCTTAAGAAAACTCAATTTATGTAGGTTCCATTCTCAAGAAAATCTCCGTTCTATATAAAATGTATGAGAAAATCTCATTTTTCATAAATATTGCTTACATTATTTATTCCCATTTTAATAAAAATCAGTGAAGGCGTTTTGGATTTGTAACTATCCAATATTGTATTATTTAGATAATGTATTGATAATGCGAAACATTGCCATTTAACCCAAAGGATTTCTTTCAAACCGAAACAATTATTCGTTTTTTATTTTATTATTTATTTATCCAGCACATAAAAACAATACAAAACTTATTATAGTCTTATCGCTATCAAGCAGTCACGTCAAGGGAATGGAAAATAAAGTAGTGAAAAAATAGCTAATAGGTATGAGTAATATTAATTGTTTTTCCGAAATCGATGGACTAACGAAACACATAAAAATTCAGGCGAGTCATCAACGAAGCCACCACTAGAGGCAGCATCATATCGGCGCCGAAGCGCTCATAATTAGACATATCTAAATAGCTAAATTCTAATCTTATTTGTTACATTACACCGAGGTTAGCGGCTTACGATACCCAAGTTCTAGGCCATTACTTTTTTCCGTTAATCACGAAATACGCAGTCATTGTTTACGCTTTGGCTTAACAAAAATTTGGTTATGTATATTAAATTTTGTCTCACTCTTCTTTGATAAAATTAATTACTGCCTTAATTACCAATCTAGAATTAATATGAAAATTAAGCACGCAAGCTGTAAAGTAACTAATTCGTTTAGATATAACGAGTTTATAACGTGTTTTTAATACATTATTTCAAATGATATATACTTATACCTCGCGCTGACCATCAGCGAAACCTCGTAGAATCTATAATTTGTATAAATACTACCTACAATTGAAGTAGATATTTGATGGTTTTGATTGATTATATTCAAAAAACTCTATCTGTATTTGATAACTCTGCTTTCTGAAAATGGTCACACGCTATGGTCAGTTTTACATAAAGATTGCAAAAAGTACACGGTGTGAACTTTTCTTATGTAATAAAATATGTAGCTTAGTTTGTACTTGGCATCGCGAATGACATCGAGATTCCACGAGTTGTCTGTCAAAAAACTAGAATTTACCTAAACAATACAATTAATAACCGGCTTAAAAATGTCACTCCACATCCTACAAATAAACAAACACCTGTCTCCTGTTACTGTACGAGCAATTAATATTTGTGAGAAAAAATTGAAGTAATGTGAAACATCTTCAATGTTGTTTTGCTAGTTTGCCTTTTGTTTTTATCATGTTACGAGATAAAATAGCTACATTTCAAAATAATTATCTACGTATTATACATTTACAAAGGTGTAATTACAAAGGACTCCAAACGCAAATCAAAAAATAAAAATCAATATTTTAATTGACCTAACTATACTGGTACCTACTATACAAAAATAAACCTGACCATACTGGAGTTAAATAAAACAAAAAGCTATTGCAATGAAGAAAAGGATATTTTTGTTGTTTATTTTGAACAGGACGACAGATTAAATGATGTCCTGTGACGTTGATTAATGGAAAGATGCACGCAATGCGACAATATTTGAACAGATTCACATTGAAGATAATATAGTCTAGGTACTAGTTTTTGCCTGCGGCTTGGTCTACGTAGAATTAACAAATTGTAGTTGCCTTTTTCACCCTCTTAAAGTCTAAACTATCCTACTATCTCATAAGGTTTTTCTTATTAGAATTACAAAGTATCTTTATATTAGTATGACTTCTACAGTAAACTTCTTTCTACCCTATCGTAAACTTTTCAAAATCTTTACCAGGAATTAAAATTGTTTTCGTGCTCAAATATCATCTAAACCTGTAACAGATAGATATTGCCTTTATTATATTATTATAGAGTATAAGGTTCTATAATGTAAGAGTATCTTCAAACGAAGCAAGCTTAAATGTATTAATGATTTAATAAAAAGCGTAGGAATAATTAATAAGGTAAATGAGTCAGTGACCTCACTCTTAAATCTATGTAGGTATCGAAGGTAATTTGTAGGCGGATGGCAGGCAGTGATTATAACTATCAGAGAAACTAAAATGGCTCATTAAGGATGTAAACTCATCAGATAGGACCTTGATTTCTTATTTCCTAATAATAATAATTGCTTATACATTTTTCATAATTACACAAAAGTCAACTAAACATTTTCAATAAATTGGGAAGCTTAAATAATTCGAGTAAAAGCTATCAAGGACTATTAAAAAAACTGAAAAAAATTCAAACTGTTCTAATTATTGCAAACTTTAATATCATTCCTTTAGTTTATTTGCTATTAACTTTCAGATAAGTTTACTTATGATTAGAGTCGTTACTGCCAAGTATGAATGGATTAAAATATTGCAAGCGATTGTTTATAGTTGACGGCTTTGTCACAACAATGGATAATGACTTCCTTCACTTGCAAATAACAATTGGCGAAGCAGACGAGAAGGCGGCCGCGGCGTGTCATTGGATTGCTTGTCGCGTTCCGGCAATGGCGCTCACGTAACACGACCCGAAATGGTAAGCGAAGGGCCACTGACTCAATCCCATAATTTATATATCGGATATCCAGTAAACTACCACAGTTAAGGTATTTGGCATACAAAATAAATTATAATAACATAAACATCTTAAAATATATAACTACATATTCCAAATTACTAAGGACAAAATCATTGGAAACCACACAATTGATTTTTTTTTAGTGACATCAAATAAAATGTTAGATGACAGATTATTTATATTTAATTTAATGTGTAATAAAATGAATAATGAGCATACCTGTATATGAGCTATATATAGAATATAGATGCAACCTTTAATAATTCTAGGATGACGCAAGGCATCGATAGTTCGTTACCCATACGAATCCATATTTGGCACAAATTATACACACCCACACATTATTGAATAATGCCAGCCCTACTTTGGCGCTTCTATGGTTTATAAAAAATCACTTCCTTCCTTTCTTTTAGAAATGAAGAATGAATATTAAAAATATATCATAGTCCAGTATGGCGATAAGCTCAGAGGAAACTGCCAAGTAGTCTTTGTGCTATTTCAGTCCATAAACTATTATCTATCTCTTCATGCATGCGTTCAGTACTGACGGTGTGTTTGAGTAACATTCATCCAAATATTTGTTCCATTCCAAACCATTAAGTTTTTATTTATTTTAGAAACAGATGACTTATTAAACATTTACTTTAAAATATTGCATCTACTTTATAGGACTTTTTATTGTTTTTGGGACACAATAAATGGGAATAAAAAAAGTTACGTAAATGATAAAAACCTCAACCGATGACCGCATCCATTGTATTGTCACACGAGCATAATTGAGGAGACCACCGGTAGATACCACAAAAACACATTTATAGCTATCATTTGAACTTAAAATAGACGGTTTTGTAATAAAAGCCAGCATAAGTTGTAAAATTATACCGGCGTTACGGATTGTTTACAAGATGAGCGCAGTTTGTTGCACTAGCTGTGTCCGATGACACTGCAGTAGCCCCTCCCCTTTCCCCATAAAGCATAGACTTTCTACAACTATGATTCTCTCCAATTAACGGAATGATTGACGGATGGAGACTGGAGATCATCTTTGTGCGCACGCGTCACACTTTACTCTTGTTACAGGTCGTACGGATCTCACAAATTCACTACTTTATGATACATATTGCATAACATTAATGAATCCTTGGTATGAGAAATAATATTTTAATTTAATTTAATTTGTTGTGGCAATGAAACTAAGAAATTTGAATTAACTTTCATAAAATTTATCGTAGTGAGGTAGCGAGCGTAGTTAATGCGTAAAAAACAAAATTATATTGCCATTATTAGGTACATATAATATACATAGTTAGAATTATGTATTTAAATACTGTATACTGTATACACAATTTAAATAAAACTATTTTACTATTTAAATAGACTTACGTCCTCGAGATTTCTTTTCGATATTCCCTTGTCATTTTATTAAAGAAATATATTTATAAGTGCGGGGCACGTCCTACGTTTATCTCTGAGGGTTCGGGAAATTTTTCGGGAGATTTTATTCGGGTTTCATTTTATCTTTGCCCAAACGGCAGATAATATTGGAACGTATGATGATTATTACAAAACCTTCAAGTCCTGCTTCTTATAAAACTGTTTCATTTATCGTATAACAAGCCAGAAGAGTTGAAGAAAAGAAACGTTTTTAAATGGCCTATTGTACTCAATAATATTTTCTTTACAACAACAATGAAATAGATTGAGTTTTTATGTTATTACTAACACAAAATTGAGTCATAGAGTGGGATTCGGTGTAATCTCATCAGTACAATCCCATTAATCATATTAATTGCAGATTTAATGGATTAAGTACATGTTTATGCGCAGTTGTGGTTTCAGAGCAAAGATATTACATAAACATATAATTAATAGTATATCTAGGTAATAAATATTCAAATTTTAAATAAGCTGATGCTGGTCGTAATAAAAGAGCCCTATAATATGATGCCTTTCAAATAATTTTATAAAAGATCAGTAGGTTATTTGCCTTTGCTTATTCGATAGCGTCAGCATAAAATCTTTGGATGAAAAATATTGTAGTCTTAGTCGGTTAGTTTTCGAAAGGTAAATTTTTATTCATAAACTCAAGGCTGATGTACTCAGTAAATGACTAGAATAAGTTTGTTGTGAAAGTCTAACGAAAATAAATCATAGATACCCTTGTTAGCAACGAGAGATCTTCGAAGTATATGATAGTATATTTTGCAGTGTTTGCAGTGGTAATTGCAATAATGGCTACAATATAAATCATTAATTAGCGAGCCCGACGCGGTCGGTCAAGCGAGGTATGCGGATATCTCGCAAGCGCGCACAATGCGTCCTTCGAGGTCGTTACAGTTCCTCGGGCCATGCGCCTGTGCCGCGGCCGCTTCACCGCAAATGCCAAATGATTTGTTTCTTTGAAAATTTCAATTTCTTTTAGAATTGAGGTTTACCGCTGTATTATTTCGAATATTGCATTGTTTTATTTTCATGTACAATTTGGATTAATTAATTAATAAACAAAACTCTTTGTAGTTTATACACAACTGTTTTTTGATTTGTAATAGCAAATATTGAAGATACACGAGTTACATGTTAGCATGTTCAAATTGTGAAACTGTCTCATTAAGAGGAAAACAGATAGATGATGTAGATATATCATTTAATCATTCATTACAGATTTAGGTTCATAAATAAGGTAGTTTATATTTTATTTGTCTTAGATTCTAGATAAAAAAAAAATTTGAATCACCATCTGAAAAGTGTAACGCAAAAAAAATCCGTGAAAGTAGGTTTTCGTTAGTAATATCCAATGTTATTGTCTAGGTACCTAAGTAATGATTGTTTTGTTAGTAATTTTCATAAGCAAACATGCAAGCTTTTAAGTTAATCAAATAAAGCGTCCGTTTTTAGCTCTATTCCTGCATTCCGTTAATATATTGTTTATACAATTTAGTACCACGAGGCTCATATTTCTTCTGAGCTTACTGAGAATTCTGAAACAGCAACCATTATCTGCAACTTGAACTATAAAGTGCTCGTGGGGTCTGTAATTATAACACTTCAGCAGTTATTTCAAGTTATGACTTGGCTGTTTATAATATTAGTACAATTATATATAATAGATGATTGCTATTAAATAGTAAAACATTGCTATTTATTTTTCTTTATTTTTTTTATTTTAGGTACCTGCGTAGGTATTCCTTTAAAAGAAATGTGACATTTAATATTATAAAAATTTATATATTTTCTTGTTATAAATAAACTGAAAAAACTAATAGGCTGATTAAAAAACAATAATACACTGATGTTAAGCTAGACTGAGTGACTTAGGCGTTACATAATACATATTTTAATATTTTATTACGCAGGACTAGTGAATAATATAATACCTACCATCAACATCTTTATAGGTTCATTGCAGTATTCACTATGTTTTGGCAGTTTCTGGTGAGGGAAACCTGAAAGTTTAAGCGAACTTTGTGTAAATATAAAGTAAATTAATTATATATTATAACACGTTATTTATATATTGAACTAGTGGACCCCGCGAACTTCGTATCGCGTAAAGTTCCGAATAATAACGTGTCACCTAAATTGTCATTCCATAGAAAATGTATGACGAAAATGTTTTTCTTTTGTTTTATTTTTTCGAAAATTTTCCAATTTTTTTTCTCCGTAAGAACCATCCGTGTACTTCAAGGAATATTATAAAAAAAGAATTGGCCAAATTGGTCCAGGCGTTGTTGAGTTATGCGCTTACCAACACATTTTGCGATTCATTTTTATATTATAGATTATTAAGAGCATAGAGCTTATTAGAAATAATAGAGGGTTTTTGTCACGAATGATGTGAATTAGTGGTGAATTGATTGCCGTGAAGTGGCGAGATTGCGTTTATTACCTACGGTGATGAGGCAGATGTAATCTTTACGAAATTGTCCTGACTTCCGCTTCGGACTTTCTTTAGTATTTTGTTACTTAATCTTAAGAGCTTCTTGTATGTTGAATAATAAAAAAGTCTTTTGCGCAATGCAACTGTCATTTTCACACAAACCGAATCGAAGAGGGTATACATTTACATCTAGTAAGGTTATTGGTTAATTCTTGGGAAAAAAGGTTTAGTAGGTGTTTAAATCTTCGTAGAAAATACTAGAACATCTTATAAAATTACCATTTGATAGTGACCTGAATTTGTAAAATTGTACGTAGCCTGAATAATGTGGAAGTAGATCGATAAAGTCTTATTTCAGTCTGTTATTTGAATTCTACCAAAATCGATCTAATTCATGGCTAATTAATGGCGTTAGGATGGTCAATTTTTACAGATTTGAAAGTTTTCTAAGCCACAATAAGGTATTTTCTTTTTCTTGCGTGCTTGGATGGAGAAGAGACGGCAGCCCACATTATTCTGGAGTGCACGGGCGTGACCAACTACCGGGCCAAACACTTGGGGTCACCACGGACCCTCCCCGAGGTTATTGGTGACACCAGAGGTTTGATAAACTTTTTGGAGGAGCTGGGATGGCAGGACTAACCGCCCGGCTCAATACGCAAAATAGGCGCATAGTAGACGTCGAGTTGCGGAAAACAAGCCCGTCAATACTTAAGGTATTTTCTTTCATATTAATTAATTATAGATAGTAATAAACGGCAAACTTGGGGCACAGTAACGTATGAGTTTATTTAATACTAATAATAAGAAAAACACTATTGAGTCAAACTGTTATGAATTTGTATTTATTTTGGTTTTACCATAATACGATTTATAAAAACTGAAACCAGGAACATTCAAAAATGCATAAGATAAAAGCACGTTCAAAAATCAATAGTTACTAACCGATGTAACAATTATGAAAATATATTATCAACGCCGGTGAAGACCTTAAAATATATATCTCACTGCATACTTAATATACTTTGTAAATCGTAATGACTACGTTATTTATTCAATTCTAAATAATGTTCATAGTTAACACTGTTTGACATAATTTCATACGACCTAAATTTCAAAGAGAAAGCAAAGGGCAAAGCAAGAATGAATATGGAACATTAATGGATGTTCCTCCATATTTAATGATGTGAAAAATTACCGCTTTATGTTAAATGCAAATGCGCAGTTTAGAGAGCGAAGCAATAAAGGTTAAAGTTCGCTATTCAGTCCTGAAAATGAATATTATTTGTATGATAATTATTTAAATACATATTTACATGAAGTTATATACCTATTTAAAAATTTAGAGATGTATATATTTATGTTATTTATTATTAAGTTATTTAAAAAGCTCATTAAAGCCCTTGAGTTTCAATCTCGTTGAAGAACGTACCACTACATAAAATTTACTAGGAATTAGTATATGCAGACATTAGCTGTTTAGATAAATCATTGCATCAAAGATAATCATTTCTTTTTCCTTATAATGTCAAGTATGAACTATCGTATTCGAATAAAATACGCAAAAAAAAAAATTATTTAGTTGAAATTAAACAGAGTCAAATATTTAGCAACTTTTTGTAACTTTCGTATTTTATTATGATTTAATATTGACAAACTTTAAGTTAAAATTTTTACAAATGTAAATAGTTTATAAGCATGTTATATAAATTGAAACATAAACTACTTTCATGTAGTGTGTAAATTGGTATTTATGAGTTCTATGTCATAGACAAAAAACGCGTTAGAGGATCTAAAGAATACCTAATTCAAAATCGGTTATTCCAGAGATTTATCGTAAATGAAGTCCTGGGACGCTATTTTGCTACTTTATCGCTACTTTATTTGCGATTGTATATTGATTTTTATTATTCAAATATATTTCAGCAGATTTTTGAAAACTTTAGAACATTTAGGAACACAATATATTATCCTTGTCTTATAAAACATTGTTTTAGTTCTATATTCATATCCTATATCCAAAATATCAGTCCAATTGACTCTTATGACTTCTTGAATCTATAAACTTTAGGAATCAGAGATTTTTTCTGCGACATGTAGTCGAAATACGTTTCTAAACTTGTGGCCCAACTACAACTTGTACCTTCATACGATGCGTTTCGTAGAATAAACTTAAAGTACCTATACGAAATTGATTCCTCCGTTTTCACGATTAAACAGCAGAGTAAGCAAAATGTTTGCTTTAAAATTTATAAATATCTGTATACGTATTTATATAATAATGGGTTTTATAGGTTCACGTTACCCGTTAACCGTTCATAGTTAAGGCTCACCACTACCAAAATTTAATATTTATTTCACCTTTATCATAATGAAGGTGAATTAAACCGATAAACAAGACTTTTATGTGACTGTTTATTACTGGAAAGGGTTTTTATTTTTATCATAAAAGAACAATGGCAACTTTATACATTTTTACCACGTTTATTTCTAATTATTTCAATTAAATTCTCTTTGGTATAAAGTATTGTAATGGCAACACGGTCCTCGGCGCAATCCTGGATGCATTCGCGATTCGTTCCCTGTTGTTTTTGCGGCTAGCTCCACTAATGTGTACTTGTTTGAAGCCGGACTGAAGTCCTGTCTTATCCTAGTCTTGCTATTCTAAGCGTTGCCATAGCCTTTGTAAGAAACTAACGAGAATTCATTAACTTCCAAAGTAGGTAGTGTTTTATAATGTACTAGCTGACCCGACAGTCGCTGCCTTGTCAATAACTTCTAATGTGGCGGTTTTTTATACAATAATATAAATTTCTTATTTTTCGTTTTTTCATTTTCGTAAACTTTTCTTATCCTATACCGAAAAAAATATCAAATATGTTTTAATAAATTTTTAGCGAAACTAAGGAAAATTAGTTTTTATAAATCGTTTTAGATATTATTGTTGATTGATTTAGATACTTATTTGCAACGTTATTAAACAAAAAGAAAAATAGAATCACCCGCAATACCTTCATTATAATTTACGTTACAGGGGTAATGTTGTTAAACCATTATAACACGAGGTTTTACTTGCGCTTTTATTACTAATATGTATTTATTTTTATTCCAAGCAATGTAATTTAATACAATGAATACATATTTGATATATTAAGTCATGCTAAAATAATATTAAAATGGTTTACTTAAGAAATTTAATCGATGAAAATAAAGATCTCAATATAGATAGAGGACACTCAAGATTTTTACTATCGACTCGAATATTTCTTGATATCGAACCAATAAATTTTAGTAAATTACCCGTACATGCGGCGATCGAGTCGTAAAGGCGAGATAATAACTTATATCGTTACACACTAACAATTTATTATTTGAAACAATTGTAAGTAGGTAATATTTTTCTATTTCTTTACAAGTATCAAAAAATATTTTCTGTATTATGCAGACTCGATTACTATTTGATTCTATGCATATATTAGATAATATATTCGATACACGACGCTAAAATAAAAGTACATACATCGTAAAAAATGCATGTATCTATAAATGTATGTAATGAGACTGTAGGACTTTATGAATATTAATGTCTACTCCACATCTTTTTAAATGTTCATACCAATGGAAAACTGGTTTTAAATATGTATTATTTATGTTTCTTACACGAATGTTTTTGTACTCGATGTTTGTCCTTTTAGAGAACGTCTTGGCAGGTTCTGCTTTTAACTTGCGTCTAACACCGTTCATCGGAACATTACGCCCCTCTCAGTACGCTTTATGCGTCAAATATTAGTCCCTTATAAACATCTTTTAACTACGAAAAATAGACTGTTACTACAAAAGTAAGAGGTAATTTTCGTTACATAAAATAAAGTTTTAGAGCGGCCTAGCTTCAATATATGACAATAAAAAAACAGTACGTAAAATCTGTGGTTGCCGTACACAGCTTACTATAAAAAATTCTAATAATTTTAACAGTTGTTTAACTGTTGTCAATCCTATAGAGGCCATGTGGGTTCATGCTAGGGGCGCTGTCACATTTTTCATACAAATATTTTACTGATAATAAAAAAACTAAGTGGGTACTTTACTTCATCAAACTTGTGGTAGAGCCTAGAGGTGTTTTCATCTAAAATGTATAATTTTATCAGTATCGACTACTATAAATTACAGCTGACTGCCCCTATATGATGAACTACTTTTTATAATTTCTATTTTTCATCTGCTTAAATAAATATTTTTTTATATATACTTGCCACGCAGATATACCTGTTTGACAAATAAATTTTTTAAGAGTGGTTAGGTACTCTCCCCAAAAGCAACGTTGTATATTTAATTATACACATGGTAGCATTGCTGCAAATCCGGGGCATTCCTCTTCGTAGAATATAAACTCTGATTCGTAAGTCTAATCTGATAATTTTACACCAAAATTTGCCTAAAAGAGTAATTTGTTCACCGCATTAAGTTTATGTTACTTTCATTGATAATGTACCACTTTCATTTTCATATACATACTTACATGACCCTATATGGTGTTATTGGTTAAAAGCCTTGATCCATCGAGTTACGAACGTCGGAATCAAAAATAATATGTACATAAAGGACAATTATAACACTTTTTATGGTGTTAGTCGCAGTCGGGTAAAAGAGTCACATTAATTACCAAAATCCTGACGAGTACGAGTACTTACATCTTTAAAATCACGAAGATACGATTTAATATTTCTTTTTATTTCAGGCGGCAAGGACGATAATAAAAATTCATGAATTAACATACTTGAAGTAACATAATAAAAACACATTAAAATTTCTTCAATAATCAACGCGAAAGATAAAAATTCAATTTGTTTATCCTCAGAAACTTACACGTTTATATTTTAGTAGGTCTAGCCTCTAGACTTTAGAATTAAGCCTCAGAGCAACGAACTTTGGACCGTGACTTCCTTTTTAACGTCAGTGGGAAAGTGCTTAGGAATTAACAACAGCGAGGTTTCCCTTTGTCTCCCGAGACTGTAACGAATTAAAGTTGGTTTTTATAAAACATGAACCAGATACTTTACCAAGTTACAAACATCCGAGTTCAGTGATCTAGTTTCGTGCAAAATGTCGTACTGAACCGGAAAGCAAGAAAAATAAAAGTTTTTTCGTAAACAATTTTGGAAGCAGGAAAATGATCAAAAAATATTCAGGTCAATGTTAATTTGTATTTTAGGTACAGCGTCCGAAAAGACAGACCATTTTTCAAAACAAAAACAAGCTATTATAGTAAGTGTAGATACCATGATTAAAAATTTTGAAAAAAAAAAAAAAATTCTGTGTAAGCCTAGATATAATTGCATAGTTTGAAAGATGATTTATTACGTGAAAAATACTATTTAATATTTACAAAAAAAGTTGGCGATTAATGATTCATTTACAATTTCTTATGAATATGTGTTTGTTTTGCGTCAAAATAGACGAGAAATTTTAAAACTTGCCTGTTCGAGGTCATTTTCCTGAAGAATATTAGACCTTAAATTACGAAGTTTTTGGCAGCAGCTAGTGCTAAATAAATATCACATCCCAATTTCTATTTACTTGGAAGTTGCGAACAACTTGACAGTAAATATATGAAACTATAGTCTAATTACTATGGTTTGTATACTTTAAATACAACATTCGTATCAAATTGCAAAATAAATATGTGAAAGTTATTGAATCATATAAGCTGAGTGCTGACTCAAAGACCGGAAAATGAAAGAAATGAGACTTCACAATGAAAGCCTTCAAGGTCTTATGGTATATTTGAACTGTTGTAATAGCTGATTTAATTGTTGGTAGATTGTGATTGTCAATGATAGTGAGTATCCGTAGAGAGTTATTGATAACTTTCAACTCACTTGCAAGTGACATGAAATGGGAATTGCGCCGAAAGTTCCGGGTCGATTTTTGAAGTTAAATCACAAAGGCTTAGAAGGCTGATCCACACCTGAAAAGAAAAAGATCAGTGAATTTAGCACAAAATTGTGTTTACTGATTGTATGCTATTTCAATTAGAAATATTAAATTGAAACTATGAGATAAAGCCTACTCAAAACTGGTGAAATGTAATGAATTCAGAAGTCTGAAAAGGTCTTCACGCACCAGATATTCTGAATCTAGCATAGTTGTAGTTGAAGATTAGTAAGGAGATAGATTGTATGAAAACCTGATATTCGATTATCCGGATTCTAGACGATTGTAGAGAATGAAACGCGTTTTGTTATAACGCGTTATTATGCACATTCTGAGGGGTCAAATTAGCGTGTTCCGTGATGCTAAGCCATTGAAAACCAATAAAGCAAGTCATCTGCGCTAATAAAGCCGGAGTCCTGTTACATTATCGCAATGCCTCACTGGTTGATAGAATATATTTTTTAGAAAAATGATATGGAGATACTTTAAAGTTTAAACCACTAATGACATTAAAATGTTTGTTTATAACATAAACACTTGGCCACAATGTACATAATCTCATTTGGAGTCTAGAATAATTTTTTAAAAAGAATAAGCGTCGAATTTATATCCTCCTTTTTGAGAAATAGTGTTGAAGTTGAATGAGTTCTGAGATAACAAGACATTCGCCTTTAAAAACTTTGTTAAAAAAGGAGTAAAGTGTCGGGTGAACAATCTAACCAGACATAAACATCATGATGTTAATATATTTTTTTAAGACGTAGTGATGTTTCATTATATGGCTGATCGTATCCATAAGCCGATGAATAACCATAATTAGTTACAACTAATTATGGTTATTCATCATTCATTTATAATTGAACTGTATAATTGAATGTTCAATTATATTATTAACTAAAATTGTGAATCTTTAGCAATTCAAAAATTTAAAATGGCCAATTTACTAATCATAACATATCATATTATGTCTTTTTACGTCTCTATTTTAAAGTAACCGTGGACGTCACTAGTAATTACAACGCACATTATATTAAGACCGATCGACCGATCACACTATGAAACATACCTTTTGATAAGATAACACATACCTGTTGCCCTAATATATCAAGTGTCACCGACCTCGGTTTCGGAAGACATGCATTATGTAAACACGAAGAAAGATAAAGCAATCCACGTGCGGCCACGTGGTCTATTTGGCTCCCTAAAAAATTGAAAAGGGTTCGAGTGTTGGTCTGTTTCTAAATGCTTGTACTTGATACAGTCCATTCCAAAAGCTCTCTACGAGTGGCGCCATTATTTATTGACTTTGCAATACGTTTTTTAAAAATCCTTACTTGCATACAAATAAATCCGCAGGAGAATTCGTAAAAACTCGAAATTTGTTGCTTGCTTCAAACGAAATATTACTACTTACTTATTATAATAGGGACTAAGTAACGAAAGTAAGTAAGTCATAAGTATTTGATTAAAAAATAAAACATACATAGAAAAAAAACTGATAAAAATATTTTAAGATTGTTATTTACACTAGTGGTGAAAGTTTTGTGTGTGAAATTGAATCAGTCTTGCTGGAATATTAATAACAAAGTTTACAGTATGTTCATGTTTGTCAGCTTAATTATCGATAAACAGAAAGGCCACACTGAATCGAGCGACGCATGAGGAATGAGGCGTCCGCTTGTTTGCACTAATCGAAGGCATTTCATATCATGTTTCAAATACCCAGAACGATCTATTTAATATTCTCTGAATATCAAACAATGTATAATCATACAAACGCTAAAAGAAAATAGCCTCTGAAACGCTTCTATTTTTCTCCAGTAGAAAAATAGACGTAGAAATTGGGGCAATGCGCAGGGGATTTTCGCTTAAGTAAAGTTGGCAAACAGCCAGGCAGTTTTTCCTTTGAGTACTTCCAAAAAGGTCACTTCAATTAAAAGCCAGACCCAGATTATTTCTAATGAAGTAGGTTTTAATTAAACCTTATCCGAAAAAAGAAGCGGTTACTTTGCGAATTTATCATCTTGTTTTATCAACTTTTTATTTATTTATTATCATTAGTGTAACACTAAAGTCAGAGGAAATCAGAAAAGCACGCTTATAATATTTGAGCACCTTCTGTGCACCTAAAGAAGAAAAACCGTAGCGTTATTAGATGTGTTATTTAAAAGGTAGTGTCGAGTCGGTGGGACCAGCCCGATACTTGAGATGAAGGACCGCCAGATGTCGCTTTATCAGGGATACGAGTGCACGGCTTTAGCCCGTTTTAAGTTACGGCCACGCTCCGATAACTGCCTTGTGCACATGTTGGAGATAACACTCAACGTTTTCTTATTCATATATTAGCCGCTGTCCGTGACTTTGCCTTTAACCTGGATCATTTAACGAAGCGATTGTTTGTCTCCGGGCTATACCTACCTATAATATATTAGAGAGAGTACCTAGTCTATAAGAGAAAAAATAAAAAGCCATCGGATTACATGGTTTACATATTATGTTATTTTATCCAAAGATATAAATCTTTGATTTTGTCATAGTATGCATAATCGCTTGTGAACGTTACCCACCTATATCTAAATTTACAGTCAGTTTGTCTGTCTATCCATCTGTTTTTCCGGCTCTTCAGACATTTTATTAACCATCTGTCTTTCCTAAGAGGTAAGGGATATTTTTTCAGCTCATGCTACTAAGACCAAAAGTAATACAAAAAATAGTCCGATTAAGCTTATGAAGTGAGTTGTCCATAAACCATATTACAAATTCTTAAGTATTACATACTTTTTCTTCTTATTACAGGTTCAAATATTGGTCAGTATGGATCCCTATCACTGAGTTATTAGGCAACACAACACGTGTCTCTCTGTTATTTTAAATAGTTCTGGGACAGACTTATTTGAACAACAGTTATTGAACCGAAATCTAATATTTACGCAAACAGTAGGTACAGTTATATTGACGTTATTTTAAATCCCATAATAATATTAAATTTAGTACCTAAAATGAGAACAAAAACCTCACGCAGTTAGCGATGAACATTTGTGCAATGCTTGAAGCCACTAATTTTATAATCTATCAGTAACCGTTATCCAAAATGCGAATGGTAGATTTTTTCTTCGGTTATTTTTGCACCTGCAGACTTAACTTGTCATTAATATCAGAAACTGTGAAATTAAACCTCACCTTGACCGTAAAATCAGTTATCTTAGCTCGGTTACGTTGTTACAATCATTGTACCCATAATACCAATTCGAGGCCATATGGATTTTCAACAAGTAAAAAATATATGAAATATCTATTACTCTAAAATATATTATAAGAGTTGATACAAATGTATATGACATATTGCTGGTACGAAAGGTCCCGAAATCCTCAGAAAACCAACAAAATTTTATTTATTACTTAGATTTTACTTGCGTTTTCATATACCTACTTACAAATTAGTTTAAGTCACTCGGAAAAAAGTAGCTTTCTATTAGTGAATGAATTTTTTAAATTTATGAGAAAATAAAAAGTACCTTTCACGAAATTTAATTGGTATTTTATTGTTTGGGGTGAAGTTCAGCCAGTCTTGTAAATGTGACCAAGATATGTGGCTGTATGTATGTTAGTGGCAACGTAACTCGATGGACCAATTTCGATGCGATATTTTGTTTGAAAGCTGAAGCAATCAAGATGGATCCTACCTACATTTTATAAAGATCTGTTCATATATTAATGAGATATTATTCTGTGATATTATCGTGTCTTTTTTAAATTGTCTTCAAATCCACTTGTTACTAAAATCCTTAAAACTATGTCTGTAAATGACAAATTAAATGTACAAATAATATTATATACTTATATAAACCTCTAGGTTAGTTATGACTTATGAAACTTAGGATTAACTGGTTCAGAGAAATACGTTGAGATATTTCACGGGTTACGGAGAACTATCATTATCACAAGTAATCGGGCCTAAGCTATTCGTGTACTAATTACTTAAACATGTTCACGCGCATGCGTTTAATTTACACTGTGTGTGAACATCGTAAAACGATACTGAAGATACAAGCCCACCGCGTGACTGCATTATTAAATATACTTCGTTTTGTACAGCAATGTTTATGCAATTGTTTAAACTTAAACAGAGTCCCGTTTTCTTTGACCTGTACAGGGCCAAATGTAACTGACACATGTTTCAATGTTTGCTTGACATTTTTCTGATGTTTGTTGACATTACTTATTAGTGTGTACTTTTTTAGAAAATTTAAAAATCGAATGCTTTTATTCCACTGTTCTGACCGAGTTTTATGATTTCTTGTAATATATATTGTGTTGAATATAAAATGTCATAGGTATTTATTCCTTGTTTCTATCTTTATAATATCAAGTACATATATGTAAATATACTAAATGTTTTACTATAATAAGTTTTCGCTATAGAAAATCCAAAGCCACTACTTAACTGTGAAGAAAATGATCAGGACACAAAAGTGCCTGTTTCAAGACAACTTGTTATTCCTTACCTACATGGTATTTTCGTATTTCATATTCGTAACACTATACGACATTATAAAACCGCATATTGTCCAGTCCAGTGAAACTAGCTTATTTTTCTCGATTTTGCAACCTAATACATTAATAAAAGCATAAAATAGCTTTAAACTATAGACCCTCTAAATAACATGAGCCCTAACCGATAAATCAGTAGATGTCGCAAGGACGAACTAATGTTACGTACTTTGTATTCTAGGCAGCGTGGTCGGCTTGAAAGTTCCCAGAATGCTTTCCATATGCCTATTGGAAGGCCGTTTGCAGTGGCATTTTAAATAATAAAGCTATGTTAGCTACTTAATTCTTATGGAATGCCTGCCCTCGGCTCAACCCCAGCGTATATTTCTTAATGTGATTTAATATGCTCATTTACATGATAATTTCTGTACAAAATCTTATATATTAAGTTTAATATGTATGTTATATACTAAGGTAAAATTTATAGAATGTTTAAGACCGCACCTAGAGGGGTGATGCAAGTTCCCAATAGCAAGAACATACTGCGAAAATACATTTTATATTATTTGTATTGAAATGATAATAGATGTTGCAAAGTAAGTGTCAGCCGTCAGGTACAATGTCCATTACCAAATAAAAAAATGTCTCTGCAGCATGTTCTCGCTAATGATGATTATGGATTTACCACTAGGTCTTCTTAGTCCAACAAAGAATAACCCACTGACTTCGGATGGACCAAAGTACGAGCTAATTGTTCTTTTTTCAAATAAAAATTGTTTTGTTTTTACGAAAGCGTCAAATATCTCCTCTTTTCTCAGTCTACGTCGTGTCGGTCGACTTCCTTCATAACATTAAAGTAAGTAAATTATTACCAGTTAAATTGAGAATTTCTTTAGCAGTGATTCAACAGGATATGAATGTAGCGTAGGATTCATGCGAGATATAAGTACTCTCAATGTAGACAGTTTTATTTCTATACTTGTAATGAATGAGATATTTCTGTGTACGGAATGATCTTTATTGAGGCACACGGAATACAAATTAATAAATATATGATATTTATTCCTAAATAATATGTTATATTTACTAAAATATATTAAGTTAGGTAGCTTTAAAGAGTCTCTGACAGGCCAAGCGCCACGATGTGTCGTCCTCTGTGTGACCTCTACAATAGTAATTGGTACATTAGATCACGCCAGCATCACGACGGGCCCGCTGTTTGAACAGACCATAAAGTTGTGACGGCACACGTCCATAGATAGAACTTATATGTAACCTTCTAGTTTATGTTCTGTGGCCTAAACAATGTCGTGTCTTCTTTACTGATTATTTTCTCCACAAACAATAAGCTCTCTGTGTCTATTAAAACTTTCTTTCCCTGGATATCGATGGACTTTTCAAGCTGACGTATGAAATGTCAGATAACTACAGTGTAACATATGTACCTACAGCATTCCGCTGTATTCTTTCGTTTTCTTAATTATTTGAGAAAACTGACTGCTATCTAGAAGCAAAGTTATCGCCAGTATATAATAAACTGTCTATTAAATATTTTTATTGCGACGAAGCCTCGCTTCCGATCTCGCATATGGCAATGCTTCGGAAGTCACGTTTTTGTAACTTCCTTTCTGCTTTTAAAGCTTCTGTTTCGCTTTAAAATTCACAACTAAATTACGTATATTAATTTAGAATTTTAATACATATTTATCAGAGCTAATTTTTGAGCTTCAGCGCTATACCAACTAAAATACGATTATAAAACCTATTTATTTTAATCTGATATAGACATCGGGCGATGACCGGACTTACGAAAATAAACACTGTTTTACCTAAGCTTAAATGTCTTCTGGCAGTTTGGACGAAGATAAACAAAAAAGGATCAAGGGGTCTCCCACACCTGATCTTATCTTTATGATCTTTATCACGATATAAACACTTGTTAACTCATATTAAGGTCTTTCGTTTATCGCAATAAATAATTTAAGTTTTTAACAGAACATTTGAACAAAATTTTCAAATTATCGGATGTAATTAACATTTAATTGAAGTTCAAAGAACTTTATAAATTTATATATAGTCTTCATAAAAACACATCTTTTGAACCCTGGAACATTTTTGCTTTAATAATCACTCTTGATACACGATTACTTTTAATCCGTGTTTATTTGGAATACGTGTCACCTAAAACGTCATTCCATAGAAAATGTATGAGGAAAATGTTTTTGTTTTATTTAATTTTTCGTCAATTTTTAGTTATTCTGCTATTCGGGACGGAGACAAATACCACAAATCAACCATGAAAATCGATCCAGCCGTTCTCAAGTTATAAGTGTTCGAACAAAACCCGACTTTATTTATATATATAGATTACATTTCCTATAAGCGGCATAATTACGAACAAAATCAATCTATATTTATCTACAGTAGTTATAAACTCCTTTCGCATATACATATAAATTATCGAGTCAAGTTCAACAATATTTTCTCTTGAAAGTTTATAATATGTAACAAAAGCCCTATCTCTAAAATTTATCAATATTTAGTACAAATTAAGCGGTAAATAACGTATAACAGATAAATATATCCTTTGATCATTGTATCTGACCCGCAGCAATTATGGAATGAACTAAATATTAATCATTGATATTAATACAGCATGTCACGTAGTCAATGCTGCGCATTCTCCCGCCGCCTTTTCAATAAATCGTCAGACGGGTCATATCCCTGGCCAGGAATTAGGGTTACCAGTTTAAAAGTAGGAAAACCGCAAGTATCTTATTGATATCAATCTTAATAATATCGTCAAGGGTTTAGTAACCTATATTAATTTATATGATATAACTACATATAATATAAAACTTCATAATAAGAAAAAAATACTTTCACCTATTCTAATAGTACCTAGTAAATACTATTATAATAGATGAACCTGACATTTTTTTTCTCATACCATTCGTAAGAAAAAAAGAAAGTACAATATAATTACTTATACCTTAACTTCTTGGTGTTTGGACATTAAGGACTCAACGCATATAGACACTTTACTGCTTTTGCCTAAATAAACCTTTTTCTTAAATAACTTGGAAGAATTTGCAACCTGTTGAAGATTTTCCATGGTAACCCTATCAGCAGACTACACGATATCGACCACGTTACGACGAGACGTCTCTTACGCCGACTAGACAGCATAGAACCCTTTGTCCAGAAATAAATCAATGTTTACTTCCCAGTATCTGGATACAATATCATAATACTATAGTATTAAATGTATGATATTATATCCAGTTAAAACAATTAATCTCATAATTTATCTACCAACTAGATCAACCATTTCAAATTCATGGCGTATTTCAAAACGTAAATCTAATCTACTTTGAAAAGCTGTCAAACATGTGTCAAATATTTTTTTTTAGAAGTTGAATTTTTTACACTGTTATGATTAGTCTCTCTTTTGAGATGGAATTTGAACATACGAACCTCTGTGCATAATATAGCAATCGAAAGTTGGATGTTCTAACTTTATTTGTTTATCTGAACATATAAAACAAAGCCGCGTTACTTACGTCATTTATAAATCGTGGATTCTTCTCTATCCCGAATTGTAGATTACATATTTTATTTATTTACCTATTACGATTTTCAGAAAATATAGCTATCAATAAATCGCGTTTTTTTATAGATACGTTTTGTATGGAGAGTGCCACTTGAATATAGATTATAGAAGACTGACTTTTTCTGAATCAGAGTTCAGGTATTAGGAGTTTAATAATAAGTATGAAATTGGATTTTAGTTTCTAGTAAAATAAACCTTACATTTAAGGAGGGGTGTGAAAAGCTGTTTTCTGATACTATTTGAATAATGATAAGTAAAAATTATATCAAATACCTTATTCATTAAGATCTAACAAAGAATAGTTTTTGCGCCATTACGCAAGTTTCAGACAGGACGTGGCGCAATTAAAGGCTCTTCGCGATCATTAAAATATTTCAACTTAATCACGAGCCCTTTAACGGCTGAATAACTCAGCTATTACAGTGAATTATTTCCAACTATCAATCTGCCCCGGCTTCGCACTGGTGCACTGCCGGACTTTATTTATAAAACTTGACTTCTAGATGCATCAAGATTGTGCAAACTTCTACCATTCTTCAATTGAGTTTTTTATAGTACAATTGCGAGAATTGTCTCCGAAACGGATTTTCTTGTTTGAAAGCTGATAAGATCAAGTTGGATCTTATGTACAATTTATGAAGATCTGTTCATCAATTCATGAGGTATCCTTATTTATAATGAACATACTGGGGTTATTTTAATTGCATTCAATTTCATATTAGTTAACGAGTTAAGTAGGAGTTAAACTCGTTAAGATTTCCGAAAAAATTATTAATAAACAGACATTAGTCGGGTATAAATTTGTTATATTTGTATAAAATAGGTAGGTACCTAGTTCCCATCATGCTGTTGCTGTCATCGGGAGGCGCAGTATTTATTTGTTTGGCCATGGATGTAATTACACCTCTCACGAAACCACGACTCGTTTGACTGGTCTCGTTAATATTAATCTGATTAATGCCAATACAAAATATAAGACAAATATCGAGCTATAATTGGGCATTCATTGACATTTGATACCGCGTTGTATCTAGTTCTAAACTGTAGAGCGTGAGAACTGAGAACTGACTTTTGTTAAACACGATCTTGTTAATCGATGTAATTTAGTAGCAACTTATTACAGTTTATGTTAATCACAGTAATTAATATAAATTTTAAAATTAGTTTGAAACCGTTCATAATTTAAACAACCTAATATGATGTATTTGGGCAGGAAATTAAATGCTATTTTCGTGGAGAACATAGAGACTTAATGATAGAAACTTGCTACGCGCATTGGTAAATAACAATTTACATAATATGTTATGATATATAGATTAGGAGATGGGAATCTATATGTTTTATTCGCTTCAGTCTACATCAATTTTGGATGAAAAATTGAATCGCGATGGTGCGGATGTCGCATTACCTATGTGAAATCTAGCCATAAATATAAAAAATAAAAAATAATCATATAGTCTTGTTCAGTATAATTTAGAAGGCGATATTGTTCCAACAAAGGTATCATTCCTATTGTAATTCAGTATTAAACTACTGTACCAACGGATGCATAAAGTGAGCAGCAGGGCAATCGCCGTAATTCAAACGATAATGGTTTGGTTTAGATACAGTTCGGATCCTACTTCGGCTATGGTCGTGCTTAGATCTAGCTCGGATGAATTTGGTATTTCGGTAAAGTATAAACGTCAACCGTAGTTGAACCAAAGCATAACCATTATCGTTTTGACGTCATATAGTGTTGTACCATATTTTTGTGAATCGAAAAAATCGTAAATGTATCGGACGGAGGACGGACGTGACAATTTTCACTTTTGTTTGACAGTTTACATAAATAGATGATTAATATTGGAGCCAAAATTCAAAAAAATTTACTGCTAGTGCTTATTCACATAATACGTCTATTTTTATTTTAAAGTAAATATTTCGTGATAATAATTGACTCTGCTGCTTAAAAAGTTATATGTAATTTAGAACAATTGAAGTGTTCATTGGTTTATTTACATTAATTTCAAGTACCTTACATCGTACAATAATTATAGGCGTCACTTACAGTCGAAGTTTGTTTACGTTACACATAACATAAACAATTATTGTGCTTAAGGACTTCGTATTTAAATTTTAAACGTAGTTAGTAGTTACTAGTTTTATTAAATCATACGCATCTCTCATAAGCTCGTTATTACACGCATATACTACGCTTTCTATCACGATTTCTACCGGAAAATGGAAGAGCGTCGTCGATGTACCACGGTTCGCCAGCTCGAACTTCTATTGGAGTTCATGGAAAACCACCAAGATCTCGCTCTTGGAAGGGTGAGATCAAAAGAGGGTCGTGCGATTTCAGCACAATTGTGGAATCAATGTGCTGAAATTCTAAACTCAGAAGGCCCTGCTAGACTGGGCAAGGAGTGGGCTAAGGTAACTTTAACTATTTACAGTTACATCATCATTTTCAAATATGAAATAATGTAGTTATTAATGTTTTAGGTGTGGACTAACTTAAAATGTGCAGTTCGTACCAAATTAGTTAGTATAAATGTTTCCCATCGAGGGACTGGTGGAGGTCCAAACAATGACCCAAGTCTGACTCCTATAGAAATGAGAGTAGGTGCAATCTTGGGTAGAGATGTCGGGCCCATACCTAATGTACAGCCAGACCAATTTTCAAACACAGTAAGTGCCTCACTGTTAACATAAATTTTTGTAATTATATAAAATAAATCTAAACAGAAAGTAAAGTCTAGAAAACTAAAGTAACATTTATTTTCAGTATAGTAACATATTTTATTGTTTAATTTTGGAATCACATTCATATTATGTATTGGTTTTTCTCTAAACATTTCAGAATAATGAGACAGTAGGTCTTGATAACAATAATTTGGGAATTGAAGCTGTTTCTCATTCCCAAACAAGTGGGTAAGTTTACAGTTTAGTGACAAGTGATAATAGAAAAAGTAACAGTACAATTGTACACAATAATATAATTTTAATACTGAGAATAACATTATTAATACAATTTTACTAAAAGATTAATTGCAATTAGAAAGGATCTTGTTAATTTATTAAGTAAATAATAAGACAGGTTACAAAATTATATTGCATGCTGTGCAAAGTGCTGAAACATATTTTTGTTATTATAGATTTAATGCTAATGAGGCAGATTTGAGAGGAATGGTACACACCTCTCCTATGCAGATAACACCTACTTCAGTGTCACCTAGTTTGAGAGGACAGAGTCCTAATTTGGGAAGACAAAGTCCAATGCCAACAAGTGAGTCTATAAATATGAATGTTTATATATTATGTTTGTCTTGGAGTTGATCTCATAATGTTAAATTTTTAGTCTTGGTTATTTTACAGGTAGTCGAGTCAGGACACAGCAGAGGCGACAGATTGAACTATGCTCAACTCTTGAGCATAGTTCAATCCCACCACCAATTCACCTACAGAGACAATGTGAGTATTTTAATCATAAATTATTATTTATTATATATAAAAAATAACACCAAAATTTTTAATGTATTTCTGACTTTATCCAGTATAGTTTATTTAAAAAAGGTTTAAAATTTTACATCACTACAATGGTAAAAATGATATAATTTTTGTAAAAGTATTTCTCTTGTCTTTATATTTAAACAATCACATCATACATATTTAAATTTTATATTTATAAATGGCAAACTTTTTTTCAGCAAGATCTGCATTAGACGAATCAAGGCGAATGGTGTTAGAAATTGAAAAGTTAAGAGCTGAAGCTGCATTGGTTCAGGCACAAGCAGCAGAAAAAAATGCTGAGTCTCTTAAATTGATTGCTGCAAGCATTGACAAATTTTCTGCAAAGGTATTTTTAACTAAATAACTAGCCAATTGTGTTGTATTTGTTATGCAAATATATTTTGTGTTAATAACTAAAGTTAATTAATTTAATTATTATTTTGTTTCAGTTTTGTCAATAATTCATAGTTTGTATAATGCAGTATGCGGCATTTAATGAAGATCATGCTGAAAAAATAAAGTCTGAATGTAATTAAAAAATAAGTAGTATAACAAAAAGTAATTCAATTTTCAAAATCCCTATTTGTCCACAACCATTGTACGAGAGCTTGCTGGCGTGCGCGGCCTAGTTCCAACTCGGAGAGCGCCCTTCGCACGCTTGGCTCTCGCATGCTTGCCTCAGCCAGACTTCGCTCGAGACGCACCTGCGCGGCAGTTAATGAGCTATGCTGCAAATTTGCTTTATGTGCTATATTATGTAACACACAGCATGCATTTACAATTCGAGCTGCCAACTGTGGTGTATAGTGCAGCTTCCTGTCCACTAACAGGCACCTGAAAGAATAAAATTGATACCTTAACCTACACATTTATGGTGTACATACTTACATAATTTAATACTATTATAATTTAATATTATTATGATTTTCTGTTCCACCAAATCACAAAGATTTGCTTCTAAGAATAATAATTCTAATAATGTTTGGATTAGTTTTTTTTTTACTTTCTAGTGCACTTTAAAGTAGGTTTAATTATTTATAAAACAAATTTTATATCACGTAGCTGAACTTTTCTGAAAACAATATTAATAAATATACACACACCTAAAGCGAGCTTTTAAGATTCCTATACAACGCTCAACAGTATTCCTTGCAGCTGAATGTAGGTGTTGATAGTACTCTTCAGGAGAGTTAGGCTCTGGGCTTGAGATTGGAGTCATCATGATTGGTCTCAAGGGATACCCTGAATCTCCTAAAATTAAACAATTATATGCTGCAATTTCTTAGGTACAAAATAGTCATTATGGTCTAGTTAATATTAAATTTAAGTTTTAATACAATACCTACCCAAAACATACAAATCTTCTCCAGAATTATTGTGAAGCCTTTCAATGTAAGACTTCAAATGATGATTGTTCCAAATTACACTGTCATGAGTAGATCCCGGATAACTGGGATCTACACTTATAATATTTAAACTAGAGTCACACATCTGTAAAGGAAAGTACATATTATTATAAGTACATTATAATATAGATCTATTATTATTATATATCACTTTTAATTTAATGTACCTAAATAATAAAATTACTCACAATTTGTACATTAAGAGAATGATACCCTTTTCTATTGAAAAACCTTTCTTCATTTTCTTTAGGGCGAACAATTGCTACATGAGTCCCATCAACACATCTCAATAAACCTGGCATTTTAAATTTCCGATAAAACCTAGAAATAGTTCATGAATATATAATTTACTAGAACGAAATAACTCAATAAACGTCAATTATTTCAAATAATCTAACTCAATATTTAAATACTCACTCTCGTTTAACATATTCTCTTTCATGTTGTTGAAATGGGAATGCTATATATTTATTAACAATACTTGTAGCATTTAAAGCATTTGTTACTTGGCGGATTGCCTTGCAAACACTTGATTGCGAAACGCAATGTTTCCGACAATCTCCTACTATGGTTTGGTAGGATCCAGTGGCATAAAACGCTAATGCTAATAAAACCTGCTGACCGCAATGTGGGCGGCATATGCGGAGTTAGCTTTTCAAATAAATTTAGAGTCATTTGCTTCGATAATCGGTATCTTTTTATGTATTGGCGATCACTCAAGGCAAAGGCATAATTTTTCATCCTTGCAAATAGGTTTTTTCATTTAGTTTGGGCTCGAAAATTCGCAATATCGAATTTATTAGCTACTTTCAGTCAAATTATTTCGGAATTCATAATTATTTATAAACAAAACAGACACAAAACGACACTGAAATTAAAAATACAATATAGCGATATGGTAACGATCCAAAAATGGTTCTGAAATAGTAGCTATTTGGCAATTGTTCATTTGACAGCAGTTAAGGTCGTGCAATGATAATGCTTTGATCCTGTTTAGACATAAGTCATTACCGAAATACGAAAACGTCGAAAATGCCGTGATAATGCTACGATAGTGCTGTGATCGGGTTGTAATACATTACCGCGATTGGCCCGCAGGTGTAACTAATATCTACTTTGTCATTGGCGATATCGACTGCGATGTTTAGAAATAATTTCAATAAACTTTCATTATCGTCGCAGCGATAAAACTACGGATGTGTAATGGGGAGCAATCAATTCAATCTTGAATTTCCTTTTTAAATATCCATATTACATTGTTTCATTTTCCTAAGTCAAGACCGTTCTTGGATTTTTTATACATATATAAATGCATACTGATATATCAAAATATATATAAGCATATATTTATATACTTATATATATTTATAACTAACCTAACTAGTTTAAACCTATTAATATAAAAAATCAAACTAACTAGAATTTAAGAGAAATTGAGATATATTTATTTATATTTTAATGTAAATTATTTATAAGTAGACAATATTTAAGTTTTTAGTTCAAATAAAAATTTAATAGTTAAAATAATTTTAAAATTTAATTTAATCCATCTTTATTGGTTAAAGAATTATACAATTGCACATAACTTAAAACGGCAATTTATACTATGACTTAATATAATACCTATTGCCTGGGGCTTGATTAGATTAACCAAAGTTAAAGCTATGAAGCAGCCGGTGCATGCGTCCAATGTTACTGAAATAGACGCATCATGCAAATTACCATTCATAAGTTCATCATCCGCTCTGCTATTTTGAATAAGCTATAAATAAACACTTGACAACACATTGGGTTACCTAATGAATTAATTGATGCAAAAATGTAGGTGAATCTTGTATACTGTTACTATGAAATTATTTGTGTATTAGTAGTATTTCAACCATAAGTTTACACAGTGAATTTATGTAAATTTAGTGTCTGAAAACTGTCAATCCTATATCAGTATAAGTTTGCGGTTAGCCACTAAGGAATAAGGTACATTTGTCAGATGACGTTTGCATAAAATATTTAAATAGGTGTATGAAAAATGTAATATGAATGGATTTTTTGACGAAAAATGAGAGAATGTATATGCAAATGAGATTCTAAACAGAAGCTGGTAATAAATTATTAATTAAAGAAAAGTCCGATGGCCATAAGAGATAATCATTAATTAAAATCAATGTTTTGAATAGCGGTCAAGGGGATTTATAATTAATCTTTAGATGTTGTCAATATAAGTGTTTCACTAGAGGCCTTACCGAGTCAATTAGAAAAGGACTGCATGTCATAGTAGCGGTAAATAACATAATATGAATATATAATCCATTAAATAAATACTTTTTATACTTACCTCATGAATTAGCACTGATACCAATTTTCAGTGCACCACTTTCTAAACAATTATGGATAAGTAATTTCTTGTATTTTTAAACAAAAGACTTTGTTTTTATCTGTTTCTATACCTCGGCATTGTTTGAAATGAGTTTGATCGATTGTTTGTCCGACAATGGCAAGGAAATTGAACTCAAACTTACTTTAAAAAAGACCCATATTAAATAATAAGACAAGAGTCATATATAGAATCGAAATTTAGTATTCTTTATATAAGATTCAATCAATAAAAAGGTTTTAGGTCCAGATACCTAAGAGGTATCCAAAATACTGTTTTTAATGTTACATTTTTCAATACCTACTTATTTATATTATTAGTAAAAATATAATAATATAACAATTAATCAAATTATCTAATATGAAGTCCCGCTGGTGTGGCCAAATTTTCAAAACCGAAAGTTATTTGCCAGGATTTTAACTTAGAACCAACGAATCGAACTTGTTATGTTATTTCATAAATAATACTGAATGAATGAATAGATAATGCTATACGCTTTGATCCTCAGAGATAGAATTAATTAATGAATTTTGGATAACTATAAATGTAACATAATAAAAGATCATAAACATACTTTATCTTGTTTTATCTACATACCTATTAATAATGGCTACATCATTGAAGAATTGTGTAGTAAATTATCGTTTCCGTTGAAAATCTAAACTTATATTATATTTATTTTTATGTTATACCAATAAATATTTCTTCCTGTTAAATACATATCATTTAATAAAAATAGCTAAAAATCCAAAAATATCTTACATGCGTCTCTCAAAGCAGAGATATTATACAAACAGTTGCTCGTGATTTGGTCGGGAAATTACGCTACTTCAAATACTTATATGGTAGAAAAATCAATATAAAACCTTATTCAAATATAATACAAATCTCATTAAGTCTGTTTTTAAGATTCGAAAAATAAATTTTTAGAAACTTTTCGTACTTACTTAATATAGGCCTAATATTAAGTGTTGTTCGTCATTATTTTTTTAATTAATCAGAGAAAGTCAAAATTAATATTGGACCAGTTATTATAACTGAAATCTCAAGTAATATGAGGTTTTTTCTCTAAAACTTATTAAGTAAAAATAATTAAGAATCAAGGTATTTTAATTATGATCGCCTTATATTGAACCTTGTAGTATCGAAAACATTCACTGGCCAATGGCCTACATTAGCAGTAATAAGTAAATGGTACGTAGAAAATGTTTAAAATTATAATAAAAGTTGATCTTAAATGTCGTTCAATATAATTAAATTTTTTCTCAACTTAGTGACGTAAAATTTTTATGAACTACAGTGCTCTTAACAATACATACCTACTACATAAAAATTCGCGTTTATGTTTCGCTAAAAATTGTTAGTCTTCAAAAAAAGGTGTTCTAACTAGACTTAAAGATTCTCATAAACAATGTTTCATCTTTTGGTTATTGTTAATTGGTGCTAGAATTGGGTCCTGGAAAAAAAAAATATTTCGAATTAAAAGACACAAAAGGAAAGTAATTTTCAAAGGGAAAGTAAAGAAACTTATCAGTAAAACAAAACAGACATTTATTTGTCTGCTCTAGGTCCGGGTCTGGAGTATAAACTACTTTTGTGCCCATTTTACCCAGAAGAAAATGCATACAGTTTGTGTGATGAGTTGCATTTAATCTTTTTTTAAGCTATCTTTTGTAAGCTATAGATTAGTACATATTAATTATTAATATATACTTAGACCTTATTGTCCTTATTAACTGTACAAAGTTCGCTTAATGAGTATAAGTATTCTGAAAGGTTAACCAGTATAATGCAGTAAATAAAAACATTTATAATCGAATTGTGAACCTGTTCTTTGTTTGAATGTTTACAATTAAAAATGCATTATTTTTATAAATACGTCGGTGAATAAAAGAAGGTTATATTTCGTAAAACATACAAAGAAAGGAAATTGTAGTCGCAATGCTTCAGCGCGTCCTTCATTCACCAATGTTAAGTACCTACTGCTGATTTTGTAATAATAATTATTTAGCTCCTGTGTCTAGGAAATAAATTAAAATCTAAATAACAAATCTTATACTTAATATCTTAAGCTTCTTATATAATTAAATCCAAGCAATTCGGTCGAATTATTTTTACCTATTTGTTCACGAAATTCTTTCCTTTTATAAGTATTTTCATAGTGAAACGCTTAAATGGTTAACTCAATTGACTAACTCCATTAAAAAGAGCGTACCAATTCCTGAAGGGCCGACAATGCAACTTTACCGCGTATAGCGGCGTGGTTGTCCATGGGCGGCGGTGATAACTTACCATCAGATGACCCTGTTGTCCGCTATTATAGGTATAAAAAATAAATAAATAAAAATTAAGCTACTCTAGGATCACATTATTAAACCTTTATGAGGTCTTACCAAGCCTGTTTAACCTTTGAGAACGATCTCATGGTTTCTCAAACCACACCCTATACAAAGGTCAAGATGGCATTTAACTGAAATTCCAACTGTGAGAGTCCAATTTGATGGATATTTTTTAATAATAATTGGTTTACTATGTAAATAATTAAGATAAAAAATTATTAATTTTATTTATTTACATTTCAATCTTAAAACTAACAGGATATGACCTAATGCGTTAGTAAGCATCAATACAATCTGAATGCAATTTACACAAAAAATTTCTTCAATTTATACTCCATAACAAATGACAAAAATCGAAGATTGATACGCGCACGCGGCACAGCTAACAATTGCGACCGCCTTCTCCGACTTACACACCTATCCGGCACCCTTAGCCACATTCTTTCCACTACATACGGGTTACGTACACGGCCCCTTTGGACTTTAAAAAGATACAGGGAGATTGCCAAGTCAGTCAAAATGATGATGATAATTTAGCGTTCTGGACGGAAAAGAAAGATTTTGATTTGTATGTCACAAAAATCTGTCAGGATCGATAGATGATTGTGAAAATATAACAAATAACTAGCTGACCCGACAAACGTTGTTTTGCCATATTAATTTTTGGGGTGGGCTACCCTTATCACTTAGGGGTATGAAAAATAGTAGCTGATTCTCAGACCTACTGAATATGCATATAAAATTTGGTAAAAATCAGTAAAGCTGTTTCGGAGGAGTAAGGTGACTAACATTGTGACACGAGAATTTTATATATAAGATGATGAAGTAGATATTAGGAAGTATCTAACTTGGCGAGCAAATTTCACATAGGAAGTTTTCTATCATTAGGTTCCCAAAATAGTTGAGTTTGAAATTATTATTTTTGAGATCGCATTTCAGTCGTGACTTTGGTTAAAATAGGCATTGTTCTTTGTAAAAAGATACTTCCGTAAAATGAATCGCTTTGTCTAAAGATAAACACCAGTAAATACATTTAGATTATTAAAATTCTGCGCCTTTGTCATTGACATTTATATATCTTCTTTCAAGGCCTTTCTTAACAACTTAACTTAACTTTAACTTAAATCAACTTGTTCATTATCAAAATTTTCTTAACTTTATTTACTTCCTTGCTATTCTGTTATTTCGTGATTTCATTTCGAAAGTCATCTCATAAACCGATCTCACCTCGTCTGTCACCTCACCTATGCGAACTCACAGCATTCTTTAACGCCCTACCATGACGTCACGTGGTAAATTTCATGACAATTTACTCGTAAAAATTGTGTTCTAAACTTATATCCACAGTAAGTAAGCCCCTAGCCCATGTCAGTTTGCGCATAATCGATTAAAGAATATATTTATGCACTGACTTCTGACAGAGAATACATAGAGGCCAATTACGACAGTGTTGGGCAACTAAGTAATAAAAATCTTTAATAAACACCAGGATTCCAAACATCAATAATTGATACGATATATAATCGTTGAATTTATTGAACTATATAGGATTTATTTAAGTGTTGCGACAGGTACTACGAATGCATATGCCTTCATATAATGGCTGCATTCCAGAGGTATTATTTGATTTCGACAGTAAACGGAAGCAATTGCACGGGGCATGAACAGTCGATATTGCGTAGATATGTTTCCACTTATGCTGATGGTAGATAGGGCTTTGGCGGCTTCACGCAATATTTGATAATATGTTATTAGCAGTGCAATCTGATGCACTTTAATATTTCCAATATTACTTAATAGGAAAGGGGATTCAGTTAGGTGAATTATAATGGCACTTGAAAAATTCACGAATCTTAAAGAAATATCTGAATGGAATATTTACAAACTTTTTTACATGTTCGTTAAAAAATTACAAATATATGAAAGGCTCATCACAACCCTTGGGATATGTAAATACTAAATACCTAAATTACTGGCTGCATTGCCGAGTTGTAATGTATTATTAAAAGTATTTTATCACTAGTGTATCACTAAGGAGTAAGGACAGATCGGTGGCCGCCGATACACAACTACTAGTTCAGACAGAGATCTGGCACTAATGGGTACTTACTTGATACCTCTTGCATACTGTAAAAGAATTTCTATACATGTGTCAGTGTTAACCTAATTAAAATTAAGAATAACGAGAGAAAACCATAGGGTGCAAAGAACGGCACTCCTTCCCAAATTTGTATAAGCACTAAAACATATCACATGCAAAACTCGAACTACTGCTAAATGCTAATGTAAGCTCGATCCGAAATTTTAAAAATAATAAACTCTACCCTCAAAAATAATCTATTCTTTTAATCCAAACAAGTATTATTTTATTATTTTTCTAATCAATGTTAAATATAATACAAAAAACTATGCTGTATATATCACTCATAATGACATATTACTTGGTGGAACAATAATTATTTGCGGTCGGTCTGATTAAACTATAGGCATTTCCTGGGTACCAACTGCAAATGAAAGAAATCGGTCAAGTGCGATTCAAACCAGATAAGCATAAATGTATTCTCCGCATCTGTTTATGTCAAAATAAAGATTTATGTTCTAATTTCATTCCGTGATTTCTGATTTAGAACAGATGAAACTAAAATTAAAATATATTAGTCGTTGGAATAAGATTTTTTTTATATCACCTGCGGTATATTAAAATATGGTGTTTCGGACTCACTTTATAAAAAATCAATATTAAACCGTATCACTTGCTAAGGAACGGTTCCGTAATTTATCAGCTGAGGAAGGCTCGGCTGATAAATGGTAAGACTGACCTAAAATATATCGACATCTTACAGGATACCCAAGGGAACTTCTTCTTGCTGAAAAATACTCTGTGGTAATGTTTATGCTTACTTCTTGTATACGTTTGAATATAGATGATATTAAAATCTTTTCCAAGATTCCATTTTTCTTCCTTTTACTTTAAATATTTATAATAAAAATCTTTTTCATATTTATTTATTTTACCTACGCCTAATTCAAACTGATTCTAATTAATAATTTATTTTCAATGAAATACTTTTACAACTGATATTATGTGTACCTGCATTATTACGAAATGCCGAATACACTTAATACTTTTACTTTCTTCGGTCAATAAGATAGCGAACATGCGATAAGGTCAATGTGATCGATACACAATTGCGAATCGCTGAATCCCCTATGATATTTTATGTCGGTTTTTGGGTCAGTAGTTTTATCATATCTATGGAATGCGTATCTGAAAACAAATATGGAAAAAATGCGACAAGAAACATAAAAGTTTTGACATAAAACACAAAAATGATGGCAACTCAAAAACCACGAAAAAGCAGATCGTTTAAATAGTTAGTATGTTATTAACAGTTTAATTTATATTCTGCTATATTGTAACTCGTTGAATGTTTACAAAGCTGTAATAAATAGAGACAGTATATTGGAACAGCTGATTTAGTCCTAAATTTGATAGGTATTCGATAACGTTTACAATTGTAGAAATAAAGACTGTTCAAGTCAGCATTAGAAAGCTCATTCAAAAATCAAGATGACAGAATAATGTAAATAGGAAGTCAGCATTACACGGCGTAAGTTTCAGAAATCATTAAAATTTTTAGCTTTCTTAACACAAAAAGCTCTCCTTACATTGATTTATAAGACAATTTTAGACAGAAGCATGTAGTTGTAAAGAATTTAAATAAATATTGATGAAGACCTCCGCTGATCCACCATTATGCATGTTTGTCTTTCCATAGATGTCGAATCTTATCGTTTTTCAATGCAAAGACATAATTAAACTTAAGCTTTATCACCAGTAATATGCATATATGTTGCCTTATATAAGTTAATTGTTCTTGATGCCAAATTTTAATTCAATATAATATTTATTTCCCCAAAACGTAGGTACGTTTTTATTCATATGCTTCAATTTAATGTACCATTGTATGCGTCAAGTTTTTATTACGAGTCTAATTACCTGGGTGATCTCTACATGTAATAAAATTTACTGGTCGATGTCTGTACAAAAAGAGAAAAAAGTTTTATTATTTATGTTTGATTATTTCTGATTATTATATTATATTAGTTCCCGTCAGTCTAACTTAGTATTAAAAAGTGAGAAGCTCTTTTTAATATTAAAGTTGAATAATATTTGATAACTGAAATTTGGTAGTTTTTATGGATTTTGGTAGGTACTTTGAAGTTTGAAAAAAGCTATAAAATTTGTTTTACTCATAGAGAAAAACAGTTGATACAGTAGGTAAGTACTTATGCGAAGCTGAGACAAATAAATAGTTTTTATAATAAAATGTTTAGTCATGTTCGGAGTAGACAGAAGTACGTACATCTAGTGTAATTTATTTGCTCAAGGTTAAAGTTTGCTTCTTTTTATTTTAAAATTTTATTCGAAGATGGCAATTTTAAATTATTCCAGTGGATTCAGTAAAATATAATTATTCATTGAAAAAATTTATCTAACATTTGAGTAACGACTTACAATGGTTCCAAAAACTACATTCCACATGTCAAAAAATAAAATTGATGATAAAATTGATTAATGAGTTTTAATATAGATATTTTTTTTCTTATTCCGTGCTGTCTGTTCTCTGTCTTTATTATAGATATATACAGTTTAGACTGTAGACTGACTACGTAGATGAAGTCTACAGCCTACTTTGTTGCTTATAGAACTTTTATAACAACTGTTTCTGTGAATTTCACAAATTGTTAATACATATAATTTTGTTCTACGAGTAATAAGGGGAAATGTTCCTCTTGATGCCATACAATTTCCTGTATCGCCCTGACGAGTTCCGGAGACATTAAGCTTATGCGAAAAATTTATCGCTAAAAGCATCTGGTTTTGGTCTATTTTAGCAATATTTAAGGCAAGCTACTCATATATCCAAAAAGCTGACACAGACATAGATAGGAAAAAACTGTTTCCACGTACGTAGAGAGAGCTGAGATTAAAATTGCTTATCGATTGTATAGGTATGAGTTAGTAGGTACTTATGCGGTAAAAGCTTGACTTACTTTTATGACTATATCTAGGAACACTTTCAAACACGCTACCATGCGTGGTACTGTCATCGTGGACATAAGAACCATCTACACATAACACAACACAACAACTCATAAACATAAATAGATAGTGATAAGTGAGGAATAATCTAAGCTCAACTCACAACCTACCTGCAGTAGCAAAAAAAAAAAACATTCCAAATCAATATTATTACTTAAATTCTTTGAATTTTGTGTCAAGTGTTAATTACCATTTTTTATGACGTAAAGTACCATTTACAGAGCTTGGTAAAAGATTCAAAATAATTGTTTAGCATTAAAAGTAACCGATCATTTGCCATTTATGTTAATTTTATAAAAAAAACTTGTAAAATATATTTTTTTATGATACGTTAATGACATATATTGTAAGCAAAAAAAAAAACCTAAACTGACTTTGTTAATGTCTTCAAAAAAGGGAAATCAATAATACAGTAAATTTATTTTAAAAATAAAGAACCCCACACACATTTCCTCCATAATGAACCTAAGTAATATATAAAAATAGGACGGGAATTATAAATTTTCTTTTAAGGTACATATATAGGTGGGCCTAGTCATTCTTCTTTACATGGCCACTATGTAAACGAGTAGACATTTGTCAACACTTAAAAACTATCGAAATTTTGATACTAAACTTATACATGACGAACGATTATTAAAAATTAGAGAAAAATTCTGTACCCCTAATTTAATTTAGTAATTTATTAAATTCGTTATTCTGCCAATCTGTGCGAAAGATAAACCCTTCTACCAATGTGGCAAAATGTCACAATATACAGATGACACGAATAATACAAGAAGTAACGTCATCTTTCCTGTCGACCATCGACCCGCAACGCTGTTCCATTAATGACATTCGACCATTGTGATATAATCTGTGTACCATCAGCAAAATTTTTACCAACGAAACTGCTTCGTCTAACGCCTAACGTGCTAAATTGGTCGATTTTCAATGTAACGAAGGCATAAGGGCTGAGCAGACCTATAGAGAAAATTATCAACGAAACAAGTTACTAGACTTCAGTTTTTACTACCTACAGAAAAAGTTTTGGTTTTGAAAAAAAATCGAAAGCGTGTGGCATAAAATCAATTGTGATGTACTTGTAGTTTTTATAACTTAATATATGCATGATCATGAGTTTTAGATTCAATTAAACTCTATACCTACTTTATTGAGCTAAAAAGTACCGCAAGCTTAGTTTAATTATGTTGGTCATGGATTCGACATAGAATGCGTGTTGCGCACGCCTTCTTTTCAGGTTTCCTAGGCATGCCCAACATGAATATGATGAGTGAAACAGACGTCTGCCTTATCGCGTCTACTCTAAATCCTTTCACTCACGGGATTTCAGGATATGGACCTAAACTAATATCTACTTTCATGGTTTAATAATAAGGACAGAGTCTTGTCGCAACAATAAGCAATTTTTAAATTTTACTGCAAATCTGTGGTTGCTGACAGTACAAAGCAAAGCCAAATCGACCCTTTGTTGTCACTTGCCTTACGAAACACGACGTGTAATCGGTGTCTATTCAAAGACGTTGAAAGCTACTTTGTGAATAAAAGCTAAGCTATTTTTTCATATCCATAGGTTTCTAATATCTTTCTTTGACAATCTTAAGATACTAATCTCATTTTAAATCTAAACTTCTGCACATAAAGTAGGAATATAACGGGCTGATGTTAAAATTAGAAGTCTAAAACAGAAATGAGAAATAATAATTTTTAAGCTTTTTTTGTCAATAAAACTATTTTGTATAGGTTTAATAAATATACAGGTGTTTACTTGCGACGCGAAATCCGTTTAGGCGTGATTGAGTCACAAACATCTTTACAAACTTTTACATTTATAATATTATTAATATTAAATATTAATAATAGTAGTTTTCAGTGATGTATGCAAGTGTAACTTATAAGTTATAATACAATATGGAATCAAGCTCTAAAACTCTTACTTATGTAATTACTTATCACTTACTTTAAGATCTTCAAAGGAATAAAGTGCTCGCGACCTAAATTCATGTACCAACCTCCTCTTACGAAAACGTTTCTTCTGATAACACAATGTGGTGACGGTGTTGTCAAAATTACATATTGTTATTTGAATTACTCAATAGAACTTTATAACAAAGCAATCGTTACATTACATGCTTTGATTTATTCAGTTATAATATACCTACATCTAAGCTTTATTTAAGGGGTATACAAACAACCCTCCCCAGGAGTCCCACTATTGGTGAAAATTTGCTTGAAAATCCGTTCAGTACATTTGGGGTTTATCACGAACAGACAGCTAGACAGCCGGGTACATTGTTTCATAATGTGTACTAATAGCATCAATAAACATAATTTATTCAGTCCCTCTCAAGTCTTCCCAAAATTATTATTATTATTTTGGGTGATATATGCGAAGCGCAAAGATGTAAAAGAACATAACTAATATTTACCTATTTCATTAATATGAAATTACAAGTTACCATTAGAGGTAATTCTCTAATGGTAACTTTCTGCCGCTCAAATTCAGTTAATATTAAAATAGTAATTATTTAAATATTGAGACATTACAATAGATACGACGCGCCGCCACAATGCCGAAGTTGTTTCTATAATATGTATGATTATGGATATTAATTCTCATAAGGAAGAAAGCAATTGCAATACAAAAACAGTTATAGAGAGTCAGACAATTATGTTGTAATCGTACCTTATCTAAAAAGTCGTTTAAGGTTCTAATCACAACTATGATTATGGTTTTTCTGCGCGTGAGTCAGCGTGATTGATATCCTTGAGGCACGCAGAGGACGCCATCACGTTTGTTTCGAGTCATTAACTAACAAACTAGATGCGTCTGGGCATGCGGACCAGCCTTGTCTATATACTATAAATATATTATGTAACTAGCCCATACATGGGCAAGATTAAATCTTAATATGCTGATCGATTTGATTGCGACAATTGACGACGATTTTAAACATTTTTTCATACAAACGGTGTCCTGATGTTGTATTGCCAGGAACATCGATGTAGTTAAATCCTTACTATATCGATAGCCAGGAAGCATTGCCATTGAAAAAAATATACGCAGTCATATTAAAAACTGGGCATAAACGCGAGTAGAAGCAATATAAATTTATATGTAAATTGTAACCATAGCATACTATTACGGTATTATAATGCGGTATACACATTAATGTGACAAATAGAGGGTAACTTCTACTCAAAGTGCACCCTCTCAGAAAACGTAAGGTCCCTCAAGTGTCGTAATATAGGCTTATAAACTTTATAAAGACTTGTTAGGAACACAGAAAGCATTTCCTTGTAATGTACTTAGAAATGTTACGATAAATAATTCATGCCGAATATAATATGAATTTACTACCTTGAGAGTTGTGTGGAATATCAAAGAGACGTTCTGACGAATGATTGGTGACAGCTGACGTAAACTTACACAAAATTATAGTACAAAATCTGCAGCATCTTTCAGAAAGAAAAAATCTTACCAGGGTTGCCTTGTTGTTGTCTTTACAGTGCTAGTAAGGCTAAATATATACAATACAAACACCGAAATGCTGGTTTCTTTTCATAACCTCCTATACTTAACGATATAGCCACTCTTAAAATTCCTTTATTTATATATAATAACATAGATAGGTACGTGATGATTAAATCTTCTAAGCATTCTAGGCATTATAAGCCATTCGCGATGAATTAATTATTTCAACTAACAAACTAAAAAAGGAGCAATAACTAAATTAGCAGACGAATGCCAAATTAAATCAAACTTTTTGCTCTTGGGAAATTTTTTTTCTCCACCGAGAATCGAACCCAGGGCCTCTCGGTTGTAACGCTTATGCGCTTACCACTAGACCAAGGCGGCGTGGCGGTCGGTCTGGCAGGGCGTAGAAGGCTGATCAGCTACTTGCCCCTAAAGAAAAAATCGATCAGTGAAACAGATGTGAAATGCATCTGCCCCATACCCCACTAGGGAATACGGGACTTCATTTTTTTTGTTCTAGAACAGCTATTGTCAAATGTATGTACATAACTTATGTTCATATAGTCTGGCTGAATTTTCACCTACCCACACGACAAAACATTCCGTAATAAGTTATACGATTCTTAACGGCGCATAATATGCAGTTTGCAAGTCCATCAACACGTACTGTTAATCGTAATACCTAGATTTTGTTTCCGTAATTATAATTATAACACGTGTAACTTCGCAAACATTGCGTCAAACAAACGTAAACACAGAGCGATTCCTTAATAAAACCCGTTTGGAATAATTAATGAAGACTGTTAATTGATTAAACTACCTACCGTATAGTTTTATTTATTGCTTTATAGTTTGTAAAGGCTTGTATTATTGTATTCGAATATAATTATTCCACTCCTCGTCTATTAGGTTCTATGTTATTTATGACATGTTTTGTACTCGTAAAACGTTAGATGTAACATGTAGCGACATCTACAACAAAACCTAAATAATATTAGAAGTGCGAACTGCGAATATGACTCGGTTACGCTTTGATGTCAAAATTAAGAACTTATACTTTGTAGGACATCTTCTGCCAATTATTGTGTACAATAGGTCAAATTGTGCCAGAAAAAGATTTACGTTTCAAGAAAAAACCATAACAATATCAATGGCAGCGAAGCTGTTTAAATCCTGTTTTTAACAGACCTTCAAAAAAACCAAAAAGGAGGTTATCAATTCGACGCGTATTTTTTTTTTCCGATGTTCCGCTCGTACGTCGCCATCTGTAGACCGATTTGGATGAGTGAGGTTGCAAACGATAGGGTTACTCGTCGAAGTGGTCCCATTTTTTTTAGAATTTTTACGATCAATAGTTTTCAGGATATTGAAAGAATAGTTTCATTATCGGGCGAGAAATCGCTGAAATTCGCGCGACCGCGTCGTTCTTATTTGCTTATAACTCTATTATTTATGAATCCTTATCGATGAATTAGATGTTTTTAGATTTAGTATTAAATTTTCAACAATATAATAAGTAAAAATCAAGTTAAATTTATATTTTTAGAGATATTGAAGTTAGAAAATAAAAATTAAAAAAAAATTTAGATCTCTATTTGTCGATGTAATATCAGTTTATATCGATGACTTATATATCATTTTATAAAACATTAAAAGGATCATATATGATAGTAAAATTAATAAGGTAGAAAAGCTAGTTTTGGAGATAGAGAGAATATAGTAACTGAATTCGTGCGATAAATCACAACGCTCACTTGCTTATTATAAAGCACCATGAAAACAATTTATATGAACTATCGTTATATTTTACTTTAATTTTTAGTTTTTAACAATTCAGTTTTGCGTCTTCTTGTTACCATTAAAAAGTCAGAGCGTGCATGTTTCATTTTATATACGAGTATGAATGTATGGTATAACAAACTTTATGGTTTAGAAAAGTCACTGAAAAGTATAAAATAAATTAATTTTAAATAAAAAATAAAACCAACCTCAAAACGTACTAAAAAGTGAATTTTATATAAATATTGTTTATCACCTATTCACGTCTTTTTATTTATAGTAGGTTCATTAATAAGACAAATTTTTTTTTCCACTTTTTAGTGCGTTGTGAAGTCGGTTTCATTTTTTGTTTAATATTAATTTATAATAAATGCCTCAATAAATATATGCAGTATTGGTTACTGGTTTTGCATTTGCAATATAAAAGTTATCAATAATAATTTCTATTTCTATGCAAACATACATCAGTTAATCAATTCTTTTATCTATGACAAATATAGAAATCACTTCCTCTCGCGTATGACTGCACGTGATATTTTATTTTTTAACATGTTTAACAAAATCAACGAGAGTGAAAGTTTCACATCACAATCAGGTTCAATCGAAGACGCTGCCACGAGAAACCAGGAAGTTGCGTGTGATCAAATGGCGGAACAATATTTATCATAATAAATCAATCTTATAATTATAAAAAACTGCATCAATGTTGAATTGGGTGGCGGTGTTGATTGTTGTGGTCTGTGTCCTTAGACCTTATTCTAGTGGTCCTTCACAAAAAGCCCATCTATCGAAATTTACCAAAATTATGCGCTTTGAGCTTTAGATATACCTAACTAATTAAAAATATTTTTAGATATTATGGGTAAACCCAAATTCAACAAACTAAAAGTGATCCCTAGACTCCGTAATATAATAAAAACAATGTAGATATAATATACTTAAAAAATCATCGAACTAGTTCATCATTTTAAACGTATTTTCATGTAGGTATCTACCTTATAAAAAAACTCAGTATGATGAATCAATTGATACTATCAACTTTTTCAGAAAACAAAAAAAAAACTGTTAAAACTATCTCTTCTAGTAGATCGTATACCTAACTTATTTACCAAAATATCATGTTTTACTCGTTGGCGGCTCAACAAATAATTAAGGATGATATTTAAATGTATTAAAAAATTCAAATTACTATTATTATTATCTGTTTTAAATATTTACAAAAATATAAATAAAAATCATGTACTTATTTAAAATAATGCTATCTCTCGATGTTTAAGTTGAACTCTGATAAAAAAAGATGCACGAACACTAAAGAAAAATTAAATAATAGTACTCAAACCTCACACTAGATGCCACGATATCATGTCATCCACAAAAATCATTTCAACTTATGTAATATTTTTTAAATAACATTCATATCATTATTGGTTTATTAAAAAAATATTATAAATTAATATGTACTTTATTCACAAGCTTCAGTAAAAATAATATTTAAAATACTGCCATCTCTAATACATTATGAATTAAGTTCGTGAAATTAAAGATTTTTCACATTACGCTAAGAGATGTCATAATTTAATAAACTAGAAAGTTCTAGAGAACATTATAATTACATCTTATTAAAAAAACGGCAAGCGTCGATATTCTAAAAGTTTAACTTATTAAAAAAAAATATATTTGAATAAATATTTATTTCTTTATTTTTCATAAGTTTTGCTATTTCCATTGCCTTTTAAATAAACAATTAAGTTATAAAATAAATACATACCTTTACATTACATACCTTTTGCTGATACTTCTTTAACACGGTATAGAAGGCGTTTTACTATATATTTATGTAAACGAGGATTGCAAATAATAAAAAAAATATATTGTATAATTCTATAACTTTATTAAACAATTTAAACGTTTACAATGTTTACTATGTACAAAAAGCTAGCTAAATATAATTTTCTAGGTTTACTTACAGCAAATAATTAAATTCACGTGAAAAACATTACACAATTACAAAAGATAACAGTATGATTTCATTATAACAATCATCATTAATAATTTCATCAAACTATAGCTGAAAATTTTAAAATAAACTATATCAATTTAAATTAATGTATTGATAAATCACTACTGTGCACCAAATTCATAAAATATATACCTTATCACAGAAATCAGATCAAAAGCTTACTTAAAACGTGGTCGCTTTTCTAATTTTAACCTAACTAAATACAATTTTGCATTATAGCATTGCACATTTTCAAATTATTGAAATATTCTAGTAGCTAACTTACGAAAGTTTGCGGCTCAAATTCATAGACTCAACAGTAATATTCTGTAAATCACATTAGCAATTCCACTCCAGATTCTGATGTGTTAGTGTGGCGCAAATTCGCAAGTAAATTTGAGTACCGAAACATGCAGAATACGGAGACATTCTTAAACAGTCGATTTTTCATCAAAAATACGACCCAAAAAGCTATTTCGTAACTTTTGTACATTTTTTATTGACTTTGAAGTCTTATTTTTCTTTCTTTGCACATATGGCAAGTCGGGACTATGAATATTATACATATTGAACTGTTTAAAAAAGGGTAAAGAGTTTTTCAAATATCATTGTTCCAAATGCTCTGTCACTTTCTCACTAGTCTTAAATATTGTTGCCAAAACGAGACAAAACATATTGAACGATTATACGGAATTATCTGAACATGCATCAATTTCACAATTGCACTATGAAATATACAATGATAGAATTCAGCAATAAAGCTTTTTCAACATTGAATTAACATTTTTAGACTTTTCATAAATTGCTACTGGCTTTACAAGAAGTCTTTCTACATTTAAATGAAAATTAGTTACTAAAGGACAGCCATGCTGAATGGTTTATGGTCATATGCAATAACCCAATAATTTCTAAGAGACTCCTGAGTGGCAGTTATAAATTAATGGGAAATGACAGCGTTACACTTAGAAGTTTTCTTAGCTAAGATTTTATAATAAGAGGAAAATCTTCATTAGTTCCAAAAATATTCTTCAATTAAAAACAAAATATTCTCATATACAAGAAAAAAAAACCACTTTAGTAGGATATCTACATTCTACAGAATTACAGTGCTTTAAGTACCTTTAGTAAATTATTCATGCGACAGTAATTATTTTATCGTAATTATTGTATAATCTACTTAAACCTGTTATTTAACAGAAAATTTTTTATTGAAGATTATTCAGTATACATATTAGGTCCCTAATATTAATATGAAAGAACCAAAATTCTGTATAACGATACATTGAAGATTACTTACCAACGTATATGAAATATATTTGCGGTAGGCAGTCAAAAATGTAATTACGAAACTATCTTTGGAAAAATAAAGGCTAAGGTATTAAATGTTGTCTAGAAAATATTTTTTGTGAAAAAGAAATTTAGTAATGAAAGAGTACAAAGGATTAAATGGCACAATATACACATAACATACACCAGTTAAATATTGTCGTTTTTCTTGGGTCTATATAAAACGTCATTAAATACAAGTATTCTGTTTCTTCTAAAATTCTCGTATTTCTCAATTGTGATTAAAAAAAAACAAATAAACTAAAAATGCATGCATTATTCATTTGAAACATATTTAATGTTAATTTCGTCAAAGAAATAGTAAAGAGCAATCAATAATAGGAGCTATATAATAGCTATACGAAGTAAATGGAAATAGGTATATAGCTGCATATAAAGTACATAATATGGATTGAGAAAAATCCTGTGCCTAAACAATTGAAAGAAGTTTTAGTATTTTCAAAGATTATCCTGATCATTGCTATATCTAACGAAAACACTATGCCGTATCCATATTATTATATTTTTATTTTGGCTATATGGCAAATAAAAGCAAAAATTTGAAACATCAAGTGAATTGTGCGTTGTCGGTTGAAATTCTGTTAATAAATAAATCATTTCATATTAATTTGCAAGTATCAAATGCATTTTGTAACGTAAATATTTTATACACAGTTATATAATGCGGTTTCTACCGTCATCAAAAACGTCATCATCATTCTGTTTTCAACAAAAAAATTACAATGTATGCTGTTTACCATAACTTCTTACTCTCATTCAAATTATGACTGTTTTACCTCGAGTTAAGGTTGAATTTACAACGCGACACTGAAATTATTGACTCGATTTTCGTAATTTCTTTCTTCAGTCATCATCGTTCAGAAGATCTGTGCACGACTTAGCTTTCGCGGATCTGAAACATAAAATTAACTAAAAATTTTAAAAAAACATACGGAGACTAACAACGACGCAATTGTTTATGTTAATTTAAACTAAATTAATAAACAAAACTAAGGATATGTTTACTTATCACTACATAGTATAAAACAAAGTCGCTTTTTGTTTCCCTATATCCCTTTGTATGCTTAAATCTTTAAAACTACGCAACGGATTTTGATGCGGTTTTTTTAATAGATAGAGTGATTGAAGAGGAAGGTTTTTATATATGTTTTATACCCGTGCAAACCCGCGCGGGTCGCTAGTAAATAATGACATAAACTTAAGTCTTGAAATTTGAACGTAAGATCTATTGCATTGCATATACATGTACAAAATGTATTAAAACCATTAGTACATTAAATGATAATTTAATTTCCTATTTGTTAAAAAAACTTACTGGTTAGTCTTTACCCTGCGGCATACTCTTAACTCGATAGGACCACTTCGGACTGCTTTGAAGAGAGCTAATGCTTCAATATGAGCCAATTCATGACACGCTTGCCCATTTACTGCTAGCACTTCATCTCCTGAAAAATATTATTATTTTTTTAAAGGCTGGGCTTCTTGTTCCAAAGTTAATGCAATCATTGATCAAGTATACGACAATTTGTATTAAATCCTACAACAAAATTAAAACAAAACATAATATAAAGCTTTTCGTTTCTTTCAAAAAAATTGCTATGTAGGTTCTTATTATGCCCGTCATTTATTTTTCTTTTTTAAATTGCTACATCATATAAATATGTATGCATATTATAATATTACGCTGAATACTTTCTTAATTAATTTTGATTGTAATCTATTGCATGGAATGCAACACGTTTCCTACACTCTATCGAAAACTGATAAAACGACTTCCTATTCTTATCGCGGCACATTCGCCGAAGTTGATTTATATGGCATGATAGAATTTATAAAAATATAGGAAATGTACGTACCAGCCTTTAGCCTGCCGTCGTCGATTGCCTGTCCTTGTGGTAAGATGCTTTTAATAAAAATTCCCAATGGTCCTCTTGGCGAGTCCCTTCCTCCAACAATTGTGAATCCTAAAGGTTTCTTCCCATGTCCTTTCTCAAATGTTATTGTATGATAAGTATGCGTAGGTGCTCTAGGCCTACGTGGTAGCGTGCAAAAGTTAGCGGCGTTAGGCGTCTGTATTTCGTTATCTTCATTTTTTTCAACACGGTCTGTCCCTCCATCTGGCACGTCAACGTCGACATCACCCGTACAACTTAACGTCATAGTTTCCTTCGCACCACCATAACTGACAACCTGCCGGCGCAGGAGCTTGTTGTTCATACTGCTGTAGCTAGCGTTCTGACCCTTTAGGAAATGTGACTGCGCGTTGTCCGGCTCGACTGATAAGCATTTACGATTACAGACATTGTCATCCTGATGACGTGCTATCCTGACGTCATATTTACTGGCGCTCCTTTCCTTCCCTAATATAACTGCGTTTTCGTAGTCCACGGAACTTTCACGCATCAATGGACTAGACTTTTGTTCACGTTGGCGTTTTTCAATTGTTTTTTCGCGCTGTCTGCAAATCACTATGTCAATTTCGGATGCTCCGGAACGTAACGCTTCTTTGGCTTCTGACATGGTAAGGTCCCGAAGTCTTCGACCATTTACATTCAGTAGTTCATCACCAACACGCAGAGAACCCTCTCTAGAAAACAACAAAAATATATCACAAATATTATTGATACTAATAAGTAGAAAATTATAATAACAATAATTTTGTTAAATAGTGATTCTATATTCGATTATGCGTTAAACATTGAATTAAACTTTATATTACTTGACAATCAAAATTGATATCCAAGGTACTTTTGTCTCAATTATTGATACAAAGAAAATGAAGGCTGTAGTTAATGATAATCATCGTAGAATCAATTTTTTTTTAATGAATTCAATAGACTAAGCAATAGAATATATACTATTTCATGTAAATACTTACTTTGCAGCTAAGCCACCAGGTACAACATGCGCAACTAGGTAACCAATATGACCCTCATCTGATAGTTTTGTTTTGGCAATGAATATTCCCAATTCATCATTGGGACAATTTCTTATAATTTTGACTACTTTGAACTCAGATTGAGGTTTATTTAAATTTTTCAAAGGCTTCCGGCTTGGCGGTATAGGCGGAATCCCACAATCAAGTTGACTAGCATCTCTTTGACGCATTTTTTGTTTCTCCGTTAACTGAATATATTGAGGTTCCTCAGTATCACAGTTCTTTGGCATTCGCCGTAGTATTTCTTTACGGTCTAGTGATAAAGCTCTTTGGGAATTCCTTGGTCTTGGTCTTGGAAAATCACTCCTTTCTCTACTCTTCCTGTGAGAAACTCTTACTTTTATAAAGCTTTGGTCGCCAGAAACGCTCCTGCTGTGAGCAGGTATTTGAGTATTTGTTTGCGATGCGGAACTTTCACAACGTGGAGGTATTCTGTCATTATCAAATATTGAAGATGCAGCTGATTCATTGACTAGTATCCCAGAATCTGCATCTTCACAATCTTGTATCAAAACATTTTCATCATCACAAGATATGTTGAAGACATCATCATGAAATACGGCGCTGTGACTTTTTTGAAATTCATCAAGACCTGGTAATGCGCCATAGGAGAAACTTCTCAGTTTGGCTTTGACACCACCTTTCTTTTTGCGGCTTCTACTACTTGATTTCGGAGTGTTTTCAGTCATGCTATTTGGCGTTTCATCTTCAACATCATGTTTATAAAGTTTAGATAAAATTCTATTTGAAGATTTTAAATACCTGTCAGACATAGCTCGAATCTTAGCAGAGAGACAAGAACTTGGTCCGATCGTGTCTTTATCGTGTTTATTCTTATACTTATCAGTCTTTCTATCAGTTTTTATGGCAACAGGTGTATCCGAGTATTCATAGTCATCGTTAAATATTTGGTCACTGGATTTAGAAAGTTTAGTAGCAGTTTTTGGGATGGCATGATATCGATCACATTCTGATCCTGAACTATAGCATCTTGTACCACGATTTGTGAACGATTTTCCTTCTCTCCAGTTGCATTCTACAGGGCTTTTAGCATAAAACACTTCGTCATCGTAATGTTGCATTTTAACCCATGGATTGTGGTTTTCAAACTCGATGTGAGCTTCTGGATATCGACATTGATTGGTATCTTCGACGTGTCCGAAACCACTACACTCACTTCCTGAAGTTGACGCTGCATCATCGCCGTATCGAAGAGCACCGTTCGACTTAAAGCAAGATAGTTTTGTATTTTTTACTTTATCGAGTAAAGGATTGCGTTTTTCACGATAAATCATGTATTCCTTTTCGACAGATCCTCCTCGATGTTTTCGACTAGAAATGCAGCTCTCTGGTATTGAAGTTGGGCTATTTTGCAAAGATATTCTTCGAGTGACTGGTGTTTCTTCGTTATTGTGACAAGGATGCTGTGACTTTTCCACAGTTATCACTTGTTCGTTTAGATTATAAAAATTCGTTTCCACCGAACTGCTGCTACTTTTTCTTTGTAAGTAACTTACTGGTGATGAATCTGAAAATTCAAGAAAATTCAATTAAACAACTATACTTATTATATTATTGTTTATTTACAAGCTAAACTAATATTAATTTCGAATTCAAATTTCACGCATAACAATATTAGGAAACCAATAATCGAGATATAAAAAAAACTAATGGGCTATGTGCAAATATACTTCAATGTCATTAATGAGAAGGAAGAACAACATCAATTTAAGAAAATAACTGACTTCACTTCAGAATACACAGTGTACAATTTTTGCCTTGACATATTTAATATAAAAGTTTAGAGTCTCACCAATTCCAGAGGGTCGCGTGTTTCGAGGTTCAGTTTCCGGCGACACGGCGAGCAGCCGCGGCGGCTCACCTTTGCGGAACCACCGCATTTCGCCAATTATCGTTCCATCTTGTGGGACACCACTGAAAAAAATTGCTATATTTAATAAAACAAATTCTTGTTGATCAAATGGGAATATACCTACATACTTCTTATAAGTGAAAATCTAAAAAAGGAACAATCTATAAGTACATTCCACAACAACTATACATTGAACAAACAAACATAATATTATGGAAACGATTTTATAACAATGTCACATTGTTCAAACTATTTAATATTGGCTTATATTATTTTGTTAAATAAATTGAGCATTTTATCGGTTTCGCTGCATTGTGGGTTTCAAATATCCGATTTCGCCATGACCCAAAATATATTGTACCTACTAAAAGATTTGTGTTAATTTCGAATGATACCTACGACAATTTATGTTCCAACAAATCATCAGTTACATGGTTTACGTTAAGTACGCCTAAGTAACAAATTCACCTAAATATTGAAATGTACATACATACATACATACTATACATATAATTCTCGCAACTTTGTTTCTTCCTTTGTTTTCTTCTTGTAGAACTTTGTTGTTTCTAGATCGTCACGTTTAAGCCTTAATTGGCTTGATAGTTTAATTTTTCCTTTTTTTTACGTAATGGTTAATACAAATTCGATTATTACTAAATACAGTTCTACAAAAGAAATATATCTGGCGCATATATTATTAAATACATTGATTTCACATGGTAAACTTTTAATTTTTCTTAATTATACCGCCTTTTTGTGCAGCTTTGCGTACCAGATAATAAAAACCCAATACCTATAGGAAGCACTCAAGATATAACAGATTATCAATTAATTTTCTGTCGTAAGATTTAAGAATCATTGATCACGTAACGATGGTTAACCTTGCTCGTGACAACAGATTATTGTGTAATCGATTTAAAACATTTTGTAGCAATCGCGTTTGGTTGCGATATCTCTTTTATCATGCATACAAAAACTATTATAAGCTTAAGTACGGTCAGCACGGCTGATAGTAAACATTTTTAAGCACAGACATAAAAAAGCATTTGACATATTTATCACAGTCATTCAAGGAGTACAGAGAAAAGACCATAAACTAAATACAGTGCAGCCTATTTTTAAATTTTGACCGCCTCCTTGGTCTAGTGGTAAGCGCGTAAGCGTTTCAACCGAGAGGTCCCGGGTTCGATTCCCGGTGGAGATAAAAAAACTGGGTCTGGCAGGGCATAGAAGGCTGATCACCTACTTGCCCCTAAAGAAAAAATCGATCAGTGAAACAGATGTGAAATGCATCTGCCCCATACCCCACTAGGGGACACGGGACTTCACTATCTTTAAATTACTATGTTAAAAGAATAGCAACCAGTTCTAATGTACGATAGAGTACCTTCTTACTAAAATAATTAATATTGTTTTAATACATTTCTGAGGTTTTTACTTTGCATTATAATATGTATTATTTTCTGTTTTATTAATGAGTTAAGTGTATTATTTAAGAAATAAATGTATGCAAAAAGATCGACAAATAAGAATCCAGACTTTGAAGATAAGAGGAACGGGTTCAAGAGCATTGAATGTTTTCAAAGGTTGACCGGTTTAGTCCCGATTCAACGACCTATCGTCATAATAAGTGCTATCCTCAAAGATTGTAGGAATGTAGTCCGGCCTGCAGCTATTGAAAAGTCTCAAATATAATTTTTTAATTTACTATAACTCCTAAACCACTGAACTCGCGTGCATCATCAGCTATATAATAAAAGGTATAACAATCTTAGACTAAAATAAATAACCTACTTTTGTTTGTTTGAATCTCAGTTAATAAGTAATTTTCTAGCTTTGTACCTAGATTGTGTATTGAGAGTTATTGTATAAGAAACAAATACATGCAAAAAGGCGAACATAATCCGGACTTCGAAGATAAAGATACCGAATTTACTTTGAGCATAATAATCTACATTTGTAGCAATGTTAAAAAATTATAACTAAATAAGAACTTTATTTCAAGCATCAACGTATTATTGCAATATAAAGCTGCGACTTAGAAATTTGAAGCAAATTCAGAACAGATCTGAACTAAAAAGATGTTCTAGCTTCTATATTCATTCAGTGTTATATTATGCTATTTATATTGTAAATATATTAATTTCGCGACGATGAGTTTATATCGAATTCGGGTTATCAAAATATTGCAGTTACTAACTTTGATTGGCTGGCGACGCGCATCTAGTAATACATATATGCATTTTATTGCATTGCTGCAGCACTAACATTTATAGGTATTAAACAAGTTTTGATATTGCAATGTATGTACATTTTAAATATACTTTAGCTTTAAACGTTCTTCCATGTTTTTTTGTAAGTCATAGGACCTTTTTAATTTTCCGTTTCATTTCAGAAAAAATAATTCTAAGGATTTGTATAATTAGGACGAGCCTAATGAAACTCGTCTATTTTAATCATAGTAGGTATTCTATTTGGTGTTATAACAAACAGATGCCGAAATGTGTTTGCATAGGGCTCCACTTAAGGTTACGGTATTTCATAACACTGTGATGATGATGATGAAGTCCTAAGTCCCCTGGATGGGGCAGAGGGCGTCCACAGTACGTCGCCATTCCGCTCGGTCTTGAGCTACGCGCTTCACGCTTCACTTCGCTCCATGCTCATAACACTGTGCTTTAGAAATAAGAATGATGGAGTCCCACACTTAATATGCATGTCAATCGTCAATTCATCCTTATGTATACATTTTCCTTGATGTTACAAGGAAGTAGCAACCGGAAGGAACGTGAACACTAAGACAAATTGCGTAAATACAAGCAAAACATTCAGCAAATGGACTTTGAATTACAAATGACACTTATATGAAGCACTTAACAACTATTTGCGTTAAATCAAACGAACGATTGAAAATATTTCATAGTATGCTTTGAAGTGAACTAAAAATAAGTGTAAGTTTGTTTTTTGCGTTTACACATTTATGCCGAATTAGAAATATTTTTGTTATCTTGTACTTTAAAAAATAACACGCATGGAAAATAAATATTTTGATTTGCGTAACAAGATATTACTAGATTTTAAAATGAAAACATATTTCGATGCAACGAAAAACTTAAACTTTTGCCGCTTGAAAAATGAAACTGAAATATAAATTCAAATTTAGATCAACTCAATTCAAGTGCTTTGAAAATGTTTTGAAAACTTTTTAGTTACAGCACTTTATGTTTTTTAGCAACATATTAAACCCCAACAACCTTTGGGTGATATGTGGTATTAGGCCCGATATTATGTGTATTTTTTTTTGGTACAAAGTATATTAAAATTTTCAGAATATTATCTTGAAATACAAGTATAATGTGATTAAATTTTGAAAAATTAACATTGCAAAAAATCCTGATGACATTAAGGTTGCAGGTTGTTTTTTTGTTTTAAAGGTGTAAAAGGTCGCTTTTTGGTTTAGAAATCGTGCGTTCAACGAAAAATAAATATTAAACATACACGTGAAATGTCATAACACCTTCTCCCTTCCTTGTTAATGATGGACGATGCCAATTTTTAAAATGTTAATTTTAACTTAATTGCACTAGAATTTAATATAATTTTAGCCAGTATGTATTTTGATACTCCTCCGGTCATGATGAGCTTTTAGTTACGTTTTTTAGGCGAAGTATGTAATGTTTCAGGCAGATGACGTCACGGGCACAACTAGTTTAAAATAGAGGTATAATAATTTACTACATATCATATGTATTTATCTTGATAAAATGAGTCCACTTATGCTGGCATAAGTTGGCACAAAAAGATAAAAAAATGTTAAATTTGCATTGCGCTAAAAATTTCTCATTTATCTTTTGTACATTTCATATGCATGTAAAATAAACCGCAGATTTTTTTGATAGTTTGGTACAAAAGAGGATGAGACTTGGAAAATATTGAATAGAATTGTTATCTTAATTCTACACAGATGAGGTCACGTAGCTAGTAAATAACGTTAGCACATTTTGAAAGAAGTTTACTAAATCATTATCTGGACCGGTTCGAAAATCCCTTGACGCAAGTGAAATATATTTAGAGTGTACATCACGTGGAAATTATGTGATCGGTGATCAGAATCGACCGATGCCGAACGAGTTTGAATACAAATGCGTAAAGCGGATATAGACAACTTTCCCAGGAAAGGTAATACACATGCTATAAAGGTACCTCCTACCAGCAAACGCCCTGCTATATTTTGTATTTAACATGATCAACAACCAAATCAAAAATCTTTATACAGGCAATAAAAAAATTACAACATTTTCTTAAATATTAAAAATATATTTTTTATCAAAAAAGATAAAAATTAATTAATTATTTAACCTACAAAAACACTCAGCTGTATTCCGAAAAAAATGCCGGGTTTAGGGGCATATCAGAAGCTATGGTTAGTGCAAATACCATTTGAGTAAGAAATTCAAATGTGTATTACAAAACAGATAATTTAATAATATACAAAATTAGCTTCATGTCATACGAAGACTACATATACTTACAGCAATCTTATTCAATATGGGAAGGGCATGAATAGTTTTAAGCACTTTCAGTTAACAATGCTTTTAAGAAATTCAGGTCAGCTAATCCGTTAACTTGCCTTCATGGTTTAATGCATGGAATCGATGTGTGCTATGCTGATAGAATATGCAAACTTTCGCCGCAATGTTCAATTACACGAGTATAATATTACCCATTTGCTTGGTTTTGGAATTTCTTGAATATTTTTATAATCCTTAGTCGTGATTATATTAGTCTGAGTTATTTTAAACTTAAACTTTTTAGGTGTTGTAAGTACCATGTTGAAAGATATAAAATATATTAACATGTTATATATTTTTATATATAAACATACATAATCGCTGGAGGTTTTCGTTTTAATTATTTGTCTTAATATTTATAAACTGGATAATAAGTAATACATAGCATTTATTTTGCAAATTAAGATGTCTAAAAGAAAAGTGTGGCGCCAGTATGTTATATTTTAATAAACGTTTGGCATGTTTTATTATTTTTTTATATGTAAACAATCGTTCATGGGGAGTAATTAACAGTTTTTGCTTTACTTAGATTGAAGTCGTGACAACATTGAGGCCAGAATACGTCACTCTACCGACTCCTAGAATAGCAATGACGCATCTATTATTTATACAAAAAACATGATATGATGCAAAACAAAAGAATAACTAAAATGCAAAAATATTGTAGATAAGCAGTAATTGACAATAAGAAAGAATTTATTTAATTTTCTCTAGATCTAGAATAGAATTCTTGAAAAACATTGCAAATTTTCAGCAAGTCAAAAGTTTAAGTCAAATATCACACCCATTTTTATAAAAAAATCCTCTTTTCCATCGAACTTCTATTTTGCCCGTGTATGTAGGCTCGTGAACCGATAAAGGTCTATTGATGTGATCTGCCATGGGTCAGCCTTTCATTTGCCTTTGCGGGGTCTCATTTTATAAATGTGTTTTCTTTCTGTTTACTGTTTTTTTTTGCATGCTGCATTCGGCCTTTAAATGTGTGCATAAACTTCCTTATGTATTTCCTAATTAATTAGGTTTTTATATGTAATAACTGTGGGTGAACCCTAAATAAATAAATAAAACAAATTGTTTTTAACATTACTGACCCTCGTCAAAACAATCAAAACTTTAGCGGTGAAATCCTAAAAACCTCACTTTTGCTTTTATAATGTTGTTTAGGATCACAGTACCCTTTTAGTCGCACAAAGGTAACATGTTATTCCTTTTTATTTATACATTTTCTTTAATACAGTGCCCACGTCAGTGCCGCTGCTTAGATAAGCAAGCTGTTAAGGCTTTTTACACTAGTTCAGGCTTTCAAGAGGCTTTTTCTTTATCTACTGCTCTAGGCGGGTACCTCTATAGTCCGAGGCGTACTGTGCGAATTTTGTACTAGAAACGTACTTTTGTTGATTATAATGTTGAGGATTTATTTTAATTTAAGATTTGAATAATTTTACAGTTTACTTGTTTTTATTTTTAGATGTATAAATCACTTGATTCTGAACTTATGTTCCATCAGTAGCAAATAATGCACATTATTAACTAGAAAAAATAAGATTTTCAATAATATTTGATTACACTATCAACTAATAATTAAAACGTCCTAGTCCAAATAAAGACCTTGTCCATAACGACAATGTTTAGAACCTTTAACTTTTTGAAAAAGTTCAACCAGGAATGATTTCTACAATTGTTTATTAATTTCAATAGATAATTAACAAATTATGTTATGGCACAAAATGTTTATTATTCTAATACATGTTATTTAGTAAACGTTAGAGTTACGCCACTTACAGTTAGAACATATCTCACGTTTCACATAAGTGCTTCATACTTACTGAATATTCATTACTTCGTAAGCTTTTGTTTGGTAAATAAGTTTTGTCGGAAAATTGTCGCTTGAAACGAGAAGATAAAATATTCACCGGCTCTTTGTCTCTACATTTTGAAACTGTAAATATGGTCATTAACAAGATAAAAGATTTCCAAGTGTTTATAATTACAGATGACAGACATGTTTAACAATGAACTACGAGTTTTCAAGTAATTGCACCGTCTTTGGACTTTAATTTTTAAAGTAGCCGTTACTCATTAGGATACTATTAATTAATAACTATCAACCCTATGACGAAATAAAATATGATTTCAGAATTTAGATTATATTTAAAACAAATCTCAAAATTAATCATCAATAGGCTAATTTTAAACTCAAGAAACGCGGCTTTTTGATAAATAAAATATTAAATCGTGTATCGTTAAACAACAAAGAATCGCCTTTAATAAATAACCTTTGATACTAATTAATATCAAATACAGTATCATAGTGTAAGTAATGCATTTTTGAAAGTGCTAAATAACTTCATATAAATTATAAATAAAAATACTTGAAATTATATTGTAGTTAGATTAGATCGTGACAAAAAAAGCACAAAAATTCAGTACATCTTTTTTTTGTAGTCTTAAATTTATTAATAGTCATAATAATCCTAAGAAATATAAAACTTGTTTAAAATAAAACACGAGTGACATTCTAAACCGCTTGAAACGGGTTTTCAGCAAATATTTCGACAACTGTGAGACACCTGGCATAGCTATGAACATGTAGGTAATTGTATTTTATAAGTTCATAGTTATCGACTTTTTCTTAGGCCATCCTGTTTATTGATTGTCACCTGTATCCTGCCTCGCCTGGCTTCTTTTTCTTAATATAATATAGTTTGATTGCAACCAATTTAAGAGCCTTATTTTATTCGATTGATAATATCAAGTATTGCCCTATAATAACGTTTTCTCAAATTATTTTGATATTAATAGTAACTAGGGTTGAGTGTTCGGGATCGGGCATGCAAGATCACTGTGAAAAGTCAATCTTATTGTATGGCGATTACATTGAGACTCCGCAACTTTAAAGCACGTTAAATCATTACAATACAGACCATGTCTTATACTTGCTAACTCATTTCATATATTAATAGGAATAAAAACAGAAAAAAAGGTTAATAAAATTTTCATGCAACAAATGAATTTTACGAATTTGAAGCATCATCACATCTCGCAAAGGATCTCGAATTTTGAAGATACATTTAAGACGCTTAGCATTACTTAGATAAGATATTCAGAAAAGGATTAAGATAATAAAAATATGTACTTGTTTGAAATATTGCTAGTGTTCGTTCTCACTTTCTATTTTTCGATTATTTCCCTTAATTGAGTTTTAAATGCACTAAAATAGAAATAACAAATATTAGCATCATCGCTACATAGTATAAAACAAAGTCGCTTTCTCTGTCCCTATATCCCTTTGTATGCTTAAATCTTTAAAACTTCGCAACGGATTTTGATGCGGTTATTTTTAATAGATAGTGATTAAAGAGGAAGGATTTTATATATGTTTTATAAACGTGCATAGCTGGGGCAGGTCGCTAGTTATAAATATAAATTAATTTTAAATAAAAAATAAAACCGACCTCATAATGCACTAAAAAGTGAAAAATAAATGTTGTATCATAAATGAACCTACTATTAATAAAAAGACGTAGTGTTGATAAATAAAATTCATGTAAAATTCAACAGGGACATATATATAAATGTCATGTTGTTCTTTGAAAGGTGGCGAATTATCTTTATTTTTGTTGCAAATTTAATATTAATTCTAAAGAGGTATAATTCATCTATAAGGATTTATATTTCATAGATTTGTTTATAAGCAAATAAGTACGACGCGGTCGTGCGAATTTCAGTGATTTCTCGCCCGATTGTGAAACTATTCTTTCAATACTTTATTAAAAAATATACTAAAAATTAGTATAAAGTGTTCTCTTCAAAACATAAAGAATTTTTCAAAAATTTGGATGGTTCACAAATTACGAATATCTAACATAAAAAAAAATTAACATTCGATATTACTTGAGAATAAAGGCGATAATATCTTATTAAACCGTATTTTTTTTAAGCGTAATACCGGAATATTGGCCTATAGTTCTAGTTAGGTGCAACGTACTAATAACGATTGTAGTAACTTTTAATGTCATTGATATTTCTATAGACTTTCTGTCGTCGATACGGGCTTTATCGAGTTAAGAAACGCACAGTAATTGGAAACTGGTAATGTAAGTATTAACTAAGAGCGGAGAAAGTTTAGTGAATAACTATACATAATAGATCAGCTTCTGCGGCTTTTCTTGCGAAAGATAAGGAATGAGGATATAACCTTCGTTCCTTGCTCTCAGATATCTTCAGCAGTCTATTAAATTAGACTTAACCTATAAGGTAGGTAAGGTATTCTTGGTTCCTATATGTTTCATAAACCCAAGGTACCAATATATGTTAATGTTGTTAATCTTATTCCTTCAACTAAGACATAAATAATAATGAATCCACCTCATAGTCAAATCTTGGTAAAACCCTATAACAAAATAAAAACATAATCTGAAGATGAGCCAAGCATGCAGGATTTAAACTTGTTATCTGAAGATGAACCTTGATTGCTTAAAACTCAAATTTTATTCCTCAAACCAGTTTGATCATAAGAAATACATGTAAACATCTATATAAAACACGTCAATTGACACGCGAGGCCAGTTTTATTACTATGAAATTTAGTTTCTTTTTTACTCCTTGACAGCTGAAGTTTATGAAATTATTTTAATGTATTTTAAGTTGTTCATTAGCATGATCAAACATGATATTATCACCAAAAGGGTCACTTTTTTAAAATGCTAGTTGCAATATATTGATCCACAGCTTTTACTCTCGATATATGATGATAATGAATAAAAATTAATATAATATTAGTAATTAGAAATTCTTAATTTAAATTAAGAAACGAGTAAATGAAAGAAGTCTTTGATTATGCAATTTTTTTGCTTTTCAGTATTCCGTTATAAACAATTATTATGAGTTTTGGGGTATCAGAAATATGCCACCTTTTGTACCTGTGCGTTGATAAGACGTGACTGAAACGTGAAATATTTGTCAGGATGACAAGGGTCGACAATAATTAAAATCTGGGTACTGACAAATAATAATTAATATTGAAGGAAGCAACAGATACAGGTTGAGTTGAATATTAGTAAAATAAGCAGGTTTAGCTATTACTCCTCTGACAGTTTAATGTAACCAATGGATCCGAGAACAGATTTTTCTGTTTTTTATTTGTCCATTTGAAAGCTCGTCAAAACTTACGCTTCAATAAAACCAGAAGAGCTATTCTTTATTTTCTCGATGACATCGATGTGTTTTTCAAGTAAATATTAACGTATAAATCTTCTTAATTCTAGGAAAAATATTGCTTTATACTAAATTATTTCCTTTTAACAACCTTCATTCTCTTGTACTTTTTCCAGAGTGTAACAATTAAAACCGCTTTGGTGGATGATAGGAATATATATTAATTATTTAATGTATCGTGACCAAAAAAGTTAGGTCACAGCGCGTAGGTGGTTGGAAACGATGAATGAAATTTCGCAAAATGACAGAAATGGAATTTAAATAATATTGTTTATAATAGGCATGCTCTTTCATAACTAATCAACAAAATCTTTACATAATTACTGAGAATACCTTTTATGTTTTTTGTAACTTTTGTATAACTTAGGTCCAAATTTGATTTAAAGTCAAGTTTCATGTAAAATAGTATTCATGTCTTACTTTTGCCTTAGGTTAATAATCTCTCTTTTATCTCACTTACATACTAATACTATGAGAAGTAGTAAGTGTACACTAAAGCCATATAAATATGTATTTATAAATCTAAAAGACAGATCTTTGTGCCAAAGCATACATTGGTAAGATAAATTTAAAGTCGTGACTAAAAAATTTTAGCCTTTGTCAATTTGCATACAAACTGCCTATTCACTCAAATATAAAGCAGCAAGCAATATGTTTTCTTAAGATTCAGAAACGATTCATGCGAGACCTGCATCTTTGCGTCCAATGCGTGATCAACGTCGCTGCGGAGGTGGTCATCATATTGTGGTAACATATTGGATATTCATACTGCATTGTTTACAATTGCTATAGTTACGACAGTATACTGCATTGCAATTGATTACGATCGCTTACATAATTGGATTAACATTTTCTTTGAACTAAGAAGCCTTAAGTGTATAAAACTTGCATCTGGAAGGTGTATTTGAATTTCTTTAATTTAACAGCAATAACATCATAGTTCATAACACAATAATTTTTATTAAAAATTTCTACTCTTCGATTATTTTATAATTACGTTCCCTAGAATAGCTTATCCAATTAAGGTATCTTGTTTAATATTAAAAATCATTTTAATTTTTGACCTGCAGACAATGCAATAAATAGTTTGAAATAGTAAGAATAAAGATAACGTTTATTTTCTATTATAAAAGGTCCAGTAGTTAGCTTTTGTCCCTGTGTTTATCATGTTTAATTAATTAAAAATTCCTTATGTACTTAAAGGATTAAGATTGTGTAAACTGCGTGTTTTTGTCTTTTGATAATGCCAAATTTGGTTCTGTCATGTAATTTTAACTATTAAAAACGCATAATCGATGAAGAAATTTGGTTTCTTATAAAATACGGCATATATTATAATATGTATGTAGGTACTGTCTAGGTAATATGTGTGGTGTTTATTGTTTAGGCAAATTTTCGGTGACAAATCGTCACTACGTGCTAACAAGATTTCCATTTTCAACCCACAAAGTCGCACGTAGTCACAAATGCGGATAGCAGCATTGTTTTACGATCATAATAATTATGAATCATGTCTTAATACGTTTGGAATGTAAATGTATATGAGAATTAAAATTCCAACATTTTTGTCATGAAAACATCTAAGTAATTTTGTTTGGTAAATATTCGCTCCTCTTTTTTATAGAATTAGCAGAAATAGGCGCCTTTGTTTTTGTTTCAAGGTTCCAATACAAATTACAATTCATTAAAACCGTTTCTGGGGTTAAGGTTTAAGCATATTATTTAAAAATATCACTTTTGCATTTAGGTATATCTAATTATAAAACAAATTTTAATATGTTATAGCTTTTTTACACTTTAATATAATCTTTTCGGGTAAACATTATTTTAATAAATAGAGATAATTGGGTTGGACTATAGCCTTATGTGCGCTAAGGCGGCGGGACTTAGAAAAATTTCGGACGAAAATTTTTTTTTATAATTTGCGGTTTTTTGATCCGCCACGAGGTAGTCCTCACTAAGTACGTCATCTTCGGTCCCATGGCCCATGTCCGTAAACCCCACCGTTTCCGAGATACAGCCGTTTGAAGATCGTACGTAATAGAAGAAGTCCCGCCGCCATAGCGCACATAAGGGTATCTTCAGCAAACAAATATTTAAAAAATAAAAAAAGAATAACATAGGTACCTGTATATTTGAGTTGAATCCGAATTAAACTAAGCTCAAATCTTCACCCGACAGTTATTTCACAGAATATTTAACGCTACACTTGTATCATATATTTTTTAAATTAAACAATAATAAAACACGATAAATTATTAAATATGTATTTTAAGAAGTTAGATAACATGTACGCGTAAACGTTAACTTCATTTGAAAGATTGGATTCAACTGATGTTATGTTTTGACGACATCGCGATTAGCGGTCTCTACGCTCGTTAAAATTTCCTGCTTGCTATCCATTGCGTATCGAGTTCTTGATACAATAAGTTTTATGAAACATCAGCAGCAAAGGATGACATACAAACATATAAGGTGAGCACGAGACGGGGATTGAATATCGAAGCGGGATTTTCTCACCCGTGAACGAATTCGATCCAAGAATGAGATTATAATGTCTAAGCGAAGCTAGATGGTTTATCCCCCGGTAACATCTCAGAATAAATTGTGGGAAAATTCAATAAAGGTTTTACATATTAGCAGAGTATATAATCTACCAATGTAATGTTTTCGATTATACCTATTTATGTAGAATAGATGATTGAAGAATTTATAAAGGCTACTAAAACACATCATATATAAAAAACTTATATGATGTTAATGAGTCATATTATAATTTAAATAACCATTTACATAATTTGATTTTTTCTGTTTCCATTCATATACCTCACGACTAAAAATAAACCTAGCTTTTCATAAAAATAGCAAAAAAAATCTACATTAGTTATAGAATGCACTCTACTTCAATAAATTTATTGAGTATTTTACTTGATTTAGCTTAGAACTTTAGACTTATGATTTAGTACAGACTAAGCTATTGATTTAATACTATATAACAGTAAATAAATACATAGGTATGTAAACATCTCATAACTGTTTATCAAACAAGAAGCGTTTAGTAACAAGAGAGAATCTATAAACAATCCATAAAGCACCTGGCACAGTTCGTGTTTAGTTCATGAGAAAGTACAATACGATAAACACAGTGTAAGCAGATTGTATTAACCATAACAAATTTCCTCATAATTTGTACTCTTCTCAGAATTGTGCCTACGTCGTGGCCAGATCTTTATGGGTAAATTGGCCATATCATGAAATGCATTTTTTTGTAAACATGTTCGGAAAAAAGGGAACTCGATTGAGTTTCTTGACTATTTTTAGCAGATTTAGGCGCGTTCTTGGACGGTCTGTAAACTTAGATGATGATCAAGTGACGTTAATCAGCGATCATGTATGTGATTTATATGAATACAGACGGTCTAACTAATCCTCCTTACAGACTTCACCAATCTGGTAAAAAAGCGTTAGAAAGAATGTTAAAGATTTTCACAAAATCGAGGACTTTTTATGTATTAAACTCATGTCTTGTATGAATGTGTCTAGTCTCTTCTAACGTGAAGCGAATAAAATAACAGTTATATTGTTTGGGCACAAAGATAGCGACGTGGTTGGAGGCATCCTGTTTCGTCAAGTTTTATTTTCGAAAGAGAGGAAGGATATATTCATATGCATAATATATTTGCAAAATATATTATGCATGTTAGAAACTCTGAGAATAAAAGTGCAAAACATATTTTAATTTTAGTCGCAGAAATGTTTATGCAAACATCTTCTTAGGGGTTGCGGGAATTCACTTTACAGGTGAATATAATTTCATACCTACTTTAAACAATTAACTTGAAATGTATTCGTTAGTAAATTGTTTGCTATAATGTTAGTTTGGTACAGCTGAGTGACAATTTGAAACAGGAAACATAGCGATTGCATGAAAAGGGAAAATGAAGCTTCATTAAGTTTAGCTTCGATCGTGCCGGGTCACTTCCGGCAGGTCAGGGCGGGCAGCAATCCGATTATCTCCACCATCGACTGCGCATACCCTTCCATTCAGCTTCTATAAATAATATTGAAACAACTTTGTAGTAACACTATTTCCGTTATAATAAACTAGGTAATGCTTTATGTAAATAAATAAAATATTTATTCTACAAAGAAATATATAAATAGTTGTAAAATATTTCCTATCTTATAATCTTTATAACAATATTGATTAAAATTAGTTCTGAAGTTTAAATTTCATTAGTCATATACAAAAAAATCCACAAACAGTCGGATGAATGTTTAAAACAGAGCTTCTTTAGAAAAAATTATAAAAAATACGGCCAAATACGATATCATAAATACAACTAAGTAGGTATGTAGTTCCATACGAATATTTTTTTATTTTTTGTGACAATTAGTACATCGTATTAGCTAACAGAGTACTAAGTTGCTAATTGTTTTCAATAACAGCTGGCTTAATTTCCCCTTGAAGCCATAGCAAGTCGCACGCGACACTCGTTTTCAGTAATCCTTTGTAATCAATAGAACCTAAACGTACCTACGTATATTTTTAATCAAGTATTATACTTAGAGTATCCAGACTATTAAACGTCTTAGTTATTATTTAACTTATAACTTATTTTAATAATTAATACCTACAATTTAATTTTTAACTTATTTTTTAGTAGGTAATATAGTAACATATATATTTCGAAATACTATATAGAAAATCAAGAATGTAGTAGGTATGGGTACCTATAAACCATAAGTTAAAGTTATTTGATAGGGTCTACCGTCTACGTAAAACAAATAATATTTTGTATAAAAAAATCGAATACTTTAAACACACTTTAGAAGCTTTAATTTTATTTAACATTATTTTTTTATTTTATTTAGTTACTACAAAATCATCGAAAATTACACCATGCCATCTTACGAAACGCGTAGGCATAGGTCTAATGTAATTAAAATCATTAAACATCTGCAGGTGTCTATTTTAGGTTCATATAATGCTGTAATGAAATACCTTATGTATCCGCACGTATGCGCTGGGCTGACCTATTTTCGAAGGTCTTAGCTTCTTTAAACACGGCGTATCATCTTACATAATTTATTTTAATGTATTTATATTATGACACCTAATTCCTAAAAAAAATATTCTACGATAAATATATTGTGGCAGTTAATTTCCTTACGATGTGACCCGATATTGGCTCGTGTCTACCAATTTATCTGTGGTCAGTAGTCACTAAAATAATTTCCTCTATCGAGTTAGCCTCTACTGCAACCTTCAAGCGACTTTAATAAGTACTTAAAAGGTCAAAAGAACTCAAATGAGGTATAAAAAATTTATTGGTTACAACTCGATATAAAAACTTTATAGTTATGACTGTGATAATTACTTTGTTTTTTTTGTCTTGTCTGATGTGTGAAAACTGTTCAAAGATTTTTTTACGAGTGTTTAAGTCGTCGCTTCGTTTGTTTGAAATAAGGATACACCCAATTCATTCGTTAATATTACTTGAAATTTAGAATATATATGTAATTCTTGTTATTTATTTGACTTTTTCATTGTTTTCTGTAAAAATTATTTTCCTTGTACATTTTAGTTTTGTATAATCTGTTTTAACGCCTCAATAATCTAATCGATTCGTCTAATAAAGAACGATACTTTCCCAACTTCATGAATTATATTCGTAATAATTCATGTATATTTGTCTCAATTTGTCAAAATGCATGTATATTTGAATCATGTATATTCGAGTATAAAACCCTAAAGTCGATACGAAGTTCGGTGGGTCAGATAAGAAACTAAAAAAGTACAATATCTCTTCATCCATAAACGCAAATTACCTTGCACTAAAATTGTAACAAGTTTGACTACGCAAACGCAGAAGGTAAACAACATTTCGGAGGAAAGTATATTTCATAACTATTACGATATTGTTGACATCTTAGATACAATCTTTACCTGACCTGTTTTGAGAAGTTCTATCGACGATTTAATTAACTTCAATAAAATAAGTGTCTGTATGATACTAGTATTATCAAATGTCTTATTTTATGATCATTTGAATCTGACTATTACTGATAATATATATCTAATACTAAAGGTGGAAATGAATGGTAGTACGCACCTCTTGTAAGGATAAAAATTAAAAAGTGTAATATGTGACATTCGACCACTTCTGAGGATAATTACGGGAATGAAATAAGCAAGATTCTTATATTATCTATTAATAGAATCAACAAATTCAAACAACTCGGCTATTACTTCTTTCAAAGTCATGTAAGATGCAATGACAGAATTATAACTTAAGGTTAAGGTGTTTATTGACGACGTATAGAGAACAGTGCCCTATTTCTCCTGTAAAATATTTGGATTGTTTTGACACCTGTTTCATGCCAAGTGTGCTAAGAGAAATGGGTTACTTCCTAAATCCATTTATAAAAATAGAAAATTAAAGTCTGTAGTTACCCAGGAGAATAGTAGGTTCGTTCCTCATTCTTCTAATGAGACATGATTGATCTACGTTTATTTTTACTTTTACTTACTGTTTACTTAGTTAAAGATCCTCCCTCTGATAATCATTTAAGTATGTACTTTTAAGTTCTCAAATGGTTATTTTCTGTTAGTTAAGTTCTCAAATGGTTATTTGCTGTTAGTGTGTAATATAACGTGAATTTCAAAGCCATGGAGATATTTGTGATAACAATCGATATTTAGTATAGCATTCATACTTGTTCATAAAGATCATTGTAAACATTACCAAAGATACAGTAGTGTACCTCCTTTTGATAACATTATAAAAAATTACTTTACCTAAGTAGGTACTTTAGGGCGATATCACCTAAAATTATACGAAACGAATTACGTATAATAACATAGCCCCATAATATCTACTAAAGTAACAGATTAATGCGTAAAATATACCTTGTGTATTAAGCTTTTTCTAAATAAACATTTCGAAAGACATATTTAAGTATTGATTCAGTTTTATTTTAGTACTGTAATATTTTTAAACGAGGCGGCTATAGAGCAAAGACATTTATCCAATCCGCAGTGAGTCAGCATTAGCTGAGGTTTTACGCAATGAACCATAAGACTGAGTATACGCATCCAACATTCTGAAGGTCCTTGACCCTTCAAGGCTGTACTATCGAGCCTTTTATGGTGTGTGCGTGGCCAATTATATTACAATAGTTGCATATTTGGAATAACAATGTTTATTGTAAACATACGTTTATAGAACGTCTGCTTACAAATTGCATTGACATCAATTTATCTATAATGGCACTGCAATAATTTTGCTTTGTAATTTGACAATGAGTGACCTACATCAGTAATTTTGTAGTATTTTGTAGGTACCTACTATAAAATAAAAGATTAAGAATTTAGGTTTCCGAATGTCGCTAGCTATTTCATAAAATTTCGACGACGTCACGTCACGATGTAAACCTTGAAAAATGGAAATTGTATAAAATCAAAACCGATTTATATACTTTGTAGGCCTTCGCCACAAGTACGTAAAGTGATGTAAATTTTAATGTCTAGGCTCTTAAATGCCTAGAGTAATTTAATTTAATTTTTAATGCTCTACGAACTACTTCCTAACTACAGATATTCCGCTACGAATTTTGGCTTCTAAAGCTGCGCCATGTACCTAACTTCAGATTAAAAGGTTAATAAACCGCGGTAAGCACTCGTTATTAAAAATAAAGCAATTTTATACGGACAAGAGCTTCGTGACTAACAAGTAATTAGTGTGGAAAGCCGAACATAAAATGAATTTCTGTAGTCATAGTTGGCGTGTTCCAATGGCCCTTCAACACTTTAACTACTACGGCCGTACAAAGGATATATCTATCTATAATTGAATTTTTAAATTATGTTTTAAAAGCCTTGACAAATTGATCATACTAGGATTTTATCAAATAAAGTATCCTCTATAGACTTTAAATAAATATTATTTATAGATCACATAGTATTCCAGGTAACTAATGAGTCAAAGAATTAATCATCAATGAAAAAGTTTTCCGTAGTAACCGTATTGAATATTGATATCTTAATCTTACTTTATTGTGTAGTAACATATTATAACAGAATATTGTCACAAACGCACATATTTGAGTCTTTGATTAAGTTGTCTTAAATATTTTCCAAGTAAGGTATGTATCGGATATTAATATTGTTTTATTATAATTTAAAAATGTGTAGTAAGTACATGTCCATTTTTAATATTAAGTATACTAAACAAAGTTAAGATACCGCGTCACCTCGTACACATGATCCAAAATAGATCCCACGATTAGAAGTCTGGCATTTCTTTTGAAAATAATGTGAAGCTATTACGCGGACATTCTCTCAATTAATTTCTCACGAGGAAGTTATAGTTTCTTCTCACGTTTATTTTTTTACTCGCCTCGGCTTCGAGGCACTCTGTATATCAAGACAATTATGTTTTAGGCCGATAAAAATCATAGATCAGACAAATATAAAAGATATAGTACAATTTACGAGTTAAAATTAATACAAGTCGTGGAATTTTCTAGAAACACCCTAAATACTTTTTTATATTATAATTTCTTGTTATTTATATATCAACAGCAACTATTCGACTTTAATATATTCGACTATAAACGTGTTAAGGGGCCAGGCTGTAAAATTCACCGAAAAGACTGTTACGATTATTCATATTTAACCTATTTATATATGATTGATAACAGTGATAATTTGTATATACTAAAATGAAAGACTACAAATTGATTTTATACTCATTTTAAATCTTAAAACCTTATAGTTTTTATATAATAAACGTCAACAAACGCACAAAATTGAGAAAAAATGCAAGAACATGCCTTCGTTTTGTTCAGATTTAACCCAGTAAATCAATATAAATTGATAAAACAAAACACTTTTTGAACACAGAAGAAACCAATAAATATAACTATGTACTTTTTTTTGTACCTTTACAAACAAAGTCTTCCTCTTTTAAAGCCCTAAAATCTATACATTTTTCACGTAAATTCTCCATACAAAAATGTATGGGAAATCACGCGCATTGCCGATCGACGTGAAGCTTACGGTTTAGGACTCCAGTCGCCAGTGCTTTTTTGGATTTCAAGGCGACACCACGCGTGTTGTATGGACCGCAGCATTTGCGTGCGTTACGTGTTTTGTTTTTGTGAAAAACTGTAAGTATAACATTTTTATAACTAATTTACTTTCAGTAACCCTTCGTGTGTCCGCCATCTTTATCAATTATTTTTTTTAATACGTATCTGTCGCGGCACCTTTGACTTTTCGCGCGCGAAATCGCCGCGGCTGATTAAAATGGCTTTAACTTGAAAAAAATGTATAGAATCTATATAAGAAACTTATGTAATTTGAATCACTATGAAACAGACAAACATTATAAAATAGAACAGTTCTGGTTTTAGTGGTTATATATTAAAAATTCTTATTTGAAATCGAGTCATTGTTGTTTTCCAGTTTATTGAACAAAAGTTCGTATAATAAAAAAACAAACTATTATTTCAGCTTATTTTTATTTCAATAATATAATTACATGTTATTTCATAAATAAATGAAACACACCCCATCATACATTTATTTCACATCACAAGCTTTACAAAAACGGCTGTCGACCTTTTTTTGCGCGCCGAACAGTTAGAGGTCTATTATTACCGAGAAGTTGTGTCGTATTGATGACGCAATGGGCATTATTCCATCTTTGTTCTTTTAGCTATATTTTTATTGACTCATTCAACTACCTCTATGCCAAAAATCAAGTCGAATGGTTGCTTAGTTAGGGCGTGAAGGAAGGACAAACAAACAAACACACTTTTGCATTTATAATATGTTTTTTTCGCAGGATAATTTGCTGAGTGCGATTCCAGCAAAAAGAAAATTTAGTACGCACTACAAAAATATGAAAGTCAAAAGATTTCGGAATAAAATGTAAGTTCTTCCTCTACTTATTTATCCCAAATGATAAATATAAAAATACTAAAAATAAATAATATTAGTTCTAAATACCTAGAAAAAAAATTACGAGATTTATGTGAATGAGTCAGAAATAGCGCGAGTAGGTATATTGACATACCCGCCTGGCTAAGGGTTGTACAAAAATTAAAAAATAAATAAAAAGTAGATAATGATGAATAATATATTAGGCCGAGACTCCGAGCAACACGCGCTGTATAGAGGTAAGTTGTAATTTCTTGTAGACTTATTACCTTACATAGGTAAACTAGGTATTGATGGGCGCCCGTTTATATTACAATGGTGTTCTTATTTATTAGAAGAATAATATAATGACGTTACCGACTTACAGACAACCAGTTTTTTATTACGTTTATCTTTTTTCATAATTGACGAAGACTGAGAAAAACGTTCAAGATTTCGATCTATATTTCAAATATGTGTTCTTAGGGAGTTAGCTTTTAATTAAAAAAAATTCAAGTCATTATCTTTATTTACAGGAAATAGTTATTAAAAACTATGAAGAAAAAAAGGTGGAAGAAGTGGAAGTTAGGCGCAGACTAATTGATGTTTCATTTTTTTTTAAAGCTCTGCAGGCCATAGGAACCACGGTCCTATGGATTGTAAATTAAGTTACCTCAGTATAATGGATGAAATAAAAGTTGGCCTGGACTCAAAACTCATCATAAAATGTAGAATGTGTAGTATGAAATTTACTGTGTATTTGGTTGAAAAGAAAGAAGATAGCATGGAAGTGAATCATCAAATTGTATCTGGTATTATGTCATCTGGTGGGAGCTACTCTCAGTTAAATACACCGCCGCTGTAGCCCTACCGATCATGTCACCTTCATTATACAATAAAATTAATAATACGGTTTGCGATTGGTGGGAAAAGACAGCAGCATATTCCATGGCAGAAGCTGTCAAGGAAGAAGCAGAGTACGCAGTGTCTATAGGTGGTGTTGATAAAAATGGTACACCATTAATATCTGTTGCTGTTGACGGTTGTTGGAGCAAGAGATGGTATGGTAAGAATTTTTCCGCCTTATCGGGCGCAGCTGCGATAATTGGCCTTAAAACTAATAAAGTATTGTTTTTTGGAGTTAAAAACAAATACTGCGTTGTTTCAAGAATTATTCAGGATCATCTACCGGGATGGAATCGAACATAATAGTCGAGGGGTTTAAACGTTCTGTTGTTGATCACGGTGTAATTTATAATAAATTTGTAGCAGACGGCGATTCCAGTTCTTATAAAAAAATATTAGATTCGCGTCCGTACGACAATTTAACAGTAGAAAAAATTGAATGCAAAAATCATCTTTTACGAAACTACTGCAATAGCTTGGAGAAATTGTCGAAAGACTAAGTATCCTTGCGAATTGCGTAAATTCCTAAAAGAAAGGTATTTGCGTTTAAGAACGGGCGTAAAATGCGCAATTAAATTTTGGGGGGATCAAAATCAGTCACTCGAAGAAAAAATTAAAAATCTTAGTGAAGATATCATAAATGGTCCACAACACTTATTTGGTAAACACCAAAATTGCAAAGAGTATTTCTGTAGACCTGACACTCGTCGAACAGAACCTGTTGGGCTACTCCCAGCAATTGTTGGATGCGGATTAATGGACGCGGTAGAAATTTTAAGTAAAAGACTGTCCTATGGACCAACCATCACAATGGACCAAACTGCGAAAAACCTGATCTGAGTCCAGAATTGTATGAGAAAGCCAAGTCATCTTTTTTAGCCGATTTAAAGTTGTCTTGTGCTGAAAGAGAGGAGCTTGAAAGGTCGATCCATTTGCAAAGAAGTAGTGCTGAGTGGATGAGTACAAGGAGAAAATTACTAACCTCATCATCGTTCGGGGAAGTTTGTAAAAAACGGGAGAGTACAAGTTGTATTGCTCTTGTTTGTAAAATCGTTTATGGTAGTAATATCTCCTGTTTGCCTACTGTACGGTACGGTATCGAAAACGAAGAAACCGCAATTAGACAGTTAGAAATTCAAGAGCATATTAGTATACAAAGTTGCGGTTTGTTCGTTGACGATCAATATGAATTTCTTGGTACTACACCAGATGACATTTATGCAAATGGTTTAATTGAAGCTAAGTGCCCACAATCTTTAGCTGGCATGACTCTTGATGAAGCAATGGCCAAACATACCTTTTGGATTAAGGACAAGGCTTCCAAGGGTTATGTCATAAATAAAAATCATAACTGGTATTTCCAAATTCAGGGACAGATACATATTACTAAAAGAATCGTTTGCATGCTTGGCATCTGATTTGGTACTGCTGTACCTATGAAAGTTTACATTATAGAAAAGGACGAAAAATTTTGGAAGGAGAAAATGGAATTAAAATTATTAATTAGTTGATCCTCGGCAGTCTCGAAATATGCCCATTCGTGACCTGCCCAATATATTAGAGGCTATGAAAAGAAAGAGCTTTACGTGGTTTGAAAGAGAAGAATGCCTAATGATTTTGAAAGAGACTGAGGTAACTACCCAGCTGGTCGATTTTCATCTGTCATTTTTATTCTGATAGGTTTTGGATACTATCGTAGGTACGCGCGTTATCATCTGAGTCTTAGGGCCATAAATAATTTCTCTATTTTTTTAAAAAATTAACAATATTTGATATTAAACTATATTTAAAAATTATACATATACAATATTTTCATACAAAAAGAAAGAAAGTTTATTACAAGAAACAAAAAAGATCATATTGTGGAAATTAAATATTTAAATTATATATAAATAATTATAATTATAGAGTCAAATGCAACTAGCCGTTTATTGATAACTAGGGTCCGGTGCGCTGCACATTCCTATCTCTTGAATTTTATGACCTGACGACTCAGTTCATAACGCGCGTACTTTAGCTACATAATATCAAATTGAGCACAAATTGTATTTTGTATGTTACGTTTATTCGTCCATTTCAATACTTACGAAAAAAGTTCCATCCGTCCTTTTCTTTTCTTATCTTGAATCTTATGGAAATTTAGCGAATACTAATATAATAAGTAATTGGTTTTATCGAATTAGTAGAAATCATAATTTGATCAATAATCTTTTAAATAAAAAAAAATTGAATTTTGAACCCGTATTTGTTATTGTTTGCTTACTATTTATAAACTTGTGTGTTTTGTACAACCCTAGCACGCTTTTTAGATGGCGACTTATATTTGTTATTGTTTACTTACTTTTAATTAATGATGTTGCAGTTAAAAAACATTTACAATATAATTTATTTATTTTAATTATATGAATCATATATAAACTTGTGTTTCATTTACTAATTTTTGTGCAACCCTAGAAGGTTTTTTAGACGGCGAGGTGATCGTAAACAAAAAGTGTGTGAGTTTACGCAGTAGGCACATTTTCTTGAAAATTGCATAGAGATAAACACAACAAAACATAGATAAAATAATAGACTTGATGTTATTTCGACCCTACTTTATTACTGAATTTGCAGTTATTTTATTGAATGAATATTTTACGTAATAAGAATAAACTTTGGCACAAATAAATACATTGTTGGAATTTTAGGTAAGTAGAATACAAAAAGGTCATCCCGGACCTGCTCATGATTGTATAAAAAAACATAAAAATTGTGTCTCAACTACTCTTATTACTAATTAGGATCATTTTATAATGAAAAACTCCTCTTAGATTATTTTACAAATAGGCAGTCGTTGATTTCCTATTCTAACTAATTCAACATTTTTGTTATGCTGTAAATATTCAACTTCAAATAATAACTCAACGTGGAACGTTTGTCGCAAAACATTTTGAAAATCGCGCTCTCCTTGGGTCACTCACCCGCCCCGACGACTGTTTCCCGAAACACTGGCGCTACGGTCGCGCAAATTCGATGTTGCTCGTCGGCAATCTACTCCCTTAATAGCTCGGCGAGCTTGGGCATAAGCTTTTCTTACACATCCATCATACCTTACTAACATACATGTGTTAAAAGTAGGCGTAGATCACTAATTAAGTAATGTAGCCTAGATGTTTATGTAACAATGCTTTTTCATTAGATAACGATATTAGACAGCGATTCTCATCTTTAACCCACTTCCCATAGTGTAATTGACCGACTGCAGAAAAGAAAGTTCGGTTGTAATTTTAATGTTTAGTGTTTTGTCACTTTTAATACATTTTCATAGCACTCCGTCAGCTACGAATCACTTCGAATAATTTTTATCTTCCTTCATAAAAGGATATAGTATTTTAATTAGGCTTTAAGACCCATTGGAATCAATAATATCTGCAAGGGTATTTCTTTACAGACATGATAGCGGTAGTCTGCTTAAGAACATTTTAATACTACAATAGTCATAATACATCAGTTAACTTCCTCGAATTTGTACGTTAGTATTACCTGTAGATCTAAATTGCGATCTTAATGCCCAACTTCGGTGGTCTTGTTTCATCTGGCCATAGATCACACAAAAAGTGACCATAGTAATAGGTCATAGAGTAATTTTCAGAATGACAGCTCCTGTGACAAGAGCGTCAGGAGCAGTGAACTTTGCGTTTCCTTCCCCACCTGAGTTCTCAAGTCATTAGTTCCATGCGTCTGAAGATACCATTAACACTTAATACAATTCTTTAAAATAAAGATATATTGAAATTTGTAAACTGTTATTGTATTTCTTTTCTTTCACACGGGTATAAAAAGAAAAATGCTAAACGTAGTACAAACATCGATATCGATGAGTACAAACAACAAGATTTATATATATGAGAGCAGAGACTTGTCTCTGTACTAGGAAACCCTGTATGATAGATAACCAGCCTCTCCTACACTGGGCCATGCGTGTATTTATAAGTGCATGAATGTGTGTGTAGTGTTTGTATGTATGTGTAATATTAGGTTACGAAGGAAGGAGCTGGGTTGTAGAAGTACTGTAAGCCTGTGAGTCGACTACAATTCCCATAAGCCCAGTGTAGCATTGAATACACATTTCTGTATATGTTTCATATTTTCTCAATAGCCTGTGTCAACAGCAAGTAGATGATCAATATCTGATATATGCATTGAATTTCTGTTAATCAACCGAGTGACAAAGGCTTTTTCTTCTATTTTAAATTTAAAAAGTTAATATTCGTTACATGGTCTATGCAGAATAAGACTTCTCTTTTACCAGACATTAATTATCTTCTATATTTATAAAGAACGGTTGTAAAACGTTTTATGGTAGATACTGACGATTTATATATTGGAATAGGTGCGTCACAAATGGTATTTATTCAGAAATCTAGTTCTGCCAAATGAACCATCGAATTACCGATTTTCTATTTTAGGATTAAAATAATTTTAGAACCACAATAATTGACTGAATTCTGCGTATAAATCGAAATCGCTAAATCAGAAATGCAATCGTACCAAATAAAATGTAAGAAGAAAAAGCTACAATTTCCATGAACACCTAACCTCATTTTTAAAGTACTTTGCGGTTAAAAAGGATCCCATAATTATTTTTCTGAATTCAGATTGTGGTTAAAATCTACTCCATAGCGCTCATGCAATTGAAGCTACAAAATAAAAATATAGAAGCGAAGCCTATTTAATTTTAAAAAGACTTTTAGACTTTTATTTACACCTGCTTTTTATATATATTTACACATATTAAAAAATAAGCAACACGTAACACAAATTTGTTAAATTTTCAAGCTTAAAATTTTAGAATCGATATTGATGCATCTCATATTCTATCTAAAATAAATCTACCATATTTCCACGTCTATGGACTTGCGGCTAATATTAAATATCGCGAAATAGTTTTTATTTAAAACACTTCCACACTTAAATCACCCCGCTACCTTAATAAGTTTTTTATATTATATTTGGAAGCGAATAGGGAAGTTTTATAATTACATGCAATTGAAACGGATAAAAATTAGAAAAAAAACAATAATCCATGCAATCTCTTTCGTGCAACCGCAACGATCAGCAAATAGACGCGCTGAATTAACGATATTTATAACTGCCACCCCGAAGCGGAGTTGGGCAGGTGCGCTGCTCTGTTGTTCAAACACAGCCATGGAAACGATCGTTAACAGAATACCTATTACCTACTCGCCATAAGAACTTGCATTTGTTACGCTTATGTCTATGGCACCTATAAGCTCAATAGAGTAAAGTCTACTTGTCTTCATAGATTACTGGTACCCTCTAATCCATCGTTTCTCAAGCGGAGGGTCGCGATCCTTGGGGGGCTCGAGTTTGTTTTTAAAGGGGGTCGCAGTCTGTTGAAAAATAATAAATACAAACTACATACAGGTACAAAAGATTTGTTTAATAAAGGTATGAATTTTAGTGTAGTGTTATAAAAATAAATATTATAGTGCCAGGGTCACAAGTTTTTGCTTAACTTTTTGGCTTTTTTGTCGCGACAAAAAATGTTTGAGAAACGATGCTGTAATCCAATCTTTATAATTCTTAATCGCCATCGTTGATTACATGTCGGTAATTAAATGTCTGTATCGCAGACCTACTAGCTTTTGATAAAGAAATGAAATTTAAAAAAAAGAATTTCATTTCACATTCAGAGAAGTCTTATAAGAATGATCAGTGCTGAAATTTATTGCCCTCAACACCAATAGGTACTACTTTGTCAATCGTGGTAAAATAAATAATTTCTAGAAATATTTATGGAAGTAAATTAAACAGTACGTTCACTGAATTTAACTTAGAGCAGCATTCAACTTTTCTTCTTGCCTATGCATAGGAAATATATTTCGTATACGTATATGCTCTAAGCGTATGTACGACAATACTTAATGCATATTATGCTGGGAAACGCGGAAATCGTTGTTTTACGCAAATTTGCTGGTCACGTCGACAGTAGGTACTTTCTAATAACCGCAATAATGCTCTGTTTGAAGGCATTATTGATTATATCCACTAGTTTATAGAAAAACTAGCGTGGCATCTAGGTTTTGCACTAACTGCACTGTAATTTTACGTTTACAAAAGATGGTCTAATAATAACTGGGCTTTCATATATTAACTGAGTATTATACCGTTACTTTTTTTTACTTAGTGCACAACCCGCTCTAAGGGTGTAGCAAAAGACAGAAGACAATATTATGCATTTAGCTGTTTGCATAACTCAGCTTTGACACGGTGTAAATACCTACTTCTTATCGTATCAATAGATGTTAATACGATAAGTATTTACAATTACTTTATTCAAAGCTGCCACAATACATGTTAAAATTCGAACCCGTTTAATAGTTCTTGAATGACGTGACCTATTTAGAAGATAAAACGAAAATAAAAATAAAAAATTCAATGGTTGCGGAAGATATCGTTAAGATAATCATTTATTAATCTTTTAGTAGCGACATCGGACAGTTACATTTTTATTAAAGGTGGGTTTCTGATCTATCTGCTGGTACTGTTACTGTGATGGATAAAATTACATATTGTAATAAATAGAGCGAATCTAATACGTCAACAGTTATCTAAGTATGTAATTGTTAAAAGGTCTATTAGGTACATTTTAACCTTATTTCTTGAATAAAATCGTCAATTTTGACGCTCTTATTCTCCAAAGGTGAAAGAATTTTACAAAATTTGAGTTACAGAATAGTATTAAAATAGTATTAATCCAAAGCGGCTATTTTCAATATATAACAATTTATTTAAATATACCTATCTGAAATTCGGCTGTATGATTTTCATAAAATACGCTACCACTGTTTTTTGAGATGGTGGACTGAATTAGTGGAGTAGTAATCAAAAGATGTGTTATAATGCTAATTAAATAGTGCGAAAGCAGCCCCAAAATTTTGAAATAGTTATGAAATATTTAAAAATAAAATCCCAATCATAACCACAAAATTACAAAAATACATTTAACTGACAATGTCTCTTTATTGCATAGCTATTATTACGTAAAATTTATACCTTAACTATTAGTTCATAACAAAGAAATATTAGCTTTTAAAAAAAAAAATTATAAATTACTTAATAAACGAAATTACAAATAGTAAATTATTAAATAAATGGTGCATGTCAGTTATGTGATAGTTCAGTTATGAGAGTTGTATGTGTCAACGCAATTTTGTAATAGGGCTCTTAAACCAATTCTTAAACATATAATTATACTATATTATATATATATATATATTATATTATATTATATTAACGTTATTTTGCCATATTAATTTTTGGGGTGGGCTACCCTTATCACTTAGGGGTATGAAAAATAGATAGTAGCCGATTCTCAGACCTACTGAATATGTATAAAAAATTTGGTAAAAATCAGTAAAGCTGTTTCGGAGGAGTATGTGACACGAGAATTTTATAATATAATTTCTAAAGACAACTTTCTTGCAAAGTAATCTCGAAACATATATTATATATTTTTTAACCTAGACATATTCAGTATAAATAGTTATGGTAGGTATTAATAATAATAATGAACGCCTAAAAGATAATATTATTGCATGAATAGTAGGTAGGTAAGTAGGTAGGTACCTATTCTTAGAATAGATGCCGCCAGGACATTGCCATTTCTTATCATCACTTAAGATATATTGTTAATTTATTATTTCCTATAATATTAAAATAGATGATGAAATATCAGGCCCATTATCATAAAACACTCACTAACCAGACTACCAATATTTGCTCTTGATAATATATCAATTTGCACATGGAAAAAATTCCAGTAGTCTGTCAATATTTAATAATGAATTAACCTACTTCTTATTTGATAAATATATTTAAATACAACGATTAAAGAACTCATTAAAGAACGATCGATTCAAACATTAACATTTGACAAAATTACTTAGGTAGGTATACAATAGCAGCCTAACTTCCTATGATTTTTTTATATAGTTATTGAGACCGTCATAGTATGACATCCCAAGATAAGTAGGTACCAATCCTGTTAGGTTGATACTTTTAAAGCTTTCTATACCTTTCCAACTGAAACATTTATTTGTTTCCTCAATATTCACCAGAACTTCTTATCCTGATTCATACTAAAAACACAATATTTTTTAGTTAGGTAGGTACTTATTTGCTTTAAGGTTTATTGAAAGAGCTAGCGGCCGCGAGCTTATATTCTTCATAGCGATGGTAGGTAATTAACCAAATTAATGAGGTCTAAGCTTGATTCAATTTTTAACGAATTATAAAAACCGTTGCAAGTGCAGTCAACCATATAAGGCACCCTCGAGCTTAGCATAAGCGGAAGTTATGTATATATACAGGTACCTACAATAGGACAGTTATAACGCCTGAACCACATGCTTGATTTTTATCAATATTAAAGCATAGAACAACTAATGCCCATACCTCAAGCATAAATAAAAACATGGCTGTGCGAAAAAACTGAAAAAAAACTCATTTAACAGAATGGAGAAATAGTGAGGGATGCAAATAAACAAAAAATGAAGTTCCGGAGGCATCGAAAAAGCTTGCCGGCAACCTCATCAGACTAAAACGGGACAAAATCCGCAAAATCATAGGTAGGTTTATGACCGGACACTGTCCACTAAACAAACGCCTATTTAGGTTGGGTGTCACAAACAGCCCACTGTGCAGAGGATGCAAGGAGACAGAAGAAACGCCACGGCATGTGCTGATAGAGTGCGAAAGCGTGGCAGATCAACGGGCACGCTTTCTCCATTCTCCATCATCGCTTCCTGAAACCTGCAGCAATTCAAAGCGGCTGCTAGGATTTTGGGAAAGCCTCGGATCGATGGAGTAAGCACGAAAAATAACATGTGAATAACATAAAATGGCCCAATCTAGAGGTTTAAAGTGCGGAGAAAGCCCACTAAACCTAAACCTAGTAGGTGTAGTAGGATTGTGCTGGTTTACTCGTATTTGAACTTTACCATAGCCGCCATTGGCAAAGTTTCTAAATACTACCTATTAGGTAAATAATAGGTACCTAGGTAGGTACCGACGTTTTTTGTTTATCTATCTTAAATAAAAGTTATGTTAAAATAAAGCCTTTGAATGATAAATGTATTAAAATATTGATATTAATGCAAATAGGTACGGTGTATTTGAGATTATTTCCTCTTCCTATGTGAGGTAGTTTCTATTAAAGGTGAGTCGGTAATTAAATCGTTTTATAACGCTAAAAAAAATTAACTGGTTGTGCAGCGGATGAGGGCAATCCGTAAACATATGTTTTTATTTAGCTTTTATTGTGTGAGGAACGGGGACTAATCATAAATGATTTTAATACACGATAACAATGAGGTTTCTTACATTTCTAAAATCTCTAATGCCACGTTCGCCTTAACTAGCTGTGAATTATTAAACGTCCTGTTGGTTATTATTAGCTTAGCTTCATTCAAAGCTCAACTCAGGAGATATATTATTAGTTAGATGTTTGATATCTCCTATGTAAATGTAGATGTCATTAGCTAATATTCTGAAATTATTAAGCCTTAGCATTACCTATTATGCTATATTAATTAAGTAGGTATACTATATTAATCAAGAAATTATACAAAAGCCCGTATAATATCGGGTAATCCGTGACTTCATTGTATGTGTTAGTAAATCGAATATGCAAACAGAAATAAACTTCGCTTACCTCCACTAACAGCAATTAGTGAACCGGCATATCCTCTGCAGTGAAAACATAAACAATGGATCTTGTCTTAATTTCACTTATTGGATACAATTTCCTTATAGTAATTAGGTATGTTTTCATTCAATAAATCGTTTTTTATTAGAAATCACTCCACTTTCTGTCACAATTCAACGTGTGACGAAGAGAATAACTTTATACACTAACGCTGTGAAAAAATAAGTAAAGCTCACGTCGGTCGTTCGCTTTCGACTGGGTCGCTCGGCGCGCCGTCGCCGCTGGATGGCGATTGGTGGGCGACGGCTGTTGCCCGCTCATTCACTATTCACCAATCACCAGTCAACACTCACTTGTATCAACTTTCAACTCACAACTCGCAAGGTATTGCCGCGTGATTTCAAATTTATTAATTTCTTCACAAATTTCAAATCTTAAGTTACGATACCAAAGGTGCATTGAATTAGAAGTTGTTGAATTTTTTTGAATTTATAAGCCGTTCTTTTAAGCTCAGTGGAGAGTGCAAATAAAATTAGCTGATTTTCGTAAAAATTATAATAAAAATGCTTCCTATTAATTGTAGGCTTGGTGAGAATAATTATTTCTTCAGTGAATAAGTAAGGCAGAAATATATTATTTTGTACAGTTACATAATTATAATTTATATTACTTATAAATTATAATACCGACGACCGGGACTACCGGGACTTCTTTAGCCAACTAATTGTCTAAGTTCTTTCTCAAAGAAAGGAATGCCGTAACTTCTAGAGGGGCATGGGGTAGGTGCAGGGAGAGTGGGCAAATACATATTGATGAATACACGATATATATACCAAAATAACATGTTTTCAATTTTTGTCTGTCTGTTTGTTCCGGCTAATCTCTGAAACGGCTGAACGGTTTTGACGGTATTTTCACTGGCAGATAGCTTTTATTTTAGAAATTAATGTAGATAAATAATAAAAAATAACTTTTCCGCGCGGACGAGGTACATAATACATATTATTATTTTGCTGTTCGCTATTTTACTATGTTTATAAGCTATATAAAATCACGTCTTGACGAAATTAACGCGGGTGAAACCGTGGGGCACAGCTAGTTATTTATATATTTGGCACCGCCATTCAAAGAGCAACTTAACATTTTTATTCTCTTGTTGAAATTTCATGAATTCTGTTAATCAACACTATTTTCGTCTTATTATTTATAGTAGGTTCATTTATAATACAAAATTTATTTTTCACTCTTTAGTGCGTTTTGAGGTCGGTTTTATTTTTTATTTAAAATTAATTTATTTACTGTATTATGAATAGGGAACCTTCTACAATACGCCCAATTATTTATAAGAATTCTCACCGGGACAATAGTAGCTATACAAAACATCCTTGTGCACTGTTTAAGCGACAACGCGTGTGGTGAGTGCACTTTTCTAACTTGCACATGTGCATTGACGCAAATCTTTATTGTGACGTCATTGTTCCCACATGCTTTGCACGTTGGGTACCTACTTCACTTGTTATGAATCTTCACTTTGCTCAAAAGCTTCTATGTATAATAGGCCAGCTGTTTAGAATTACAAATGCGCTTTAAATTTACTGTCCACGGACCACATCTCGTTGCTAGTCTAAAAAATTCTGGATATAAATATTGTTATGTTAAAAACTATTATGTTTTAGCTTATTACTCAGATACTTATTATATAAAATTCATTGTTTCATTGTTAAAGTTCTAAGTAGGTAATTAACTTTTAACTTGGCTCCGACTGGCTCATTTTACGGGCATCACGTTTATGTAGCTATTTAGCCAATATTTTAATGATAATTTGTATATCATTTAATATTTATATTTAATAAATATATTATATATATATATATTATATATATAAATATAAATATATTATTGATTATAAATATAAATATTTATAATCAATAATTTGCAAATAAAAAATTTAATACTTAATATCTACTTCAATAATTTAGTTTTATTTTTATATAATTATAAAGAGTAAACGTATAGGTAGTGTTATCACTAAAAATTAAGAAAAATAACTTATACTATTTTTCAAATAAATCTAGAAATGAATATGAAAATTGAAGTGATCGTAGAAGTATTGTTATTATGTATTTTGTTTTCAACGTTATCACACTGGCGCCCGTATACCGATTATGTCAATATTGTTATCAGAAATGTGTCATACACATAACGTATTATTTGGGTCACAGAATATTCTTCAAAACTGTTTAATACCAATAATACACACCTTAAATACTTTTAGACTTCAAGTAAGTACCTATCAATATAGATTAAGCTTTAAAAAAATATTTTCACCTGCTCATATGTTTATTACGATAAGCTAAGGTTAATTGCAGTGTTAGATGTGGATTTAGGCAATAAACATAGCTTTAAACAACATTGAATTATTGAAGCTTTATGAAACTCAGTATGCTTAGGTAATTGCGATTTCAGTGGAACCGAAGGAAGTCTCTAATGGACGTCCTATTTGCGTCCCCCAAATGACTGATGGTGTTGCTTTTGCAAAGCTTAAAAGATTTTTCTTCGTTAGTTTAGTTTAGTTTTGTTATTTTCTCTAACACATATATCACAAAAAGTGAAGTCCCGTGTCCCATAGTGGGGTATGGGGCAGATGCATTTCACATCTGTTACACTGATCGATTTTTATTTAAGGGCAAGTAGGTGATCAGCCTTCTACGTCCTGCCAGACCGAGTGTTTTTTTTATCTCCACCGGGAATCGAACCCAGGACCTCTCGATTGTAATACTTACGCGCTTACCACTAGACCAAGGAGGCGATCGTATTTCAGGAACACATAATATCTTTTATATAAAATTCTCGTGTCACAATGTTAGATACCTTACTCGTCCGAAACGGTTTTACTGATTTTTACCAAATTTTATATGCATATTCAGTAGGTCTGATAATCGGCTACTATCTATTCATACCCCTAAGTGATAAGGGTAGCCCACCCCAAAAATTAATATGGCAAAACAACATTTGCCGACTCAGCTAGTGTACATATATAAGTATATATATAAAGGCATTATATTATACCTGATACCTACATTAAACCCTAAAAAGTATTAAAAAGAAAAAAACGTGGATGTTACATTGTTTAGAAATGAAAAAAATTAACTTCCTATGTCACTGCGTTTTGGTGCGCTGATGTTGTTTGATACGCACAGAAATCTAACACATGAAGGCAGTGCTACAGGCGTACAAGAGACCTCATGTTCCTCTATAAGTTACAGAACCTCACTCATTGTATTATGTAACTATATTTTAACGCAAAAACTTTATTTTTGGTAAGACTTCGGTTATAAAATACAAGTAAACAATATCTAAATTAATTAATGTTTTGGCCTCTTAAACGTTACAGTAATTTTTGTGATTCGATATAGTGTATATTACACCAGTTAGTAATAAAAGCCTAGTAAGAGATTCTCAAGGAGTTAAATATGCATTCGTTAACCTCCACTCGTCTTTGAAGACAATAGACACTTCCATGAATGGAGGAAGAACAAAAACGCGGATGTTTTAACATTTTGCTCGCTATAAATTAATACTCAGTATTCCATTCGCTTATTTTATGGCGTTGACAATATGGTTATATGATAATTCAATTATGCTTTTCTTTTCTTTTTTTCTTTTTCAATCTATAAGATATTTTTGTTTCACTGTATAAACTTCTTACCGCTACCGCTACCAATACCACTTCGACTCAGTTGTGAAACCAATAAAAACGGCCGCAATCACAAACAACCGGTTCAGAAATGAAGATGAATGACATAGGTAAACGCGGGCTTAATAGTAATATATTAAATTATTTTTTTTGTCGACAGTTTTATAGATTAAAATTAATTTTACAATTAACAAGGCTATGTTATTTTAATATTATTTTTAATATAAATTATTTGGTTCAGAAATTTACAAAATGATTATTATTATATCCATGTGAAACTATTTCTATGTGAAATTGTTAAAGGGAACAACATAATATTTGCAATTCTGATGCAAGTGGCAACATTGAAGGATTCATACAATTACCATGTCACTAGAAACATATCGACCTAGTTTTAAAAATACTGTGGAAATAATTCCCCGTAGGTACAGTGCGCTTATTGATTGAGGCATGTATAGATAGGTGCATAGGTCTATATAAAAGAAAACAATGAAACATAAAACGATTGAATGCATAAGGTTACTAATTGGCTTTCGAGCTTCCGTCCGCATGGCAAGAATTCAGAATGTTATTTTCGAAACAAACCAAAAAGTTTCGCATTGGGTGATATATAAATTATATTCGATTGGCTTTAATCACTATCCCAACTAGGTGAAATTAATTTATTATTTGAAAAATGAAACTGCCGCCCATAACAATTCAATATCTGTATACAAGGGCTTCTTAAAACTAGGTAAGACTATAGTTTTCATACCATACAATAATACAAGTTAAAATATTTTTAAGAATTTTTGTCTATACTGTTTCGGTGTTATATTGTGGTAGGCCAAACCACAGATCTTTTTATTAATTAATGGTCTTTGGCCTAAATTAGATTACATATTTTGATATGAGATTATGTGCCAACAAGAAACCGACTTATGTATCTGTATAGGCTGATGTAAATCAATTAAACTCTTTAAATCATTACAAAATATTTGTCGTTGCTAATGATGTCATAGTTAAGTAACGTATTGCATAGACTATATTGGAGAAATGATTTATGGACGACCTTTACGAAACATTATCTAGTATCAGAATACATAAACAATGTATCGACGACCTACATAAGTAAGCCGTTAGAGAAAGTGATGTATTGCCCGTGTAACCATTATGTAATGCTTTTGTGCTTAAAGGGTGTCTGACCCAAGCCAATTGTCTACATTACTGTAAGAATGTTAAATCTCTTTCGAGAGCTATGAATCCAGTGGCATTTTAGCTACAGAAGTGGTGAGCCTCTGTAGCTAAAATGTGAGTAATACCTCTCCAAAATCATAATTTGGGACTTGGGACGCCGGATAGCTATACGAGCGGAAAACCCAACAAAACTGTAATTCAGTTTGTAGTTCAAATTGTGGAGTGATAACATTTCCATCGAATTAAAAAATACGCTACCCATTGAATAGAAAAGGCTCCTAAAATTCAGCTGTAACCTACAGAGATTTTAAAAGAGCGTCTAATCAATATCTTCTTCTGTGTTGCCTTATGGGGAATATTATGATGTAAGACCACAGACGGCAGATATGTTAATTGAAGCAAAATTTACATAATATCTGATAACTCGTAGAAAGCTTGCCAACAAACAAAATTGAATTTCATTCATATCATCGTTTTAGGCAATGAAGAGAAAATAAATTAAGGAAGTAAAACGAAGTATAAATTAAAATTTATATACCTATAAAAATGATATAAAGGAAAATTAAAAAAATAAAATATATGTGGCTACATTTGAAGTTATCTATGTTATTACAAAACCGATGTACCTAATATTCTAAATGTCTGATCTAGGCTAAAATAATATAAAATTAATCATGCAAACATTAAAAAACTTTGAATTGAATTACTGGATAATACTGACCTCATTGAAACTTTTAGAAATGATAAAAATTAAAAATATCCTGTGAGGACTTCTTATGTGTATCAAAGCTTGCTAGTTGCAGCGTCAATGTCGCGTTCACATCAAAGGCTTTAGTTCAAATAGACGACAGAAACCTCGCACTTGAGTCAATATTGCCCTCAGTTCAAGTGTTACCTCGATATGGCTTCAGGGTGTAACTCAAAACGCATGGCTTATTGAAAGCCGGTAGGATAAGCCTTACATTTCAATAGCTACGTGTTTCAGTTCTATATAAAATCTATACCTATGTTCTCTAACTATAAAACTTAAAATAATACTAGCTGACCCGGCAAACGTTGTTTTGCCATATTAATTTTTGGGGTGGGCTACCCTTATCACTTAGGGGTATGAAAAAAAGTAGCCGATTCTCAGACCTACTGAATATGCATATAAAAATAGATGATTGATTTAATCTCACTTAAAAAATATATTTGTAACTGCGAAGTCGAGTAGGTATATAATTCTGTGAGGCATGGGCCAGACATCTTTGCGAATATAATGTGAATCGTGGGTCATCTGATAATGTTAACTGAAAGACACGATGACCCGAATAATAATAAACCAATAATAATTTTTCTTATTGCATTAAATTTGCTAAGTAGTTGTGAAGTAGGGTAAAATAATATTATCTCTCTTCTATATTTTATACTTTTTAACCTAAATCAACGTTAAATAGTATAAAATATAGAAGACAGCTTTGAGATCACTTCAAACAACTTCAAAAAGAATGAGGATGTTTTGTGAAACTCGAAATTTGTAGATAAAAATAATTCCGACAAAACGAAAAAAAATCATCACAAAATATTAAGATTTTAAAATGAAAAAGATAGTGCTGAAAGGTATTCGCGTGTTTAAATCAAAAGTGAACTTTTTAAACGTTTAATTATAAATTTCCTTTTAACCTGAGAAATATAACTGGCAAATAATTTCACTGGCGCGCAGTCCGCATTACTGAGCTTGAAAGGAATGTTGCTCAAAGGGCCTCCGTTTAGAAGACATTCAACTTCAAGAATCATTGCTAATGGTGATAAATTATGATATTATGTTTTATTTTATTTAATTGGACGCAATACCGAGATTGAAGTCTCGGTATGTATGTACTCTATGCTTGTGACGGAAACATTCGCTTATTACACTGATTATTTTCTTATCAGTCAAGGAGATATTTATCTATGAAGATATCTTCCGAAACAACATTTCGTTTTTGTTTCCTATAAATTTGCCCAGCTACATCTATTCTATGTATGTATTGCAATTTGTCTACTAGTAATTTTTAAAAAAAATATTAAATAATTATTTTATTATTAAATATGTATTTTTTTACATATAAAAAAGATGGTATAATCTTTCATAATATTTAATTAACACCGAGTGTGTATTATTAAGCCACTCCTTTAAAACGAATGTACTATTTAAAATAAATTGAATGAGGAACTTGTCGAGTCTCTAAAAGGAATTGCACAATCTTGGGGTATTAAGATATCATCTTAAGGGTGATTTTGCAAAACAAGCCTTATGGTAACATAATGCTTTGGCTAACGAGGACGTGCCAGCATCCGGCCTTTTCTAAGGTGACGTGAATATTTAGGTTGTGTGACACGTGTCGTGGTTAAGGCATGCACCGTATTAGTTACATGAACAGTTAAGCCTTCTTTGACGATATTTCATAGAGATTCTATGAAAACATAGTTTTATATCAAACTATAAGACATCTTAATTAATACAAGAAGTTTCACACAGTGGTACAGTTTCTTTGTTGAGGACAATGTCTGGCTATGATAGGATGATTTAAAAAATTATTTCACGGATAGAAGCGATAGTTTAATTAGAAAAATGTTGAGTTATTTATTAAATAAACTCACTACTTATATTTCATTATAAATACACAAGTTTTTGAAGGATTTTATGATTATTTTATATTGATAAAAGTCTATACGTATACCCAATCATATCTTCTCATAAGAGGATAAAACAGCAACTCGTTCTACAAATTTTCATTAGCAACTTCGTCCATGTGGCCTATAATCTCACTCAGAGAGTCCAGTCCTTTTCATCAGTAAAACCGAACCAGTCTTCAGTTTATTAAATACATACAAAATATTTTTCTTTATAATAGTAGTAGATATTTTTAAGACTAAAACGTTTTTAAAGGATACATGTTATATGTTACAGAGCTGTAGAATTTTTTTAATAAAAACATGGATGCTGGGCAGATGGTTATACGAGACTATAGTACCAAACAGGATAAAGAAAGCTGTTATAAAAACTTATTAAAGAGGATGCTCTTTTTTTAGTTTTTGGTACAAGTAAAAAGTTTCGCACTATGAGATAAGCGGATGTTACTGTTCAGTGTTCGGCATCAACAAATGACGCTAATTGATTAAAGCTATGAGGATGTGTTACATACATTATCATAATATTACATAATTTAATAATATAATTTAATTCAATTAATGTAAGCTAAGGAATACGGAATTTCTTTTTTAAATTTGCGTTTAAATATAAAACCTAAACCTTAATTTTTATGTAACTTTATTTAAGTGGATTTAATTATTTTTAAAATAGCTGTTACTACAACAAATATATCAATATTAGGTATCCACTTATTGCAACGATCAGTATTTATTTATATTAAAACTAGCTAACCCGGCAAACGTTATTTTGCCATATTAATTTTTGGGGTGGGCTACCCTTATCACTTAGGGGTATGAAAAATAGATAGTAGCCGATTCTCAGACCTACTGAATATGCATATAAAATTTGGTGAAAATCAGTAAAGCCGTTTCGGAGGAGTATGGCAACGAAAACTGTGACACGAGAATTTTATATATTAGATTAAACAACTGTTACTCACGTCAGTTAAGTATATTAAATTCTCAATTTAAAAATGATCGTTTTTAGAATTTGTAACTTTAAAATTGTTATTAGTTGAATTTAGTAAAAGCGCAATTTTTTAGTGCCATTTAATGGTGCCATCTAGCAGTGAACAGAATTACCTAATAGTTTATTTTAATTTGTTTTATTTATTTATTTATTTATTTACCCCACAGCACAATACCTTACAGGTAAAAACCTAATGCGACATTGATGCTCAAATTAAAAAAATAATAATAAGCTTATATTTTACAATATTTAACTAATCACTTGTAGCTAATTATATACAATAGAACCTTTGTGATTTCACTCAAAGCGCCTGTTTAAACAGTTCTTAAACTTAAACAGTATTTAAACAGTTCTTAAAAATGTCACTAGATAAAAGTTTTAAAATATAAAGCATCCCTTTTGAAGAGCTGTTGTTTTTTTAAATCACATGGCAAACATATTTAAATAAAATTAAGATTATGGTTAACAATATGACAGTAACTAATTTATATAATATTCACATATGCTTCCATACGATAAAGCGTCATCTATATTAAAACCATCAGCTATGGTAAACACTTTTTATTATAAAATTTTACACAGTTTACAAAATCGACAATAGATGGCAATAGTAACAGATATAAGATCCGTAGTAAAACTTGTTAGTTCAAATATATTACAATAGATGGCACTTTAAAACAAACAATTAGTTTGATACATAATTACGTATTTTTTTTTAAATGTAACATTATTATTTTATTGAGGTATTAAAATTTGGATAAATTTTTTATTACTATTTAAATAAAAAATAAACAATATATAATAAAAAATAGTAGTAGAAAAACCAATTCGCTGCACTATTGGCAGCCCCGTCTGATTAGTTTTCTTTTGATTGAGCTCAACTCTTCTAACCATTTATCACGCCATGTAATGGAAAAAAAACACAGACTTTCTGACCCGATTCTTTCCATTTTCCAAATTCTGTCTAGTGTCCAGTCTTTGAATTATTTAAATTTTAAACTTAACTAAAATCTATTTATTTTTCTTTATTACTTAATATCTAATATAATTTTTAATGAAGTATTTTTCATGCTAACATTACATCGATTATGTCCTAAACGGTAGGTATTCGCTCGAAATATTCGTTGTTTTGCGCGTATCTTCAGGTATCCAATGCATTAGTACGAAATTAAATATACTATACTCTGTAGGTACTTATTAATATAAGTACTAGATACCACGAAGAAAAAAATGTACTAAGAAATATACAAATTAGAATCGACAATATTTTAAAAAATTGCTCATATTATTGATGATAAAATCCTCTTTGACTACAGTGAATACTCACGATATTTGCAGGTTGTATGAAACCCACAGCAAAGTCGCACGTTCATATTGAAGTATGGGGAAATAAATATTTATTAAAAATTACCTGCAACCATGGTGCATACAGTTTTAAAGACTTTGTGTCGTTTGAAAATTTTTATCATACAGTGATATAACTTTAAATAACGCGAGTACCTAAATGCAATTTTTTTGATACCATTAAGCCTGGTAAAATTAGAATATATAGGCACTTGTGGTATTAGGATTAATCTAATAAGATGTTAATTTTTTATATGGAAATTAGTTAAACCGTTTAGTAGTTACGAGCGGATATTTACACATATGCAAGCACCGATTATTACTAAAATCTCGTTAAAAATCGAATAAATATTTATTATTTGTGTGGAAAAATATATTTAAAGCACTAACTACCTACTGTATTATTTTAATCATTTAAATGAAATTTTAACCATAGCTTTTAAAATATTCATTGAAGGGATACAAAAACATACCGTATTAAATGATGTTTGAATGAGAGCTTTCCGGTGAAAGGGGGTCACAAAAAGGAAATAAGCTCCTTAAAATAAAATATTCAGATACTTACAATGTCACTTCATATGTGGTATGCGCTGAATGTTAAAGGAACAACTCGGATAAGGGCTGGTCCCTCGTGCTTTGATAGCACTATGGAGAATTACACTATTCACATGAAGTTAGAGTCGGTAAAGATCACTTGTTTATGAACTACTACCTATTTCATCAATTGTTAATGTATTTATAACGAAAAGGTATAGATAGATACAAGCTTATTCTCAGTGTCTAACTTTGTTTGAAGTCCAATGTTCAAATAACATCTTGTAAAGACTTCTTTCACCAAGAAGTTATATTTTAAGAAATATAATCTAATATCGAAAGCATTGCAATTGACTGCAATTCTGTATTGCTGCGTCTGCATTTAAACCTTACATTTTAAAGCGCTGAGATCAGGAAAATGCAGTTTCCTGTAAGGTTGCCTATACACACAACGTTAGTTTAAAGTGATCTTATATTATAGAGATATGTATATTCCGGTTTGAGCATAAAAACAATTAAACTTCTTATTTTAAACTAAAAATGTACCTACAAGTGTTGTCACATTACGATGTCAAAAATCTTTTTATGAAATAACACATCGTCTAGAACAAGCTGCTGTTGTAGACCCCTTAATTAATATTTTAATCACCTTTGATATTTTAATTTTGCAGCTTTTTAAAATGAATACATTACGTTGTTCGTTTTTATTACATATAATAAGTGTTAAATTTCAATGTAATTCCAACGTTGTTTAGTGAATGAAAATCTTGTTCTATTATCAAACAGGTTACTTTTTAGATTGTCCTGTACTAACCGATCAAATTAAAAAGGTTATCTACAAGAAGAACTTAAAGAATGTATTCTAATGTAAGTGTCTTCAATTAATCTCCCAGAATTAATCAAAATCGGTCCTTGAATTCCTTGCGTGACTATAAATTTCTCCTTTATAATATTATCTTTGGAATTGTATTACGCTGACAGAGCCGTAGAATTTTCCACTCGAGAGGTTTCTAAAGAGCAGGATAAATCTACGTTGTGAGGATAAACTAGTTTTAATCTGATATTTCAGTAATCTCCACTGATTTCTAGTTTATAGACTTTATATAGTTTCATTTACGAATAATACAAAAAATATTAGATATACATTCATTTTAAAGTAAAAGTATTACGATCGGAACTCTTTGACATTCTTTAAGTAACTTGGAGCAGTTCATGAATTTGACATAGCCTGTATCTCGAAGCCACGCCACGCTTGCTGAATTTTTATTACCATGAAATGTTAAAATATCGAACTCTTCAATGTTTCTTTACTTACTGTGCCCGCGTGTTTTAAGGCTGAGATTCAAAAACCATCCTTTTACTTTGATGAAAGTTAATTTAAACGGAAAATAAACAAATACCTATATCTTTATGGAAAAAAAGTGTTACAACTAGTGCAGCCACCGACTAATTATAGAAAATCGTCTTCGTTTGAAGGAGAACAGAATTTGTACACAAATCAAATTTTAAAAGTTTGAGGTCGTTTTTATTGGAAGAACTACAGAAGGAAGGAAATGAAACATTGAAGTCCTAAATTGTATTTTAAATGAATTTTCTTTAATATAAAAAAATAAATGTCTTTAAACCTAGTCGTCTTTCAATCGATAATACTTATCTACTTACTAGACTTAAAAACCTCATCAACGAATCGATCGATATTGTTGGAATACTGATTGAGATTATTCATAGATACAATTTATGGAGATCTATTTATAAGGAGTCTTGTTTGTAATTAAAACAACATGTCAAGGGTTGTTTGTCTTCCATTTCACTTAATTTAGCTGGTAGCTTGTCTAAAAAATTAAAATATCTTTTTTCACACGATTTTTTTTACATGTGCCTTCAGCTAAGATTTCCAACTTCACAATTCTTCTACCTTACGTTTGTATAATAAATAATTAGTTTTTAATTCAAGAGTTTAAAAGATATACAGTTTAAAATAAACTTTAAAATCCATTGAATCATAACACTTAAAATCGGAATGATAAAAACATACCTATGAAACGCGTTCTCAGTATGAAAGATAAAACAACTTTTTTAATTTCAGCAAAATTGGTATTTCATTAACTTTAATATTACCCTTTGAGCCTCGAACAAAATTAAATATTTTCACAAGTATTTTAATAAGAAAATATTGAAAGGAATAAAAATATTGAAGTATCAAAAAGCAAAAATAGTTTCCCATTAGGGTAGAAACAAAAAACGGATATTTGAAAAATTCACTGAATCGATCAAGTTTTGTGCTTAACGACCCATATTTACTCATAATTTTAATAGAAAAAACAATATATTATAACCGCCTGTCTTAGAATACCCAAACTCTGTATTCTGAGCCTCGTCAGATCACTTGACAACTTATCTGTCAAGAAAATTATCTTTGATGTCTGATCATAACTGACATAGTTCAGGATACTGCCCCGTAGGAATCGTACATTAAGACTAAAACCTAATCAAGCATAATAATAATCTATCTTTCTGACAGTTTTCATACAGATCGGTTCAGCAATTCTTGCATTATAAAGCAAAAAATATCTATTTTCGTATTTTTGATCTTAGAAGCAAATATTTCAAACATCAAGTGAAAATTTGTTAACTTTACAGATTTATGTTCACAGTTTCGAGCACCTTTTATGTTTTCGCTAGTCATTACACGTGCATATTTAAGAACCTTATATTTTAGGTAGATACTTCAGTACCGGAATTCATAGCGCCGTGTGAGACCGTCAAGTTTTCGAAAGCACGAACTGGAAGCAATCACCAGTAGACCGACTAGAGGTATTTGATCGACAAGGCCAATTCCCAAAGAGCTATCGTAACAATGAGTAATAAAGACACAAGAATAAAAATATTGTTCGAAAATACTTGTATAATTTTTATTTTATTTTGTTTGTAATTGAACGAAAATATAATTATGTTACCAAAACTATGCTATTCTGAAGTAATGAGTCCAGTGTGAGGTAGTGTCAAGTGCATTTCGACTACGTATCGAGATTTACAGAATTCGTGGGCAGATCCAATTAAATCTATATGTTTTTATGGAATACAATAATGTATAAATGTTAGTTTTTTTTATTCTTGCTATAAGGCGTCGAAATATTTCATAAATATTTAAATTTCAATAAATACATACGTAGGTGTCGTTGAATAACTAACTTTTTTCCGATCAGAATATTCAAAAATTTAGAGGTTAGAAGGAAGTTAAATAGGCGGAAAAATGCGGCTAAACCAAGCCCGTGACTTTATATTTTTATTTCGAAAATTAGTAAAAGAAATAAACAAGACAAACGAATCTACACAAGTGTGAAGGCTCTAAATTCCTTAATAAACTTAAAACGTTAAAACCTTAACGACAAATAAATCCTTTTGTGACCTCCTTCAAACTTAATTGCTTTTTTCATTGCGTCTCTAATTTTATTAACTTACTGCTAAATTAGGAATATGCAAAGTGTTCTTTTTGTTCACGTTTTATATTTTATTAACAAGTTTTGTATCCTTGATGGGCATAGTACACCAATATATCCGTCTACTTTTTCGAAAGATATTTACATGGGCGCCGGTAGAAATAATTTCCAGGTGGTGCAGATTTTAGTTTTCTTGCAATCTTCGCCGTATATGATTGTTAATAAAAAATTGAAATTTTAGTTGGAAACATCTGAAGCCCGGTTTATTTTATGTCCGAGACATTTACAACTTTCTGACTATTCATTATTAATTTATTTTATTTCAATAATTCCTGTTGATCCCGAGATTCCCAAGGGGTGCAAGTGCACCCCCTGGCACCCCCCTGCCGGCGCCCATGGATATTTATATAATAACTTTTTTTTGTTTTTTTTTTTAAATATTTACATAGACAAGAAATAGAAGTATATTCATAATTAATTAGATTTAAACAATGCATGTATTGAATCATATAAAATATACGGACAACTCATCGTTTTAAAGGAGTGGTTTCAAGGTTCTTTTTAAAATTTCCACATAGACAAACTTTGAAGAGTGATAATTCTAGCCTACATATCTACAAAATAAGTTTTTTTAAAATCGTGCGATATAAAATAAATAATTATATTATATACCAACATTTGAGCAAATAAAAATTTGAATTGTGCAATGTTATTTATATAAATGCTTATGTTTTCAAGGTATTAATTAAATTTTTAATAATAATCTCGTCTTAAGATTTGCAGCAAGCATAATATCTTCGTGATAACTGACCATGTGACGGCTTAAGGTTCAGTATTGCAAGACTGTGCGCTTCACTCTCAGATATGGGATTAATGTTGGGTGTTTTCTGTTATAGTAGAGAATAAAAGCGGAAAGTTTTTCATCATTCCCATATGAATAGTTGACGCATGATACAGCTTCCGTGCTCTGTCTTACTCAGCTGTAATTTATGACTGTTGAGTCTATTATTTACGTTCTTCGTAAGAAATTGTAATAGAATCGGTATGAGACACACAATGAGGAATGCATAATTTATTTTACAGAAGGCATGTATTTTATATCCTAGCTGTTTGCACAATTTGACCGTATCGTATAGGTTTGGCATAAAGTAGCTTTTTCCCTCAATATAGAATATTAATAAAAGTTGATTTTACTATTTATACATGAAGGCATTAAGAGCGTAAATAAAGTTAACCTAATTTTCCGTAAAAGACAACGAAGTTATACGGAAATGATATTACAATAACGAAAAAACCAAACAATTATCTTTTCCTTTTTGTTGTTTTATCTGCGGCCATTATCTAGTGTCGATTGTTAGCCATATAATATTTAGCCATGATAGACACGTAAATGTATTATAATTTGACGGCCGGCTGGCGCAATAGGTAGTGCTCCTGACTTCTGCGCCAAAAGGTCCTGGATTCAAATCCCGGTCGTTGCATTTATTTGTATGATGAGCAGGAATGTTTGTTTACGAGTCTTGGTTGTTTATAAACTTATATATGTATTTATTATAGTACCCTAATTGTTTCTGATTACCATAACACAAGTGCTTCAGCTACTTACTTTGGGATCAGAGCAATGTATGTGAGCTGTAAAAAAAAATGGTTTTCTTTCGTACCTAGTTACTTCCTATTCACCGTACAATAAACAAAAATTTTGCATAATGTCTCGAACCAAACAGATTTATACAATAAAGTGATCTGCAATCAGATTATACCGGTTAACCTACTAAGGCAATGATATTTTAGCTAAGCCCCTTTGAACATAGATGTCAAAACCAGAAGGTTACCGCAGTCTCCCAGGAGTGGGTAATGCAAACAGGACAGATTAATGTTTCAACCTTCACGAAAGTACTCAATATAGATATTAAATTCGATATGTTCTGAATGCGACGAGCGGTTTTATATTTGCTACGAATTATTTGCTCAATGTTTTTAGCATTTACACATAAGCTTGTGCTTTGAAGTCAAGGAAAAAATTATAAATGTCTTATTATTATTATATTATATTCGATCAAACACTTATGGTTTTTTAGAATTTCCTAAGCGTATAACATAAAAACAAAAATGTGGCTTTTACAGATTTAGACTAACATAGAATAATATAGTACATAAATACTTCATAATTTTACGACAAAAAAAATAAAAAAAAATTCGAATAATATGTGGCGTTGTTTTAAACTAAAACAATAATTTTTAGAGTGTTTATCTATTAATTGCGATGTACATACTTGTATTCTATGTTGATAGCCGAAATCACTTGTGAACGGCGCATCTTAGTGCGGATTTTAGGTGCTGTAAAACATTCTATACAATAATACTTTATTAGACTTGTGGTTGAGCCACTGGTAGGTTTGACGTAGACTTTAAGTTTTATATTCACAACAATACTAGAAGTAGAGTTATAAATTATAATACAACCTTAAAGAAAAAATATATTTCGACAATTAACTATTATCTAAAATATTATTATTAATTTTAATTAAATATTATTTAAAATAAATGGTAGTTTATTGAAATTTCTTTTAATAATTAATTTACGTTTTTGTTTTCTTTTAATGGTTTAACTTGGTTTCGAATAATTGAGAAGTACTAAAAGCTTGTTAATGTTTCACGCATGGGAGGAACTCCCTCCGAATAGATACGCATTGCGTCAAGACGAGGGGATTTTGCCTTAGAATTCTAGAGGCTTAGTGTGAGTTGACATCGAATAAACGCAACTATATAATAAACAAAAACACGTTTTGAATGTGTCATGCGTCTGTACAGAGTGGCACGGCTTCTAGCTAAACAGGCTAATGCGCACACCTGTTACCGACAAGTTTGAACACAAAACTCCACTCGAGCGTTCACCAGCCGACCGAACTATCATTGCATATCAATTTTGTGGGCCCTATTATGTTTCTTGGAGAATAGTAAATCAGCTATATAAGTTAACTTTAGCCCTTGCGAAATCGCCAACGTTAATCGCGTAGTTTTAAGCTACCGTTGTAAAAATGACGTATGTAACAATAACGTTTATTCGACGTCAACTTACTCTAAGAGTGCGTTTCGTGCGTTTTACCATGTCTCATCCGATAAGAATTTCAAGTATTCACGATAAGGAGCTTTAAATGAATTAAATTTTAAGATTTTAGAGGTACGGTTTTTCGCTTCAGCTACCTCGGTGAAAATTTTACTTTACGCATGTTACATTATAAAGATATAGGATATACGTGATAAAATACATATATAATATCATATAAATATATGTTAAATGCTAACCATAGGCATTTTTTGGAGTGCGAGAAACCTGGGTAAATCTGCTTTTGGTTTGGTGTGTTCTAATCAATCTATTAAAAATTGTTTTGGATAAACCAGAAACAAGTGCATTGAAACAGAAATGCGTCTGCCCTATGCCTGTGTGGAATTTTAAGTATATAAAGTAAAATCCCCTAATCCCTAGTGAGACACACCATACGTTTCTGCATATATTTTACAGATCACTTTCTTTACAGGTAAGGATCACCTTCGGTGCTTACACAACCGAAACGTTTAATTTCCCGGAATTTCAAGTTCCCCCCTAACACACAAACATATACACCACGGAGGCGGTTAGATTGACTTATATTTCTAAAATAGAATTTTTAACAACTTAGATAACTTATTTAAGTAATTTAATTTTATAAAAGTAGTCAATATTCAACATAGATAGATTTTAAATATAGTTAATTGATATATATCAAACTACGCAGTTGACCACAAGCAATTTCTGTGTGTATCGATACCATGTCTCCTTGTGCCTTTTATGAAAAATTAATCTTCATAATACATTAAACGTTGACGAGGGTCTCGAAAAACATAAGTGTTCTCATACAAAACCTTCCGAACCGTTCCTATTTTGATATTATGTTGTCATTTATCAAAGTGATAATGAAACATCCTAAACTGTCATTCTAACATAATTAAAAAGAGCGTTATAATATGACTTTACACCCTGCTGATGCCCGCAATTTTATGATTTTAGATTAAAAATGAAATGAAGATAGTCTACATTTTTTTAAGGTCTTATTTGTAACCTTTTCAAACCAAAACTATTAATTTATTCAATTAATTTTTCTTATTTTTTATATTCGAATCTTCATCTTCCTGCATCGGCTAATATAATTATGTCAAATATGTCTATCACAAAAATATCATAAATCGGTTGAGATACATACGAATCTATTGCAATATTATTAACGAAAAAAGAGTTGTATTTATTGTGAATTAAATCAAATTAATAGACCCATTTTTTAAATTATTTCACTGGGACTTTTACCAAGTGCATATATGCGCGAGCATACAAAATATATTTTGTACGCTCGCGCGAAAAAAGTTAGTACTTAGTAAGGGCCAAATACATTTTGGTCTTACACAATTATGAGTTAGTCATTACTGGACATATAGGTCTCCATACTTTCAAACTCATGATTACTCAAGTAAATAATATACAAATTTTATTTGCGATCAATACTTTAAAAATACCGAGCAAATAATAAATATATTAAATTTACTAAGATTTCTAGTCATTTTTGAGCAATGGTGGTAGTAACAATCGATGAACCCAGCCACAGCCACAGAAAGGCAATAATTAAACTCAAAACATAAAAAAACGACCACAGTAAAGTATTCAAGCAGTTACGTTAGAAATCGCCAATTTCGTCTTTTATAAAAACTTGAAAATAACGCTTTGATGAGAACTTTATGGAATATCTTAAAGAATTAAAATTGAAAAGTTCCGAGATTTTTTATTTTACTTAACAAAAATCTTATAATAATTTGTTGCTTTTAATTACGTTTAATAATAAAATGTACCAAAGCACAATACCGTCTATTTCATTATTTAAAATTTTCATATCATAAAATATATAAGATGTGAGGATTTTAAATATAAAATTAATAAATTGATAGTATGAAAAACAGGTTTTCATAAAATAGATAATTTTTTACGAATAAATACTGTATAATCAATTAAACGTAGTCTGGCATTACCGTTTATAACTTATTTATACAAATTAAAATAGTCACTCAAGTCCCGACATACGATTTAAGGGCTTAATATTTTGTTAAAGTTAATTTGTAAAATTGGTCCGGGCTCGACATTTGCAAAAAGTGAAATGATCTCAACAAAGGAGCTAGGTACAAATTTAGGCTTTATAAAATAAGCTTATCTTAGACCCTTATAATCCTCACTCGTAACTTTGATCCTCTCAAAATGAAGGAGCCCTATAGAGATGACATTACACTGTTATCTGTCTCGGCAGGCGCTTTCTGTCCCCGGAATATGAACATCTCACGCGGATGAATAAGTGGTACAAGCCCCGTGTAATATTAGTTTCCAATCAAAATTTCCATAACGGATACTGCATACGTTTTCGGAATTATTTTTATTTACAAATGATTTAAAAACTTTTGAAAAATATATAACGATAAGTATTTATTTCATTGATAATAATATAATTGTAAAAGTTAATTATTATTGCTGGATAAATATGGTCACAATCGGTTAATGTAATGTTAAGGAAGTTGTAGCAAGTTTAAATGGAAAAGTTATTGAAGAACAAGCGGCCGGAGTACACTGCTAAAATGTTTTCTTTAAAATATCAAGCTATTTGTAGAACGTGTTTTAAATTGTTCTTATCCAATTTAAATTTAACTATTTGACGGTCAACTTTGTTTAACATCTTCTTTTAAAAAGATCCATCTCTATATTCTATCTATACTAATAAGAGGGAGAGAGAGAGTAATTATATTAAAAACATTCTAGATATTATTAAATAAATAGTGATAGATTTAGAGGTTCACTAAAGTCAAGCTCGCTATAGGCAAGCAACCCATCAGTGCCCTAAAAGTTGGAAACTTAAATGGATAGATACTGTAGAAATTTTTTCGCACGACCCTTTTGTAACCTGGTGTCATAAGCGTCTGCTTTTTTTCCCTTACTTACTGACTACAATTCTATACTACCTTATAAGTGAAGTCCCGTGTCCCCTAGTGGGGTATGGGGCAGATGCATTTCACATCTGTTTCACAGATCGATTTTTTCTTTATGGGCAAGTAGGTGATCAGTCTTCTATGCCCTACCAGACCGAGTTTTTTTCTCTCCACCGGATCGAACCCAGGACCTCTCGGTTGTAATGCTTACGCGCTTACCATTAAACCAAAGAGGTGGGCTATACTACCTACTAGTATATAAATGTTTCGGCAAACTCGGATTATGTTAAGTTTATTTTTAATCCACACTAAAAGAACGAATGAATGAAGGCAAGATAAAAATGATTTAGTTGATAGGAAACAGAGAAACTTCAATAAGGATAATGAAAGCGACAAAAACGTATTTACTCACATCTGGTAGAGGTTGATCGAATTTCAAGAAAATATATTTTTATGATGAGTTTCCTTTAATTATTCCCGGTTTTCTCTTACAAAATTGACAATTATACTCCTGCTTTAGGATTTGCAATTAACTGTTTGGCCGAATGCTACCTAGTAATACAAACAAAACTAGCGACCCGCCCCGGCTTTGCACGGGTATAAAACATATATAAAAACTTTCCTCTTCCATCACTCTATCTATTAAAAAAAACCGCATCAAAATCCGTTGCGTAGTTTTAAAGATTTAAGCATACAAAGGGATATAGGGGAAGAAAAAGCGACTTTGTTTTATACTATGTAGTGATAAGATTTGTTATATACACTACCGACAGATCCTTACCGTCATTTAACGGCAAATGAACAGATCTTGATAAACTGTAGTTAAGATCCATTGATTCGAAGTATTGAGTTTTGACCTATCTTAACAAAGGTAACACATCAAATAATTATATTGTAGGCATTATTATTTTAATACTTAACCGTAATCACCCCTCACCCAAAATATCATTAATCAATGCGCAACGCCGCAAATTTGACGGCCTTCTTTGGTCGAGTGGTAAGCGCATAAGCGTTACAACCGAGAGGTCCTGGGTTCGATTCCCGGCGGAGATAAAAAAAAACTCGGTCTGGTAGGCATAGGAAGCTGATCACCTACTTGCCCCTAAAGAAAAAATCGATCAGTGAAACAGATGTGAAATGCATCTGCCCCATACCCCACTAGGGGACACGGGACTTCACTTAATGCGAAACGCACTTCAGTATTTCATTCTAAAAAATTACTCTGGAAGAAAAATTAAAATAGTACCTAATTTTTTATAAAAAAAACGATTGATGAAATAATTGGAAATATAGACGATGCCTTTTTTTACATTACCCTATTGTAAGCTACGCCACAGATACACAAATGCATGGTTTAAACTTGCCTACAACATCTCTCTTGCGTAGGGTTCAAACTAGAGGGACGTGTAAACTTCATTTCAATCAAGTATATGTTTATTTTACGAACATAATTCTAAGGAAAGAAAGGGTTCGAGGGAACTCGATAACGTAATGAGTAGGGTTTCAGGATTCTGATGTCAAGGCACTTTGGAGAGATTCGTTTTCATTGCGTCAGCTTTACCCTGGGATAAAATAATTTCACTCGGCTGTGATAAACGTTTTTCATCTTATTATGAGTATTTTCTTTCCACATTACATAAATTGCTTTTTGGATGTTTCAGAAATGAAAGTAAGCCGCGTCAATATAGCAATACAACGCGATAATAAAGTTAGTATTTTGTGCACCCCAAAGATTAATATTCTAATATTGTTTGGATGACAGGTAATGAGATAGTGTTTAAAATTATTAAGAATAATGTTTTCGGGTCTAATTAAAAAGGTTCTAACAATAATTAAAAATAACCAGGCTGTAACACATTTATCAGTATAAAATTTTTAAATCCACGATTCGTAGCAAAATACATTGTAAAAAAATATTTGCTACAATAAAAAGCGTTAAGAAATATTTTTATAATACAACTCTGATTTCGCAATCTGAAATTCTAATTCTATTCTTCGCTTAAGGTTATTAACGCGAATATATAGGTAGGTAATATTTTTATAAATAAAGCTTTCGTGTAAGCAGGCAAATTATGTTCAAAGTTTTATGAGAATAAATTTACTAAGCTACAGAAAATCTCGGCTATGTTATTTTACAATTGCTGTTATTATCATGAAACTTAGGATAAATAAAAAAAAACATGAAAAAGATGAAATCGTATTGGTCTAAGATCCCGCTATACAACGACCTTCACCGAGATGTTTATTTGATGAAACATGTTTTATATTTAATTTAATATGTCAATAAATATATTGCATATGGGTTGTCTAACAAATTTCAGTCCAGTCCAAAAAACCAAATTTGTGTTCAAAGCATTTATTTATTTATTAAAAACTATATATCCTTTAAAATATTAACACTAGTCATGCACCTTACTTGAAACCAAAATCTTATACATACTTTGAATAGAATGGTTTTGACTTTCAGGATATAAAAAAACGTTTATATTATAATAAAATATACTAAAGTTGTATTTCGCTGTATTAAAGAACCCGTATTTTTCTTGCTAAAGTATAATCTAACGCTGGTCTGGCTTACGTCTTCGTAAGTAATGGTCACTGCGAAGTCTTGCGTCTATTAGCTTGAAACAAAACGTTAACTCAGCTGTCTTACTAACAATTTTATTTTGTTCTATTATATTACTTTACAATAAAAGAATAAAATTCGGTAAGAAGAAACAAAAGGTACAGAAGATACAGAAGTACCTTCTACACTGAAATTTTATTTCTAACCACCTTCGTAGCTAATAGTCTAACAGCTAACTAGTCAGGCCTGGTGGACCCAAAGTTTGGAAGAACAACAAATTTTCATCGTGGATGGCTAATTACCAGTCAAGACTGAGAACAAAATTATCAGTGAAGGCTGAAGAGGTAATGAGCGGAGAGGTATCTGTGCCCCGCGGTTACATTCGCGTTAATTTCGTCGTAACGTGATAAGTGTATAGCTTATAAAATACTCGTATATACTCGTTATAAAATAAAACATACTAATTACATTAATGTGTTTTTTTTAATTATCCTTATAGATAGTTGCCTAAGGATAACATAAAACATGATGTGCTTTATTTTATGTGCAATGTATCAAACAATTATATACTGAAGTTGAAATATAGAATACTCATATCTCTAAATTATTCCAGAGGACCACACTACCGATATATAAAGTACCCTATATGTTAATCCGGAGCATATTCTATTTGCGTGCCAAATTTCATTTAAATCCTTTAAGCCGTTTAAGCGGGACTGAGTCACAAACACACAAACATCCTGTACAAACTTTCGCATTTATAATATTATTGGTATAAATAAACAAGTAACAATACCACTAATGACAGAATTTATAACATTTGTCATTTTGAAATGAAAATACTTGCAGTTGTTTGAAAAATGTTTCAATGAAACAAGTTGAACGAGCGGCGAAGTCAACAACAAATTGATTTTTGGATGAAATATTAACGTCTTGTTTTCCTCGAAGCACGAACTTATTAAGTCGAAATACAGAACGTCGAACACGCTTTTAAACTATATATTAATAAATATAGCCGGTAAATGTATATGCGATGACTAATAGCTAATGGGTCTATAAGTATCCAAAAAACGAGTCGTAGATTTTTCGAATATTATTCGACTTGTAGGTTGTAGGACCCAGATGTAAAGGATCTATACACTGGATAAAATCTTTAATTAATTATTCTACTTCTTTAATTAATTATTCTACTACTATAAATGGACGACTTTAATCAATGTCCGAGCTCTCGCCGTCTAGAGAAAGGTTTTGTAAAGATAAAATTCGGAAAATGCAAAACAAATGTAAGAAGTTTTTTCGTTCGTAAACTAACCAACCACCACGAAAAAATACTTCAAATTTATTGTTAAGGCTGAAATTGTCTGACATAATAATGACATAATATCTATATATTGGAGACATGACTAGTGTCATGCACCTAATCTTGAAACCAAGATCTTTATGTACAGTGCAGCGTCTGAAGTCGAGTTAGTTCTAGATAAGATAAAACGATGGAAACCTTGTAAAGATTTTGACCTATTTGACTTACTCTTCCAATGGGGGCACTAGGTTGCATCAATAAACATCTCTTTACACTTACGATGTTAAAATCGCTTAAGCTGTGCTTCTTCGGTGAATTTCTATGAGGTCAATAACGTAGCCGATGTTCGCTTCGGGCGGTTTTATGAGAATGATCCCCGATATTGCATCCACCGATATTAGTAAAAGTCTTGATCCGACAACTACCATCTTTTAGCATCATTTTCCAATATCCGGTAATATCGCCCGTGCTGGTAACGACCTTTAGATCGGCTACAGGCTATGCGCAGGTGTTATGGCCATTTTGAAAATCGAAATAGACATTTCTTATCGTGCAACAAGTTTCTAATTTACACGATGCTTTGTTTTTAGAACGAGTGAAAATTTAGTTATTTGCCGTTATTTACTTTAAATTGGAATAAACTGTTACTATTATATTAAACAACCAGAATAATACAAAAAAAATATACTTCAACTATTAATTATTTCTTACTGTATTTCTTTTACTACGATTTTTAAATGTCTTCGAAAATAAATCAGGTTGTTAATTTGATATGTTTGTAGGTATATAAAACTTCGGCATTATCTCTCGTATATAGAAGCATACCTACGTGCAAGTATACGTAACTTACGCGTGGTATATTTGTATGTATGATCACAATTTTCTCTGAAACTATATTTTGTTCGTTCTTTCATTTAAAGGCTGATTATATTATACTTTAGTGATTTTACTGGATGAATTATATTTAATTTCAATAAGATATTTATTTTATGATTTGCACACTGCAACACTACTAATAATATAATACAAAAAAAAAAAAAATACAAAAAAATATCTAGTTACAGTGTAATGTGTTGTCTTACCCTACCAAGCGATCTCTTCCAGGCAACCCAGTCATACGAACGGTTTTAAACAGTGAATAAAAAGAAACGGAGAAATAATGGTTATGTAGCAGTCTTGAAAGAGGCATTTAGCTGAATTAATGTTTCTAAACAATTTAATCAGATGTAACTTTGATAGATGCAATAGAACTTCACTATGTTCCAATCTCAGTTCCAATGTGAGATTAAACGAAAAAGGTGAAGTTTTTTACTAACTTGAAAATAAAACTCTATGTACATATTTTGACAAGATTTAAAAAAAAAAATTATCTGTCATACTTAGTGACATTACGAACAAGGGATTAAAGTGTTTTTCTGTATTAAAGTATTTCAAATTACAATGATTGTTAATAGATTTAAGTTGGTGCAAAATGTAAGTATTATTATAGAATGTAATAGTTGACTTCGGTTTTTTAAATTATACCTACGTGCAATTTTCTAACTAATTTATACCTTATAGATACCACGAATGATAAGAAATTTTTCCTGCTCCAAAAATCTTTTCAGCGAAGAAATTTTTGCTCATCGTGATAGTAATGATAACAATCCGCAGACACCATTCGAGTTTACAGAAGCCAACATGACGGTAATTGGCTGAGGGCCTAATTTACCAACTAAAAGACAATTTTTACGTTAAGTTGATCCCATCTCAAATTACTATTGTAATCTGATGTACATTTATATAATATATAATATATGACGTCTTGTAATAAACTTTTATTTAGGTACTTATATAAAAAATAAAACCTATATCTAGTTATTTAAAAATTTAGAAAATTCAAATATACATGAATAATCGTTGGGCTGCGTAACCAAAACAATGACAGCATTAGTGCGTTGTATATTTTTTAACTTCTTGTATAATATTAAATAACAATACTAAATATTACTAAATAGCGATTCGAGTAAGGAAATTTTTTTTTATTTAATCCTTATTATTATAATGCAAGAGTATTTACAAGGTGATATACATACTTCAACGTAGAATGTGCGAACAACTAGCTACTAAACAACATCCTAAACAAAATTAGCACAGAGTAATCAGTTCATAAATCTTTTCAGAGGTTATGCGCAATCATCCAGAACTATCCTGAAGGCTGTCAGCGGTCAGCTGTCTCTGCGGCTTTGGATATAGTGCAGAGACAGATTGGCTGGATTCCGATATCAGCTATGCACAAAGTTGCTGAGGTTCTTAGTATGCCACGCATGAGAGTATACGAGTGGGCCACTTTTTACACCATGTGTAAGAGGTAAAAAAAAATGTATTTATAAAAGTTTTATTTAATTTTACAAGGAATAATTGTTTGCTTGAATTCGTCAATGTGTTAAAATATTTTCATAGTCATAGTCATATTTTGTTCTAATCTGAGTGAGACGATTCTTTTTATTTGTGAAATTAGACTTTAGTTGTCTTTAATAGTGTTCGATACTTTGCAGGCGCTATAGAGGTAAATTCAATGTCAAAGTATGCGTAACCACGCCATGCATGCTTCGTGGTTCGGATATCATCCTTCAAGCAGTAGAAGAGGCGACCTGCTGCTGCGCTGGCAGTTTGTCAGCTGATCGTATGTTCGGTGTAGACACTGTGCAGTGCCAGGGCGCATGCGCTAACGCCCCTGTGCTGGTTGTTGATGATGATTACTATGTAAGTGAGCCTGGATGCACGCCAATCTAAATCGAATCAAGGAGATTATCTCGGCCTATCGATGATTGGCCTGCCCAAAACGCGTGTTTAATTTCTGAACTGGATTACGATTCAGAGGGGAATTTAAAAAGATTTATCGTATTGTATGAGGTGTGGTTTGTGTCAAACGATAACTTGAGTCGTTTTTGCTCATTTGTCACATTTGTTCTAACTTGCGCGAAATTTTGTCATTGTCTTTCTATTCGTAACATCAGAATAATAGTGGATTAGTTATTTCAAATAACAATAAGAATCTTTTTGAACAATGCTAAAAGTTCCCCTTCTAAGGGACTATCTCTTTTTCGAAATCAGATGACTGATTTAAAAATTATTAGAGTTTTTTCAAAAGCGTAAGTTTTTGTAAAATTACATAGAACTGATATTAGATTATTAGGGAAATAAATTGTACGTAGTACATTCATTATATTCTAGGAGGATGTAAACGTGTGCGATGTCTACAATATTATTCAAACACTGAGATGTGGAGCTATACCACCCTGGGGACCTCAGTAAGTTTAATCATTTTTCTTCTTAGAATTTTATTTCATAAGAATAATCTAGTTTTAAGACGTTGCGGTCGTAGCTTTTATAATACTCTTTACACTATGTAAGACAAAAGGTAAAAGTAATGCTAAATCAACTGTTTGAAATTAATGAATATTTTCAATAAGTTTTTTCGTAATTAGGAATGGGAGGTTTGCCGCAGAGCCTGTAACAGGATTCACTTCGTTGTGCGAGAGTCCTCCTCCTCCAGGTTACGGTATACAACCAGGATTGGCTTGTGATTCACCTCCGTCTCCGTCACCATGCAATTAATACCCAAAGATGGATTTTAAGATCAAGTCTGCAAAGAAAATATATGCTAATATATGTTACCTTATACATACAGCAACATCAAAAATTCTTATACTCTAAACATTTCGCTCTTTTTTATTAGTTATAACATTTTTGATACCTAAATAGATTATATTTCGTTTTCTTTTCACAATAATTTAATAAATACGAAAGGGTAATGGATGTACATGCATCATCTTAGAAAGTCATGATCTCCTAAATTTCTACTATTTAATTTTACCGAGACCGTTGATGGTTTCATATACTGTGATCTTTAATTTATCTATAATATGCTTTGATTTAATTCATATAATTCAATAAATATTCTTTAATTATTTAATTTGTTAATTAAAATCCTTATAAAATCCTCAGTGAATTTATAGGCTATAATGTTTTATAAAATATAAATATATTTTCCATGGATAAGTGCAAATAATATCAAAGCTACTAATACATTCACCGCCTCCGTGGTTAAGTGGTTTAAGCGTTTGTGTGATGCGCCGGAGGTCCTGGGTTCGAATCTCGGGGGGACAAATGAATTTTTCGGTTGAGTAGGCACAGAGTAAAGAAAATGATCAGTGAAACAGATGCAGAAATGTATCTACACCATGCCCGCCAGAGAGATTACGGGAATTCACTCACTTTTAATATATTCAAAGGTACATCTACATACTAATATAAACAGAAAAGATTTATGCTTTGTGCTTCCTAATACATAAAAGGTAAGAATGGTACGGATGAATTTCGGAAATGGGTAGAAAAATAGTCCCGTTTATTTGAATATTAATGGAGTGAAGTGGCGAATAGAATTGTCCCCTGGAGGCGAATTTTCGTCTTTCCTCTATGAATTTGCCCAATTACGATGCTACGTGGCTCCGTTTCTTATTCATTTGAGGGCCTTCCTGATAATAGTATATAATTTTATTTCATTTAGTGTTCATCTAGGTTGCTTTATTTATTTTTTAGTATCTTAAAATAAAATAAGGGAAAAGAACATTATAATATTTGAATAGTACCTACCTGGGTAAAAAATTCGCGATATGAAAAATATAACCGAGCGAAAGGGCTAAACATTTCAAGCGCCGATAAAATATCATTGCACTTTGATAAGCGTGAGTTTATCATTCGATCTATTTACCTATCGATGTGGTATGTCTGTAAATTAAAAAAAATACAGAACAGTTTGGAATTGACAGTTTTTGTTGTACACAATCATCACAATGTCAGATGAATTCACACCTCCGAGCTTCACTTGACTTCACTGAAATCCGCAATGAGTTGAGTTATGAAAATTCTTGTTTATATCAGACATCAGATAAATCATCTTATAAATCATTATAGATACTAAATAAATAAATAGTCAAATAAAGCTATCTTTATTAGGAATAATAGAAAAATACCCTCGCTGAATAATTCATGTAGCGATATTTGACGATTCTATTCAGACTGAAATTAGGAAAAGTTTGAATAAGCCATCGGTCATTTACCTATATGTTATAAATCTGAGTTAGACGCTTAAACTATCCAAACACAGACACCAATTTAGACACTAATCGAACGGATAAAGCTTTATTTAACTTAATCTGCATCAATTGTTAAGAAGAAATATCTTTAATCTGTCATTAGTTAACAGTAGAAGAAAAGGTAGTTAAAAAAGTAGACAAGATAAAATTTAACTTTGCAGTTCTATCTATCATCTATCTCACTCTTAATTTTTATATGGAGTTTTTGGCAAAATTATCAGTTTCTTTTAATGTTTCATACAAACCATAAACAAAATTTAGAAAAACTCAGTCAAATAAATGGAGCGGTAAACAATTTTTAACCGACCTTCAAAAAAAACCAAAAAGGAGGTTATCAATTCGACGTGTATTTTTTTTTTTTTTTTTTTTTCCGATGTTCCGCTCGTACGTCGCCATTTGTAGACCGATTTGAATGAGTGAGGTGTCAAACGATAGGGTAACTCGTCGAAGTGGTCCCATTTTTTTTTAGAATTTTTACGATCAATAGTTTTCAGGTTATTGAAAGAATAGTTTCACAATCGGACGAGAAATCGCTGAATTCCGCGCGACCATGTCGTGCTTATTTGCTTATAACTCTATGATTTATGAATCTTTATCGATGAATTAGATGTTATTCGATTTAGTATTAAATTTGCAACAAGGGAGAATAAGAATCCAAATAATTTGATTTATAGTTTTCGAGATATTGAGGTTATAAAATAAAAAATTTAAAAATCTTCAATTAGTTCGCTTTAGCAATAGAGATGTCCATGTTATATTAAATATATACTAATTATAGTAAATTAATTTAATTAAAACTCATATTGTCAACCTTTTGACGGAATTTTATGAAAATCCAAGCCATATATTTGATGTTATGGAACAAAACTTGTCAACAGAGAAAAACATGTCATACGTTATTGTTTACGCGTCCAATTTAGATCTCTATATCTCGATGTAATATCAGTTTATATCGATGACTTATATATCATTATATAAAACATTAAAAGGGTCATATATGACAGTAAAATCAATAAGGTAGAAGAAATACTTCTAGAGATAGAGAGAATATAGTAACCGAGTTCCTACTGTAAATCACAATGTGCGTTCACTTGCTTACTATAAAACATCATGAAAACTTCATTTATATGAACGATATTACTTAAATTTTTAGTATTAAACGATTCAGTTTTGCGTCTTCTTATTTTCATTAATTTTAAATTATTAAATTAAATTAATTAAATGAGTTTTTAGTGTATAAGGTAAGCGTAAAGTCAGAGTGTCCATGTTAGTTTCGTTTTGATGGTGTGATAACCAACTATACGGCTTAGAAGAGCCACTCAAAAGTATAAAATAAATTAATTTTAAACAAAAAAATAAAACCGACCTCAAAACGCACTGAAAAGTAAAAAATAAATTTTGTAATATAAATGAACTTACTATAAATAAAAGACGTAGGTAAATAGTGTTGATAAATAAAATTCATCTAAAATTCTACAATGGCATAAAACTTTCATGTTGCTTTTTGAAAGGCGGTGCCAAATATATAAATAAAAAGACTTAATGAATATTCCTGGACTTTAATAAAAAAATTAATTGAATGGCTTGGCGCCGCGTTTCAAAGAGCAACATGACAGTTTTATGCCATTGTAGAATTTTAGATGAATTTTATTTATCAACACTATTTACCTACGTCTTTTATTTATAGTAAGTTCATTTATATTACAAAATTTATTTTTTACTTTTCAGTGCGTTTTGAGGTCGGTTTTATTTTTTTGTTTAAAATTAATTTATTAATCCTCAAAGCAAAAAAAGGGTTTATTGGTTTGACGTGTTTCTGTATCTATGCGTCCGTGTATCTGTTAGTCTTTCAGTGGAATCGGAGCTCCTAAACGAACGGATCGGTTATGATGCGTTTTTTGTATGAAAGCATACGTGATAGAAATTGTTGTAAACTACAATTTATGAAAATACGTTCATCTTTTAATTAGGTATTTTCATTGTAATAACGCGTCGGGGGATTTTTAAATTGGTTCCAATTTCACTTATTACTTACCTAGATACCTACTAACAACAATCAAAGGTCTCTAAAGACGGTGATGTTTAACGTTGTAATTACTTGTATCGTGATATATGGGGTGTCTGTTGGAGGATCAAGTGGGGTCAAGAGCAGTAAATCTTGAGTGCTCGTCTCAGATCGCCTTCCCTCGGGAGCGGGACCTTCTCGTAATTAAGTAGTTCCAGGCAATCAGAGCCGATATTATCTGCGCCACAAACTTTAATTACAGGTGAAACTATCTACTACTGAGGACAATGGGAATTGTTTCCTGATTGCTACTTGTCTTGATATCTTTTTCTAAACTGATCCCTATTACTTAATAATCTTATCGTCCGGTTAGGCAATTTCTAGTCTACTTAAAAATAAATGCTATAACTATTAATATAACTTACATTGTTAAATAGCTTTTAGAGATATAACTATATACAAATATCTAAACAATTAATTCAAGTTTAATTGCTTTGTAATTTCAAATATTCATATTCTGGTAGTTTGGTCCAAATCATTATTCCTCCATTTTACCAAGTTCAAAGTGAATACTGATAATTGTTAAAATTGAGTTAGTCAAGCTAAAATTTTATTTTTAAATAAAAATATATAAGAAAAGCACATGTAACTTCATATTATATAGATATAATATAATGAGGAGAGTTTGGAATCACATATATGTACATAACATACTATATGGAAATTTTAAACGATTCGTTCCGAAACATTTGCTAAGTTAGGGTGAATAATATGTCCAAATAGTTGGAGAGACGAGATAATTCGGTGGTTAACGGTAGTAGGTACCGATCCTCGCGCTTTAGGAATGTGTTGCTGTTTTAATTAAACTTTGCAATCTTTTAATATCGAATTTCCCAAAAATAAGCAAAGATTATAAATACTTCATTCTGAGAGATGGAAGTTGGAGTTGATTTTATATTAAACGTCGTGTTACAATATACACTTTGCCGTGGGATTTTAGTGTATGCGTATAGATTTCACCACAATGTCATATAAATATATCCCACGAAAACTTTTTTTTGAAAACAACACAAACTCTTTTTGATTAAACATACCTACTCTTACGAAACCTTACCTTACAATATTACCATTAGCAATGTGGTAACAGATTACATTAAATATTAATCTACGCCAGTGTTTTATAAATCCATCGCCGACTACCTCGGGCGTTAATATACAAGTCCGAATTGGCTGAATGTTAAGCAACAATTTACGTGCAATTAGGTTTTGTAGCAGTAAAATCAGAAACAATTCACATTTACACAACTGAATCCGATAATTGTGTAAACAGATCAATGGCGCTTTTATAATTTTATTTACTCCATAAATAGCGCAGTGGAAAGCAATTTTATTTAAACTGCTTAAACCAGAATGATACTCATTGCAGTGCATATTTTATGCTTACTATGGCTAAGATATAAGAAACCAACAGACATAATTTGAGCTGCTTAAATAGAATAGGATGTAGAAAGGTTCGAAAGCCTTTATTAAAAATGCAAGGAGTATGGTTTTAGAAACTATTAGATTTTCCATCGCTAACGAAATTTGTTGTATATCCGGGATTCAAACGATATGCCTACAACCAACTGATCTACCTTATAAGGCGTAATTACATGGGCATCATAAAACCTGAGAGATTTATAGGCAAAGTTTTAGGAAACAGCCGTTCTCTGTGACGTTTTTTCAAGGGTCGTAGTTCATCGTTAATCTTGGAAACAAAAACAGCAAGTTTGGCGGCGGCGCGTCTGCTAAACTCATAATTTAAGCGAAAACAAGTGCGCACGACATGAGGCTGAAATAACCATAATAAATAAGGTGATATAGAGACCTACGCTCTCTATATCACCACGTTCTGCTTTTAAATCACATTAATACATAGAAAAAAAACATAACTTATTAAGAAAAAAATATAACGCATACATAAAGGAGAATATGTGAACATAATAATCATAATATATAATATATGAAGTGAAATTTCGTTCCTAATGGGGCATGGAGTAGATATTTCTGCATCACTGATCAACCTTCCAGTTACCCAACCAAAACATGTTTTATGTTTCCCCAGTATTCAAATCCAGGACGTTCGATGCAATACGCAATCGGAAGAGTTACAGTCACAGAGCGGCATTCGACTGTTTACGGTTCATATTTTAATATTTATTTCGCATGACTTTAATGCCATAGCGCCATATAGAGTTTTGATATATTTAAAGAATACATTAGCTATAAGTATGCTACTTACATTTTATACTTAACTAGCGACCCGCCCCGGCTTTGCACGGGTATAAAACATATATAAAAACCTTCCTCTTCAATCACTCTATCTATTAAAAAAATCGCATCAAAATCCGTTGCGTAGTTTTAAAGATTTAAGCATACAAAGGGAAATAGGGGAAGAAAAAGCGACTTTGTTTTATACTATGTAGTGATACTAACGTAAGACAATTTAGCTTTCAAAATTATGAATTTTTTATTAGAAGTATGTTGGCGCTTATGATGTCTTTCTTGTGCCAAACATGCCTCCTATTTTATTCATGTACATTAATGTACATGAATAAAGTAGGTAAGCTGAGAATTTCGTGAAAAACATTTTATTTAGTTATAATCCAAGATTCAGTCACTAAACGTTACAATTTATTTTCTGACGAACAAACGATATACAGTCAAAAAGTTTTTAACCGATTGCTACCTTAAAGTAGAGTAATATATTTGATCTGAACGTTCACTCATTCAATCGGATATAATCCATACATTTGATGAGGTACAAGTTTCTGATATATATCCTAAAAGATTCTTCTAGGCCAGTAGGCTAATTTACTCGTGGCCATTAAAGTGCAAATGCGGGTTTCGGGAGAAATTGATGAGGCCCTGTACGACCTATCGATCAAGATTTGGATCCCAACTCCCTTTAAATTTAAGTTTGGTAAATTGAATAAAAACATCCATTACTGCGTGAAAGCTCGGGACGTGAAACAATGTCTTTTAAGATCCATTCAGATTGGTAGAAGTTTAAATGGATTAAAATAGTAACATATTATTATAACTTATGCTTTTTTGGTGAATGAGTGTCTATCGATACTAATATTATAAAATATTTGATTTTTAGCTTTTAGTTTTTATTCGTAAAAATCTCTGGACAAATTTTCTTCTAATCTAGTAGTCACTCTCTCCAGGTGACTACTACATTCTATATGCCCACGCGGAAATATAATCTAGTTATAAATAAACTGCTAAATGTATACTAAATTTATCTGCAGTTGTCAAAATTGTAAAGTAGCTCAGATAATGAGGTTTAAATGGCATGGAAGGCTGTTTCGCTACTTGCCTTAAAGAAAATATTCACAAAAATAGACGCAGTGTATAAACCCCAGACCTCTTACCGGGACCTAACACCTAGAGTATTTCTTACCTACGTAAAAATGGTAATAATGGAATAAGTTTTATCTTGCCTACGCCGTTGTACTAAGACTACAGCGCTTGTGTGAAGCCAGCTAGTACTAAATAAAACATGCGTGACTTAAAATTAATTTGCAAAACGTGTATTCCTAATGGTATTCCGCTCCAATACTTTTTTTATAGGTTACTGCAAAATAACACGAATCAATCAATTGTAAAGGTCCCTTTATAGCGTCATTAACTTCGATGGCTAACTTTACGATTTCATTTTAACAAATTTTACAATTTAGTCTTATTCGATATTAAAATATCTATTTAATAATATTTGATAATAAAGTTTTATGTTATATCTAATAAAGCATTCTAATCGAACACTTTGAAAGCTATTTTCCGGCGACAAAACATTCAGAGTAAGAATAAAAAAACACAAAAGTCATTTCTTAATTTATTTATATCCGTTCAAAATTAGCTTAAAAATTCAAGAAATTTTATATTATTTTTCAAAATCTATATATAGTACTTTTTCCATTATTGCATGAGGCAAAGTGAGTTTGTATGTTTGACTTTAAACCATAAAGCTAAAACTGTGAAGCCACTTTCTAGACTAGACAGGTAGGTACACTTAGTTAATTGCCAGCGTTAAACTTACGAAACGAGAGAAATAATAATTTTTCATCGAAGCACGATAAAACACCTACTTATGATCGCTTTGGCCATAAAAACGGTTTCAGTGTAGAATAAGCTCCAATATATGAGTCTATAAAAAGCACGGAAACATAAAATTTTCCAGTAATATTTTAGCAATTTCCGATATGGGTCTTACAGCGTTATGAAGTATAACTACGCTGTTACGAAAATCCCATTAATTTCGGTTGGGTCAAAGTATCTACATAAATGTTACAAATAATAACAATAAACCAACATATTATAACAGATATTAACTTATATAAGTACTAGTAGCATCTATACTTCTTGATTTAACTTAATAATATCTTTGTTTTTTAAATGTTTTGTTTCATCAGGCCTAAAAATTTCTTTAAATATGAATTATTAACCACTAATTTAGATACAAAAGATATTATAATAATGTAATAGTGAAAATAAGGCTACACTTCAGCACAAGTTGCTTACACAAAAGAAAGTAAAACACCACTGACAGGTAGATATTCACTGCGCGCCTGCGAGGGTGACGAGCCATCTATGATTCTCAATCTAGAATCAAAATACTTAGAGACAAATAGTTAATAATTGATGTCTTTTATTTACGCGAGTATCACAAATTTTAATCAAACAGTTTGGACGGATTAAGTGCGTATGTTCAACACAATTTTAAAATTATTAACTAATACTAAATTATCCTGATGTATCACGTTACAGTGTTCAGTATTCTGTGTTGGGTTATTGCTAACTGCAGTAAAATGAGCCTCCTTTCGTTGCGCCTCTTTGGTCGGGTGCGTAAAAAATATAAATCTAAATTCAAATTTAAATGACGTTTTTGAATTCTTTTTTGTCTTCTTCTAAACTTGAACGCATCGACATTAATATAAAAACGTCTCTTAGTAGGATCCTGAACGACCTTCACCGAGATGTTTATTTGATGAAACGTATTTTATATTTAATTTAATATGTCAATAAATATATTGCATATGGGTTGTCTAACTTTCAGTCTAGTCATATGATTAATTAATAATTTAAACAATTTTTTTTAAACATTTCACCGGTTTGATTATTAGATAAATGCTATACCAATCGAAAGTCTGAAGCCCATAGAATTTGCAAACGCTAAGTTACCTATTCTTTTCTGGTCACAACTCTCGGGTAGCCAGGTATAAACAGGTGAATCAATACTAGCATTTTGCTTTTTATTGGTTATTGAGTTTTACTTTTTATTGGTTTTAGCCTAACACAGAACTAATTGGGGATCGCCGATTTTACATGTAATAATACAGTCCACTTCTTATTTATTTTATTGCGCGCAAAATTAGTATGTCAAGTGTTAAACAGAAGTAGTGTTCCTAGGTTTATTTAATTATTTATTTTTCATTGAAGCTATACTTATTACAACAACAATTTTCTTTCGCAGAATTGAATGCATTATAATTGGTTTTCTACCAAATTTGAGGGTTTCTGATGTTATATATATGGATATTTCGTTGGGGTTGATTACTGAATTAAATCATGTTCGGTGTACTAAAAAATTAATCGAATTGCCAATTTTCAATCTGGGAGTGAGTGCGGTGCAAATATGCCTTTATACGGATAAAATGTTTGAACCGCGCTTTTTAATTCAGTCAACATAAACAACTCATCAAAAAAGGTTGGTGATGAAAATATTAATTGTAGTTTGGTTCATAATGAATAAACTCAAAAATGAAACCGATTAAAAAAACTGATGCGAAGCTACTAGCATACTTCAACTATATTTCGTATTCACAGTAATTTTTTTAAATAGATTAAAATAATACTTCAATTATTAGATTTAAAAAAAAATTAGATTACAAATGAATAAAATCCTAAACATTTATACATGTAACATAACACTCGTAATATTTTTATTCAATACTGGGAATTGCGGAGTCACGATGACATTCTGAAATATACATTCCAATAAAAAGAAAAGTGTTCTGAGACGGTGAAAATGCGTCCGCAATTGGACAAATTTTGGTCGAATCACAAATGTAACCTCGAATGGAGAGAGTAAACGATTCTTTATAGACATTTTATTATTCCATGAAACTGTTTTATAACAGCACACTATTAGAGTTTACTTTCAAAAGAGCCTAATGCCTATAGTGAGACTTTTTTCAATTATATTTATTTTTATAAACTATCTAATTAAATTTAAAACGAATCTTCGTTTTACAAAACTGTAGTATGGGTAACAATTTCAAAATATGGTATTTCGTCAATTATATCCACTTGATACGCGTGAATTTACCTACGTAAGAAATAAAAGAATTAAGAGAACACTTTAGCATTACATAGCCCTTTTGCACAAGCCTATATACTTTTCAACCATACAATGATTTATCGGTGATGTAACATAATTACATAGGAAATTACATTGTTGGTCGTTTAAGCAATGTCATTTTCTACTAAAACAACCAAAATTACTAATCTGTTTAAAACATCGATATTTCTTCGACCTTCAATTTAAGAGGTGAATTCATCTTACAGGGAATATAACGAGGCGGCAAGCATAGACGACTTTTTGTTCTCAAGATTAACGACAAAGTGTGGGTCACAAAAAAGTGGCAGCAAGTGCGGAAATTACCAAAACTTCGTGTCGAATCCCCAAATTCCCTTGTTCTAAATGTCGTCGTAAATGAAAGATGGCTCTTTTAAAATCAGAAAAGAAATTAGGAGCAGACGTTTTTAGGATTACGAGTTTCGTAACAACTTAGAACTCGAGTTTTTTACAAAGGGCTAAAGTGGTTTTAGATGTTACTCACGCTGAAACATCTACTGTTTAAAATTTAAATCAATAGGAAACATTAAAACGCGGAGGTAATTTTACAAATTATGGATATTTTTTTTCGATTGAATCCAGCAGTATTAACAAAGTGGTGAAACTTACTTAACCATTACGAAGTACATATCACATACTCATAGCTGATATTCACGACTTTGTCTGTGATGAATGGTATAATTGTCCTTTCTGTTCATTTTTAAACGGAATAGGTAAATGTCGCCAAACACTATGTACCTAATAAGTAAATACACAAATCTATGTTAATAGGTTTCTGAATCAAGAGTAGGTACATTATATACGAAGCAGTATTCTATTTCAATTATATACGTCCAACGCATCCATCAACACAATCCCATTGTGAATTGTTGAAATATGGGCTGGCTTTTAATTAATTTTTAATTCCGCGTCCGTCATGACTGTAGGCGCTGCGTTCAATTCAACCGAGATCATACTTACATGATGCGCATCTATTTAGCTAGAATATTTTACAGAAACAAATAGAAATTATTACTTCCCCATTTTTCATGATACTTTTATACAAACGCTAATGAAATACAAAAAGTGCACCTACATCTTCATAAACCGTTCATTTAACGTAACCGAAATTATAAAGATAATATCGTTCACCACTCAGAAACAAAACATTAACTATATGAGTGAGTTATATCTAGTAACTTTATTCTAAGAATGTCCTAAAGGGAAAAATATTGACACTTGGGCAGTGGAAACTGAAAAGAGTTTCAGTGCCAAAGCCAATAGGTACCATTAGTCTCTAATATGAAAAGTTACATACGTCATTGAGAAGAATTTCCGCAAACGTTTCGCGCTAATGACGGCCCCGACCCAACAATATATATCCCGTAGTTAGGCGCAGAAATCACAGCGACCATTGCGCCTGATTGAGTTTTCTTTTCCATTGTGCTTCCATTAACAAAATAGCTTTCTACCCTCACCACGACGCCATGTGTTCGCGAAAAATTATACGATCCATTTTTCTTGTGTACCTACGCTACGTTCAGCGAGCTTAAATATTTTTAGATTATACTCATATGTGGCTGCACGACTTATATCAAATATGATTTTCTCTTACGGTTCTTAAAAAAATGTAATGAATTTGATTTAATATGTACTTTACACAAATATTATTGTCTTGAAATTCATGTTTATAAGAAATATTAATATAAACATCTTTATAGTTTAGGAATGTTTATGTCCTAAAGCGCATGCAGCATACCTTTAAGTATAAAATTTTCAAAGAAGTGTTTCGTTTCTCGGATCATGAGAATAATAATATTCTGTTTATTTTACAAGTAAGTCACTATATTTCTTTATCTTGATATATTGAAACAAACTGAAATGAAACTTATTTATTTTAACACTTAAAAACTCATAAAAATATAACAAAGTAAGCAATAAGTAAGTAATATAACAAGCTAACAAAGTACTTATAATATGTAATTTTTGTAAGCCGGTTGCTAATGTTGAGGTATTGAAATTATTAAAAAGATCACTTAAAGGCACAGCGCAAAATAATTTGAAGAAACTGCGTAAAATACAGAACAGGGGAGGCAGTTAAATGTGGTTAGTGTAAATTTCTGTGGTTTCTTAACAAAACCATGGCGTTCAGAGTACTTAAACTAAAGTAAACGAAGGCTGGCCCTGAGTGCTTCGCGAGAGCTACCGTCTAATTAATAACGTATCTAATTATGCCATCGCCGAGCAACCTCGAGCGAAATTCCCAAATTACTTATTACGAAAGGCAATTACACTTAGGCGTAATGCTTTGAGACGCGTATTATACTTATTCTGAAAAAAGAGTGAATGGAAATTGAGAATGAGGTGTATTTAATAATAACTTTTTATTGTATAATTAAGGACCGACACAGATTTTGATGACAGGAGTCACTACATAATAATATAAAATTCTAAATCAACTATGTTGTTTAGATTAATATAAGAAACGATTCAACCGATTATAATGAGTATGTAGGAGTACTCATACTTCTCATAGTACAAGGTGTGCCAAAAGTAATCAACCGTATTGGCAGATGCTCTCATTTTTGCAAATAGCCGCCAATGTCAAATCTGTTTTGACATTTGTGGACAAGACAGATGCAGAATACATGTGAACAAGTCATGGAGCGATACACTCCCCAAGAACGCGGAATAATCGTGTTTTTTTGTGTAACAATTCGTCTATGGTGTTGGCGCAGCGCGAATTCCGTCGCTGATACGTGAACAAGCAAAAATATCGCTTCTGGGGCATCGAAAATTCACGAGTGATGCACGAGGAGCCATTACACCCGCTTAAAGTGACTGCATGGTGCGCTGTTAACGCTGGAGGAGTCATCGGGCCATTTTTTTTCGAGAATGCCGCTGGCCAAACAACAGTGGACGGTGCATGCTATAGGGCCATGTTATCGAGTTTTTTTTGCCGCAATTGGACGAATTAGGAATAAGAGTCATGTGGTTTCAACAAGACAGGACGGAGCAACGACACGCATTGCGCGAGCCACAACCGATATTCTGAAGGCAGCGTTCCCGAGTCGCCTCATCTCTCGTTTTGGCGATTTGCACTGGCCCGCAACATCACCCGATTTAAGCGTTCCAGACTTTTTTTGTGGGGTTTTTTGAAGTCCCGTGTTTACGTGAACAAGCCTGGACTCTGGAAGCCCTCAAGAACAATATTCGACAACAGTGCGAGAATCTGTCGCCCGAAGTTTTCGCCGAAGTGATGAAAAATGCCATAAAACGAGCCCGTGTGGCAGTCAATTGTGAAAGCGCCCATTTGGCCGATATAATCTTCTCGACTTGACCAATAAAGGTTATTTAAACATAATCAAAAAACAGAATCGAAGTTTTTCATTTAGAAAAAAAAGAGAGCCAAACAACATCGGATGACTTCTTTTGGCCCACCTTGTATATGGTATGTTTCATTTAGTGAAGCGAAAATTCAGTGGCTTTGTTACTAATTAATTAAATTTAATAATTCATACGTAAAAATGGATATAATTTATTTACAAAATAAACTGTACCAACTATTATTTCTTAATTTAAATGACAAGTGATAAAAATCACAATAAAGTTTAATTTTGGTTCCACCGCCTCAACCATTAGAGGTTTTAAGAGCATCGCCAACCTCTTTCCCTGTCTAATTGTTATATAAACTGTTAAATGCACTTTTGCTTAATAACACTGCAAATATACTTAAATTTATTACCAAATTACTACACTTTTAGCGCAGTAACCGGCGAATTATTTTAACCGGAATTTTAAGAGGTGGACTTCTTAATTAGGTTGTTTTTAGTTTTACTTTTACGTCTGTCATTTATGAAAGCATTTTGGTTTTGTTGATTGAGATCTTATACAGTTCTGTTTTGATCTATTTTAAAAATTACCATAATTATGAGACTTTTGTTAACATTTATTTGCTAACTTATAATACCTATTATTTCGAATAATAGGTGTTTAATCTTCTATAATTTACGTGAATACTTTTTTTAAAAAAATTGAGCACATTTAATAATATATAATATTATTAATATTGATACACATATTATAATGTTGAATAACTATTTAATCCCATCGATTCAACAGAAGAACTTTTTTAAAGTTAATTTGTACAAAACTCTAACTAAATATATCACTCTAGACTTTAACACTGCCAGTGATAACCTAAAACGCATCTGCCTACGATAATACAAAATATTTCAAAAATAACTAAAAAAATTTTTTAAAATTCAATTTACTAGACAGAGAACGCAGTAATTTACTCAAAGCCAATATTCACACATACCTACCTCTGAAGGATCACATTAAATCAGTACTAGCAGCAGTTCCAACATTTTAATTTCCGCTTTGGATATTTTGATAATAAATTCCACAGTTGAAATTCGTTACAATAAATCAAATAGTATTTTTGTTTTGATTAACTGTTTCATTTCGTGCAATATTTTGCTTAATTATCAATGAAGTTGATACACTGAAAGGTTTGATTTTAATTAAGAGATATTGGAGTTTAGTCTTTTGTTATTTTCACGAAGTTGATTAGCTTTTCGCGTAACATTGTAAAGAGACGAATAGTAAATTGAATTGTAAGATTGAAATATGTATCGCTATTTTGTAATCGCCTTTTTAAAACTGAAATTTAAATTCATCCAAGTAGTTAGTGTGTAGTATAAAAAGTCACTGCATATTTGCATTTGTTCCCTGACTTCAGAGCATTACTTTTATGCACTAAATATCTGCTAGTTTATTATAATATATTTATCATTAAAATAGCAATTTATACAAATATTCTAAGTGATCATTTTATAACAGAAAAATGCGTCTTGTTAAACAAAAACGGATAAAAATGCTGTTTTCAAAAAGAAAGAGCAATTTTAAAAGTAAATTAAATTAAAAGTGATTAACAAGAAGGGTTTATAAGTGGCTATGAAAATAAAACTGGGCCTTTCCACGGTTTCGGTGGCTTTCATAAATTTTGGCATAGAAATATCCGTGTGCCTGTAAAGTCTATTGCGGCAACTTTGTAAACTTGTGTAGAGTATTAAAATAAATTGTTTAATAAAAAATAAAATGATAAATTCAAACAATGTCCACAAAAAGCAAACAAGTCAGAAAAATTCGCCTCATTGTTTTAACTCGAGAGTACGTTTCATAATGTAACAAAACAAACGGTATGCAATCTCTAAATAAAAGTATTTAAACAATCTGAAGCTGTAATGCAATGAAAAATGTATGAATAAATGGCCGGCATTTATGAAACTCAAAAAGCTTAAAACAAAAGCCACGCAAGAGAAACGCTTATCACGGTACGGAATATGAAATACTACGTTTAAAGTGGAAAATCAGCAAATTAAATTGAGATTAATCTTTGCAAGTTTTGAAAAGCAGCGAATTTCTTATTTTTAACAAATACTAAGAAGACGCGAAATAACATTTTCCATTTGTTTTCTCTATATAAAACTCATATTATTTCACCGAATAGACATTTTAGAATTTTTGAGAAAACATCTAATACTAATTTTTTGTGAAACTTGGAATTATTTTTTAATAAAACATCGTTTCTTATAACATTACAACGTTAACATGAAACCGATTTTCCACAAAGTTCTTAGATACAATGTCTAGGACAGTTATTACTACGAATTTTCACGCCACGATAATCTTCATATTCACTTCGGATTTTATGGATTGCGTCAAAGGATATCTTTCCCTTTGACATTTAAATATTATATACTGGCTGACTTAAGTGCGTGGAATTTAAATATTTGTTAATAATGATATGTTAGCTGATGCCCGCGACTGCATAGAACAAAAATAAAATCTTTATTCGCTTTTGTAATATTCTATCAAAATCTATATATTTAATGATTTAATATTTATTATTTATTATTTGCAGTATAGATCGTAAACAAATCTACAGTATAAACATGACTAACCCAAGGTCACGGATACCAGCACGCAGAATATAAAATAAATAAACCGAGAAATTTTCCATCTATAGCTTTTTAATAATTTATAATTTTTTCTATTTTATAGTGAACGTCTATCACTGAAACGAAAGTAAATATTTTTAAATCGAAACTTTGAAGAAAGTGCAAATACTTCGTTAGGGACGATTCGCTTGAATAATTCCACGTAAATACAACCTTCCGCGCGATTTGCAATTCATATATAATTAACGAACAAAATCCTAAATTATTCAATTTAAGTATAGAAATTCTTGTAAGTACTCGGCAAATTTTCACAAATTAATTAACAATTTTAATTCTGTAACTGGAATGTTATGCAAAGTTAGTCTACGAGTAAAAAAGTATTTCTCATTATTACGCAGATTAAATCATAGGCTGGGCCATGTAATATACATAAACTTTTTGGAGTCAAAAATATAAATTTACATACATAAAATTCATACATTAAAAAAGTATACATGAACTAAATCGATGGGTACAACATTACGGCTCAGCTCGTACCAAATTTAACTTGTTACTAAAACACCTGGATGACGTCGCGGCCACAGCTAGTATTAACATGATTTTAGTATTTATGAGTTCAATGCATAATAACAATTGCTTATACACAAGCATAATAACACAAATAAGCAATTTGTATACGGTTTAGTTAATTAGATTCGCGGGTGTTCGAGTGGTCATTTTACGAACATGCCGCGCTGGCAGAAATTAGATTACACTAATATGGTTTAGAATGCCTTCGAATGTACGGTCATGATTAATTTACTCGATTTGAGGTCCATTTGGAGTTCATGAAGCGTAATAATTTCATTATAAATAGGATTTTGAATTATCTGTGAGATAGGTAGGTACACTTTTCTGTGCCCGTTTGATTGATAATTTTCTATATAGACAAGTCTTCTATACTTTCCTTATTTTTTTATTTTTCAGAAGATTCTGTGCAAAATGCTCAATTAAGATTCTGCGTGACGTCAGGCGAGTGACCAATTATTATTATTACCGTTTTTTTAGATTTAAAACTAGTTTTTATTACTGAATAGTGTAACTAAATATTTATAGCAGATATTTATAAAGCGATTATCATTTTTATGACTGATAATCACTCGTTCGTTTAAAATCAAAATGTTAGTTTAAAAGTAATATATTGAATGTGTAGATGTACGGTGTGGTATTGAAGTGAGAGAGAGTTTACTCGTTTTAACCCCGAATAGTCCCGGAGGTTGATAGAGTTAAAACACCGCTATTTACAATCACACAATAGTTTATTTTCAATTTACACCTTTTATCTAACAATTAAAACAATTTATAACAGTTCAGAAGAAATATCACGGAAGAAGTATAATAAAGGAAATAACATTGTAAAATATATTATATAAAATACTGAGAATATTTCACTATTGTCCGGACATCGAGAAGTAATGTATATGAAATTGAATGAAGATATCAAGAAGTCCAAATATTTGACGATGACATTCTATATGATTTTGAATTTGAATTGATGTTCTTAAATAAAGCGTTTAGCAAAGAGTTTCTTTATTAAAGAGATTCGCCACAAATGTGTTGCTTGGATATAATTATTCGAGAAAGATTGCCCTTCATTAAACCAAGTTATAAACAAAACAAAACTTGCAATATCTAAATCACCGTTTATAGAAGCAACTTGTAATTGAATATGAAATAAAAGTTTATTAAGCCCATCCTGAATATTAATAATTCCGTTTCGACTGAATTAGACCCTCATAATCCAACCCTTCAGTTTCAACCTTGCTTACCGTGTAATGATTGACGTTTCAACCACTGGCCACTGGCCTTTTGTAATAGGATTATTATGTAAAGTCAAGATTTTAATTAATTGGAAATTGATGCTTGTTTGGCATTTATAAATTATCAGTAATGTATCGAGTTAATAATATTCTATTGCTCCGTATTATGTCAATCTAGTGGATTTTACGAACTCCCCATCTCCACGCAGTAATAAGTAAGGCAGCGATTATAAAATTATAGAGTACTTTCATTTTCATATAAAATACATTTTAAATTTATTGGTACACTTTTTATTAAATATTACATACCTACGTGAACTTGGTGTTTATATAACACGTTGGCAAAGATAGGCAAATGTGTTTGATAACTTTCATAGTTTTCTTAACCGGTATTAATAGGTATTACGTTTCTTAAAATGCCATATTGATTTAACGCTTCAATAGCTAAATAGATTTTGGCATATTGTTAAATGAGGCTTTGGAAAAGAGAATAGGATATATTAGCATCACAATAAACTGGTTTATATTGTACGTGACTTGGTATATACAATATCGAGAATGCATCAAGCCTCAAATGACCGCCTCCTTGGCCTAGTGGTAGGCATAGAAGTGGCACTGATCTGGGAGGGCATAGAAGGCTGATCACCTACTTGCCCCTAAAGAAAATATCGATTAGTGAAACTGATGTGAAATGCATCTGCCCTACTAGGGGTTACGGGACTTCACACATCAAGCCTCAAATGTTTTCAGTCCCAAATATATTTTGTTACTCAATAATTTTTTGATAAAGATGTATAGTTACTTTGACAAATATCCACACTGTTCTCATAAGAAATTCACCCCCGTCGCTGGCGCGAGGATGCTCCGTGAATTATAACACCAAATGGGCCAACTTTTTGTGTCAAAATTAACTGCGTGTTACAAGACGAAAGCACCCTAAAGTATTCCAATGAGATTGCGCCTCTTTGGATTACTTAATTACTTAAAACTTATTACTTAACTTGAGTTTTTGTCCAATTCAAGTAACTGCAGGATAAATAAAAACTTTGTATTCAAATGGTTATAAATCTAAAAGGGGAATGTATACAATAAATTTTATGGATGGAATTTTATATAAGATTTTACTTTTGCAGTTAGTAGGTATGTCTTGTAATTAATCGTAAATTTTGTTTTTTTTGCAAAAAAAAAAAGTTTTTATCATCAAACTGGCCTTACGCAGCCAGAAATGTCTTTGAATTTAGATTCTTAATTAAAATACCATACAATTTCAAGAAATTCATAATAAAAAAAAAACTGAAATGTGTGGAGCTTCGATATTGCATGGAATTCTGGGCTTTCTAAGAATCTGAATTGAGAATTCAGAAAAGTCATACCTGATGTTCTTAATTTGAATTTTAAATTTTTTATTTAAAAACACTTTTGTTTAATCGAGCTATTCATATCATGGACATATTTTTATAATAACTGAAAATAATATGAAATGACAGTTGAATTCATACGAAACTTAATATATCAGATACAGTTTGAGTCTACAGTTTTGTTTTAAACTACCTACTTTAAATATCCAACTATGCACTTTCAATGAATATGGGAGTAGAAGCATAATAGTCTTCATTTGAAATATTCACTACAAAGCGATCAAAATTACCTATTTAATAACTTAGAGATAGTAATTAACTTTTACTTAAAGTAATATTAATATCACTATTTAAATTATTAAAAGTAAACTATTTAAAAAATAATTGTAATTAATTTAAACAATTATTATTTACTTATAGTCTTGTATTTCTGTTTTCCAGTAAGACCCTATAGCACACAATAGATATAATGTTGATTACTCAAAACGTCCGAATGAATACTCTTTGTTATAAGAGGGGGTTAAGGTGCTATTAGTCAAATATCTTAATTTGGTCAACGTATTTTCTCTGTAATTTTTTTTACTATAGACCCTGTTAAATATATATCAATGCACACAACAATTTAATTTAAATTTATTTGTATTGCAAATAAAATAAAATTAAAACAGCCAGTGTAGTTTTGTGTACGCATACCAACGGTAATGATGAGGGCTTTGTATATTTGTTATGGGTATACAATATATTATACTTAAAGTATTATGTGAATAATCTATAATATAAAAATGAATCGCAAAATGTGTTGGTAAGCGCATATAACTCAACAACGCCTGGACCAATTTGGCCAATTTCTTTTTTATAATATTCCTTGAAGTACAAGGATGGTTCTTACGGAGAGGAAAATTTGGAAAATTTTCGAAAAAATAAAATAAAAGAAAAACATTTTCCTTTGACGCGATACGAAGTTCGCGGGGTCCACTAGTTAAATATAAATGTATTTTAACATTAACAATGAAAGCTAAAGCGAAGTTTTCAAGAAGCCGATACCGTGTTATCAATGTCAAACGCCTTGCCCTCAACAGATAATGCTAAACCAAAACGGTTCATCAGTATTCAGCGGCGGAGCAATTGAAACTACGGCGGTTCGCCCTCTCAATTTTCCTTGTTCCGACGGCTCGAGTTATTTGCATCACAAAAACACAATGTCGAGGGAACGCGAGACCATTAATCACGCGTAGCGGAACTTAGCTACCGTGAATAGCGTCAACCACACGCAAATGATTCAGACGTTTAGCGGTTTCGCCACGATGCCTAAAGCCACCACCAGCGCACTAGGAATAGCTACGTCTATGAAAATTAATGTCATAGATTATAGGCTCAAATTAACGCATCGAATTTTGATGTTGACTTTCATATTAGTATCTAATCACTACATAGTATAAAACAAAGTCGCTTTCTCTGTCCGTATATCCCTTTGTATGCTTAAATCTTTAAAATTACGCAACGGATTTTGATGCGGTTTTTTAATAGATAGAGTGATTAAAAAGGAAGGTTTATATATATGTTTCATACCCATGCAAAACAGGGGCGGGTCGCTAGTTACTAATAAAAATACAAATTTTTCTTTTGTACTTACACTTTATTTTGGCAGAAAATGACAATCAAAATCTCTCATTGTGCCTAACATTATAATTATTATTAAAAAAGTATGTGTAATTAATAATAAAACTGGAAAGTTAAAAATAAATAAACGAATAACAAAATAATAAACTTAAAAATAATTCATAACTTTTACGACAACAATACACGAAAACAGTTTTAAATTGTCTGTGTCCATACTTTAAAAGTTTTTAAGTGCCGGAACAAGCAACCGTTTTAATTGCGCCAACAGGAAAGGGGGAACGATGAATGGAAAGAAATGGCAACAGCCTCGCCAACCGTCCTACATTATTAAAACTTGCGTCTTGCTACGCTAACCGCAACACAATTATCGCAAAGCATTCTTTTATAAAATACAAGCGCGATTTAATTCACATGGAAATCGAAGAAAAATATAAACACGAAAACTAAATTAACGTGTTACATGCTAATACTGTAGCTGTAGTAATATTTTTTAAACCATTTAATAATAAAAGTTTAATCATTCAATAAGTCATTATTAATAATAAAAACATGTAAAACGGAACTAACAGAACATCAAATCTTTTAAAAACCCTAATAGAATCCCTTGAAATCACATGATTGGAAATGGATGGTACAAAAATAATTAAATTTTATTTTTGACCAATCCATCTTTGTTTAAAATTTTAGATATATTCTAGCGCAAGTAATTTTTTAATAATGAACCATTTTATTAAAATCAATTCAGTTGTTTATCCACGAAAACATGAAAAACTATCTCATCCATAGATACGCCAGGATAGGATTGTGAAAAAAGCTAATATTTTTTTTGCGAAGTTTTAATAACCAGGCATTTCATTTTAAATAAAAAGTAAAACTAACATTAACGTGTTATTAACGCATCATAAGAACGCGAGCGTAACTGTTCGTAATACAACTAATATTTTTGATGATAGTACATACTTTTATGGTATTAAATCGATATACCTACATTTTTGAGTCTGGTTCTGGCAACCTGTGTAAGCGCGTGGTTTGCGTATTTGCTATAAGTTTTTGCTGTAGTTAGGATTGTTATACTAGATATTTATATAATATTGTATACTTATAGGCCGCGATTAAATGAAGTGAACACAGTTCAACACAATGAAGTGACAATCAGGATTCTGTGAGTAAATTTGCGAGAAAGTGGACACAGAACTAATAATAAGTCTTTTAATTTTTGTATTTGTACCTTATATTTATTAAGTATATAATCTTCCCATGAGTTCCCACTCTTTGTTTTTAGTAATTTAACTGACACACCACATTTAGGAAATATTTCAAGCCATTGCAGAGGCACCTAGGACCTAGAATAAATCCAATAGAAGTATATAGTGTTTATTCTCGGCCATCGATCCGCTCGTTGTATTAAAACTCTAAAAAATTAACATTTTACTTTTTCTTTTCAACTGAACGAGTTACGATATACTGCTATAGAACAACTCTTAGAAAAACACATAATAATTATTTTCTTGAAGCAAGCAAACAATGTATGTGGAAACATGACCGTCTTACAACGAGCACCTTAAAAGCCTCCCGTGCCTTATCTGCGGTACCGCAAGTGCCTAATAAGCCGGTAGTTACCTGAAAACATATTGTTACACATTATGCGCCAACGCGCTGTCGACCCGACCGACGCGGCCGTCATCCGCACGTAATAACAACCTAGGGTAAAGTTTTCCTTTTGCTTAACAAATATATTAACATAAACTATGAGCCTTGTATACTCTAAGGAAGCATTCGGTACTTCCATATGTCTTGTATTGTCTCCAAATAAATTGGAAACAATGCTTAGGGGACGCAAGACAGAAATCGATTTCTTCATTATATAATACAGATAATTAGATACGTATTACGTATGGTACCTAATTTAATTTAAAGCAATAAAACAAAATTTTAGTTATTTTTGTATGTGAACAAATTTAAATGAGTTGATTTGACTGCGGGCTCAGTTCATTAAAACAAATATGTGAAATTTTAAACCACTCCATTCTTTCGTGATTTCAGATGTTGGAAATTTGGTTAATAATAACGTATATTTACTTCAACTTAGGGAACGGATTTAATATAGGTAACATCTATGTAATACATAGTATATAAGCTGTTTCTCTTTAATATGAAGACGCAGTTGTGTCATGGAAGCGATAACATGTCGCTGCGCTCAGAATGCTAAACTAAGTTTTAACCTACTCCCGATTTTCAATTGGAACACTCATGTTTACAAACTCCACAGCTTCTCTAACGATACACAACTCAGACAATACTCACAATTCATCTGCTATCTACATACACGTATTTTTCCCCTTTATTTGTTTTGAAGTTAGCCTTTTTGTTCACCTTTTCGTATTGCGTAGCACACAAAATATACATAAAAATGGGTTTATTTCAATAAATGTAGATAAAAACAGGATTAGTATAGCTATGGAACTAATGAGTAATTACATTTTGTTTTTTAAGACTACGTACTTATCAATACAACTAATATGAATATAGATAGTAGAAGTTACGCATCTAGGTATGTGTTAGCAATAGTCTTGGGTTTAAATCTCGGGGAATATTTGAATTCTGTTGGGTAGCAGAGACAGCTGACGACCTACTTTTATATAAAAAAATATCAGTGAAATAGATACTGAAATATCTCTGCTCCATCTATCACACAGAAATTACAAAGTTTAATTTTCTGTTACTGTATTTTTATAATCTATGAATTACAAACAGACTGTTAAGCTAGGCGTCCACCAGGCAAGCCGCATCGGGTCGCATTGCAACGCAAAAATCCGCTTGCTATACATTTTGTATGAAACTGCGTCCACTCGATACGGGGCGAGCCGGACAGCGACGGAATCCGTCGGCGAATCGCAATTTTTCTGTCGATGCGGCTCGGCCAGGCCCGCCCCGCCACTAATAGACCGTAGCTCGCTTGTTATACGTACGACTGACTGTTAAAAATCTGCCGATGCGGCGCGGATTTCCTGTAAAGTGGACGCAGTACGCAAAAATGCGCGTCGTATCGTTGCGGACCGACCCGCCCCAAGACGTCTAGCTTTACTGCGTCTTAATAATAAAAGATAATCGAAAGTTCAAGTTAATTTAATTCGAGAAGGCATCAATTAGGTGGAATATCATATTCGAATAACAAAAACGATTGCCTTTTTACACCAGCACAGAAATAAAACTGTTTACGAAACAACCATTGGCGAATAGTAGTAAAATTATCATAAAACTATCAAGAAAATGACTTTTTATTCAAAATAGCACTCCTGTGCCAAGCACTGTACAATGTAGAGTGTGTTTGCACATTTATATGCTTATTCCTAGTGCCACCGTATACATATATTACAGCCTTTTCTCTTCAGAATAGATGAGGAAAAGCTGTGATAATATATCATTATTATATTTGAATCATGGACGTCAAATATATTCGTTATTAGAGTTTTTTTGCTTCCTAATATGTCTTATGTATGCAGTCCAATATGTTAGAATCGTATGCATATATGTAGGATTGTATTTATTTATTATGAGATTTATTTAAAAAATTGAATGCTGATGTTAAAATGACTGTACTTACACTCGTTTTTTTAAAATATTATAGTCAAAAGTAGTAAACCGGCAAAAACTTCTTTTTTTCATCTAGATCTATGTACATCTAGTCCACATACTTTATAAGCTTCTTCACTGAAAGCTTGTGTTTTTTTTAAAATAAGTACTAAATCTAGTAAAAATCTGTTAACAAACAATAGTGTCTTTAAAAGGTTATTTTGTTTAATTTGATGGCAAACTCTAAATTTAAGACGAATCTGTGTATTAATGTTATTATTAAAGATATCAGTAATATAGACATTAAGTGCTCATGAACAATCCAGGATCATGATGAAATTGTTAATATTGTCTTATCCAACACAGCTGGGTCACGAACTGCCGAGCTAGGAGCATTTCATTACAATTATTGCCAAGTTAATTATGTTGTACGAACGCTTTAAGGAATGTTCCTTTAAATTCACACATTTAATTCAACTGCGCTCAGAATGAAAGGCTTACATAACAATAATATATTTTCTTATCTCTTTTATGTGATGAGATATTTCACAAAATATTGTGTCAAATGCATGGTCTAATATACTTGCGACGAGACGTAGATCTATATAAATATATACTATAAATCTTACTATGTCTCTATAATACCAACTACCATTCGTACCTTATAATACAGGTGTAGTTATATTGTCGGACCATTTGCATTTTGGGTCGCTGGATAATTAAATATTATTTTAAAGCTATTAATTTTGCTTTATTCTACTTTTTTAATGGTAAATTTATTCTTTAATTTCAGTTGATGCTAAAAATAAAGTTTAACCCTCTCGTAAAGACATATAAAAACCTCCGTTATGAAAAGGGTCGCTCAACTAATACCCTTGTCATGTCATGATGAAATTAGTTCAACTTGTGCAGCTGTGTCGAGCCTGTTTGTCCAAAATTTAATCTGAATAACAACAATATAACTAAATTATTATGTATATTTACACCCACAATACAACACGCCTTCTTGTTTGTGTTTACTACTGATCAAAAGCTTCGTCGACAGTCAATTTGCTCGATAATATTATTAAAGTTGTATAATATTAAATTAATCAAATCTAGGCAGCCACATTTACCTTATAAGCAGATAAATGATCAGTCTATTGTACGTACCCAATCAAAATATTGAACTGTAATTGTTTTAAAATTGTAACTTTCTTGTAATTACTGCTTTTTCTTTTGTATTATGATTGTTAATCTAATTTTCGTACAATTATTTAAATACATAGTAGTGCTTCTTATACTTAATCCTGTACTTAATTATTAAGCCTCCAATATTACTAAGTAGATTTGTGAAAATTGCGTTTATTTTTTATTGTGAACTTCCGGTACTTCCGGTGAGGTCCCCCGTCCCATTATTTTTTTTGATTCTACGTTTCTAGTTAATATTTTCAAAGAAAGAATGTTATTCTTTATAAGTTAACGTACCTACGTAGTATGGTTGTTATTAAAGTCAGTTCCTATTAAGCATAATAATAAAAAGTAAACAATTTTATCACACATGATTGCGGTCACCTTCTGCAGCATACAGGCAACAAAGCAACGTCGGGTTAAAATAACCTAAATGTTTTGATTAATGAATAAATAGTCTCGTTTTAATCTGGTTAAACCGTTTTTGTTATGCGTGATACTCGCATAAATAAAGACATTATTAATAGATAATCAATAAATCCAAGAGTAAGGATTAATTGGTATAACGTTCCCATGAAATAGTCTTATCTCTATAATATTTCAACGGCATACGGGCTTCGTAATTACCGCCCGCCCTCGAAACCTAAGTTTGGCTTCAATGGGGGAACATTTATTACATACATGTTTCTAACTTTAAGTTCCGATTGTGGCTCATAAAATGTATTATGATCTTTTTTAAAATAATATAGGGTACCGTCTCAGTAACTAAGTTTATTGTTATAAGTGTATTTCTGAGCAACAAAAAAAGCACATAAAGTAGGGCCTCGATACTGCTATTAACAGTGGTTAGTCAGTCACAAAGGAATAATAAGACAACCATAGTCAAAATCGATAATAATGACGCCATAATGGAATAACTATACGACAATTTGAAAATTAGATTTGATGATGTGTTAAAAAAACCATAAAGTGAAGTCCCGTCACTCACTCATCACGGGGACAATGCATCTGCCCCATAGGGCAAATGCATTTCACATCTGTTTCACTGATCGATTGTTTCTTTAGGGGCAAGTAGGTGATCAGCCTTCTATGCCCTGCCAGACCGAGTTTTTTTTTTATCTCCACCGGGAATCGAACCCAGGACCTCTCGGTTGTAACGCTTACGCGCTTACCACTAGACCAAGGAGGCGGTCAATTATAAACTATTTAAAAAAACCATACCAAACCATAATTAAAATCGTGCAGCTGAATTTTGGATATATTTGAGTAAATTTAAATATATCACAAAAATGTAGGCTTTAATAATATCTATTTAATATTATTATATAAGTTAAATAAGTCAAAGACTTTCAGTTTTAGAGGTTAAGAGGGTCAAAATTGACAATCTTACGCAATGAAGGTTGGTTAAAAATAAGGTTAAAATATAATAGTAGTTTGTCATACCATGACCATTCCAATTTGCATTTTAATTAATCATTTAAATACACATAATAAAAAAATGAATATTTTATAAAGGCTTTTAGGATACGCTTCGGTTTTATACGTTCAATTTTCATGTAACCATATAAATATACTGAGAAGTTCAAGTGACTTGGTAAGATCCGAGTGGATTTCTTTGAAACTATTTGTACACTGACGTAGAAAAATGGTTCAACATAGCGTTTGCGGAGCTTGCGATAAATGGGATTTTCCCTTTCTATTGTTATTGCTCTTTAAGAATGGCTTCAGATTCATACGATAGGCTACGAGCCTATAAAATTATTATCTATAATTACGAGAGTATTGGTATGCCTTTTTTAGCCCTCAACGCATAAGACGGGTGTTATAAGTTTCACTATCTGTGTTTGAAATAATGTGTGTGTAAAAATCTTTCTTTTCTTATATTAATCCTTATTTCGTATTTTTTTTATCTTCAGAAATAGGAGCCAGGCGTATTAGCCAAACTCAACAAAATATATTTATTTCGGAATTGAAGCAAATTAATATTAATTAAAATCTTGTTTATAAAATATAAACACTTGTAACTATTTCTATAATTAACAAAATCGAAATTTATTTTACATTTCTCTTTATTTAACTTATGTTACTTTTTTATTTATAAGAATATTTATTTATTTACAATAATATACTTAAATATATTTACAAAAATACAAAAGACTCATGAAAGCCGTTGGGGTGCGTTCCCAAAATACTGGCTACATTACCGCGTTGTATAGCTAACAATATATTTAACATATTATATTCATTTTTATGTTAGTTGAATTTATTATATTGATGAAGAAAAATTGTATCCTCTACGTGGACCAGAAAAAGATATGGGTAATATTTATAAGGAAATATGTATAAGGGAACGCGCGTGACTAGAAAAATAAATGTTAGTTACCGCTGATTATTTGGTAGTCACACGAATGTAATATATTACGTTCAACCTCCGCATACTACGTTTAATATTATATTATTGAACGGTCCGAGCTTTCCAAAAAGTTTTTATATATACTTAGATTTTTTATATCCTTATATTTTTAATTCTAAATCACTTAAAATATATTCAGTTTTCTACTAAAGTTATTTTTTTATAGTTGTGTTTTTTAAGGAATTTATTCGAATGCACATAATAACCCTGCGCTCAAAATCGCTTTATTTCACTTCAGGGTTAAGCAAAAAAGAAAAAAAAAATCAGTTGTATTTATTATTACAAATCAGAATATAATGTGTCAATCACTAATCACTTAAAGCTATCTAGCTATACAAATTAATCTAAAATTACTAAGACTTTATTGATATAAATTGGGGGTCGTTATTGGTAAATTAGTACAAATATATTAGAATATTTTAATGGAATTTTTTTGTCAACATATTTTAAACAAAAGACGAAGAGAATCCTTTCAACGACATCAATGGGCTTTGTTAAAAAAATCATTGTTCAAGTCTGTTTAAAGCAAGAAAATTACGGATTTATTGTTAATTAAATTGGAGTCTTTTGAATCGTTATGAGGCACTCTTGATGAAAATATTTCTTCGGAAGCAAAGATGTGTCAGGTAAAAGTTTTTATATTATTTTAACTTTTTCAAGATTATTGAAAGAGATTTTTTTATTTAATAAATAAAACAACATCCTTTTTTAAACTAAAATCATGATATCGGCAAAGTGATTTTAATACGCGTAACAATCAAACTCTTGTCACATAGATTGATAGAGGGCATAGGGGCAGAAAGTTCGCCGCCCATTGAAATACCTTAAATAATAAAAATCAAAATACAGATCAATAGCCTTTTCAAATAAAGTCTTCATAAAATTAACTCTATCGTAGGCTTTATAGATTAAACAATTCGTTTACTCTACGATGTACAAAAGGATCTAACGAGTGCCGTACATCGTTCGATCACAAGAGCAGCGGTCGCTGACAGGTAAACAATGGTTAGCTAACATTTAGCTGAACGGTCAAAATCACCTCGTCAGCCTGTGAAACTGAACACGGCTTTGAGTTACGCCCATTGATTGAAGTACTGACCGTGCACTTTTTGTATACTCCATTTTAACACTAACAATCAGCTTTTACTGGATTATATTTCTTTGTGACGCTTCAGATCTATAATACGTTACGAATAAAAAACATGTATGTAAGTCGTAGAATTGTATACGACATTAGTGAAGTCCCGTGTCTAGTCCCCCCTAGTGGGGTATGGGGCAGATGCATTTCACATCTGTTTCACTGATCGATTTTTTGTTTAGGGGCAAGTAGGTGATCAGCCTTCTATGCCCTGCCAGACCGAGTTTTTTTTTATCTCCACCGGGAATCGAACCCAGGACCTCTCGGTTGTAACGCTTACGCGCTTACCACTAGACCAAGGAGGCGGTCCGCGGACGCTTCAGATCTATGATACGTTACGAATAAAAAACATGTATGTAAGTCGTAGAATTGTATACGACATACTCCCGTTTATTTAATGTCATACAAGAAACAAGGTAATTATAATATCCAGGTAATGCAATTTCATTTAGTAACTCACGGACGTAGAACACAGAATTAGTCAACTGAGAAACGCTGTGCACTATTGGGAATGTTGCTGTCACAGCAATATTAGTGCTTTGATATTCTACCTGTGACGTTATGTGATACAAATTAAACGTTTGAATAGAGTGGATACAGATTGGAGTTAAATGTAAATTGTTCAACAATAAAATTAATTTTAATATTCAATGTTTAATGATAAAAAAATATTTGAAGATTTTAAAAATTTACAACGTGCTTATTTGAATTACTGATGATAACAAAAGCTGGCTCATTTAAACGATACTTCATCATCATTTGAAACACAATAGTTATTTTAAATAGAATAAAAATTCATTAGAGTTACTTCGTTTATTATAAATTTAAATATAAAATAATTATTACTTACCTATTTTTTTTATAATTCCTTTTTTATTCTAACTTATGTTTTCCGTTGTGAATATTTCTTAAATTAAAACATTTTTAAAGAAACAATAAAAAATACTGAAATTAGCTTCATGGGTATTGCTTTCTCTACAATTGGCGCAATATTTTTCAATTTAAGTGACAAAGTGCACTTAGGTCGGCTTGTCGGATACCAAAACTTTTTCATCTGAACTCTTTCAACGACAATATGCTTTCTTACAAAGAGTTAAGTATAAACTCTAAACAACTCAATAAAACCAAAGAGATTAAATATACTTACTCAGGGATTATATCGATTTATTTACTATTTTAACCGCTTTCGCAGCTAAATGGTTCACGTGTTAATGTGTATTGTAAGGTCCTGGGTTGGAATACCAGGAAAATAAATGTTTCGATTGTGTAGGCTTGGAAGAATTGTCCATCATTTGTCTATAAAAGAAGGACCAACGAAACAGATGCGGGAATGTATGTGTCTCTCCCATCTTCATTCTGGGAATAACGAAATTACAATATTTTTATATCACATATTAACAAGTAGGTAGGTACATTACACCTAATACTGTTTCACAACATCATCAGATATAATCTATTAATTATCCGCTAAGATATTATGGATAGATAATACACAGATAGATAACAACAATAATCATAATATTCATTATTTATTTCAAACCAATTATTTCATATTTCTTAGAGCAAAAATAGACTCCTTTTTTGGGTCACAGCCGAGTTGTAAAGCTATCAGTAGTCCATTGCTTTAAAAATCGCAAATAGAACGAGAGACTGCTTGCGAACCAGTTAAAATTGATATCTGTATTCTGAAGTATTTTTATCTCAATTGTATCATGAAATCCGCTGAAAGCCTTTCAGTGTTTGTAAGCATCGCCTCAGGAGCGTATTTCGTGATAGCATTTATTCTCTAGTATAATTTTTACTGTCATATACGTTTTAGTCTTGAAATCTTTTGCTTATTTATTTATATCTTTTTAATATGGACATTGATATACGCAAGTATTACACATTTATATTTATATAAACATTTTAACGGATATAGAGTAAAAGTATAAAAAATAAAATCATATAACTCGAGAGCTTCACCAATTGTAACTCGAAAATGGCTAGACGAAATTTTAATTATCTGATTTGTTGGATTTGCGAAGACTAGCAGAAAAACTTTTAAAATAATTAAGCGTAAAATTTAGAAATAAAAAATAAGAGAGCCATTTTTTTCAATAGAAACAACTTTATATACCCAATGAGCCCTTAAGTAGGTACTTATTTATGAGTGGAGATGGGATCGAACATACATAAACATTCGTATTAAGCTTTTCGCAGTCGTATAGTAAAAATGTTGTTAATAAAATGATTCAGAATCATATCATAAGAATAAGAACTGAAATGAAAATATTAAATTCGTCTGGAAGGAGATAATTTTGGGAAATGGTTACGTTGTTTGACTTTAATTAATTTGAGGCTTGTCAACGGTGAATGTTATTTCTGGAAAGCTCCTGTCTGAGGCATGTTTCTCGTACCATAATCGTATAACGTTCATTTAGTGTTGATGACACGTTCATCGTATATACTTTGATTGATTATGTATTACTTCTGTTATTTAAAGTTTGTGGCTTCGTCATAGGATTTATTTTTATAAAATCATGTAATAATTTTTTTTTTTTTTTACTTTTTTATAACCACAAAACCTATGATTCTAACTGATCCAAATGTGAACTTATGCTTTCACGATTACCCACTCAACTAATTTTATATAGAGAACATAATTGGTTTCAGCGGATTAGTGTAAAAACATAAGAAATAAAATAAAATAAAATTTTATAAATGTTATAGAATAGATTTAAAATTTGATTATGTCGTTATGTAATAAAAAAATAAAATATTTCAATTAAAAAAATGTAACAAATAAAATATTCAAATTAGTACAAATGTAAACGAAATATAGACCTAGATACATAAATCATATTTCATAACAAATGCCTTCTTGCCGCATACAATGAATACACAAAAATGAAAAATGTCGCAATCCGTACAGAAAACAAATGCAGAGCATAAGTTCGATGCTTTTCGAGTCGCGAAAACCGATAGGTAGGTCCCAGAGCAGGCTGAGCCGAACGGAATCCGTACCATATTTCATGTTCTCTATGTTATGCGCTTTGTGAAAGAAAATACATTTTTCACTATCTTAAAGCTTTCAGTATTTTCTTTATTTCCCTCCAATCTCGGCGTTTCTTTGGATTCCGGTCACATTCTTGCATATTAATTAAAAATCGTTTGCTCATTCCAGCGAAATTTTTCTTATTAATTTCCGCTAACGACTTGCTGGGTTTATTGAAATATTACGATTTCGCTGAGAATGATACCTCGTTCGGTAACACTTAATAACGATTCATTTAAGAAAACTCATTTGCTCGAAGCCTCGGGAGAGCGATTCTCATTTGTAGGAAAAGCGCGGTGTTACCGGTGCCGTAGTGCAGTAAATATTCCCAGCCTCGCCCTCCTACAAACGACAGTTTAGTAATGCTCGTCTTTAGGTGTATATTTTATATTCTGGTTATGAGAAGTGTTTTAATGAAGCTCCTTTATGAATAACAAGATACTTATGAAAACAGACTACATTCATTTCAGTGTAAAGAAGATAGTATATAGATTTGAGGACTAACTGTGCTTTAAAAATATATTTACTTTTAATTTCGTTTTTTCTTAATTGTGTAGGTTAGATACATAGTAACATTTATATGACAGTTTTAAATGTGCAAATTACTATTATCTAAATAAAATAATATTTTTTATTTTTATGGAACAGGAGGCAAATGGGCAGGAGCCTCACCTATGGAAAGCGGTCCGCCGCCCCATGGAACCCGTAACGCCGGCTGGGATAAGGGTATGTTGTCGGCTTTTTAAATAAGAGTTTTATCATTTACAGTTAGTAACTTCTTAATTTTAAAAATTTAGTAATAGATTCATGGGAAAATGATATTCATTTGGGTAGTGTAAAAACAACTTGGTATATCTTTTTCTGTAGTGACAAAACACAAACAAAAGGTTTTTGGAAATAGAGTTCGCTTGGCTACATAACTCGGGTAAATGCTCATGTTTTGAGTGTGTAGGGAGGAAAGAATGGTGACATCTTTCCCATTTAGGGTACTTGACTCTAAGACAACTGTAGCTTAAAACAAAGAATAAAAATGCCTCGCTGCTATTTCGCGAGCGTTGACCGCATTTAAGGGTTGCGGTTATGCGATACGTTAAGTACAATATTTACGACAATTTAAAGGAATTTTTAGATACAATTTCCACATAACTTTGTGCTTATGCTAATAAACGTGGAAAGTTATTTATATGCTTATTTGGTTCTGTTTTTAAAATGTTTCATTATTATTGACAGTAAGGTGAGAAGCTAGTTCTTTCATTAAAGTGAAATCCTGTAACCTGTAGTGGAGTGTCTACCCTACAGAAGTTCTTACAGAAATTTATAAAACTTTGAGTTTTTTGAAAGTTGATGCAATAGAAAACGAAAACCATCTACGCTTTTTAAGGAAATTGACTTAGTTTTTGGAAAGAATATATTAAAATACAATTTTAACAGAATTTTAAATGCCACTTAAATTAAAAAATATATATTAATATTTTTTTTAATTTAAACTTTAAATAATGTTATTAGACTTTACTGAGACATTTCAATTAGTGCTTATAAAAGCAAAGCGGTAAAATTAACAAAAAAAAAACTGTCAATTTTGATGGATGATGTTTTTACAGCTGAATGACTCAACTTTTTGTATAATGTTAAGGCTTTCATTAACGTCAACAAAGAGGCTTGAAGTGACCCAACATTAAAGTCAGCTTATGACTGTGAGCGTGATAGATTACGGGCCGCTCGGGAGCTTTCATTTTTTATTAAATACCGCGGCATCTGGCTTCAATTGCGGTTTTTATTGTAATATTTGTACTCATTGCGCTTGTTGTTTATTTACCGCTTTTATTGTGACTATAAAAGAATATGCCTTTGTCTATTTAAAAATCAAACATTAATGGTTCAGTGCATTGCTTATACATGGCTTAATCATCTAAATCATTTAATTTTCAATTACAAATAAAATATCAATTATATTAACAAATGTGAGGATGATAATATAAAATAAAAAAACAAAAATAAGGTTGGAATCAGAAATTGAATCTTTAAAATAATAAATCTTACAATTAATTGAAACTCTATTTCTTTTAAATCCTTTTGTGTAGACTTAATTGTCTATCCTTCAAAACCCGTCTACTTTCGTATAAACTGTTGCTTGGAAGCCCTCATAAGTACCTACTTAAACGGTCCTTACAAAAGTAAGAAACCTCCAAGTTACAGCAGTCGCTACAGTAGATGTTATTAAAGTTTGCATTTTTTCGTAGTCTAAAAATTTCTTATGAAAAAAATATAACATATTATGTACTTATATGTTATACAGTAATAAACACGTTGGGAGAAAGAAATATGAAACTTTCACTTTATTTTGAGCGAATGAGAGTTAAAGAATGTTTGTTACTCTTTGACGGCAAACTATTAATCAATTTATGATGAATTTTGTTATAAAGAAGAGCAGTCTTTGAAAATGCTCTTTTTAATTATATATTATTTTTTTGGTGGTGAAGTTCCGTGTCCCCTAGTGGGGTATGGAGCAGATGCATTTCACATCTGTTTCACTGATTGATTTTTTCTTTAGGGGCAAGTACGTGATCAGCCTTCTATGCCCTGCCACACCAAGTTTTTTTTTATCTCCATCGGGAATCGAACCCAGGACCTCGGTTGTAACGCATACGCGCTTACCACTAGACCAAGAAGGCGGTCATTGTTGTGGTAATTTAGTAAAACTGAAACTAGAAAAATTGAAAAAAGGTAACCATCCGACCTTATACGCTCTTTTTCATTAAATAGAATTGATTCGAAGTCTTTTTTACAAAACGGTCAAAGTAAATAAATCTTTAAATCAATATTAGAATATCAAACATTGAAACAGAGTTCTGTCAATCGTTTGCACGGTACTGTAAATTCTTGAAAGTTACATGTGACAAATTGCCCTACACACGTCTAACATTTCGTTTCAGCTCGCGGCCCTCAAGTGACATTGATAAGTGATCGATGCAACAAGCATTTAGACTGAATGCAAGGTAAAAGGTGTGATAATTTTTGTAAATTTACAACGAAACTCAGAAAACTTCGCTGGCTCATTTCGAAAAACACAAACCAGTGTAATTTCCTTGCTGTCCAAGTTTGTAAAAAGACCATTTGTAGTTTTTATCCCTGACTTCCTACATTGTGATTCTGACTAAAGTTTTAAACGATTTATATCGTGTGTTGTTTAGCTATAAAACAAGTTTGTTGCGGAGCTGTTCAAGTTTTATAATTGCACTAAAGCGGATACTACATTTTGTTTTAGACGTCTTTACTAACGGAAAAACACCCTAAATAGCATTAATTTGTTTGTAAAGTCATGGTTATATACAAAGAAGCTATAATTTTCCTTTTCATAACTAAAAATATTTTTACAAGATAATTGCTGATGTCTTGAACGCTTGGGTCGGGTTTTGTATTTTCACTAACAGGTGCGCGTGATAGCCGGTTTAGATCGAAGCCATGCCACGCTGTATCAGAAGCGAAGATTGAGTCACAGCTAATATAAATAACAGGCTTGGTTGCCGGCTGTCATTATTCTACAGTCGTTCTCAGAACGGGACCATTTAATAAATCTGCCTAAGAAGGGGAAACTGTCTGATTAAGCAGACAACAGGGCAGCGAGTCTTCACTACGGCACTTCAACATAAAATAATCATGTATGCTAACACGTAGGTATGTTCAAATACCTAATGTTTCAATTTACACATGAGGTACATAAATCAGATATCCACTAGCTGTAGGAGAGAATTCTGTCACCACTAAAGCGTATGCCTTCCGTCTAATCGAGTAAAATGTTTCCAATTCAATGGTTCGGACACGCCGCGTAGAGCTGCTACGAGCGCCCCTCGCTCGTAGCTCGTAGACAAGCTGACGTAGACAAACATTTGTGTAGCACTCAGTGGATTTGATGGCTGCATCGTTCCAAGTGCTTTCTGACGCTCTTGTCTTATAAGTATTAATATTGATTCTATTACTATGTATATAATTGTTTTTGTCATTTTACTTGTTATTAAGTTTATCACTTTAGTCGTTGCACTTTTGCTGCGTTCAGAAACAAACTAATATCAATGTTATGATTGTCTTTTGATTTTTTTTATTATTGTGTCTTTTAATAACATGTAAAACTTTCTTTATTTACTACCTTAACTACCTTAACCTTTTAATATTTTTACTTTAGCTATGAAACTTCCTTAGGATTCATCTATACTTATATTTACTCTGTTACTTATTAAATAAATACACTTAAACAAAGATTTTTTACTCTGTTTAAGACATATTAAGTAAAACTTAAATATAATAATAATAATATTGTGACGCCTTTAATTTCTTGAAGAGGTAGGTAGAAGTGCATTTAAATTTAACAGAATATAATTTGTAAGTTTTCTCAATTTGTGAATAAGATCTGAATTGTCTCTTAGGCTGCCTATATTTTGAATAAAAACGCAAAGTTTCTCTTTATAGTCTCCATTTAAAATTAACGCGGACCGTCCACTAATTAATAATTAACTTCATGAATTATTAAAGCTCTTAAGACGCGACTGTCCGTAGATTAAATATATCTTGGGAGACTAAGGAGAGGATGCGATGTGGCTGTGCTTTGAAAAGGGTCCCTTTATTATGCGTCTTTACTTAGGATTACGTTGTATATTAAATTTCGTTAAGGTAAATTAATGAAATAATTTTTTACCATTCTTATTTTAGAATTTTTTGTTACATTATTCCAATGACTGGGTGTTTTTTTCTTACATTATACAAGTGAACTGGGTTTGCTATGGGGATAAACTTTTCAGGTAAATTTTTACCTTTTAAGATAAGCTACAACCAAACAAAAAAATATTCTTTGATAACTTAATATAATTTCTTAGGTACTCAACGTGATATTTATTAACTTTTAGATACATGTACCTACTTACTCATTTCTTGGTGTACTAGCTTAAAGAGCGAGGCGATGAGAAGATTTCTAGTTCTTTTTTATTTTCAAGTTATTAGAACCAAGAAGTTTTCAAGCGGATTGTGTTGAGTACTTCACAGGTTACAAAATCTTGCAAATTTATAATATTATCTTATGTTGCATAATTTATTCCATGTGAATTATAACCTTGATTCTGATCTTTGATGGGAATTCTATGTGAATAAAAAATATGTTTATTTTTATTAGTTTTATTGTTAGATATAAATAAAAAAGATCTAATTCATTAACGGTATTTTGTCATTCAATTTCCAATCTTTATTTAAATATTTCATCGCATTAATTTCCTACCAAACTGTTACTTTCCAATTCGTTTCAAATTATTGAAATTTCTCTGACTGTAGAAATAAGGTTTTCGATAAACTTTTTTGATATTACTCAGCACCCGCTTCACGAAAATCTGCCCTTACGATGGTCCAAGTAAACTTTTTCAATTTAATAGCTAACAATAAATCGTTCATTCTTTTTATCTGAGCATTGAACTAATATTCAAAGTTTTACGTAAAGTGATCTAGTGCATGAATATCCGTTTTGTTATCAGTGCGGATCAAAAAACCAAAATTATATTAATTGAATTAAATAAAACAGATACCTAAAATATATAAAAAATAATTATTTATATAATTAGGTAATTTCCTAACTTTCTAACTTATTATAACTGAATGTTAATTCGTTGCGCTTACGTGTTTATATGTATATGAGATTATTTTTAAGTACAAGTAGGTAACGAACACATAATTCATTAAAACTTACCAAGAATGCATATTTGAAGCATTGTCTTGTTAGTGCATTCAAGACGTGAAAGGAGGGATGCGGGTATCTTGCTTGAGCCTTATTCAACTAAAGCGTACGCGGGATGCATTAAACGCTCGCAGTCCGCATTCTGAACGTTCCTATTATATAGTATATATAAAAATAGATTGAGATTAAATATAAATTATGTATATTAATTCAATAGATTTGGGTGCCCAATGAAACGATTTCTATTTTAAACATTCGTGAATAAGAATTAAATTTTCAACATTGTTGACAACAGTACAAAAATCAAATGATTGTAATAGCTTTCCAGAAAGAGCATCCATCGATGTCTAACAATGCAGCGTTGGACGGAAGTTCATTGTCACACTCGGAAACCATTACTGACATTATTCAAAGTGCTCTCATAAATTCATTGACAGCTTCAATTTTGTTACCTATTCTTTGAAAATTTGATTACTTCTGATGGTATTTTTTAACTGACTTTAAAAGATGGATTTCTTAAATAAAGTGCATGTTTCGTTTTTTTAATTTTGACACCAATAATAACTTTTACACAATAAAACTAAAATTTACTTTATTATTTTAACAAAATAATAAAAATAAATTTAATTTACATAAATGTGAAAATTTACACTTTACTTTTTGGTTCCCATCTACTTTATATTTCTGATTTATAAAAGCCTTTATTTTACTACAGAGGTAGTTACTGAAATTGATTGGGTACTTTTTGAAAAAAAAAAATATACAGAGAAACAAATAATCATAATTATTTAGAAACTTTTATTTATATTAACATTGGGTAAGCTTTTAAATATATTGCCAAAATCACATATAATAGATTTCCTTAACGAATCGACGGATGGCGTAAACGTGAGCACTTAGGAATTAGTTGTGCTCGAAAACCTATAATAAATACACATTACGCGTTTATTGCATTAGATTCAGTTTGCCACGAAATTCACTTTGCATTGTTAGGTTCGAAACTATCTGATATCAGCAATGTTTTGCAAAGAGTAATTAGTAATAAGCGAAACTTTATTTGTTCGTGAAAAGACCATATTATTCCAAAAACAATATTTCAGTTGTTCAGGTGCAGTCCGATCGTGTGAAATAAATTTCACTGATATGTCACCTATCGGACAGGTGTCGAAAAATGGGAATTATCTGTATTCATGTGATCTTTCATTGACATCGTATTTTAGTTTTTACGTTAGTATCTGTTTCTGTCAAACGGCTTGAATGGTTTCATTGCGTTTAAAAAATAAGTCCTTATTAATTATTTTAACAATAAATATATTACGTTATCAGTTTTAAAGCTGATTTCATTTGCTTAAATGTATATGTGTAATTGTGTAATTATATCTATATATGTATATTTTAGTTTATATCACTCGGAAAGTTTTTAAAGTCTAAAACAAAAAAAAATTCTCTTTATAATACGTAGATAAAATTGAAGTGTCTTTTTTAAATAACAGCTTTCTACCAAATATTAAATACTTATATAAATTAATTTTTCTCTATTTGTCTGTTCGAGCGATTTCTCCGATTTCAATGGCAGAGTTTTCATGAAATAATAGAGTATTTTATTTTCATTCAGAAAGCTTAGTACACGCATGTGAAAGCACGGGCAGTGTGTTAAAAATGACAGCAATAGTAAAGGCTTGCGATATTAGGCTAAAACTCTACTCAAAACACACAGCCAGTTATTATGTTCAATATAGTTAAATGCACAGATTTAGCCATTTGGTTCAGCCATAGTTTAGAGATGTGACCGCAACTGCTCATTTCACCTCGCCCTAATAGGATACTGGCGTTTCGCCTTATAAAGTTTTATGTTATTCACATTGCAACTTCAGTTTGTTTTCCTTTTTGTAAATTCTTCGTGAAACTATTTTAAAATTCTGCATGCTTTAGCCGTTAGTGCTACATGGCTTGTTTTAGTAATTCGCTTTTTTACTTATAATATATTGAGTTTGATGAAAGTTTATTAGTAAAATAAACTTTTACGCTTACTTTGACATCGGTCATTTGAGGTAAATATCGTAAAAAATCGAATTAAAAACGTCTTTCCACATCAAAAGCTGCGTTTTATGTTTCACTTTCATGTACCTAAGGATCTTGAAGGCTTTTTGTAAAAGCCTAGATCTATTGTCCCTTGTACGATGCGATGCTTCACCCAAACACAAAGAGGCTACTTCGCCAGAATCGAATTTCTAAAACTGCATCTAAAAATACAAAATTCATATGTGCGTTCTGTGGTTTCCTAAAAACCCAACTATTCACCCGTCCCTTGTTTGAATGTATAATTAAGTTACTTATTTGTATGAGCAACGAAACTTACTCGTTTTCATATGTTCCTGGTATTTTAGTTTATGTACCTAACAATAGAATTTGTAGTGTTTACTAATTTAATGTACGTTGTTGGCTTGTCATTTATTTTGTAATACAATTGATATTTTTGTTTCGTTGCCTATATTATAACACCTATCATATTTGATTTATTAAGATTAATAATAACAATTAGCCTTTATTTGCGTAACCATTACAAGAAAAGATAGAATAAAATTTACATTAAAAAAATGTCATGGCCCCCTCCAGGTAAAGGCCTCCTCTCTTGCCAGTCTTTTGCGACCAACATCCAGCTGGAGCCGGCCATTTTCTTTATTTTATCGGCCCAGCGGTCGTGTGGTCTGCCTCTGTTTATTTTCCCGAATAGTCCCTTCCATTCCGTAACATTTCTGTTTCTGATCTACCTACCTGACATAATTTTATAATTATAATTGATTATAATTAACATAATAATATTATGATATAGTATAATAATAGTATGTAATAGTATATTATAGTTTAATAAAGTCGTACGCCATAATATAGTTATATCTTGCAATCTTGAACTCAGTGAATGTCAATTTCATATTACGAGTATTAAGGTTTTTTGACTTTAGCAAAAGTAACGGCTTAATAATAGTCCGCGTAGCTCAATATAATAAAAATAATACCTATGTTACTCGATGAAGTCTTTCTATTAGCATTTTTTTTTTGTTTATGTGTTAATTTGGAAAAAAATATCTTTCTCAATATTCTTAAATTAAAATTCTCCCCTCCGCGTTTAATGGTAGAATAAAATCCATTTACATTAAAGCGAAAAATGTTATTCCTCTTTCCTCTTTGGTTTGCATCCACTCTAAGTTTCTCATTTACAAAATGTATTTTACGAATATTTTATTTAAATCCATGTAACGTTCACACTTACAACTTCTGTTTTCTACTAGGAAGTAAGTCAGTAATATGAATATGTAAGGAAGACTCATTTTCATTATTTGACAAAATTATAGAACAATTTGTAATTCACCGTTACTATAAGATATTCATGATTATTCATGAAAAATCTATATCGTCAAATTAACTACAGATAATGTACAAAACTTTACATCAACGCGAAAAATAAGCTAATGAATAAGAATCTTTATACAGATTGCCATGAAGTGGACGATGTTTTATTTAGTGAATGTGAATGAATTTTTTTCCTAAAAATCAATTAACAATAATTTAATTAAAATAGTTGCGGCCACATTTTGATAGGCAACCTAGTAGATGTACCTATATTCTCAATATAATCATAAATATTCATAAAAATTTGGTTTTAATCGCATCGTAACTCGTATTCTTCATTGAGTATATAATACGGTTAAAACCAAATTTTAAGTTTGGCTGCACTAGTTCTCTTGTATCATAATATCGAGTTAACGATAAAAGTATCTAAAGAAGTATTGAGTGCATCGCTTTGCTACTTGTTTACATTTAATTTTAAATATTACAATTAAATTTTAATAAAGTATTTTTTAATTTTATTAAATTATATTATTTTTATAAAATATTTTTTTTAACAGGAAGCAAGCAGTCCAGACTTAAAGCATGCTCACTTAGTCTAGGTGTGAATAACCGCCCATGGACGGCTGGATTTCAGGTGCGTAACTTTGTTTTTAATGCTGTTAAAATATGTTTTATACAAGAAATAATATTTTTTTCATTCAAAGGTTTCATAAAATGAAAACAGTACACCAGTATGACATTGATACGGTACAAGACACGATTATAATTACATGGCTTGTTCAATATGTGTGCTGTCAATAAATTGGATACTATTATTATAATTACAAAACGTATCCATAAACTGACATGTTTCAGAATAATCTGACGTAATTAGTTCGGTCGTTAAATCGACAATTACGTGTAATAATGTTGTGTACAGCTTATTCGTTCGGAAACTACAAAATTGCACCAATAAACGCTCATTTATTTTAAATTGAATGTTTTTATTATTTCGCAATTCACCAAGTACGTTTGATCAATTCAAATTTATATGAGTTTAATTAAAGCTTTATTTACTATTAATACCACATAGTCCACGCATTCGTCCGTGCAACTTAATAAGGCAGATTTTTTGTCATTTTCTTGTTTGACTATAGTTAGATTAAAATAGTTACTTTTTATCATTTCATGTAAGTCTCAAATCCAATCGGTCCAGTGGTGATTAATAGAAGAAGAAAAAAACAAAAAGGCGGTCAAGAAAATTAAAAATTGATGTTGCGTTTTAGGTATATATTAAAATGTTGCATAAGTATATAATATAGAAGAAAATAATAAGTGAATTCCTGTAACCACTAGTGGGGCATGGGGCAGATACAATGCTGTATCTGTTTCTCTGATCATTTTATTTACAGGTACTTAGATACAATAAAAATATTTTTTGTTGAGTTCTATGATATACTTTTGCTTTTTATTGTTTATCATGAAGAAATTAAAATTAAAACTTATTGAACCCGGTAATTGAGCGACTGCAATCTATGTTAACGCTAAAATAAATATTGAGCTAAGATCACGGAATGGCAATCTGCAATGCGAGTCGAAGTCCAATCCGATCAAAGGCAATTTTCTCAAAGAAGGATTTTCTATCCCTCGAGTAAATATGCACTCATGAGTTTGCCAACTACTATGAAAAGGTAGTGAGGAAAATTGAATTGGATTCACGAAGAATGGAATTGTCTTGTTCTGTTTTCAAACATTTTGTTTATTTAGTTTTTAGTTTTTATTAGCTATATTTGTAGCTACAATGTTTGAAATAAATAGAATATATATAATGGCATAATTAATTATAACGGCTCTGCGTGTTAAATGCGACTTTGTTTTTACCTCACTTCGCTTAAGATATAAAATTTAAAATATAATTTTTCGGTATTTTTCCAATTTTTCCATACAAATGTTAATCACTCAACTGCATTCACTAACGTTTCCGACGTCCTACAATTGCGCTGAAACAGAACTGAGCAAATCGAGATGAAAATTGTTTTGGAATCAAATAACTGAAATTTTATAGTTGCTTACATAAATGACTTTGAGAATAAATTACTTAATGATTTTACAAAGTAGCTTGATGTGGTTAAAAAAATGTTGGCATAGTGAATTTCCTTTGGATGTTATAACTTTTTGGCAATAAATAACTCGTATGTTGCGCGTATATTTTTGTAGGCCCAAACAGCTAACGACACGAAAAGTTTAGATGGACTTTTCATTGCTTCTGTAAAAATACAACGGCTGTTAGCCAAATATTGCCAGTTTTTGGACTCGAAATCTTTTTACAGGTCAAAAAATAAACGGCATTGCAAATTTCAAACTTGTATATTGCCTATATTATTTATAATGCTTTCATTGATCTAATACGAATTTCTAGTAACAGAATGATTGTTTTTATTGATCTTTTCTTTACAGATTACAAGTGACCACTGTGCCTAACCGAACGAATATTTTTATATTTTCCCGTGACTCGAACCCAGGTTCTCCACCGTTACACTGATTAAAGTGATACAGTGTAAATTATTACTTAGGTAATAAGTGGTTCATGCGTGCCACACTCACGTAGACGGTTCAGTTTTTTGTAATTCTTTTTTATGTTTTTGATTTTAAATATAATAAAATTAAGCACATACATTAATTTGATACCCAATGCCTCAATCAGCTGTGCGTAAAACAAACAAAGCAAAATAATGAAATGAAATCAATTTATTTCCTTACATGTCCCGGGCTAATCCAGTTTGGTGGATTGGGCAAGGGTTGAATCGCCAATGAGTGACACCATACCAAACCTACATTGGGAAAATGTCCAATAAGTATCGCCTTTCAATGAAAGTTTTTGAATTAGATTAATGCGGTACTTTGTGACTCGACGGAAACATTTAGCACCGATTTAGGTACCTGTTTTTTTTGTCGTATTCAAAAAAGGATACCGTTACTCCAGATCGGGTATATGACACATTTCTGAGTCTATGATTACTAGGTGCTTAGTCTTCTGTGACTTCCAAATAGTTTTTCATGTATCCCGCTGGGACACAGGACCACGAGTGTCAGCTAATATGTGGCCAACTCAGCTACGAAAGCATACATATAAATAATATTTACAAAATAGAACTACTACATCTTTTATAAGAGTCTTTAACCTATATGTATATAATTATTGAGAAAGTTAAAATATATTATGTAATAAAAATAAAAACTGGAGTTTCTAAAATAATTTAATTAGGATTATTAATTCTATTAACCCTAGACTAAATTAAATGTATGATATTATAGTCTTATTTATTTTACTTCTGCGTTGTTCGTACAATATTTGGTCATTAATTCAATAAAATAAATACAATTATATAAAATTTACTGAGAATATTAGGTACATCAAAACTCAGCAAACTAAAAAGTTGCAAGGTATTAAGCACAAAGACAAACGTACACTTTGTTCAATTAGGTCTGAACTGCGAACATAAGTAGAATTATGAAGTAGTTTTTAAGGTTTCAGTTCTACGCTGGCTCGCAATTTCAAGTCATTGTGAGAATACTATTCTACCCTAAACTTAATTAATTACCACATAAAATATTTTATGCAAAAAGTAAAATTGATTCTACATCACAAATAATATTTCATTCACTTTGTTCACTCTTGAGGTATAGCATTTTCGATTTGGTTGTCTTTTAATTTTTTTTTATCATTGTTTACTAGCTAAGCTTTTAGGTAATAATTCAAGGTTCATTGACTGCCTAGTACACGGTTAAAAGAGTAGTCAGATTTGTTACTATGTTTAATAAATTTTGCATGTCGATTCAACATACGTCAATCGAACAATGACCATTTATTAATTAAAGTAAATATTTAACCTTTAGATAAAGCCCCGAAAGTCCCTCCTCAAAGAAATATAACTAAAGTTAAATTAACGTAGTTACATGTTTTTATTTTAATTTTATAAAGTTTTATAATAATATTTCTTTTGTTCAATGATTAATCCCTACTACCTTATATAAAACTAAAACATCCAAAGTCATCACAAACGAGTTGGATGCTCCGATTGCAGGCTTTGGAGCTGAAAAACTTATGAATAAAAAATGAATTCCTTGGTTTTAAAATTAGCATTACAAAGAGAGGTAATTCTCGTACCTTTACACTCGAGAAAGAAATGTATAACGTGGTCTTTGTCTTTTATTGTACTTTGGTAAAAATCTTGCTTTCGTTTACAAAAATAGTTACGATTATTTAACGAGTTTATTATTCTTATATAATCTACTTACTGGGGCCACGACTTTTTCCCAATTACACAGGAAACTTGTCATAACCGTTAGTGAATTGGAACGCATATTAATAATTGAAATATATACGTATTATTAGTAAAGAGCAGCCTTTGTTCAGGTTCATTAAGTTTAATTAAGTTTCTTATTATGACTAATATAGAATGCAATCTAAATAGAAAGGATTTTAGAAGTATGATAGCGTAAACTAGTGACTAAATCAACTAATTCGTGTTTCGTTGGAGGTCCCTGATTGAAATATGGCGCAAATATATGTTTTGATTTGGTATAAGCATAGAAGACTAACAATCAATATCAGTAAAAGAGACGCATATATAATATATCTGCTCCATTGGATACTTATCCCCAGTCACTTTCGCAATATATTTTAAGAAACCATTAAGTATCAAATTATAATAATGGAATGAAATGGCCATTTGATAAAAATATGAACATGAAATAATTCTTGGAAAATGATAAAAATAGAAATCCTATTTTCATTATTTCTTATTATGAGACACAAATATTATTCACAAAAATCTTCCCTGCTAAAATAAAATTGTTAATGTAATCTTACATTGTACCTATTAAGTTATGTGTATTTTTTTTTATTCTTAGGGCTGCGTTTTTTCTCGTAGAGATTTGCCTTAGAGCCAAGGGCCATTGCACAGTGCAGCTAAGAGAGGCGGCGCTTTTAACTAATTACTTCTTCAATGTCTTAAGTCCCTGCTACAAGCACAGTCATTTTTTCTTTCAGTTTGTATTTAAAATTTAAAAACGCCAACGTGCCTATGCTCCGGCCGCGACATTAAAAAATAAATTGACTGTTCTGACTAGCTGAGTACTTCTAGACAGAACTTGAAAACGCGCATGTCCCCTTTGCATAAGGATGAAAATGTTATCGCATCTCTCTGAATTGAGTTCTTTAGATGGAAATAACTTTCCAACTACCGTTATGTGAACGTTTATTCCTCAATGCAAAGGAAAACGAGAGTTTTATACAAAAGCCTGCCTATTTAGGCATAATTTGAAAGGCTTTCGTTGAATACAATTCTTTCTACGCCGCGAGTTATTTGTGTATCTACATAGTTAGTGCCACTTTATGCTACATACAAGCGTTAATGGAATTAAGAGGAATTTTTGTATTGTTTTCTTTTCTAAATGCTCATTACTACAGTATCAACCCCGAGTCTGTTATTGGTGTTTTCTCAGTGTGGTAGATGTTTCGTCAATGTGGTAGATTTTGACGGATTCGGTAGTCTACTAAATTCTTCTACCGGAGATAAGAACTTTATCATTGACTGACCATTGTAAAAAAGTCTCGATTTCTGATCGTTTTTACGATACTGGTTGCATCGTAACTAAATATTTTGAAATAACCATTTTGCTACTAAATTATTACTAAAAATTTTGCCAAGTAAAAGTGTGACAAAGTCATCATTATTATTGTTTAATAATTATTTTTGTTTGATTTTTAAACAAAATTAATGTAGTGAGTTAAAACAATTTCAAATTTGCAAATTACTTACAGATATAAAAAAGCCAACATCTCTACTTACTTAATGGCTAAAATTTGTTAGAATTTTTACATTAAACAATTACATTAGAACAATATCAAAGTAAAAACAATATATTGAAAAGGGTGTTTAACATATTACTATGAATATAATTACCTTTATTTAGCGGTTGTGCGTAAAGTGCGGTTGTTTTGTCAACATAAGAGAATATTAAATATCTTTTTCACATCGCTACATCTCTGTTACTCAAAGTAACTTAACCTTTAAATTATTCATCAAGTAAAGTCCCACAAATCATATATTACATTTACATCGTTAAAAAGATAACGCCAAATTCATATTAAGGTTTAAAATGATGGAAATATCACCAGTCCGTCATCATGATATACAAAATTTTATTCAAACTTGTATACCCTCATACAAAATTGTTGACAGGGGAATTTCTCATTACTGCAAGGGAAATACCCATATATCAAGATGGGGAAATTATGGCTCAGGGTAACAATATATCCCATTAATAGTAACAATATCCCTCATCTCTGTAGTGCTGGAATCTTTCCTATAAAGAAAAGACAAAAGTCAGTCAAGTAATTTCAAAAAGATTGATGAAAACTTATTTGGAATAATCTTAAAAATACATACTCGTATTTACATATAGTACTAATTCTTTGATTTGTCATAGCAATTGTATGTAAAAAAATCAAAAAATAATATATATGTATTATTAAACATATAAATAAATTGTATTATTATTTTTAACAGCTTTTTCTACTGGAGGTAGGTTTGATATGTGACAGCGGTATCACGATATATTTTAATCATTGCGCCTTTGGTCGTATAAATAGTTTTTTTTACAAATTCATCACGGTCGTGCTTCTACGATAAAAGCATCAAGACACTATAAGTATTTATAGAGGTTTACAAAGACTCTCTGTAAAATGAATAAATGAAAGGATAATATAATTTTCCTTGGTTACTGCAAATGCCGCCTAAGTCAGATTGCGGTGCAACGTTATCACAGAACACTACAGTTTTATTGCTCGCATTGCAATTGCATCCGGGCTGTTGTTAATCGCTATCATTATGAAACTAGTAAAAATACGACCCTTTGTTAGTGGTTTTTTTTACAAAATAATTAGATAAACAATTAATTTTATCGTAATATACACTTAGTAACAAGTATTACTATTTGTCTTAATATAAAAATTATTCGCTGGGTTGGCAAATGCTAGATACAATGTTAACAGTTTCTGCAAATAGGTTTTAGCCATATTTTTTACTCTATTTTACTTTTTTTTCTATGTTTAAGAACTCTACAACACAACTATATGGCCTACATATTGATGTTAAAATGTGTCACTGAGTCACGCTCAAGCAATTATTTACAGTGACCAATTTGGTTATGCTAACTTGACGCGTTTGGCCGTTCTTCCATTAGCTAAGACTTAATTAAGCCAGGCGGCTACTACAGCAAATTTGTACGATACTAATCTCTTCATCGGAATTCTCCTCACGAGTTTTCGTTTGTATAAGAGCACGGCAAATGTCAATACAAGCCTTCAAATTTCGCAATCGAAGGGACGCAAATCATATTTCACCGGAAATTGTTCGGCTTGCGAGTTAAATTATTAACAGATTGCTTTGTAATGAGATTTTAAAACATTTTATTTCCTTAATTACATAGAAATTGAAAAACATCCAAGCGTTCGTTTAGATTGAGTGAAAAGATCTTTTATACCGTGTATTTAAATCTAGTATGGAAATTTTTTAAAGTTTGCCTATATATCACATAAAAAGTTAAGAAATCACTACAGTTCTGATCTGAACTTCAGAAATGTGTGTCATATGTCCCATTGCATCATTGTTATTTCATTATAAATAGTTATTTAAAAATTATATTTTAAAACATTCCGAACTGAGAGCTCATGCATTTTCTCAGTTCGTTTTAGTCAAATAGAACATTCCATATAGGTATAATATTTTATCTCCTTACCGTAACATGTATGTAAGAGATCACAATATTCTATATACACTCTTAAATTTCTAATCAAGATGCAAAACATTTGAATCATTAAAAGCATATACTTCGTAGAGATAATTAAACTTTATTAGTTTCAATACTAGATCTAAGTGCTAGATCTGATTCTGTGCTGAATGTAACAGATTATATGCACTTCGAAATCAATATAACTCAAACAAGCTATGATTAATTGAGTCGAAGATGAACTGTTTCGATTCCTGGGAGAATCTATTCATTGCAATCTAATTGGATAGCTATTTACTCGATTTTAATAAATAATCATGTACTTAATAAGATAACGCGTATTATCTGAGATTGTCACTAGTATTCAATATGATTACCGCATATTCTCTGGATCTGAGAGAATAAAAAAAGAATGGTTTTGTGGAAGGACCAATCTTAAAATTATAAATTTCGAAAATGTGAATAATTTTTTACCAATTTTATGTGTAGGTCTCGCAAAAGATACCTATTAACTTGTAGATTCCATACAGTTGATTTTAAATTTAAATTTAAACAATCCATAGTTTGATAATGATTACATAATACTTAAAAATATAACTATTAGTCATTTTTATAAAAGATATAATCAATATGTATTTAATCAACCCTAAACAAATGTCTATAAACTCTTATTTCATTTGAATGATGGATTATTTATTGACATCAGAGTCGAATATAAATCTATCTGAAAATTCAGGTAGAATGGACATATCGAGTTGAATAGTTCATATAATTTCATCTAAGTAACGATAACGGGTGGGTTTGAACGGTGAACATACATTATCAGTTTTGGCGGATAAAAGCTATCAAGTACACCTGGGACTTATTTTACGCCCCGCGTGCCAATATCCCAATTTCGTATCTACGTGGTTACCTGGACCCTTGGGAGTTATTCCACGGAAAAATTACAATACTCACAATGCCAATAAGATAAATTTTAGCTTTTCTTTAACTTATCGTTCTGTTATAATTTCTCATAGATAAATCTTTTGCTGGCTTGTGAGATTTGAAACATTTTTTTCTATGTCTGTAGACCAAAGGAGATCGACTAAGTCAGATCTTAAAACGATGGTCATGAAAACGCATCCTATGGTTTAGCCGATTGTATGTTATTAAAGCCGAAATTGTAGATCGACTTGAAGAACCTATTATAAAACAATTTAAACTAAAATAATAATGGTGTGAATGAAAAATAAAAAATAGATAAGTTCAAAACAAAAAGCAATTTTTGAAACGGGAAATACAAAAACATAAAGAAGTTTGAGGTCATTAATGTAAAAAAATAAATTAAAAATTCATTGAAATCAGTTGAAGCACAAAGAAGTGCACTTTGTATAAGCAGTTTTATTAATTAGATGTAACTTCTATATAATTATCTTTGTAATAAAAGTAACAAAAACAAAGTACCTAGACAGTTTTTATTTCTAAATATTCTGAAGACTTTCTTATAGCTAAAATAACATTTAGTTTCATGCTGTTTGATCACTGTTGTCTCAGAACATTTGTATTCCATCAATTTGCACACATCTCGTATGCACCAAGGCGTCGGTGATCGTTTGTTCAGGATGTGAGCCGCATAACTCATACCCTTTCCATGCATGTCTCATATAATATGTCATACTTGGATCAAGCCTACTATTTAAAGTATCAATAGGAAAGTGAAAACCTTTTATTTAGTATAGCTTTTATTTGAAACTTTATTGGAAAGGTTATACATATAGAAATAATATGGTTCTCTATAATGCTAAGAACAATAAGCAAACAATGTTACCTCTTTATTATATTAGCAAGCTTGCTGAACGTGTTTTGTCTCGTTTTTGCGATTGCAATTACACGTGAGCGAGAAAGCGACAGACCATTTAAGACATAAGACATTTTATTTAGCAAAGTATTTAGTATTGCGACTCTGTGGTAAAAGAGCATACATAATATTTTTGGTGCGTATCCCAAAGTCTACGATAAACCTTTGACTCTGTAATTCATTACATTTTTATATAAAATAACGGAGCTTTATTTTTAATTTAATTTTAATCAATTTCACAAGATATAATTTATAATCGAACCTATAAGTTATTTTTAATTTCCAAGTTCTTTAGATCAACCAAATAAAATTAATATAATGTTTAAGATAAAAATAAAACTCTTGTCAAGCGAAAGGCCGCCTGACGCGTCGTTGCAAACTAAGTTCGGCACTTGAAATTCTACTTGGCGTTTTTGGAAACGTTAAATTACTTATATTAGAAAGACAGCGCACATGACCTGCGTCTTAATGTCTTCTACATTTAATGCTTTATTACCTTTTATAAAAAGTTTTTTAGCTAAAAAAATGTAATAGAAATCCAGGTCACATTTTATTTCAGGCTTTCAGTTGAATGTTTGCGTAGCCTCTTTTATCACTGACCATATATGGAAAACAAAATATGATTCTCGTCAACATACTCTGAATACTGAGTATACAACCCAAAATAAAGGTGACCTGAAAATGATTTCAGTTTGATTTTAGAATATTTGCTGATTTAAATAGTGTTAACTGCAATTAACTTATTAATTTAATCGCACGGTTCCCTAAAAATAAAATGATAAGTATTGCATTGAACTTTAAAAAATAAAATACTTTTTTTAACCTGATTCTATACAGGCTAGTTACTAGCATTAGGTGGGTACATAATTTTAATAACTCCCAATTATTGTACTGAAAATATTATAACATTATTTAGAGACAACCTCTTCTTCCACTCTGATTAGGCCAATATTTTCCTAAAGATCTTCTGTTCCACAACTAAAATCCTTCTCTCCTAGTATAAAGAATAAGGTGTAAAATTAATAGAAATAACTTATTACTAAATAACTTAATACTATAATGTTTCTAACGAAATAACCGTTTAGTCCCCGAGAGTATTTGAAAGGTTAATTAAATATAATATCTCTCTAGAGGTACCGGTGGGTCCTACTTGTAAATAATATTGTACCTTCAACTTACAAAATGATAATTAAGACCAACCCTAATTACTTTTCCCATTTTGTTGAAAGAATTTATGTTTTATGAAGATTCCTTTACATTCATTTTTCGTTGCTCAACTGTCACGACTAATTAGTATTGTGTTCATTGAAAAGAAAAAACTTCTTTTGTTTCTGTCACTGGCTTTTCATGTTACACGCTAATTTGTGATAAATGGAAGTTTGAATGAGGACAACAAATATTTAAAATTAAAGACAAGAAAATACAAAGCCTCTAACTATGACGTTTAAAATTAAATCTAAAACTATATCATACATGACATGACTAGCTATTTTTGTCTAACCTAATTGCTTAATCTTTTTAAATATCTTATGGTCTTTATCCTACCTGCAAAAATGAAAAAAAACAGACGGACAGAGGGACTGTCAGTGTTTGAAGTCCAAACATTTCAAAAGTGAAAATAAGTAAGACTGTAATATTAGCTAAGGAGCTGGTGGCGTAATTTTTATATGATTTCATCGTTTGATAGAAAATATTAGAGTACTGAGTAAAATAATCATTTTAAACAATTTCTGCCATTTATTAATTGCTGCAACATAGGAGCTTGCAAAAATTAAAATAAATGTCATAATGTTATTGCTTCTGTCGATGGCCTTAATAAATTGCGTTGAATATAAAAAAAGATTAATACTAGTCGCAGAAGTTTTTTCTGCTGTGTTTTAGAATAATTTTTTTTTCTAATTATTATGATATATCAAAAAAGTAAGTAATTTATCAGCAGGAAGATTAGAATAATTATTGAAATTATATTATAAGAGACAAAATAAACATTACGTATGCTACTGTAATGATGTTTTATTAATAATCTGTATTGTTGCAAAAATCTTAAAAAATAATATTAGTGAGTGTGTGTTTGTACTACCTTGCAGCTCTCCTATAGGTAGAAAAATACTTCTGTCTTCGAAAAGACAGTATTGATTTTTTCTGCCTTTTTCATTATTATACTTTTCATAACTAATGGAAATATTAGACTTAAAGGCAGAAAAAATCAATTTTTGTCAATTACAATTTTTATCATTTTTTTTACAAAAAAATCAGAACTCGTCACTTATTTTTTCTAGGTCACAGAGTTGCAGACAACATTACGTCTTCTACGTATCAGCGACGATGAAATCATATACCTAAATTACCACCGGCTCTCTGGCTATATATGTATTAAACGTGAAGAGTTATCTTAGTTTAAAAATACTTATCAAAATATATAATACCTTTCCCGTATGGTTAAACAACCGATGCAAGACGATGGGAGGTAAAATTAATTTCTCAAGTGCTCATATTTGCAGGTAAAAAGTATTTTATAAAGCTCCTTTAAACTCTGTTTTCTATTATATACTTATATTAAACAAAATTATTTTAATAAATATTTACAATAATGTACTTAAATATCTTTACAAAAATACAAAAGGATCATCTGTTTTCTTGTTTTTGATGAAATTTGTGAAACTAAATTTTAGAAGCTTAATGCAATCAGTCTGTTTCAGCATACCCTAGTTAAGGCAACAAGCCTGCGTTTAGTGACGATCACTGATTACTCGCGTCGCGACGGCGTAATTATTGACTCGAATCTGGTACGTGCATTTCTAAATATATAGCCGTTATTTAGGAATGAGTTGGGTTTACTGTTGTGTGTTTACTGTGTGTTTTTCAGATATTAATGTGCAGCATTTTTATATCACTTGTAGAATACAGCACTAAAGATTTGACGAAGGAATCTTGTATTTAGCTTCTGTATTACCAAGGCACTTCGAAATATTTGACTTGCCATAAACTAGTTAAATGTTTAATGAATTAATTTTGGTTTTTGTGCTTTTTCAACCGACTTCAAAAAGTTCGCAATTTTGATTGTCTTTTGAAATATTCCTTACACGGTTTTGGATTTAATTATGAACGGGTGATAAAGATTCTTTGTTATGTATAATACTTAAAATCTATTCCAAAAAATATTTCATACAAAGAAAAAGTACAATATTTGCTTTTCATTATGACAGTTTCACAAGTCATGTGTTTGTATAGCCTTGAATGAAACGAAATATTTGATCAAATTACTATAATTTTATTTCTCTCAAGTAAATAAATCGATAGGTGTTAGATACTTCAGATCCAGTCAAAACATCTAGTATTTGCCGAGTAAATTGAATTACTCTCCGAGATTGTTTAATTTTAAAAGCAAATATTTATCGTTATAACAAAATATTTGCACTTAATCCAAATTCTAATTATAAATACTAATATTTGTATAACATACTAGCTTATACTTCGTCCGCGTACACAGTACAAGTAAACAAGTTGACAGTGTCTACAGATTAAGGATAAATTTTATTTTTTCACCCGCTCTCACGATTAAAATGAAACTAGCTGGGAGTAGGGAATTTAATAGAAGGGTGATATATATTTTACGACCCATTCACATATTTACCAAATAAACATAAAAATTACAAAAAAATACAAACCCTGTGACACGCGATTTTTATTTTTATACCAATATACAAATAATACTTCAAAATAACATGACAAATAAACAAAATGATAAAGTCGGATTAGGAACCGCCTCGTATTTCTAAGCCGGTACATATTATTTTACTGAAATATTTCAATTTTTGTAATGTTTTATGATCCTCTACCTTGGCATAATCTCTCAGTCGTATTTCAGTCAAGTTAAATTACACTTACAGATAACAGACAGCTTAATTTAAGTTTTCTATTTATAATCTTATCATTTTTGTCATCTAATGATGATGAATGGTGGCTTCATAAATTAAGAAATAAGAATTATATATTTCTAAATTACATACACGGAGTATGACGTAAATATATCTATATTTTACTTAATATGTATGTAATCTATACCTGAGAGAGGCAGATTCAGGTAATAAGTAATGTTTCTTTATCTACTTAAAAGACTAAGACTTTATAATTTCATCTTATACAAATAGATAAAAGCGTCTTTAAATTTTGACCATCTAAAAGCGTTTCTAAATTTTGGGTAAGTTAGTAAAAAATTTAATACAAAACAGTGTAATAATTTAAAAGGTAGGACGATAAAAGAGTTAAAGGTAATATAATAATTGAAGGTTGGTAAAAGATTTTCCATGCTCCTCGTTTTGGTATTGGATGCATATTTAAAATCTATTTAAAATTACTGAGACAAGCAAAATGTCATTAATTTATTTTTTAATTTAATTATATAAGCTAAATGGTGAAAAGCTTTCAGTTTCAGGAAATAAGAACGTATAAATTGACCATTTTACGCAAAAATAAGGTTAAAATGCCTCTTAATATTCATAAACAACACAACATTTAAATTTTATAAATAAATTTATCATATACATAGAAGTACTCGTACAGTACAAATCGGAAATTTATAGTATGTAAAAAGTTTGATCCCGTAAAATTACTCTTATATATTGAGCAGATTTGAGAACTGTTCAAATATTATGCTTATAATAAGAGCTTTTATCCGAAATACGGTATTGAAGAGGGTAAGTAAGGACACTAAAAGCTTCCCTGTATCAGGAAGACGCCTAAGGCCTTATTCTTTCTTAGCCACAGGGAATCTTTCTCTTTATGATTTCAATATAAAATTGTGGGTGATTCTATTTCAAATTTGTCGATTTTCATTACAACAATGCTTTGAACTTGAAAATATTTGTTATAGACTTTTTTAAACTTATAACGTAGGCATTATATAGTAACATATTACTCATATAACCGTGTAAACTTTCGTTTTTTTTTTAAATTTAATATAGTTTTGTATTTTTGTATCTTATATGTAAAACATTTTTGTTTTCAATTTGTATAAGTTTGTACGAGTGTGGTGTAGATAATACATAATGTTTGTGGAAAAATTGTTGTTTTGCCTTGACACACAATAACTATGTGACACTAATTAATATTCGATTCGAAATATTATAGATATTTATGCCATATAAAAAACTAAAAGTAGGATTATTTTGTCAGCATTTGGTCCACTAAAACTATCAATGATATTGTATTTTCATATTTTTATCATAAAACTAAATACTTAGATATTCGGTAAGTAACTTTTATTTGTAATTATGTACAGAAAAACATGATCACCCACGTTTTAACAACTATTTATTTGTTAATCCATGTCCTTGGCGTGATAACACGCAGTTTGTTACTAAACAGCTTTATATTTCAAACAAATGTTTAATATTTTCACGAAAAAACCACACTGAATCGGCCATAATGTCATAACAACAAATGACAATTTATATTTATAGTGTTTTGTTGTCAGAAATTTCTTATCTACTTATATTTAAAAAAAAAATATTATTCTGAATATAATTTAACAATTTTATTTATTCATTTAAAGTAATGGATAGATTTTGAAAATTATTGTATTTATTTTTCTGACCTCAGACAAAAACATGTTTATCTCAATCGTCCACATTTGAAGTCACTATTTAAGCTAAATGGCTGTCAATCTAAAACGTTAACAACAGACCTTAAGCATGTATATATTACAATAAAAAAGTAGACAAAATAACATTCACATTAAAAATACCAAATTATACCTTCAAGTCCAGCGACATTTCTTCGTAGGACTTCAATACTTACCTATAGGTGCGCACTTAAAAAACTTGAGATATATAAAGACAAATAATATATTAAAAAGAAGGCTTGTTGGGCAAGGGACACTTTTTGCGTCTGTTTCACAAATCAGTTTCTTTACAGCCCATCATCCAGCTTTAACAACCTTTAAACTAATGGAAACTCTTCAATGCATAGACTATATTTATGAATTATTGGAACTTTCATATTATAAAACGTTGTATTTGTATGCATAAAACAAAAAGCAAACTGAAAACTCAAACATTGACCAGTTTCACCGTGTTTGTTTAACGGTCGACATAATAAAGTACAAATCGTTTATCATGAATTTGCTTTCGACGTCGAACACGTCAAACGCAAACAAAAATCTCGGTAAAGTGCTTGGTTTCTCTTCTGTTTATACAACATCAATATTCAAAGCTTGTAGAAAAATTTGGCGTTGCTCGGTTCGGGGCTCAGCCATTGAAGCCAACTTGGCGCTGTCCCCGCCGCATCTAGCGGAATTGAAACCATTAAAAACATTACTTGATAATTGTCCTTTGACAATTTAACAAGTTACATTTGAAGAGATCACAATTCTTAATCATAATTTTGGAAAACGACAACTTAAATATTTATTTTAATGGTTTATTGCATTAAAAATATAGATAAAGATTAGATAAAAAAGTAATTAAAATATTTACACACAAATAGATACGAAATTAAAATTAAAATTATTGATTAAAAAATAGATATTTATTTATAATATTTTTTGATAATAATAATTAGTATTTAGATTAATAATGTATTTTTTACCTTCTTCACTTCATAAAAAATATTTAAGTTCAAATCTAAGGAAAAGCAATTGTACTTTGTCCTAGGTAGGTACGATGCGTCTTACAAAGTGCATTATAAATGCTTGTAACAATCGCCAACGTACGAAACACGACGGCAACGAAAAATAAAAAGTTATGTGTCTATTCCAATTATTCTAAAAACTGTAGTATATTTAGCGCTTTTTTGAGTCTCTCCAGCGCACTTTGGCAACAGTAGGCTTAGCCATTCAGTTTCAGCCGTGTGTTTATGCAACGGGCACGCTTCACCGGTTTCCTCGACGACAAAATGCACTCACGTAGACGCCGCGTTCACTCAACCAAGAATTGGAATGCACTAATATTATTGATCACGGAATCGATAGTCGCAACCCGAGTTAAGTCCCGTCTACGGCTTGCGAATCTTCTGAATACCTCAGTAATGCACTACCTAGTAAATTTAATATTATATGAGTAGGCTCTGAACTAGTTGAACTTGAGTTAAAGAAATTGTCTGAAAAGCTGTATCAAAATGTTACGATCTGTACCTTGTTTTAGGATTTTAAGAGATAAATTTAAAGAATACTAAACAGCCATTTGATCTGTACTCTGAAAAAAGTAGCTGATACATTTAAGTAGTCAAAACTCATCATTGTTGTTGAAAGAGTTAGAGTTTGAAGAATAATTTTTTGGCATTTGGCTACAATTTACCACAAACTATGACAGTCTTTAAATATATCTTCACCATTTTATATATTTTTCCTTCATTTTAAGCTATATGAACATAATTTGAAAGGAGATACCAATAATTTTGCATCTAAAGTAGACTTACTCATCTAAGTAGGCTGATTTACTCTACGGAAATTCCTGTATTACAATTTAGTATCCAAACATTCCATGAGTAGTCATGATTAAATTAGCATCGACCTTGAATCAAATGTCGATAAACTTCCTTAATTAACCGCTGCATACCCGCTTTTACCAATTATTCTGCTCAATTAAAGCATATGAAACTTGGAGCAGAACAGCCAGACGTATCATCTTTATTAAATCAGTCTCAGTACTCAAAGTATGTTCAAAGGGATCGACTATTTGGTAGCGAGTCAATGAGTACGTGAGCACTTATCCCAAATTAGTAGGGGCGTTCAACGTTGAGCCACCGTGATCACCGTATACGTTGAGCGTATGATCCCCTGATCTAAAACCGACATTATTTTAAGCACGTCGCTTACACTCATCTGTGTTGTACTGAAATCTAGATGTGTCTCTACCATAAGCTTGGTAAAATGATATATAGTAATTTTAAAAAGGTAATATGTAACAGAAATATACAGAAAATCTATGCTAGACATACCACGTACAACAATATATTCTGCATCTTTCAAATCTGTTCTTAATTATTTTAAAATGCTGTTTGGAACATAATATTATGTAGTTTAATAATATGTATGTGTATATATATGTATAATATATATGAATAAATGTATGTAGATATTTTCAATATTTTATTAAACATCCACAGTTAACGCTTCCACCATGTTTGTCCCAAGAGTTTTCTTCGACAGCGTTAACGTAAATATTTTACGCATCGACAGTTTTCGAACTGTAACAAATCTAAAAAAAATGATAATTAGACCAACCATTTATAGTAGTAATAATTTAATTGTAGAGTATTACAAATTTAAAACAAATATTGTGCTGTTAAGAATAGGAACAACAAAAGAAATTGTTTTTTTTTCTAATATGAAGAATTCCATAAAAACTTAAGTCGTTAAGTGTGGAATTTCATAAACATTTAATTAAAATTACAATTCCATTCCATAAATAACGTTTGTCTATTTCGAGATAGTAATAGTACATATTCATAGTCTATGTTTTAAATCTTTGTCTATGTAGTTTTAAAACCTTTTTGTTTCAGATAGTAAATTGAAAACTCAAATTAATTCGTTTCAATTGCAACAATAATTAAAAACCGTTTATGCATTTTAAAACTAGCTATTGTGCTAGTAATGTTACAGAATAGATCTGACAGCGGCGAATGTTCTACAATAGCTCATTCGCTCCCCTAATGCTGCAATTAGAACGAGAAATACTAGTGAAAGGATTTGTCTGTCGCTAATGAAGACTGCAACTTAATTGTATTTGGGTTTCCTTTCTAAAGAATTCTCTTTTCCCGTTTCTTTTAATGCTAATTGAAGTTTAGGTATTTCCTCTAATTAGGAGTAGGTATCGTTAAATGGAATGTATTTTAAATTGTTTTGCTTTAAGTCTGTTTCAAGAATAAACTGTTTCGTTTTTGTTCCGATTTATTTTAGTAAAGTTTCAAAGTAAACAAATCTTTTTTTTTTTCAAATGTTTGCTACATTTTTGCGCTAATAATTCTTATTTATTTATTAACACTTCGTTGCAATTACAATAGAATACAAATAATAACTTTAGCTAATTGGAGTGCAACGGGCGGCCTTGTCGCTATTCAGCGATCTCTTCCAGGCAACCCAACAAGGAAAATAAAAAAGTAATGAAGGGAGAGTGCATAAAGTGCGAAAACTACTAACTAAATCCTTAACAATAACAAATAAAAATACAAACTAAAAGCCTAAGCGGTATCAGCTGATCTTAGATACTGTTTTTCATAGTTTTGCCAGTTATAGAATCTTGGAATAGAACTGACGACGATTCTATTAAGCTAGTACTAACTTGGTACTTACTATATATATACAACACAAAATAATTTAACTGTTAATCTAAAATAATATTATAAAGATTTAAAGGTAAGATTTGTACTTTTTTTGATGAATAAACTCAAAAAAATTAAGATGAAATTGCGAGTATAAGGTAGTTTATAAATAATGAACTTAGTTACTAGGTAATTAATTAGATACATATAGGCAAAGACAAAACCGGAAATAAATACAAATCTAAATTTTTACTTTATTCAATGACGCCGCAGATAAAAATACAAAGATTAAACTATTTTAGAAACCTAAGAAAAAGACAACCAGGATGATTAATTAATAGCTGGCCGCAAGAGAGACTCTCTCTACGAAGTAAAACTTAATTACGTTTCTCGGCTGAATCATAAGGCGAATAATTCATAACTTAGCTGCTAGTCTGTGCTAGTCTAATATGTGACATAGGAGACTATACTAAAATTTTTAAAACCTTTTAAAACTTATGGACCATACATACAAATTAATTTTGATGAAAGTCGAATTTCCACAAAAATACGATTTCAAAGTATTAAAACTCTTTGCTACTTAAATTGTTTATTTTGAACTTAAATTTTATTAATACAATATGTAAGCTAATACTGTTTTGCTATTTTGTAATACTCAAGTTAATGTAGTAATGTTTATATTGTTATGTGGTTATAATGTTTATTAATCAAAAGAAAACTAATTTTTGGTGTTTGGTGAGGCGACATAAGGCTTAAATTTATTGGCTCTTATAAATACAATTATGAAAAATGTAACGAAAGCATTTTCATACATATTTTTTAAATAAACTTCACTCAATATAAATATTGTAATATAGTGAAGTTTATTTTATAAATGCAATAGCGCGACAAAATAATGAAATATCGATTTCAACATTTGTCATTTTCATAATATTCTGTCAGGCTTTATTTTATTGAAACACCAAGCGAGCTTAATTAACACGAACGTTTATGGATCAAAGTTTATTTTTGTCCATTGTGGATATGGCATCATTAAAATAAAAAGGTCTCTTTCAAGATTCCTTATTGATTAAAATTGAAAGTAAATCGGTATAATTGTTTTAGTCTGAAAATATAACAAATTAACTCACTATCGCAACACAGCAAAAAGAAGGACGTCAACTCTATGAGACATGTCACATAAATCAAAAGGAAATCTATTCAAGTGAACGTTCAAAAATTCACTTCAAGTCGAAAGACGCATTAATACTATTATTTTCGCTGAAACAGCGCGAGTTGTTACAGAAAACTCAAAGGAATGTAGCCAGTTAACCAGTCTTCAATACTCTTGGGATTACAGGGACACGTTCCGTTGGCAATAGAGACTCTAAAAGACAATTTCAATGTTCTTTTCTCGTCTATAGCTGACATATAATTTCGATTCGGTACTAACGGTTATACAATACACAACTGAATTGGGATTTCAACATTGGATTTATACGCTCTTTTAAGGACGTCTCACAAACAATGTATTTATTTGGAGTGGCCTTTTCAAACAGCTCATCCGGCAGATTCGGTTGGGATCCGTATTTCATTTCTATTTCTATTTGTTGTTGTAAAATTTAGTTTATATTTTGACGAATGTCTTTTTATTTGTTTCAACTGTATAGCGAGTTAGTTAAACTTTTATTGAATTAATATGTCAGCCTGGTCAAAATTAAAGAATAGCAAATAGCTTTAGCTCACGACTACGTTTTTGAAAAATTACAATAAAAAGAAGACTATATTTTTTCCATTAACGTTATGTTAGATACTAAAATTAAATAACTTAAATACATTAGCTTAAAGCTGCTACGACGCGGATGGTAGGTGGTTCGATTCCACCGTAAAGACAATTGCAAAAGCAACATATAGCAGATAAAGGTAATAATTATATTAATAAGTACCGAGGTGAATCTGTTTATGTAGATTTGTGTGTTTGTCAATGTATAAGATACACATACCAACCTTTCTAGACTATCGAGTAAAAAGAAATAAATTCCAATAGTACCTAACCGTTAGTATTTTTTAATATGCGCAAAGCGTTTGGATCCCGCGTTGAAAAATGCATTTATTCTGTAGTGAGACAACGTGGCAGATTTATTTTCAACTCCTATATCTCAAACTGCTTCGGTATTACAAAGTTGTACACGTTTCTTACAGCAAAAGTGGATTAACAGCTATATACCTACTATATCCGGTTCTTATGATTTATAGGCTAACTTTGGTAAAGTTTCGCATGTCATCCACTGGCTTTGGAAAAATTTTCTAAAGAAAGTTTAAACTTTTTACGTTAGACGGATGATGGTGACTAACCTAGTTTAATACTACGTGGATATATTACTTTTTAATTTTTTATGAAATTTTTTAAAATTCTTGCGTTTTAATAAACTTTTTTCAGTTCTTGATCATTGAAAATGACCCGTTGTAACAGCTAGCTATATGACAAACGCCTCGCGTGCCGGAACCACCGTCCACATCGAACGAACAGCTCACACCGGGGCACCTTGGGCGCGTCCCTTTGCCTCAATCCCGAGGCACGCTCAGCCGACAACGTGTGCCCAAACGTGTGATTCCGAGGCAAGTCCACACAGACCGAGCATTTCGCTTGCGAGGCTGCCAAGTCGCAGCTAATGACTAATAACGACATTTTTACATTTCTCTGTACATCTGTGCAATCACCAAAAATTTGTTTCATCTGTAAACAGTACATCTTTCGCTTAATAAAGGTAGTGAGACAAAGAGGGGTAGTCTCGATGCATAATAGTCACGCTACTTAAATTAAAAAACTAAGTATTCTTCACTTGGAGAATATTTAGCTTAAATCACCCAATGGTATATTTTATAAGTAAGAAAACTAATGATATTTGTCTGCTCGGTGATTAATGGTAAGGCGAGTCGCGATTGTTCGAGCGAGATGAACTCTGAAGAAGCCTCCACAGCCCGTGAAATTAACTTTCAATGTTGAACTCCTGTCAGTTTATTTTCAGAAGACTTATAAGGCGTCGCTTCCCTTATGAGCATTTGGAATTTCAGCATTATTGGATTTAGTCAATTATATTAACGCTCGAGTGGGAAATGTATTTAGCGTGGTTTGTGAACATTGACAACATAATTAATTCAATAATACAAAATAATTTATTTTTAAGATCATCATTTTGATTTTTTAAGGCGGTATAATTACTTCGATAATCTTATCGCCTTAATAAAAAAAAACAATTTTTTTGATTAAAACCGCTAATAATCGAAATAAATCAAATAATTTAATGAAATTTAAATAAACTCAACTAAATAAATAATCAAGAGATGTGCTAAATATTACATCTTAAAACGGAAATAAAAGAATATTAATACTATTTTTATTCTATATACTATAATTCAATATAATACAGTTTATATATACCTAAGTACTATTCTGTTTAACAAGGTGTAAGTATTTTTAATAACTTTTAAAGTATTTTAGCGTAAATTTTAACTTAGAAGGAGTGTGAAAATTTAGCACACAATCGATAAGCTTCCTACATAATAACAGTTTTTATGTTTGTTCATTATCATTTATCAGTACATCAACCGACTTTTGCTTAGTCAGCGAGTGCATACAACGTAAATACTACTTTTAATGGTACCTTTGTAGTGGGCCAATTAGTACTTGCTGTATGGCAATCATAATTACGTCAGTGCTTTTACGCTCTATTTGAGTTGTTATTGTCATGCCGTGTCAATTTACAAACATTTTGATTAAATGTTTGTGAAGAATGAAGTTAGCTTTTATACATTATTAATTTTTTTTTAAATCTCGCTTCCTTTTCCGTGGTTATGACTGCTTTCATAGCTAAGTTGGGCACACGTCTCAAGTTCATTGTAAAATGTTCAAAAATGTTTCAATTTCGAAGGACACAACGCTGATTTATTTCTTTACAAAAAGGAATGATAATTTAAAACGACTGAAGCAGCGAGCCAAAATATTACGTTACAAATTCATATCAAAACTGTGTCAGCAAATTGTAGCAACACGCATCGCTACAATATGTAATCACATAAAACATCTGAATACAGTTTTTATAAAGAGATTTTTTTTATAGCTACTACTATACAAATAAAATAGAAAGATAGTACTTTTGGTAAATAACCTTGGATAGAATGAGTTGATACATTATTCAAAAACAATAATATATCCTAAATCAAACGGAAGCGCGACGACAAATACGCGGAAGTAAAATTTCTTCCGGAAACCGTTGCGGAATATAAAAACATTCTTTTACTTCCTATTCACTATGGCAATGTGGTTTCAGGATCAATATGTAAATGCATTTGTGAGTGGTCGGGTGAAGGCGTGAGTGCATTTTGTCGCAGACTTCGTGACCTACTGTTTCAGAATGTGTACAGTGAGCAAAATCAGCACTCACGAGCCGAGATGTTCCGTAAATCACGTATGCTCACATTCTATGATTTATAGGGTGCCTCATATCCAAGGTACGGTTTGAAGTTCGCCTACCAATAGTAGTTGGTATTAAATTCGGAGACGCGTATCTTAAATAAATTAGGAATACTATTTTGGATATAGGACTTCCCCGCCTCACGCTGCATTGATGCAATATTAGAATAATAATAAGGTTTAGGAGAAATATTATGCTATAAATTAATTTTAATGAGTTTCACACACAGGTCAGAATTCTTTCTTCGATCTAGCATTGGAAAATATATTTTCCAAAGTCTTAAATAAGTTTTGATAAAAAGATGTTGTTAAAGAGCATTTATTGAAATTATAAAAATAACTTACCCATTGTCTTAGCTGCAATAATTTTGAATTTACGTTATTCGATTTACGAATTTTGGCTATTTTTGTACTTTTTATCAATTTCATATCCTCTTTTACTACTTTTTTTTTACTTTTTGACTCACTACCTATGAAATAGCCTAGATAGTAAGCGGCCTTTAACCAAATGTTTTAAAAGTGTAATCCTCGGCCGTTTGCTGATAGTACACGAAGTCTCGGGATTTGAATAAAGAAATGCCTAGCAGTCTTTCTACGCCACTTCCTTCTTTGTGTTTTAATAACTTACATTTGTTACAAAGTGATGGAAAAATGCGCTTGAAATAATTACTTTGTGAAAACATTTTATGTTTCTCTAAGATTGTGTTAAATGTGTTTTAATTATAAATTATAACTTTTAATTTTTTACATCATCTTACTTATTATCACAAAAAAAATTTCTATATGTACTATAATATTTTTTTATATATAAATATTATATTTAATTCAGCTTTATATTAATACGTGAAGCAAAAACTTTGCACCTTTTTTACGAAAATTGCGCGAACGGGTGATCGTGAAATTTCCCACAGTTAAAGTTTTTATGGAGAATAAGTGCATAAAGTTATTTTTTATATAAAATGTATTAGAAATACATTAAATTAATCAAAATAAACATTACACACACTACTGCTTGAATGACACACAACATACACACACAAACATACCTGACTTACTATTAAATTGTGGTCGAATTTCGACTAATGGGAATATAGGAAATTGTGTGTTTAGTGACAAGGTGAAGTAAAGAAGCGCATGCGCAATTTTTAAAATATTTTCAGTTTTCATTATTAAATGACCATTATACTATGATAATGGATACTGTATAGTCTCACAACTTGTTTATTTTTTAAATATATTAATTAGGACTTAAGAATTTAATTTATTAACATAATATCAGGTTGTTTACATGAGTATAACTTTATAATGATTCAAAATATTTACATATTTGTGCCGAAGAAGCGGTGTCTTACAAATAAAATAAAAAAATTATCTATAATAATCTCAAATCCAACAAAGATAAAATTGAAATCGACGTTTCCTTACAATCAACAATCTATTGAGCAATTTTCTGTGGCTTCAAGCTTCATGTTTACAACAAAGAAACTAAATTGATTGAACGTTTGCATGTTTTGAGGTATTCAAACCCTGACGTGTTGTAAGTTAGACTTAATTTTCGCCAAGTAATTACTTGTGGAAACCACAATATAAACTGTGAAGAATTAATTGTTTCGCTTATTTTATTGCTCAGTAAGATATGCCATTCAAATAAAGAATATTTAGCTAATTGTTTACAAAAGGAAAAGTACATCAAGTAAATAGCATTTTTAAGTAAGTCCCTAAAAAGGCTGGATGAAAAACTGCGTTGTTAGTCATATACTATTTTAAGCATTTCAACAATTTACCATTTAAAAATATGTAATATAAACGCACTAAACATAAATACACTTCGTTCAATGACTTGCCCATTTTAAGTAATCAAAATACACAATTTCTACCCAAGAGTTTCCCCTTCTTCTAAGAAGGACTATTGAATAATGCCGAATACCGGCCGATAGCCAAGCCCACAGATTATATTAGCTGTGAGTCAATCCCTACACCCCTATTGTAACTGATACAGAGTGGCACGTCCAGCGCGCGAATGTTACCGACAAGTTCGAATACGAAACCCACCCGAGTGTTCATGAGATCCAACGAGACTAACCTATCATTTTATCTTATCCAGTGATTGGCAAACTGAGGCAGCTTTCGGGTTTGTAGAAGTTTTATAAGGGTCTCTCAACAAAAGTTTTTTGCTTTTGGATTCAAAACTACCACTCGTTTAAATAAAAAACTTGAATATAATATATCGTTGTGTTATTGGAAATAAAATAGTTGTAATTAGAGACATGGTAGTAGCGTATTAATTTGTCGCAACGAAACATTGAGGTTTATTCAAATATGTATACGAAATTCATAAAATTGATCTATATTTCAATAAACTGATACTGATAGCCAGTATCAGTTCAACAAAATATTTACAAATCATTTATTTCACGTCATTTACATTGTTATTTAAGATGAAGTTTATAGTTTGTAAGATCTACGTCCTTACTAATTGTTTTTTTTTACACTAGCTTCCGGCATAAGCCAAAACTCACAAGCTTTATAATAATTGGCAAATTACACTAAGATACTGTCAAAATTTGTTGGTATGTGGTTCAAACGCAGCCTGCTCACAAGTTAAATACGACTTAGGCTAAGTTCTCTTGACAAAGAGAACCAGACTAAGGAGCCAGTTTGGTTGAGAAACAAGCTACTTTGTATTATTAATGGTTCAATTTACATTTCGGACGTTAAGTGAGCTTTGGGAATTGTAAAATACGATCAATATCTACCTAAATAGGAACACTAAGTCTATCACTGGCAAAGGTTTATTCGTAACAAGTTGATAGCTTTTTACGTAAACAAAAATATCCTACCCATTTTCTTTATCTTTAAAAGAGCCACTTCTATCGATGCAAAACAGTTTAACAGCTATATCATGAATGCATAACTTGCAGATAAGTATTTTATAGATATTGATTTATTTATATTAGTCGGTCACCGTGTTAAAAGTTTTAAATTTCGCAAGAGATAGAACGCATTTACTAATTGTTTTTAAATGCTACTTTTTAAAAATCAAAATAGTTTTTGTTGGCTACTTATTCATATTTTAACCACGAAACTGATTAACATAAATGTGAATACAAAGATAGATATACCCTTGGAAGGGGAACAAAAGCATCAGATTGACTAGGTGTCTATATTTTCGTAAACTATATTTTAATAGAACGCTTAGCTTCAATATTTTCCTGTATAGTATACAAATGCCAGGGAAAGATGAAGCGATTCTACAGATAGGTCAAACATTCTAAGGATGAATAAAATGCCTACTATATGCATACTAATCATCGATCGGATGTTAGGTGCACAGATTTGAAATTAAACTTCATACAATTTACACAGTACAGACAATAATTTTAGAAAGGAATTAAATGTGAGTGTTATGTAATGGTTAGCGTTGTACAAACATTTTAAATTATTATTACATTTTACATTACACTATTCATAAATTGATTCGTGACAAGGGGTCTAATAAGCCCAAGTATATTGTGTTGTTATGGTGTTATTACGATACACACAGCACAGCTACTTAGGTAATTCATGAAATACGTTTCATGAATTACCTAAGTAGCTAAGTTGGTCACGCGTCAGAAGTATAATGAATGTTCTATGGAAGATCCTGTAGCATTCAATATCAAATGGCACACAAGCCTGATCACCTTGTTACATGGAAAGAAAATTGCAAACCAGACGCAGAGATATTTGCGTGCGTCATGTATTCTGCTAAAGGATGTGGAACTTTTTAAAATGCGTTATTAAAGTTATTTTCTATTCAGTATATGTGATACAGTTCATAAAGATGATAAATACAAAGGTTTCTAAACTTAAATTTTCCGTGGAAAACGAAAGGAAGTCGATTATTGTCTGTAAGAATTGAATTACTGCTGATTTTGTTTTCTGTGTCGTAGGTATGTACGGAGTGGCAGTAAATTGTGATGGTAGTCGGTCCCTCGCAATCGGCCGAGTCACCAGGGTGGAATTAAACGATTTATCGTAGACACGGAATACGATTTCAGGGAAACCCTGTCACATTATAATGGTGTTACATGAATCGTAATAAATACTTTTAACTCTTTTTATTACTTCAATTGCTCGGTTTCCAGAACTAAACCCGTCTGGATTTTGACCTGAAGTAACGAACAATTCTTATAGTTACCAAAACAGTATCAATTTAGTTCCTGAAATTACATAATAATATGGATAACAATAGTTCTAATTGAAATGTGGAGATGTCTCTGCAATTTACCAGTAATTAACACATAATGTTTACTGTGAGGTATTATGCTCAATATATTAAATTAACAACATATTCTCTCTATAATATGTCGCGACCCAAGTAAGTTTATTGGTTGTTTAGGACAGATCAGAGCGCATTGTTAATCACCTTATAAAGTAAATTTTATAAGCGATCATGTAAGTGATAGTGAATAAATTCTATGAACGAAGGATTTGATTTCGACTACATTGGTCCCATCTAAAAAGGCATACGTTGCCCAACCAAAAAAATCAAATGTTTATGTTTTTTAAAAACATTGTACTATATAAAGAAGCAACATTTGCATATTTGATCATATAGGTATATATATTATTAAAATCACTTTATATGAGCTATTCTAATACATAATATATACGCGTATATAAGTAATTATTCAGTTCCATCAAATCATGCGTGGCGTTTGAATGAAATAACCTTTTCTCTCTCTCAGTCAAACACACAATTTTACACAGACACAAAAATCTAAACAGAATTCTAATTTAAATAATTTATTAAGTTCGAATATAGTAATATTTGAATAAAAGTATACTAGCTAAACCTAACTAACTATTTCAAAGAACTGACCGCTCATATGTTAAAATTAATTATTGGATATTCTCTTTAACATTGAGAGACAATAATTTATATATCCACGTATTTAGGTAGCAAGCTTTCAGCAATCATATTTCAATGTAGCTCATTTTGTGAGGGCCTCCACAGGGACAATATATCAACCCCAATTTATTTTCTTCTGAAGTATTTTCATAACACATGAATTCGGCTTTCATATTTAAGAAATGAAGAAAAATTATTCTACTGAATTGTTATTTGAGGTTTATACTTGTACAAGTAATGTAACATATTATTTATTATATATTCATAATTCATTCATACATTTGAAAAACAATTTTGTTTATTTATAGGTGTGCTAATATGCTTTAAAGCATAAAAGTGCTTTATAGCATTAAATGGCCTAAATTAAGGATTAAGCAATAAAACTGAGATATAGCCGAACCATTACAACTTAGGCACCTTCAAAAAAAGAGCGTACCTCTCTTTAAAACCGTGGCCCAACAGGCGTTGGGGGTGTCCTTAGGCGGCGGACGTAGGTGAGCCTCCTGCCCGTTTGCCTACTATCTTATAAGAACAATAGATATTCTTTTCTTCGATCTTACTTTTTAATGCGGACAAATCTAAGCCCTTAGTTGTAAAAGCCTCAGTTTTCATACATATATATATATCTATATATCGTAAGAATAATTATTTACAATCATATATATAGCTAAAAATGAATAAATTGCATAAATAAAAACCATAAAGTGTATGATATGCCTTCCTAGTTATAAACAAATTAAATATGAAATTAACGAAGCAACATTTACAAAGAGATTGTACCAAAAAAAGAAAATAGCACAATAAGATTTTTTTGTTATTTGCAATTCATATTCTTCATTAGCGTTTACACTGTTAGTGTCGCCTGGGCGTAAGATCTCAAGATAAGTCCTAAATAAATAGGACCTGTCCACAACAATGACTCAGTACGTTTTGTTAAGTCTTTCAGTGAGACGACCTTTAGCCAAATAGCCACTTTCTTCAGCAAAACTATTGTATATTTTAGTTGTTTGTAGTTACTCAATTTAAAGTGTAATTTTGCAGATCACAATGCATTTTCTCTAGTGCCAGTTGAAGAGAACTGATCTGTGGGCTCCTTAAATTAAGATCTTGCCAAATTCAAACTCAAAATTTATTCAAATTAGCTTTTAAAAGCCCTTTTTAAGTCCCTTGATAATTAGATATAGTAACTACCTGCCGTTCTAAGGAATTGTAATATTGAACTTAATATATTTCATATTTGAACCCACTAGTTATAAACACGTAAATTTTGTATCAATATTTTCTGTTTGACGGCAGCTTGAATGCTATATCAGCGATTGCAACCCGTATTCCTAACACGTCCCCGATGCGGGAAGACGCAACAAATCTCATGAGATGCTAGGAATCTGTTCACAGTATGCTTTCATGTAAACCTTAGCCTTATTTATACACGCTTTGAGCAAACATTGCATACTTTGTAGGTAAAACATACCTTTATTATTATGAGGTATTCTTATCTGCGAAAAGACAGGAATGTAAAGTTTTCGCATGGTTTATGCCAATGAACAAACTAGTAAATTTATTTAAAAATATTGTTTTACAGATAATTTTTAACTTTTAAAATTATATTAATTAAAAGGTGGTTACTTAAGTATTTATCTACATTAGAAAGGATTATCTAAGTGAGACATGGGTTCAATACTTCACATGTGGTCAGCATTCTATGCCTTCTAAGCCACTTGTGATTATTTCCTGGAGAGTCGAAAACACCTGTTAATTATTGATTTCTTCTACGTTTTTTGGAGTTGATCGTTTACATTGTCACATGTGTCTTACGATTTTCAATATACACTTTTAATTCATCACCTTCTTAAAAATTAATTATGCAACCAGTATATGATTATGACAAGTGTCACCTATTTTAACTGAAACCCTCAAGTGCTTCAATTATTTAAAAATTAAAACCCTTTTTAAAAAGTGTTATTATTTTATACTAGTTGGGCCCCGCGGTTGCACCCGCGTTAATTTCGTCGTAACATGATGTTATATAGCCTATAGAATACTTTTGTCTCTAAATTATCCCACAGGAACACACTACCGGTATATAAAGTACACTATATGTTAATCCAGAGTATATTCTATTTGCGAGATAAATTTTAATCCATTCAGTAGTTTTTGCGTGAAAGAGAAACAATCATCCATACGTCCATATATAAAAAATTTCGAATTTATAATATTAATATATTAAAAATAATATAAGACATAAGTGATTAAAATGATTATTCATTTTCGTATCGCATCGTGCGAAAAATCCTTTTAGAGATAGCCGCGAGCTTTCCATTCAACTTCCACAATATCAGCTTTTAATAAAGTGATAAAACGTTTACACCAAACACGCAATATACTTTTTATTTGAAATTTTATCCAGCTTTTTAAAGATTTCATTTGTTTCTCTGAATTAATCCATGTGGAAATTCACAAAAACTTGTTATGACAATGATTCTATGTTGAAATTATCAAGATTTTATGAACATTTTCTTCCTAATTGTAATTTTCTTAAAATAAAAGAGAGATATATATTATACTCTATTTAATAGATCTATTTAAGTGGTTTGTAGGCTTTTGAATGCATGTACTAACGTACATATCCTTTCACAGTGCAGTGTGTTCCGGTATCCAATAAAATAATGAGTTAAATAAAAAAAAAGAAATACTCATACCTATGTATAATAAGTAAAAATATATAGAATTATGTACACACCTATGTAAAACCAATAATGTGTTAGTTCGATACGTTACCCACGTTCTAAAAAGAGACGAAAAAGTTGGGATTGCCCGATTTTCGCTTACAAAGAATCAATTACTTGTTACTCTAATAATTTATTAAAATAAAAAGTCTTTCTATGTATTTAAACAATACACAATATGCATATATTACTTAACATTGTATTTTTATTGATTTTTTTTTGAGTTGTTTTAAACTCACGAATTGTTTCAAACCCTTAATTGTCATCATTGTATCTCGATCTTGATCCATTACGAGTTCGGTTCGCGCCCTTATTTTCTTTACAGATCCCATATGATCCCCATTTAAGAATTTGTCCCTCCTTCCACTAGATTGAACCCATTTAATTGAGTATATTTAATGTCCTTTAAATTCAAATGAGTACGTATAGACATTATTATTATACTTAATAAATTAAACTACTCTCTGCCTAAAATAAAAATATTTAAAATAAAAGTTATAAAAAATGATATGGTTATCTTAACAGTTAAATTTGCGCAAAATCGGTTTAGATGTTAAATTACATAATTATAATGGACCGAACAAACAAACTTTTAAATGCCATCTCTTTTGCCAAAGCCGGCAATCTGTAATTATTAATATCAAAGATCATTTTCTACTCTTACTAGGCTTGCCCATATATTAAATTATAGTTACCTATAGAATAATTATTTTTTCATTTATGTAACAAATAACAAAACTACACATTAATTTTATCGTCTCGCCTTTATCACACACAACATTAATAATCTCGTATTAATGCCATACTAGAGTAGTATTGTTAATATTACTTATTTCTTCCCTTAATACCTCAAGGGATCGCGTCGTGATTTATTGCATATGCAAAGAATAAGAGGGTAATATTTTCTTCACCATAATTCAGCCCGGTTGAGATTAGAGGCCGCCCGTGTAGATGATATATCAATCTATTCATTTTGTGTCTAGATTCGCTTTTCCTTTATAGCCCCATTTATTTGAAATAGATATTGATAGGAATTGAAAAAAAATTACAAATAACAATTACATGAGACACTTAGCGTTTATTAACAAGCGTTGCGTAGGCTATTAAAATCAAATTTTCGGTTCAATGATATAAGGACTTAGTGTTCAACTCGAATCAACATAGTCTAAAATGTATGTTCGAGACCCGTTCGCCACTATTTATGGTCGCTATAAACAAAGCCACGTTTTTGATATGATTTTGTATTGGACTGTAGGTAGTTAGTACCTACGTTAATTGATTATTTGCAAAGCGACATGATTTAGGTGTTAATTATATTCATTTAATAAGTTGTTCGATTGACTTCCGATTTGTTAGCCAAATATATGTATGCATTTAAAAAGTCGTTCGATTGACTTCCGATTTCTACTTGGCTATGGTATGATTTTGTATCAAGAGGAAGATAGTTATTGATGTCAGCCATCTTGTGCGATTGGATTTTGAACAATGTAGATAGTGAATATACTAAATAAATTATTATTGCTGTGTTTTATTGAAGAGGATAACTTAGGTATCAATCGTTCTCTGTAAATTAGAAAAAAAAACACTACGCACTTTTACATAAAAGGTCAAATATAAAAGCCATCAATTGCTTCAATGAATTGTGATGGCCATGGAATCACAAAGAATGACAATAAAATTCGTGAAATATGACAAATATTTATAGTATATATAATCAAATTTTATTATTTTGCATAGTATTTGAATGTTTTTAGTCATTTTCTTTTTCTTATGAATCATGTGTCTTTATGTACACAAAATTTCGTGCCTTCGTGTAATAAGTAAAGTGATATCAGGGCCGAGGGGTAGGTAGGGCTTGCTAAACAATAGACTAATTTATTATCCATGTTGAAGTTATCAAGATAAAGACCCTTGAACGTTTTAAGTGTCGGTTGTGATTGTTTAAATCCTATTTTACATACAATTTACATATTCCTGTTTTTTTATTGAGTAAATTCCAATAAAATAACTGCACCAATTATAAAAATTAAAAAGGTCGATATTTTGTTACTGTCTAAATTAGGTTACTAATTATTTACAAAATAGCATTTAACTATTTTCTTTGGTTACCTATTTTAATTATTTAAAACGATTTCAGTAGTGAAATTAGATTGTTTTAAATTAATAGTTTTGTAAACTACCTAGTTAAATTAAAATTGCAACCAGGGTGTTGGCCGATAAGCGCTGAAAGGGGTAAAAACGGAAACTCAATATGCATACTAATCAGTATTCATTTGCTCGACGATCATTGAAAATCAGATTCCATGGAAAAGAAAATCGATATTATATAAAATTATTTTATAAACCAAAAGTAAATGTGCGCCCGGAAGTATATAATTATTATCAATACCCCAACACACTTATCTTGAGTCCCTCACTCGAATTCGCAAAACTAACTCTTAAAAAATTGAAACACAAGAAGTACAACAATCGTTTAAAATATGAAAATACATGTACACATCACTTACTTTCTCCAAAGCACCGCGGTTTTATCTGAATTGGTCACATGAAATGATATAGTATGTGTGTTGAGCAGAAGGTTCAATGTCACAGTAAAAAAAATCGCTTTGGAAGGTATAGAAGTCTGATCACCTACTTGCCTATAAAGAAGATAATATCAATCAATAAACAGGCCCACTAAGGGTAAGATGACTTATTACATACGAAATGCGAAATAAAACACAATGATACTTGCAGTCTCATTTAATTTATTATTTTCATTATGTATATACTAATGTACGATTGTAAGGTACATCAAAACACGTAATAAATAAGACAGGAAGAAAACCTTATCCAGTGTTACAATAGAAATCTATATTTACGCGAGTTTTACAGATTCAAATTAAATGCAGTTTAAGAGTTGTTAAACCGCGATGTATTTCATAACTCTAAATAGATTAAAAACAACAATACAATGTTCGTAGAAAAACTCTGAAATAACGGAGATAATTATTCATTAACTACAGTTAATCGCATATAATGACGCTATTTTAGTTAATTTGAAACTTTTTTCCTGTAGTTTTTATTGTTTGCATAATATGTTTTTTATTGTTCGCAGTGAGTTAAATTTGTAGTAACTCGCTGTGAACCGCATCTAATATTTGAAGAACTATTTCGAGGCAATAAAAAAATAACATTACGTTGATCATGTTGAGGGTAAAGCACAACCACAGTATACGATTTAAAATCTAGTTAAAATTATATAAAGTGATTTAAACTCTTAAAGTAGCATTTCATTTTAACCGTTTACAGTACTAGAGGATATGCATATGAAAATATTCCGGTGAAATCTATGTGATATGCTTTAAACGTTCAAGTAAGCAAACATCCACAAATGGAATAATATTCGACCCGACTCATGTTCCGGAACCAAGTCTACACCTAAATGTCAACGGTTATGACGAAATCTAACACGCATATTAAATCAAGTCGAGCAGATCTTTCGAATATTGTCATAGTTTTAGATTACAAGTAGGTACGCTAAACAGATAAAAATCTTTGCTTTTAATAAGCGTCTACAAATTAACTGTAAAGAGTTTTCTGAATTCTATTATCTACAATATCAATTCTATGAACGAGTGACAACTCTATAGATGTTCTAGAAACAGTTCGTATAATTTGTTGACATGTAACATTAAAGCGGCTTGTAAAAAAATCTAAACTATTTTACTATATACACGATATTTTACAAATGTATAGAAAACATGAAATATTCTGGGAATAAAAACGTGATATCCAATATATTTTAAGCTTAATGACGCACATAAGTGTTATAAACTCAAATTATAAGTTAAGATTTCAAAAACTATATATTAAGTTTAAAAATTAAAGACTTAATTTTGTAAAATACAATATTTGTGATGGTCAAAGATTACTACTTGTTATTGTCACATTTCTTTTTATTCAATGAAATACAAAAGCGTGGAAAATAATATTATATCGAGAAAGATTACGTCTTATTCTATTTTCTAAGGGAACAACTACTGTACAACTATGGCACTGATTATATTAGATACATAATATTATGATTAACTATTTACTGTTAATATTTATTAACTATTAATTAAGTATTACGATTACCTGGAATGAAAAGGCTGGAATTATAAAGAATGTAATTTCTACTGAGTGATATTTTATATCGAAAACTCAGCACATTATATGAAAGCGTTACTATTACGGAATGTAGTTATTAAAGCCCATTTATTAATTTTATTCTAATAATATAATATAATTTGTGATAAATAGTTTATTATGATATCAGAGTTTTTGTAACTCAATAATCGTGATTGGTTTTAGATCACACGATTGTTATTTTTAATAATAATTATCAATCGTTAGTTTCCTTTCAAAGTATCTATCTCGTAAAACTAGCCAAAGATAAATAATTTTAAATTCCAGCTAAACGTGATTGTAAAATTCTTACTTAATTTATAATATAAATATAATTTATGGCAAAGTATCGTTTTGGCTACAAATAAAATTATAAATATTCCTATTTTATTAACAATGATGTAGTACAGTTTTTGTCTTGATAACAATGACTTAAATTAACAATATTTTAATAAATAATTGACCCATTAAATGCATTGCTTATCTAAATATATAAAAATCAATTGATGTTCGTTAGTCTCGCTAAAACTCAAGAAAGACTGGGCCGATTGAAATGTTTGTCGTAGTCCAGGGAAGGTTTAAACGGTAAGAAAATATGGAAAAATTGCGAGGAAGATAGTAAAAACAACAATTTCATTTGTCCATATAAACTGTTCTACCTACTTTCCTGTCAAACATTTAACGTTCGATTCCCATTTTAGCTTTTGTTAGCGGTACAAAGTTCGCCGGGTCAGCTAGTCTTCAATAAATACCTCCTTTTACGTAATAAAAAATATATTAGAAAATTTGTTGATGATAAACTGAATACAATTAGCACTATCAAAAAGATATGTAATACAAGGTACAGGTACTGGTAGTATTTAACTGGAATTGATAATACTTTTAATATCACTAGCTGCAATGCGTGCATGAAGTCATCCACAATATCGTATCGCAGTCGTGGGTCGTATCGGAGACGTGATGTCTAAATGTCTGCCGTTTGCTTTAACGCTGGCTATACATCCACGTAGACCCGTGTAAAGAGACTCTGGTAGACCCAGCGGTAACGATGGAGATCCACCTACAGATATGGTATTTATTTAAGAAGGAACAAAATGTGATTATGAGAAATTACATTAAGAATTTAATATTAATCATAAAATTATCATCATCGGTAATTAGTACTAATTCGCATTAAAAACTGCTTACAACGAGTTAGAGAAAATAAATATTTTAAAAATTTCTCACAACTTAGATGACACCATACATTTTATAACAATTTATTCTAATATAATATATATAAATCTAATATATCATATACGCGTCTGCGTATTGCACCGGAGGTCTTGGATTTGAATCGTGGAAGGTAGTGCAATTATAAGAATTACGATGGTAATATAGTAATTTAACATAACTTACCAATCCATAATTTCGGGTTGGCCTTCGAAGGTACCAGTAGAGACTGTGAATACCCTCTTACTGGTGGTAAGTCATCCACTTGAAGCATTGCCAATCTCTTTCGTCTTCTTAGTGTCGCAGTGTGCCACATTCCATCATCAACTCTATCTCTGGACTCTACACTTTGAAACCAATCTTCATGTTCTATATTTACTTCTTTAACATCAGTATCAGTGTATATCAATTGCAGCTTCCCGTTACTTAAGCCAAGGCCAATGAAGTCGCGCGGTCGTATACCAATTTTGCGACGCCACATTATAAGCCCAGAGTCGTTGTGAGTACGGAATTTTATTTCATATCTAATACCGCGAGGGCCACGATTCCTAAAATCATAATAGCATTAGGTTGCTTATCTTTAAAATTAATGAGGATGCAAAGAAAAAGTTTAAAGCAGTATAGGCAACATTATAATGAAAGACAACTCCGTAGTCAGCTACGGACACTTCTAAAGAGTGGACTTGGATTGATCTGAGGGACATTCAATAACAAATGTTGTATGAACAGTATAAAACTCGTCTAAAAATAAATGAATGCAGAAAATAACCTTATTGCAGGTTTATTTCAATTTTGGTCATTTAAATATGATGTTTATGTAAATAGTTTAAAATAAATAATGGTATGCAATAGAAATATTCGTCTACGCGACAGCAGTTTTGAATTTATGCTTTTATGCAAAATATACGGAACTTTTGCTTAACTTTTATATTACTCATGCCGTGAATTTTGCACATTCGGAACCAAAGCTGGAATTAATAACGACAGACATTAGGAAATCCGACAAACTTGTTTAATAATTACTGAGGGAAGCATGTGCCTACTAAGTAGGCAGTGGCCATAAATGTTTTATAAGTAAATATTAGTCACGAAATCCTTATTCTGGTTACCCTCATTAGTAATAAATTGATTAAATTATATTCTCATTGAGGGACTTATATTTTTTGTTTGGATTAACTCAAAAGCTCGAACGATTCTAGAAATTCTTTCACTAATAGAAAGGTAGGTGTATGTCATTATGAATATCATATGCAAGGTAACATTTGTTTGTGCCAAACGGATGAAGTTGTGAGATAGTTTTTTATATATCATTTCTAACAATTTTTATGGAAATAGGGCACAAATAATTGTAATATAAAAACATTAAAATATTAAAACAGCCTGTATTTATTCAGCCTATGATCAATCTCTGTCAAAACTTTCTTATGTATATTATTAGCAGGATATAGAAAGTCCTTGGACTTTTTATGAAATAAAATGTTTTGTTACATATAGGGAAAATTAGACGCTCTACTCTGCCTGCGTATGTTGATAATATTTGCTATTATATATTAATGTAAGCCACATTAATTTCTCTAACTCGAAACGCCTTTGTAGATCACAATAGTTGGAGCATGACTAGAATTTCGCATAATCTGAAACTTAACCAAGTCACGTACAAGCACTTTAGAGTGATCTGATAAATCAACTCAATTTACAAAGACTAATGAAGCGAACTACTCTCATTAATTTAACACAGGCATATAAATAATCTGCTACCTATAATAATCTGAACAGACATTAGAACAACAAATTTCAATTCATTCATACAAAATTCAATTTAATTTCATAGAAAAAAAATACAAGTCGTTTAGTAGGTAAACGAAAAACAAAATTTGTAATGTTTAACTTGGCAATAGCTCAATCGTTAGATATTTTTTTTCAACCAAACGTATACTACGGACTATAATGATAATGAAGATATGTTTATATGTTTCTCTATGCAGTAGTCCACCTCTATAGATAAATAATCTGTCCTATGTAGGAAGATGCTAATATAGAGTTATACATAAAATGATATTTTCAACACTTTTTGTTACTCTTGACTTAGAAAATTTACATTGCCTTTCATTCGCATTCAAAATATCTTCTTTTGTAAGATTTATTTTGTTTGCAATTTGGTAATACATTCTTATAAAACATTATTACATTGCTTTTTAAATTGTAAATACTAAATTTTTTTTACTAATTTTGCGCTAATCGAAAGCTTCACCAGATATTTCTAAACTAATATTGCTGAAGCGGTAGATGAAAAACAAAAATAATTCTATCTGTAGATAAAATTGTTATTATTCAAAAGTGAAATGCAAAAAAAAATCACTCGCAATTGTTAAAAAACTGGAGATGCATTAAATTATTTACCTAATCTAATTATTGTGAAGTTATTTAATAGTATTTATTATCTAGCATTCGTCCTTTAACGCTATCTTACGCCATAATTTCCTTCACCAAACAGCGCATTAGTTTGTAAGCTAGAAAATAAAAAGTTAGTAATTGTTAGATAGTAGCCATTTCTGATATCATTAAACACCAAAGAGTATATTTTTATATATTATTAAGTATATATTTTATAACATATTTATTACCTGAATTGTAAATATTTCTAAAGAAATATCGAAACTTTAATTTATAATTAAATATATTGACGTATTTTATGCTTGATTGGAAATAATCATACAATAACTAATTACAACAAATTCTTTAACAATTGATGTTGATTGAAAAAAGTAGGTACCTATTCTTTAAGCCCAAAACCATATCCAGAGCTAACTTCGTTACGTGTGTAATGTTTAAAGCGTGTTCTGTCAAAGTCCTGGATTCGATTTCTATGTAAAAGTTATACTGCATAAAAACCTCATCATCAACTCATATTTCTACTATTCAGTAATCAATGAAACAGACGCAGAAATGTCTGCTTTATGTGCCATTATGGGATTTTCCTATTTCGAATGTAACATTAAAAACATACCGTTGTCACTAAGTGGTTATATTAGGTATCGCCTTGTTACAAATTCATAATTACCTGCGTCCTCCCCGGCTCCTATACGAGTAGTAATTATTTCCATCGAACCGAACAGGTGCTCCATCATTCAACATCTCCACTTTTAATTGCACCTCACAGTTCCTGCCTTCGTAGCCGTCGCGGCATACACACTTATACTCGTTCAATAAAGGTATGCAGGAGCCATTGTTCTTACATGGAGTTAGGCCTAAATGTAAAAAATATATATACTTTGTATATACTATTATTTTACTTTTGTTTTTAAAGCTTAAACTAAAAAAGTATTTTATTGATTGCAAAATCTTTTCACTCATGAATAGCTATTACGTTATACGATGTAGGCTGTCATTCAAAAACAGTGCCTACCTATTATAAATACGTGCTTATACGTATAAGCTTAGTAAGGTTTATCGATATAAATCAATTATAATTTATTTTGGTAAGTATACATTGATGAAAAATGATTATTGTCAGTTTCAGACATATTATACTAGAAACATTGCTTCTTTAATTTTAAACCTTATTTATAAAAATGACTACTTTAGGCCAATATCTTAATAATTGCTACAATAACGTCACAACACACTTTAAAAATATGAAAGTTCAGCAATCAAATAAGAATCATGTACCGCCATTTTGTGATGTTATATCAGTCAAAATAATTTACTATATATAACTTTTTTTTAATAATTTAATAATAATTAATCAGATCCTAACACTTTATGTAAAATTAATGTTATTTAAATGTAGTATCAATTAAATTCAATCAAAAGGTATATAACCTACATAAATAAAAAGTATATAAATATTCTATACAAAATATCTAACTGTAGTTTGCATCATAATAAGAGTTTAAAGTATATATAACAATCCACTTACCATTGCCGCAAGGTGGGCCTGTATACTTAGTGACCCCACTCGTAGCACAAGGAAGCTTCTCTTCCTCAGGAACTACAGCACACTTGGCTGTATCCGAACTATACAAGGACAGCGGTTCCCCATTCACAAAGACCTGTTGCACGGCTCCTATAAAACTGCTGGTCACTCCTGACATTTTGTGGGGACGGATGTAAGAACTGAAAAGAGGGCTTTGTGTCAATCTACCTTTCAATATTATGATTTATACGTCCCGACTTCTGAGAGCTTTATTTTTATATTGTGAGAATTGACGGGTGGTTTTTCATAGAGATATTTTACTTAAAAAAGCTTTTATATATATTAAAACACTCAATTAAGTGTCAAATATATCGTAGTGAAATTTCATAGTTTCATAATATTTTAAGTAGGTACCTACTATTGTGAATTATATTGTATTATTTGTATGTTTAATTTACAAATTTCGATAAAGAAACGAATATTGAATCAAAGCAAACGTCGAGCAAATTTATCATAAAAATTTTAATTAATGAACAGCATTAAAATTTTATTCATTTTAAGCAAGCTTGAACGCACTTTGATAAACGGAGAAAAATCCGTAGAAATAATATTTTTTGTTTGTGCAAGGTTTTATTTTATCCCTTTTTATGAAACATTTTAAAATCTCTTCTTTATGAAAGATATTTATAGCAGAGCAGCTGCATAATTTACATTTAAAATTTCTAACCCAGACGACTTGATACAGCATAATTTTAAATCAACAATTATTAAAAAGTTAATTTATTCTGTTACTATATAAAGCACGAATTTTGGAGAAAATCCATGAACTAAAAGCATGCAAAACTTAGTTTTATGAACAGATCTTCAAAATGTATTGTATTTATTACAACATTTGATTTGACTTTGAATTTATTTCTCCACGTACTGCTGAACTAATTTAAAAACTACTATAGTGCTGGTATTTCTTCCATAAATATTGGAAAATAAATAAGGTAATTTTTTAGTAGCATGTACATCAATGAGACAAATACATGTCAATAGTAGCTATTTAAATATATAAACGACCACAATCAATATTAGCCTATAAATACTTACGGCAGAGATCCAATAAAAAGTGGCAGAGTTAGCTCCAAGTGTGTTAGAGGTGGAGGTGAATGCCCCCTATGGACGGGGTGGTGGTCGAGTTGTAGGCTGCCGTGACGGCCCGCGCGCCCGACACGCACTCGGTGCCAACGACCCTTGCTCACTGATACTGGTGACCTGGTGACGTTGTTCTACTAGTATAAGGCATTTAACTAAACAAGATTACTTAACTAACATTAATAATTAGAAAGTGACTTTATTTGCGTAGTATAAGGATAAATCGTACATAATTTTAAGTCCCATCTTTATACTAAAATTGATTCTGTCTCTGCGAGATAAATAAAATATAACATTTGTCTATTAATAATTAAAATACAAATAATATATGCACGTCTATTAATATTGTCTATTAAGATTATAAATGTAACGGACTTCAATCGCTCAATAGAGTCGATTGCTCTGAGGTTGAGATTAGTATAAAAATGAGAACTTGGAATGAACATTCCTACGATACTTTTTATCTAATAGTAAACAGTAATTTAATTATAAATATTTTCTACCCAATATCCACTACTCTCGTATAATTTGAAAGTTGATTCTTATTTAATGTTAATAGCTAATGAATATTCGGAGGCGTTTAAATTTTAATATCGAATAATGAAGTTAGTTAAAAGTAGAACAAGCCGTACTAAGCCGCGGAAATCCCTTTAAATTAATTCGGTTCAGGAATTCAAAGCTTTACTTACGTGATATTAGCGACGCCACTTCCTAAATTGTACCTAAACTGAAGGTATCCATTAACTAAGTTAATAGCTATAAAATCTCCCTTTGCTTTATTGGACTGGCCGGTGTAGAGCAACATCCCAGAGAATCGGTTCGTTAAAAACCAAATTTCGATTCGGAACGCTTTTCCAAGCCCTTCTAGTGGCATTAATTCGATGTAGCTCGTCCCATTGAATTGAGGAGACCACGTCTCTTGAATAACATTAACATCTGTAAACAGAAACAATTAGTGCCGAACAAAACAATTAAGTCGGAAGGTGAGTTAAGAATATTGTTTACCATTGTTACAAGTATTTCCATTAGAGCCGATGTCTCCAAATAAACAGCGGCAGACGTGCCCTCCATCCGGTCCAATGTCACACAATAGGCCTTCATCATATCCGCAAGGATTCGACTCACAAGGGTCTAATCTTTCCTCGCAATTGGATCCATGAAATCCAATAGGGCAAGTACATGCGTAGTCAGTCATTGAGCCCTCGATAGCTCGACACGTAGCCCCATTTTTACACGGCATACTCATACATGGATTAGATTGACACTCTTGGACGTTTTCTATAGCGACTACTAATGAGTCCGGACGACCCAATTTCTTTGTCACTTGATGACGTATTATTCTCAAGTATTTTACGCAGCCAATAAAACCGCTTCGTGTACCGATATTATCGAAAACCCTATAACAAAATGTAAAATAGATCGTGTGGAGTTATGACGCTGACATGCTTTAATTAACAATGACTCTCAAAGTGTCATATGCACCAGGAAGATAATTTTTCATTTACTGACCTCGAATAATTAGTTGGCACGCTGCCAATATAAGCGTCATCAGCAAGGTCCAAAGCTTTTAAGTTGCCTCTCGATTGTCCCGCCACATCTTCCATACTATCTACAGATAGAATGCCATCTCGATGATATCGTTTTGCCGATACTTTATGATATTCGTTTAAGGTAATTTTTTCCAAAGATGTGAGAACAATTGCCCCGTTACCAAGGTTATACCTTAAATAACAAAAATAAACGTTTTCAATGACATCGTATTGCTCAAAGCTTAATCTGTAAATAGCTACACGCCTCAAGTATACATTACTTGATGTAGGTTATATACTAAATCAATACAGTACCTGAACTCTAAATATCCGTTCACAAGAGCGAGCGAAACAAAATCCCCCGTACCGTCGGATTTCTGCTGATTGTACAATATTACTCCATTTTCAGAAAATGTCTTGAACTCGATATCAATATTCAGCTTATGGTAAGCCTTCAATGCTTTAAGTCTTATATAAGATGAACCATCGAAGGATGGGGTCTCAATATAGCTGATTGGGGAATCATCTTTGAGCAGTGTTTCGCAATTGATTCCTGTGTAATGGTCAACACACACACAGGCGTACGTTGTTCCAGGCAAGTCAATACACGTACCAAGATTGTAACATGGTTCGGACAAACAAGCGCTGTACTCCTCCGTTGTTTCTGCTGATAATTGCTCTGTAAAATTACGAAATTCTTGTGCTACTATTGCTAAAATTAAATTTTTATTGCTTATTTTTAGTTTGTGTGCCGCAGTAGCAGCCCTACGTTTTTTGAACATAAAATGAGGGTAGATAGCAATACCCTCGTTTTACACTGAGATGACCAGCAGTCTTCTCGTGACCACGACCGTTGCAACACGGTCGAAACGTCGAGGTAAATAAATAACGTTTCTTTGCGCGACAAATCCCGCTATATTTACTAACAATGGTTTCAAATCGCGAAAGTCTAAAGTTTATAGTATAGCTTAATTGTATAAGCTCAAAACACAAGCGTTACATAAAGGGCTCACGTTAAGTTTTACAAAAAATATTACATAATGTTAACTAAATAACATGGTTTTATTTTACAGAGTTACATTCAAAACAAGTACAAAGCAAAGTAGCATAAAAAGATATTTATATCAACAATTCATTGAACGCTTATTCATAAAACGAAAATGAATAAATAGCAGTATAAACCGAAACACATTCATTATCGCTTTTATTAGGTCAATCGAAATCTATATGAAAATATTGAATGTGATTTCAAAAGCCGAATCGTGAAGCTATGAAAACTATTGGAACAACGAACTAGAATCATGATGGACAATGAACTTTCAAATAGCCCAACTAAAGCAACTATTGAAAATTGTACCACACCGAACTTTCTACTAAATTTGAAATTTAAAGCATAGACTCCATCAAAATAGAATTATTTAAATATATGAAGCATAGAACTGTCTATGAAAATAAGTCTTATTTTTATGTGATTTTGAATGTATCTTAGGTTTTATTTATATAAAAGACAAAAACTTAACAAAAATATTCAATATTATATAAAATAGAAGTTATGACTTAAGATATATTATTATGTAGATTATTTATTTGAATAGTGACATGATCTAGAATTACGTTTGTTTACTTACCAACGCACCCCTTCCTATGCGTGGTGGGTATATATCCTGGACGGCAAACGCAACCTCCGCGCGCGCAATATGCACCAGGTAATGCGTTGCAATCAAAATTTTCCGTGCAAAGATCGCCAAGCAATGCCCCAACAGCCCCCACAGTAGCTGTTGTTGCTGTTTGAGAACCTTTTGCAAATATGTTTAATTTATTTGACACTCTGTTTTAACAAGTATTATGAATATCACTACATAGTATAAAACAAAGTCGCTTTTTCTTTCTCTATATTCCTTTGTATGCTTAAATCTTTAAAACTACGCAACGGATTTTGATGCAGTTCTTTTAATAGATAGAGTGATTAAAGAGAAAGGTTCTTATATATGTTTTATACGCGTGCAAAGCCGTAGCGGGTCACTAGTACTGTACTAAATTAATAAAATGTTTAAATAATTGCATTGTATCGAGATAAAATTTTGGTACCTTTCAGTAAAGTTAATTTTAATAGTTGTATCTGACCATGGAATTTCATAATTTTTCGCCGTAACATTAAAGGAAAGAAAAGGAAATACGTACGTTAAGTACGATTTTAAAATGTAGGAAATTTTTGTAGAGCTACGAAATCGTAGCCAAGCGACTACTAAGAATATATGCCATTTCTGTAGCATTGTATTGTGAAATTAGAAATAAAGCTGCAATCATTGTACCCATTATGAGAATAGTCAGCAAAAAGTTTTCCTATTAACTCGTACGAACTTTTTCAACAAAGATTTATTTATTTTTCGAGTAATTTTGAAAGTAAATCTATAGATATATTATATTAAGGAGACGGATGGGAACTAGCATTATTAATAACGAATAAGTAAGATAAATCGTTAACGAAGTTGGGACGAGGGACCTTGTACAGTGACAAGGGCAAACAACTCACACAACAAGCTGAACTGTAATCTCAACATTACATGATTAAGATGAATTGACTAGTTACTGAATTCATTGGAACTTTCGACTTCTAAATTCACTCAGGCGTAGACAATTTTCATTATTCAATGGGGCAACACTGTTTACTGAAGTAGAAACCACGACTGAATAGATCAAAAGGGTTTAATCACTGCAAGATAGAGGTGCTTGACTTTACCTAATTTTGTGAATTTGGTTCATAAATGAGAATATCTTTTCCTATAATTAAGTCATAATAAATTTATTTTATATATATTTAGCATATAATTGTACGTTTTCAAAACTTCCTTTTTCGAAACTCGCGGAAAATCTACACTTAAGAAAAACTCGTATATTTCTTAAGTACATATTGGGAGCGTTTATTGAAATATGTTGCAATTAATAATGTTTAAGCATCAATCATTTATAGTAGATATTGAAAAATAATAAAAAATACCTAATGCATGTGACCTAAAAATTGAACGGGTCCCACCTGCGACCTAAATCTTGTTCCCGATATGACGCAATTTTATTACATCTAAATGTCAGCGTTTACTTCTAAAATTATGGTTATTGCTACTTAAATTTATAGAAAATGCAATAATTTTGAGCTCTAAAGAGCTGTTGAACATTATTTCCAAGTTTTAAAATCGTCCAGTTAAGTGCACGTGGAATTAAAGGTAGTTAATAATCCCACTCTAATAATTATAATAATAAAAAACAAAAGAGTGTGTTTGTGTGTTTGTTACGCTATTCTGCAAAGCAATTTATTTAATTATGTTGGTGAAAAATATTTACTCCATAACAATTGACTTATGGATTGATATAAACAACTCAACTCGTGGGCGAGCCAAGCGTGTATTTTTATTTCAGTAACGTTTTCTGTCTTCAGTATTTAAAGTACTTTCTTTTAAAGTAATAAAAGTTCCATCCTGTATAAGCTGTATTCTATCCTGAATCTACGTTTTAAATTAAAGTTTACCATCGACATTATGTTCAGGTGACAAAGAAACTCGTTTATCAATAGAGACAGAACCAGCAATATCATTTTAATTTTCTTACCTTTTGTCTTTTGCCCTGAAAGAATAGTGTCGAAATCACTCGGCGTCTCTTTTCTTGTCCATTCATATTTGTTGTAGTACTTGTCAGGATTAAGTAGATGCCGTGTGGACTTAGAAGCTGCACCATCATCTTGTTGGGTGAATTGTATGGGAGATGATGGTCTCGGAGGTCCAGCAGTGGCCGGTATTTCCGACAATTTACAAGGGCCAAATGCTTGTACTACAATATCCTCTTGAGTTCTACAAGCTTGAAGTTTGAGGTGGCATTCCGATTCGTAAGTTTTTCCGTCGCTTCCGCATACCTTAGAAAAATGGCATATGTGTAAAGATTTAGTTCATTTATCCTACTTAATATTATTATCTAACCAATAGATTGATCATTTTATTAATGATTTATTTAATTATTAAGATTGTCTAAGTTGATTGCCTACGTGATATTAAATTGCAAAATAGCACACACTAAATCATACCTTCTTATTTTAAACATCCACTGGTAATAAAAAATACCTATGCGTGCTTGCAGCCGAAAATGTACGGAATTTTTTTACTTATAAACACTGTCGCCACTCGCTCGTGACCCACAAAGGCTGACAATATACTTTGCGGTGACATAGTAAAAAAATAATACAGTTAATATTATGAATTTAACGAAATTCTCAAGTACGTGCTTTAAAGTTGAATTAAACTTTAAATAAATAAGTAAGTGCACTGTCTCTGACGAAACGTGGAAATTTAATGATCTCGTACTAAACTACGAAGCAGACCGTCTCGCGACGTGGCGTTATGCTTGTATAAATTTCTAGTTTCTAGACTTTTAAAATACAAGCTTATGCTCACTACGTTTGATGAGGATAAAAAATGGACTTCGATTACAATCTTCAAATTATTGAAGTCTCTATATTAGATAATTTTTAGTAAGATAGTAGATAGTTTTAGATAAATTCGTTTGGTATTGACGTCGTGGTTTATTTTGGTGTTATGACGTCACTCAGAAATTTCAAATAATCTCTTTATTCAATCTTTACAGGATTGGAATTTTTTTATTGCCGAAACCTCACATCAATTGAATTGCCAATTTATTATTTTTTATCCTAACTCCTCTAGATATAAGGTTGATATAAGTTATAATTGAGCAGTGTTGTAGGTTTTTGTGATACCAAATTGTACATGTAACGTTCTACGTAATGAGAAAGAAAGTATCCATAGTTGTCATAATCAGCCCCATTTATTTCTTTCAACCTTACTTTTCAGCCTTGAAGTTACCTTCGCCTTTCTAGTTACTTGTATACTAAAATTGAGCGCAATCAATAAAAACGTATAGGTACCTAAGCGTGAAAGCGTAACTCACTTTTGCATATAAAGTATTATATTTGAAAGGATTTGAATGTTATGAAATCACAAATCAAATGCGATATCGCAGTCAAACATATCAAATGCAAAATATTACATAGTTAAATGTTGGCTCGATATTACAATGCTGCAATGGACAATCCTAAACGTATTGACAGATAGCCAATTCATGTTTCGATTGCTAGTATGAACAAAAGATAAATTATTGCTATAAAAACATATAAAAAAACATTGCCTGCCAGTTTATTAAAGATACTTTAATTATTATTATTCTCCTTATTGTTTTATAAAAAAACAATATCATTTGCAGAAAAGCCCAAAAAAAGATTACATTTTTATGTACGTCCGTTTTTGTCTACTCGCAACTACTTAAAACCTTAAATGATAAAGAACTTGCCATGAATCTTATGGCACTAAGTACAATTATTTTTGGCACCGCATTAGGGTCTGTACATGTCTATTTGTCTATTTTTATGCAACTTACGCAAATCTTACTGCTTGGATTTAAATACTGTTGCGTATTGCGTTGTCGTATTCTATATTATATAATACATATTTATACAATGCGACATGTATTCCCTTCTTATGTATTTTGATTAAAATCAAATGTATCTATAATTTTAGTGCATCGCACTGTATTTGGGTCTAGAATAAAGATCATAGTCGAAAATATATACGGAGTACTTGTGCGGATTTTTGTGGAGATCTCTCACAATATTATTAATAAAATATTCAACCTTATACCCAGTATTGTTTCTTAAAAACCTTTCCGCTTTAATTACGCCATTAACGTTCTACGTAATGAGAAAGATATTTAACTCTTAAAGAAATTCAGAGTTATAGCTTTTCAGTTAATGGCTGAGACGTTAAACTGAAGGATAAATTATAAAAAAATATTAAAAGGTTTAATTCGAAATAAAGTATTAATAAAATTCTTTTTAATTTGTTGGCTTCGGAGCTCAATTTTCGTATAAAATGTGTATTATGAAGTTTAGTTTTGTCTAGTTTTTTTTTTTTAGTTTCTTAAATTATTTTCTTAACTTCTTTTGCAAAAATCATCAACATCTTCTCTTTTAAAATTAAAAGATTTTCTTCTCTGGATTCGCATAAATAAACAAGAAGTAACAAAAGTTACTTAACTTTGTTTAACTACGTCCCTATTGTATTACGGGCTTAGATTCCATAGACACATATTTGCGGTAAATTGAACATTCTCAGATAAAATATCGTATTCTATTAGTTTCGTTTTACCTTCGAAATAAAGGGCCATCTGGGAATTTCAGTTGGTTATTAAACTATAGTATCACATAAAAAATCAAAGAGATGTTTTAGAATTATCGTAAGCAAAACCTAACATGAGTGTTTTATAAGTGACAATATTATGATTTCAGATTTAAGCAAATATGTAACTAAACGATCACAAGATAGCTGGCAAAATGGGACGTTGGTGAACATTGTGTACAAGACAGACAAGCTTTAAGAAAATACCTTTTCGTTGTATAAAGTATCTGTCTCATCTTTCCTATAGGCTATATCAATTAATCAAGATAGGCAACTTACCAACATATTGAGTTCGCTGTCAGGACACGGAGCGGCCGCGCACTCGCACAGAGCGCCACCTGTTCGCTCCGTACAAACAGCGCCAAAATAACACGATAACTCTGCGCACGATTCTGCTATTGCCAAGTTCTCAGCTGCAACAAATTTAACATCTCTCTTGTTACCTTATATTCTAATCCAACCATAATTTAAAGAAACTTAAAATGACTTATGAAAATCTAAGTTTTAAAGGACGTAATACGTTTAATGCAATTACTTCTATTTATTTGGAATTAAAAATACCGTCCTGACATTTTTCGGGTTTTAGTCTGTACATACTGTAATAACAGATAGCTATTTAGTTCTGACTTATTTATAATTGTACCTAAAATAGATTATATATAGCGCTTTCATGTTTTTGAGCGTTATTTTTAATAACTTGATGTCTCTTTTTCTATCATCTTCTCTTGCGTGTATCAGATTCAAAGATTCAGAGATCACAGTTATCAAATTTACAGTAATAGACATTTTTTAAGTGAATTTTTAAAAGAAGAATTCTTAGATTAATTCGATACAACTGAGTCTATGTTATGTCGAGGAATTAACAAAATATATATTCGAGTATGTTTATCTATAGGTATGAGGTCGGACACATATATATTACATACCTACAGTTTATTCTTTATTTCTTCCTCACTTCAAAATTTATTTGTGACTGTAATTATTATTTGAAAAATTTGAATTACTTATATGTCAAAGTCTGTTTAACTATTTATTTATAATTGTCTTTTGCACACGGGTAATATTGTATTTTTTGAAAGTATTTCTATAACATCTTGTAATTTACTTTATTGGAAAAATAAATTGATTGCTAGGGCTACAAAAAATGTTGTTACTGTATAGTACTATTCTTCCTCAGACTTTACAGTTGTATAAATAACAATCACGTACAAACTCACACGTTCATATGTTCCCAAGAGTTGACAGTCGTATTTTGTGTCCACGTAATTTTCATGTATTTACTTGCATAAGGAAGCAAATACTTGAATATTGAAATAATATTGGCAAATTTCGAAATGAACGAAATACAATAGTTTGCAGAAATATTTTAAACACGTTGTTATACATGATATTATTAATTTTATTGAAATATCGAGTAAAATTAATAATGACGGTAATATACCCGTAACTCCGAAATAAGAAATAATAAACAATGAATATTATAATCAATTGAAAACTTTCATTAAAACACATTACATTAAAACAACAATGTAAAATACCTTTACCTTTTGTAATCCTAACTACCTTTTATTATAAATCAATCAAACATCATGAAATTTTGACTAAAATCTATCAGACAAGTACAAAAAAGGAAATGAGATCTACACACTTCTATCAAGAAAACCAAGACATCATGGCAGGCAAAGCCGCGTTTAGTATTTCAGCCATAAAGTAACAAAACAACGCAATCTTAAAACTCAAAGTTATACAAAAAGGTTGCTCAATCCTAATACAAAAATAAATTCAGCCCGGTTCATTACGCTCGCTAAACGTGACGCGTAAAACATCTCTTTCAATTAAACAGCGTGAAATTGTATCATGTTATTTACACGCTAGTACATAACGAGGCGGCGATTAAATGTCTAGAATACTTCGGAATTTCTGCCAAGATACGCAACTCAAGAAAACATTTCCTTTACAGAGTAAACTCTTCGGGATTGTTCGTACAAACTCGCTTCTAGCTTTAATGCTACAAAGCCTACTATTGTTGCTTTTAATCTTAGTTAAAACTTTAATCATTTTAAACTTAGAGACTGTGATATGGTTTTAAGTTTAAGCAGAAACTATAAACTTTAAGATATTCTATTTTAACTAGTAATTGCTCTAAAACAGACTATATTTACATTTTCAATTAGTGTTCGATAGTAATTTTAAAAACCCAATGTATGCATGCGGATATCATTAAACAGTTTGCAGCCATCGAGTCAAGCCAAACACCACAAAATAGTATTATAAAAGTGTAGTTGGACCCTTTACTGCACAATATCTAGTAACAACACTTTATAAGCACCTATTATGCAAATTACTCACGATCTGAACAGCCGTTAGGTCCCAGTCGTCTCCTATGATCGGCACACACGGTACACTTTTGTCCCTGAACTCCAGGCCGGCAGACACAACGACCAGTCATTTGTTCGCAATCTTCTCTTACTGAACCAAATGCTGAGCACCCACAAGCTATGCAAAACATAATAAATATTATATTTATTCGTTCGTTTTATTTATACACTTATAAGAAAGTAGTAAAAATGAATACGGAGAGCAACGGGCGGCTTCATACCTTTCTAGCGGATCTTTTGACAAAGATCGTCGAAAAGTGTAATAAGTATTTTATATAACTACTACCTATACCACCTACCACCTGCTACTATCTAAAGGTAGCGGTTGGCGTCCGAGACCGCGACGCGAGACCGAGACGCGAGACGGTTAATAAAAATATAAAACATTGCTCGAATTACGACTTATAAATACACACAAAAGTGGCTGCTAGTTAAAAAAGTAGCTTACGGATGCATCCAGTGTGTCCTGAGCCTATGCGCGGCAGACCCCAGTACCCAGGCTCGCATCTGTCGCACTTGAGCCCGCCTACGCCCGGCCGACACACGCATTGACCGCTATCATCGCACTGATCTGACACCGACCCCAGGCGATTGCAGCTGCAACTTGAACTTGTTATCGGACAGCCCTCCTCATTAGGCCCCAAAGCTGACGTAACACCATCCCCACAACAACCGAAGACACTCTCCGAACAATATACAACTTTCTTATCCTCATCTTGTTTCATGTCATCTGCGAATAAATTCAAATATATACCAGCTAAGTACTCGTATCATGAAAATGCGAGCAGCTGTCTGCAAAATATGTCTGTATAATATAGAGATACCTACTCAGAGACTTTCTGTGTTATACATACTTCTTCCTAAAATACAAGTCAAAATAATCGTTTCAGTTTTTCATATAGTAAATATAATATGTTAGTCTATTTGTTAGGCATTAAAACCACTGATTAGATTCGGTCTTCTATTGTGACTTAGAATACGTGTATTAGATGTGTTTTATCTTGATGCGCCAACTAGAAGACAAGTATACAGTGCAGGACTGTAAAAAGCCTGTAAAAATTCGCTTTTCTGCATATAAATTCAAATTTAAGAGCCCAAAGTACATTTTGTAACATCAGAATAAGTTAAAGCCGTTACGGCGTGCGTGAATTTATCCAATTTACTCGGGCTTAAACTATCCTGCAAAGTTCCGCAAAATGGAGAACTTGACAAATTTTTATATGTAAACAAAAATGGAACGTACGATCATCTACATTAATAATTTTACACATTTTTTAACTGAAATCATCACATATTCAGTTTAACTCTCGAAACGCTCACCCACGGGATGAGCTTTCTGTTTTGCATTTGAAATGTATTTTATATTTTGGAATACGTAAAATTACGACTTAATGCGGCGAGAATTACAGAAAACATTAAATCGAACATCTCAATATGCTGGATTAAATTAAATACCTACATCATTAAAATTAAATAGAATCAGCTTGAGGTTCTGAGGCGTAGGGCAAGCTCCATTAGATTATAGTGCTTATCCGAATTGTTTAAGTAGTTTTTGGATCAAAAGAACCGTTTTAGATTATGTATTTTGTATACATTAATACCTTTTTTTCAGAATTAATATTTAGGGTCCTACCCTATTGTAGTTTGAGTAGAAAAGGTCCAAATATTTACTTGCACTGTGTAATAATTAAATACCTACTATTATATTATAGATAAGCTCTAATTATGACATGGCTTTGTGGTGGTAAAAACAGTATAGATTTTATTATTAAATTTATTGTAGTCTACGTATAATTAAATTATATAGCCATATATACACCATAACACACATGAGTAAGAATGTAAGCATTTTAAAAATCTTCCCTATGATTTGTATAAAATTAAATGAGCCTTACTTTTTGGACAACACCTAGCAGCGGTGAGAGTGATGTGGCAGTAGCTCCCTAGAGGGCAGTCTTGACGGTGGGGCCCATTCCCGCAGTCTATTTCCAGACCCGTAGATAAATCGATCATTGCTTTGCTGTTCCCACATGGCCTCACTTCCATGCCTATAAATAGGATATTATTGTAAGGTTGAATTATATAAAAACACATTATCTTCATCATATTTTTAAAACTGCAAGTGATTTAAAATAAATATGTAATATTTATTATATTGTAGACTTGTAATTATCACGCAGAACATCACCTGAAAAATCCGCATATCTCTACTACTCACTTGGTAATAATAGGATAATGATTTATATATAATGATAAGCTCGATCGCTAACTTTACACATAAGTGAGACACATTAAGAATATTTAAAATACCTAAGTAATAAGTTTAAAAGTAATCTTAATTTATTTATGATAATATAATGAATTTATCAGTTAAAACTTTATAATTTTTTAAAATATCTACAAGAATAATCAAAGCAAACCTTTACATAAATCCAACGGGCGTAATCTAAGCTCTAATTGTTTCTGGCATCCCTCTTTCCGCATCGCACACAAACTTGGGTAAAGTCGAAAGTCGGACGCACAGACTGGAAAATATTCATCTTCCGTTGGACATTCGAAGAGACAGGAACAACGAGGATAGCCATCTAGGCCAATCTCGCAGCTGGCGTCAAAATCGCAATGGATGTCGCGACAAGCAGATGCACTTGTCAATTCTCCTTCTGTTGCTCCCAAAGAATCCGTGGACTCTAACTCAGCCTCGGTTGTACTCATCGCGGTCGTAGCTACCCACACCATGCAAATATTTGCGTGTTAGTTAAACGATAAAGCGGAAAGTTAGTTAACTGATCCGAGAAGGTCGCTTTATTGGAATTACAGCCAACAACCGGAGTTGATAGCGGTCCGATAGTAAATATTTTGTTTTCGATCGAACAAAACTTTCAGTTTTATGATGTTTATATAACAGAAGGTAGATATTGCTAGTCATGCTTTTCGTTTAGTGAATTAAGCTACTTACTCATAGCTATAGGTGGTACAACAGCTAGTCTGTCCTTGCAATTTCCATAGAAAATGACATGGAGTGTTGTTGGTGGTGGTACTCCACACGCAGCTTTTTGAAGTTCGCATTCATTGGGATAAGTTTGCATAGTACTACCGCACACAGGTTCATGAGGAGCCCCCATACAATCGGTGGGGCATAAGCATTCCCCAGCAACACAATGTGCTCCGTAAGAGCATTGCACTCCTTCGCATAGAGCTATGGAAAAATATTAAATTATATAAAACTTCGAATTACAATAAAATGTAGCTTATTTAATAGCGTAATTGATAAATATTAAATTAAAACTACAGCGAAATTATATAAAATGTATAAAATAATCTTTACCGAGCTTCGATATATCGCTTCACCAAACAATCTAAATCCATTAACTATATTTTGCGTTAAATAATATATCAGTTAATAACCTCGTAGTTAAAATAGGTTAGTAAATTAACAGTTACAGACAGACATGTTTATATTTTTTTGTTTTCGGTGAGGAATGGGGGAAGAGACCGTGCAAATTTAATAACGATTGTTTGCTACTTTCCAACAAAATGAAATCCTCGTGATCGCGGACGATTACCGCTCCACGAAAAACTGGTTGCGAAGAATTAAAAATTATTTGGCTTCTGAAAAAAGAAATTTGGGAATTTGGTATGTCTGTTAATTAAAAAGTTTTTGATAGCTGGGCCAGAACCAGATAAATCTCGCTAAAGAATGAGCTGAACCGTTTCTTTTGCACTTAAAACAGAGCTGTTAGAAAAACTTATTTTTAAATAGTCGCGTCTGTAAGTAGATAGGTTGGCATTACTCTGATAATATATTCAATGGGCCTTGCGCCGAAAGGATTCGATTCCCAGATATAGAAATATGGTTTAAAAATCATAGAAGCCAAAACGTACCACATAGTTACTAAAATTTGACCCGAAATGAACTTAATTGAAAAATAATTACCTAAATGGTATGTTTCATGTAATGTCACTTTAATTTCGTTTTCGTCAATGCTTTTAATATTCCTTTCGTTCTTTTACTTTTGAACTCATATTGAATAACAAATACATTATGTAAATGCTTAAAAATTTTGTCTATGAATATCTACTAATTATAAACGTCCACATTGTCTTATTTCTGAAAACCATTACTGATAACATATTAAATCGAGCCGACCTTTGCTGTGCGATCTACATAGTTAAAATAATATCTAAGAATCAACAAAAAATCAATTATATCTACTCAATTTAATCAACTCATTATAAGTTATTGAATATAAGTTATATGATGACTAGTAAATAATACACTCTAACAGTTATTAGATAACATTGTATATAATTCTAATAACTATTAGAGTTATAGAGTATTATATATACGCGAAGGTTGCAGATAAACATAAGTTATGGGAAGGCCAAGTGTTCAACATACGTAGATAAGTGTAATATTAGCTGTTTAGACCCACGTTCATAATCCCCGAAACTTTATCTCGATTGTACATAATACACTAATATTAAAGTTCTCATACTACTTCACAGTTTCATAACATCCTTTGTGTCCCGGTTTCATTAATACTCGCACGTTGACGTACACTAATTAAAATTTGGACTCTTAATACTGACAAAGTTTATTATACTGAGGTTTCTGGCTTGAAAATTCAATATGGATCTAAAATTTGAAATTATTTTAATATTGTTGTTTGCGACTTTATTGTTAAAATCGAGACAAAGTAACACATGTATTTAAGCTCCCATTAAACTATTTGTTGGTCAGATAAAATTAATATCTAAAAAAGTATTCATAATAAGATTACACAGCCAAATTTCTTTAGTATATTATATTTTATTTATAATTAGTGTATTTTTGTAATAAGTACCAAAATAGAAGATTTTACTGAATGTATAGTGCAAAAATGCTATTTTTTTATATTTTATGTCTGACGAATTTTGTACTAACAAAATAAATTTTCGTTCAGATTTATCTAGTAACTATATATTTAGACTATATTCTTTGAGGCTATGTGAAAGATAAGAACTATGGCTTACAATTGATGAAATAAATCAAATAAGGAATTTGTGAAGTTTTCGAAGACAAAGCTGCAAATGTGCGAATCGGTGATGCAAAATTTCATAAAAAGAATATGGTCCAGCAAGTAGGTACAGCCGTGGCCGATTATGCTTTTAATTATAAATGGTATACAATCATCTTTATGAAACATCCGACGATTTTCCTATCCTTTTTTTATATCAAAATAATTATCTTATTAGAATACCCTGTATTATAATCACATATTAGGCAATAGTACTAACTATGATGAAACGTACATAAGAGACGCCGCATAACCTATTCAGTGAGACTAGTTCTGTAGCAATAATTAGGATTTAGTGGCAAATCTATTCAGACAAGGTGTAACCAACCATACAATATTGCCCAGTTTAGATTGACTGAATGGCTTATCTAAGAATTTACTACTGAAATCGGAGGCTTCTAAGGGGTTTGAAATATTAGACTTTGTCTGAATTTAGTGGTTTTGACAGATCCTCAATTTGGGTGTAGATGTGTTTTTTGTATGTTTGTTACGCGGTTGTGAAGCCAGTTCTGATTGGATTTGAATGATTCCTATTTCAATAAAGGGTATTAAAATTATTGGACAAATTTCATCAAAAACTAAAAATTTGAATACAAATATAAAAATTTCGTTCGTATACTATGTAATAATTTTATGTTTATAGATACTTTTAGAGTATTTTGGCAAAATAAGCAAAGATATTTTATCAAGAATTGTTGTCTCTTTAATTTATTCATAGAGATCTTAATCTACTGGGGATAAATTAGATTTTATTGGTTCTAATATACCTACTCTAATAACAAAAATTTCTTTAATACGTCAATCACGCATGACATTAAAAACGTATTATTACAATTATATTTTATGGAATATATTATGGAACAAACAGTGATCACTAATAAAAATACAGATAAAATAATTTTACAACTAAAAAGACATAGCAACGAAATTAATAAAATTTACATTACACTAGATTAAGCAATTTATCAAGCAAATAATAACTTCACCTAATGACTCTCACATTAACTTAAAATTCACAACCACTACTAAATTGGACTTTCCCTTTCTAAGAACGACTATAGACTGTCTCCTTCTAAGAACAAATGTAGAACTCCGTCTAACAGCCAAGCACCCGAATTACAAATCCCCGCTCCCGACACACATAGCTTCGAAGCAGGTTAGCACGCGCCTGTGTTAACGACAAGTTTGAACACGAAACCCGCCTCGAGTGTCTACGACATCAGACGACCGAACTTATCATCATTCTAGATTTTTTTTTTATTTGATTTTATTCTAAATTCATCTTATGTACGTAATACCTGGAAGTCACAGATTCCTATAATATAGTTTATTCTACAACAGGACCCTGGGATGTGTTTATGTAAATAAAGGATTTATTATTATTAAATACAACACGCACAAATCTTTACTGCAAATAATCAAATCAATGTTTGCGTTAGACCACGGCGAAATTTGAATCATTCATGACAAGTAAAACCACAGTAACCATTGTAGCGTACCCGCAAATTACCACGACATATTGCGATGGACATAATGTTTGTACCATATATAACATCACACAACTAATTTTCATTCAATATAGTTTATTTCTATACTGTATATATACGGTGCTGCAAAATACGTAATAAAGACCTCGTCATTTCCAAAAATTAAATTTATGCAATTGGACTAATGATGCAAACAGTAGCAGTCTTGCTGACAATTAATATATACTAAACTAGCTGACCCGGCAAACGTTGTTTTGCCATATTAGTTTTTGGGGTGGCCTACCCTTATCACTTAGGGATATGAAAAATAGATAGTAGCCGATTCTCAGACCTACTGAATATGCATATAAAATTTGGTAAAAATCAGTAAAGCCGTTTCGGAGGAGTAAGGTAACTAACATTGTAACACGAGAATTTTATATATAAGATATAAAAATTCCAAAATTATTGGCTGTTCTGTCTAGACGGCATAGCGACCTAATGTTTGATGGTGGTCAGACACACAAATATACACATAAAAAAGTTACTCATTCCGGATATAACTTATTAAGATTCTTGAATCTCTTTACAAATATATCTGAAAGTCTGCGAAAATACCATTCTGAATCCTTAATGTGCAAAAACAACAATATTTTTTACATACGGATCGCTCTTTTTGAAATGAAATTTCTATACATATTTTAAAAGTCTAATAAAGTTTTGAATTCAACGCTCAACATAAATCATGTGAAGCCACAGAGATTCAACATAACTTGTTTCTTCCCCACGGACAATAAGGTATCTAAGAGGATTTCTTTACGTAAAAATACCGTAGGAATAACAGATTCAAATAACAAGACATATTTTTTTATTAAACAAATCTTTACAGACAAGTAGGTTGTCAGCCTTCTGTGCCTACCCAACCCCAACATTCAATAGTCGCCTCCGGGATTCGAACCCAGGGCCTCCAGTACAACACGCAGACGCGTAAATCAAGCCATGGAAGCGGTTCAAAAAAGTATATGCTGTGTATGTATGACAAATTTTGTGAATCTGTCTGTACAGGTTAATAGGTGGTAAGCCGTCATTACCTATTCAACCGAAACATTAATTGTTTTCCCGGGAGACTTCGAATAATTTTATTACAAAGCGTCTTCCAGAAAAACATACTTGGATATACATGTCACCGGAGACTGTTAATCCAATATAAAACATTGCACCGGGTTTCAATCAAAAATAGAATGTGTGTAGTATTTAATGTATTATTTTTTAAAAATGAGTAGATTTTTTGGATTTGTAAGGGACCAATTTTAACCATAATTATTGCTTGGAATTATTCTTATTTATTTAATATTATAGTCTATATTGATAGTCTTAATAATGAATATTACATTCGTTTTATGGCACTCACCACAGTCCCCATTGTAAGCCAGCCGAAGATCGCTCTGCTCGCGACAAGCAGTGGAGTCTAAATCGCACTGTGATCTGTATGTTTGTCCATCAGTTCCGCACACTGCATCCTGTCAGAACCACGTAGATAAAAATTATATAATACATTGTAATAACAATTAATGAGAATTGTATGAAATGTGACAGTGACATACAATAGTGTTGCAATATTTTTATAGTTTCCGTGACATTAGTTCCTCAAAATGCCTAGTTTCCTGCCTTGGAGATGCTTTATAAATTTGCATGAGACATTTTAATTTATCTAAAACACACAAAAACACGAATTATTCCGCCTTTATGAATTGTTTTAAATTAATAAAATCCATAATCTTATTTTTAAGTATCCTTTAAGAATCTTTTTAAAGTATACATTTCGCTCGGTTACATTTCATAACATTAACTTTATATAATTAAATAATTTTTATTGTTAAGAGCTTTTAATAAAATTAAAACAGTGATTTAATTAAGCGCATCGTTAATTCACTGAACTACATTTACAAATGTACTATCTAGCTTAGGAATGTACAATTAATCATATAAATGTACATTGTCTATTAGTAAATAGCGTCACGCAATTTCGTAATAAGACTTCGCGTAGATTTTCATTGATAAATGAATATGGAAAAAATACCTCGCATAAATAAATAAAAAGCCCAGTCTATTAAATTGTAATATTTATGTAAATGCTAATAGGACATGCGAACAAATTGGAAATTTTTAATGAACATTGACGTAATGAAAAAGGAAATATTCAGTCATATTTTTAACGACTATTGCAAATATTTAATGAAGTTTTATATATCATAATTATTATGTTTGTAATGTACATGTAACAGAAACTGAAGGCTTTTTTGTTTTATTTATAGAAAATACCTAACTAAACTCATGGTGGAAGTAATGTTTTTATTAATACAACTTACGAAGAAATTCCTTAATAAGAAAACTTATTTCTTGAGGATTCTTGACATAAGATTAATCGTACCTGTGATTCAGTACAGTTGTGGTTACACCGACATAAGGGGCGGGCAGTCAGGGCATCCACCTCGCAGTCACCACCGCCAAGGCACACGATGTCGCTACACGTCACTGAACAAAAACACCTCAACTTGTACAATCGTTTTTACTGGATTTGTAGCCAATTGTTTTAAAAATCATTTTGAAATTAGTCTCTAAATTATTCGTAAAAGATTCTAAAGGTACAAAAATGTATGAATTAATTGATGTCCGCGTAGATAAAAATCTGTTCAGTAGCTTTTACAAAGGTCTGACAAATCTCCTACTAATCTAGACTACTTCTCATCTTCATTTGTTTGTTTAGACATTAGACAAAATTACATATTTAACCTCCGTGGCTAAGTGGTTCATGTATGTTATTCTAGAGGTCCTGGTTCAAATGCCGACGAAAAAAAATACATGTTTTCATTAGATAACCACAGTTTAACCATGCCTGTAAGAAAATTCTGAGTAAAACAAATGGAGAAATATATCCGCTACACGCCCTACTAATGCGATTTTATAACCTCTTAATAAATATCTTAAATAATGTAATATATAAAAAATCCTTCTTATAGTTTTTGTGAAAGAATTACAGATATTCAACTATCCGTACAAATCTGGTCTTCAAGTAATATTACTGTGTTCTATTTCCTTTTACCATAGATTGCTTTGGTAAAACGCCTTATTCATATTTCAAATGTCAAAGACACGAGAGTCAAGCCTTCAAAGACTATCTCAGAAATTGAATGAAGTTTCGACAGAGTCTGTTCAAAATATCTAAGTCGTAAATCTGTCCATCTACGTCAAAATAAATGAAGCAGAATATTCTTAAGCCAAAGAGAATGTCTTCGAAAGCAATTCTCAAAGTAGCAAGCTAAAACCTGAAAGAAATTTCATTAAAATATGAAAGCTATTACTGAAGGATAGCGTCGTTCAATATTGATTCAATAACCAATAAGATTGTGTAAAATTAATCCTTTGTCTCCGCCTATTAATCCGTGCCTCTTTTCAATATTGACTGGAGCCATTTTAATCACTAATTGACATTTCAACGAGCGCTGCTGATGGATTTGATGCTACTAATCAACGCGCGTCTATTTGATGTGAATTAGCTATTCAAAATAAGGGCCAACTTGATATCGTACTTGAATAGCAATAGTCTACATTAACCTGTCCAATTTGATAGACCTTTAGACAGCAATTAGTGAGCGTTAAACTTCTATTCCATTTTTATTGCTTTTTAACTAACGCTTCGTTATATAAATTTCGATTTTATTAGTATTTTGTTTTCTGAAAACATCGTAGTCAGTAGATATTAAAAAACAAGCTCCTTATGAAAGCATTTTTACGCCAAAGGAATCTTGTGCGCCTTTTATTGACAACTTTATAAAAGACGAAGACTTTCATCACGGGAAATTGATAGCGATTTTTCTTCCGAGGGAATTTTATAATTGATTTCATCTTTACTTTCACATTCGCTGCGGAAAGCGGGGCTTAAATCTGAATGACTGATGAAAATATTCCCAGGTACCGCTTTAATATTAGCGAATAACAAAAAGGTTAGTAAAAATCGTCTGAAGTATGCTTCTGAAAAGACTGATAAATGACCCGAAAGAATTATTTCTACAGAATTACGTATCTGTATAATTGGCTGGTTAGCCATCAAACATATTTTTATTTACTACGATGGTTGTATAGGATTAGTTGAAATTTATTGCTTGGTTTTGATTGCATTTTAGTTTTGCGGCAATACTTAGCTATTGTATTTACCTTGTAATGATTTAAGATTCACTATATGATATTAAAGGATACAAATCTCTTTAATAAATAGAACCATAAGTTTCAGGCTCCTACTACCATATTCTATTAATCTCTACATTCGAATTCACTTACAATCTCACCTCACGACGCAATGCAACGTTGCACAGTATATGGAGACTACAACGAAACCCGCAATGAGTTCACTCAAATAATTTACAGAATACCCCATAGCTATCAATAGACCATTTTAAAATCAACAATAATTGAGATGATATGTATTCATAAACGGTCGATTTAGTTTCAAAAATATATTTTTAATTACAATTTAATTATAAAAACGTTTTAAAAGTTAAAAAATTGGCTCGGCAGCTGAATGATATTACGTATATTCGACATTATATTAAAACTGCTTAGTTTCTAAAATATTATCTTAGTTGAGTGCAGTGTCTCGTTTAGTTGGCACCGGTTCAAATCTCCTGAGCTACACTAGTATAAAATATACTATTAGATAAAATAAATGTTTTACGTTTAAAACTCTTTTTAAACTTTATAAGTTGAATAAAATATTATTTTTAAACTGATGGATATTTTGCATAGCGAATATTTCATGAAATAATTTTATGACATATTTATGGCTTGGCAACACCATAATAGGATACCGCATTCAAAGCCATTCTGCATTTTTGGATTCACGTACAAAAATCAAACTGATTTATAATAAAATGGTTGTGCTACTGTCTCAAATACTTTAGTTTTCTATAAATAATCATAATCTTCGCCCATGGCTTACGTTTAATCTGAACATACTTATTTTTCGAATAACTTGGTATTTGAAATTATTTTGCAAAATCTTTTTTTTTTGCAATTTTTGTATTTGAAAGAAATTCAATATCCCGCTTTGCAAGTGTTTAGGTAAGCCAAGGCTATTGAAACTGAAACTGGTTCCTTAAAATTTAGTCTATGTTTACTTACAACAAGTGCCATTATACAGGACTTTGAGCTCATGCTCCCCAATGCCGTCTTGACAGGCGTGCATGCGCATCTTGCATTCACTCCCATATGTATTGTGATCTGACGCACAGACAGGTGCCAGATTTGAATCACAAACGGGGCATGAACACCGCGCAGTTCCACCGTGCGCTACGCAAGCCCCGCCCCAAGGGCAACTTGCCTTTGCGCAAGGATTTTCTTCACCTGATAAAATAAAATTCAGTATAAAGTCAATTCAAATATTTTGTAGCAACACATTCAAATTTATCGAACATCTATAACGTTAAATTTAGCAAAATGACGGAACGGTAAAGCTAACTAAGTATTTTACTTGTCCGATAAGAAAGATTTAATGATTATGACGCAAAAATATGTTTCTAAAATTGTATAAGCCATTTTAGTTTAAAAATAGTATAGAAATTTTTAAATCATTAGAAAGGGGATCCTGACGTAATTATGTTTTTAATAACACCTGATTATATGAACACAATATTCATAATAAATAATATCATACAAGTACATTTTCAAGAGCACTATTATTCGTGTGACAACAAGCAATAACACTGCTATATGAAAGTGCTATTTTGTTATTTATATAAATATTCTTACATTTGATATTTTCAAACGAAAAAAAAATCAATATATTTACCACAAGCTCCCATGTAAGCAACTCGAATGTCCCGATTTTCCAAGCACGCAGCGCGATGTAACAGACAAGGATTGTCGTACGTCCGGCCATCGCTGCCGCAGACTGGTCTCATCACCTTCTCACATTCTGGACCACAGCCACATACAGCAACGCCATGTGCATCTAAAGTGCACAACTCACGCACGCCGCACTTCACCGATTCGCATGGGTGTTGCGCTAAGATTAAAGTCATTTAAAAAATCAGTAAAAAAATAACCATTTTCGATATCAACTCAAAGAAAATATTAATTTAAAAAAATAATAAAATAAACAAAAATCTACTCGTATAAAGTAAACTTACAAAAAAGAATTTTACAGTACGAATTAAATGTACTAATATTTTCAAATTCGTTTTATAAACTGGTAAAAGTTTTACTTAATAAATACGTGTATAAATGTGAAAAGCCAAACTACCAAAGCAGTTTTAACACTTAAAAAAATTTGCACAGTAACTCTTTGTGTAAAATTATAATAAAAACGTCAATAAACACGCTTATGGAATTCTTAATCTAACAAAGATGAAGCAATCATATCTGGATAAAACGACTGAAAGAACACAACAGCCACTCAAATATTGAGTTAATAACTCTAGAAAATTGAGTTATGTCGTGGCTGTCATTCCTTTGGAAGGTCCACGCTTCGATGCTCGTCTCCAATTACTTTTGTTGGAACAAATATCTTACAAACAAAACCACAATAAGCGGATATTTGCGTTTACGAAGACAGATTTAATTATAGATTAGACGGCAGACGGAAAGGTGAATATTTATAAAACCAAAACATTTTGTTTGGAACTTCGCTTTCAAATAATTCTATTTGGACGTTTAATTTGGAATGATGTTTTATTTCGACGGAAATAAACGTTTTTGAAATTATTACCTACAGGTATAATAAATAAGAGATTTGATTGTTACGATAGTGGTTAAAATTAATACTTAAAGGTAAACTAGAAGTTAAACTAGATGTTATTATCATCTTTGTATTGGAAATGAACACGGGAAAACGGGATTTCACTTTTTCATATTATTACAACTTTGGCTAATAAATTATATTCCTATCTTAACATTGATACAATGACAGATCAAGATATTGTCTAATGATATTTTTAAAGATCTATAATTTTTTGGCACTTTGTTCACGTCTCCTACAAAAAGTACAAAACCAGTCCAAATCATAAGTAGCATTAATCCCACCTGACGCACACTCTCCTCTGTAAGCAATCGACAGTTGTTGCCTTGTTATACATGACTCTTGGCGTAGAGCACATTCGCTAATATAGTCTTTGTAGTCTGATCCACAGACAGCAGAACCAGACTGCACGATCAGGTCACACGCAGGGCCGCATCGACACACCGGTGCGCGCACTTCATTTAACTGACACACGCTGCCATCAGCGCACTCATGCTCTGAACAGGGGTCTAGTAAAAGAAAGAAAAAAAGAAAAGATATTAAATTAATAATTTTTTATACATTATCAAAGTATTGAGAAAGAAAGTAGTATTGATAAAAATTTATTTTAAATATTATACATAAATTATTTTTATACAGCATAAACATAGTATTGCTTTAATCTATTAAGTTACGTTTATTTATACAGCTTTTAGCTCTCCCTAGCTATAAATTGATTAAAATAAATTGTTGTCCTTTTGAGGGTCAATAATTAATAAAACATAAGCTACCTTATTTTCCCATTTCCAGTCCCTCTGCATTACTTATGAGGAAATATAATAATATGTTGGCGTTGCAAGCATAAATTATTCTAAACATCAACATATATAATCCTTCTATTGCAAACAATATGTATGCGAAGCTATAAAAGCAACTGCACAGTGGAACGGATAAAACTTTAACAGCTTCATCGCTTTCTATACTTGAATAATTGAATGAAAGTTGATACAACGTCCACTTTATATACTTTATAATAGGAAAAGTTACTGATACAAAAATTGCAAGTGTTCTGTAGTCGTAGAAAAGATAAATATAGTCAGACTTATAGTTCGGATCAGGACGAAGACCACTTCACAGAAAATCGATAAGTTTGTGCAACAAAAATCCTACATAAATTAAAATTCCACATGCAGGTAAATGCAAGTATCATCTGCTATGGTAAGACGATACGAAGTTTATGCTTAAAATGATAGACTTGTTGATTCTTTTATTTCTTCAAAAATTTTCTTGGTTATTATTTTAAACTCTCTAACACGTGTACTGGATAAAGATATGTTGACTTAACGAACAACTGTCTCGACTTGTATAGGTTATGTAAATAATTAATCACCGGGGAAATTTCTAAATTACATTTTGTACAATGTTTATAAGAGAAGTCTTATTTTTCTTAGTGTCTCGCATATTTCGCGATATAAAAATGTTACAAATGATATACATAGGTTTTAAGTTAAGAATACTCCGGTTAAAAATTGATAATAATATTAAAAATAATAATTAATAATTGGGATAACTCATTTACATTGCTCTGATCCCAAAGTAAGTAGCTGCAGCACATGTTTTATGGTTATCAAAAACAACAAGGTTACCACAATAAAAACATACATAAATTGATAAACAAACAAGACTCGGCAACAAACATTCGTGCTCATCAAATAAATAAATGCACCCTTCGGGATTCGAACCCAGGTTCTTTTGGCGTAGAAGGCAGTGGCACTACCTATTGCGGCCGTCAATGGTCTATGGTCTGTTAGTTAATGTCAAGCTCACTAACGCGGAATTGCAAAAAATTACGTCCGAGTTAAAAACGAGTTGTAGATTATACAAATCGTAAATTATGCTAAAGATTTTCCTAAATAAATGAGTAAACGTAATGACAGATTATTATAGCACCATTCGTGTGCCAACTACCTTTTTTGTCTAGAATAATGATGATTCGTACATTATTGATCCCGGAAATGCACACACGTGAACCATTTAGCGACGGAAATAGCGATTTTAATTAAACAAAGATAAGTCTATATCAAATAAAATTCTAGGTTTTCTTAGTTTCAACCAATCAGAGTTTAGATTAAAAGTATATTTACAATTAAAGTATCTACTTATTTTTAGCTAAAATCTACAGTAACTATCAATTATATGAACGTATACATGGAGATAAAATTTATAAAAAAATAATAAATATGCGCAACAATAGAAAGAAAGTGAGGTCAGTGAAATAAAAGGCCTTTACGATTGAATTCAATGTGATTTCGAAAGAATAAGAGCAGCCGAGTGCGACATAATTTCACATCTCAAAGAATTCAAAGTCCAAGACGGTTTTAATGTAGGTACAAAAGCGAGCCAGTAAAGTAAATAGCGAATCTTATAAAGAACTGAATGTGCGGGCATTCTGTACAAATTTAGTTCACATCGAACAGTCTGAGAATATTCTATGAAAAGGTTACGTGCTTTGATAAATTATAAAAAGTTTGAATTAAGAATGTAAGGCTGGCCACACAATCGGAATTGTCTCTCTGAATTCAGATTCTTAATTCCAGCACCTTGCCTCACACGTGTCTTAAAAACTCAGATTTATTATTAATCTCGTGATTCGTGGTATATGCAAGCGTCTTTATAAAAGAGGAATCAATACTAATCATACTGTTTACAGTAATAACTATCAGTGACAAGAATCTGAATTGATAGAGAGATAAAAATAAGAATTTTTTACATAATGCTTTACAATTTATTACTTACAGTTTTATCATTTAAGCAAAGCAGTAACGATGCAAAGGCATAAATGTAATATCGAAAACACCATCAAGTAGTTTTAAGTTTAGTATAAGATGCTTTGTCTAGAGTGTGAGAGAGAAAGCGTGACTGAGAAAGCGTGAGAGCGAGAGAGACAGTATGAGAGCAGGTACGTATGTACACAGGTATGATGGTGAAGGTATGGAAGCGGGGCAGTAGGAAGTGAGAAAGGAACGAGCATCAAGTAGAGTCGTTAAAGAGATATTGTAAAGTTTATTTAAAATACACATTTTAAATAAACTTGTAGCAAACTTGAACTTCCAGTATAATACCTCCAACACTAAAGAACCAGATAACTTCTTCAATTCTCCGTCCTGAGGTTATCACATAAATATATTTTTTTAAACTCCACATTTTAATTTTAGATTAGAATTTTTAATGAAAGGAATTTACTAGCTCAACTTAATCTAATTGAGGCTTAATTTAGCTACCTTAAGTTACCTTTCAATTAAAAAAAGATCAGGTTCAGTTGCAAACATACTTATAAATTATTTGTTAAATGTCAAACATACATCACAAAATTTAAGGCACTCTTATTTTTGCGTTGTGTTGAAAAATAGAAAAGCTACAATTTTCTCACCGCATTTCCCGTGATATTTCACTGAAACGTTGAGTTGGTTTTCGCAAGCGTGTTTATGGACATGACATTCTGAAGGATATTCCTTGCCATCTGTTCCGCACACAACCTTGCGCTTCTGACAATTCCGTGGACACCGACATTCCGCCTGGCCGAACGTCGCCACGCAACGCGTGCCGGGCGGACAAGTTGTAGTGCTGCAGGGCTCGCCAGTTTCTGTACAAAATAATTATAATAATAACTTACCAAATAACTCTTCATTTCAGTTTTTTTCTGCACTATTAATTAATTAATAATTTTTTACATTTACTAGATCATTAGACATATTTTTATCGTTGAAATAAATGATTTATCTTCATTTCACGTTCATTAATTTCATATTTTTTTTAAATTTTAAGTGGGAGAAAATTCAACCAATAAAATTTTATAAGCATCGGTTAAATGATTCTTTAATTACATACATAATTTTAATTATTTAGTCTTAGTAAATATGTAAGTAAGATTATTTTGAATGTTTTGAATAAAATTGAATTTGTTTTTATCATAAGATGCTTACCACATTCGCCCTCATGTTTGACTCGCAAGTTCAATCTTCGTTCACAAGCCTCCTTTCTTAGGAAGCAATGGTTCCTGTAAGTTCGCCCAGCAGTGGAACAAACAGGCGTTGCTGCAGATGGACAAGTTGTGGGGCAAGCACAATGCGCTCGGCCGTCACCCAGCGAAACACATTCTGCACCCCAACGACAAAACGTTTTTTCACACGCCTCTGTAGAAAAAACACATCAATAGAGCTATATAGTTTTTACCTACTTACATACAATAAGAATTTCCTGTAACATTCAAAGTAAAAATGTTTGAAAACTGAATTACAAAACATTGTCATACTCTTCGTATTAAAAGCCTATAAAAAGTTTTTCTTCTAGTCTTACTAAACTCAATGTTTTATCTAAAATCAATATTGATATGACCTTGTGTATTCCAATTAATACATTACGATGAAATAGTAGCGCACCTGCTACGATTTTATTGCGTAGCAGATATCCGCTACGGAACTATTTTTACAAGGGCATAATGTTCGTAGCGCGCTAATATTAAAAATTTTGCTACGTAGCAGCTATAAGAAAAACTTCGAAATCACAAGTTTATTTAAATCATATTAAGTTCTTAAGAAGTATTTAAAAAAATGTCACAAATTCTATAACATTTATTTGAATGTAGAGGTGTTGAATGGATGGGTAGTTATTGCTTGAAATCTTATCAATTTCCTTTTTATAATTCATAATTGAAGTTTCAAAAGACGTGATTTCTTAGCAAATCCTTAACTCAATTATGTAGTCTATTTCCAATTACCTACCAGGGGCGTTAGAGTCGTGACTAAATTATTAAGATACGGTGAGGTACGAATATCCGTTTTTCCACCGCATTGTATTCACCGTCTTTGGAAATTGTCGATCTCTATCATCTAGTTAAAATTCCAAGACGCATTTTCCGTGCGAAATCATACTTATTATCTTTCGTAGTTAATACATTATCTATTCAAATTTTAAGCCACCGTCTATTATTCTCATATTATACATTAACTTCTTGTTATCGCTTTGTATAATAGAGAATAGTTGAACGTTTTCAACGTAGACGGTAAGTTCATTTGATTAAAAAGTTGAATCAAAAGACAAGTTTTTTTTTCATATTAAAAAAAAACATTAATTCTACTTCACATAATATTGAATCTCTTTCAAGAAAGATATAGTAAACTAATATTATTATAAAACAAACAACAGAAAACAATAAATTAGTATGAAATAACTATGATTTAAGGTACATCAGCGCCTTTTCTTGACATTAAGCTACAATATTTCAAATTCATACTGTTTATTTTTTCTAAAATAATAATTAGATTAATTCAGTGAACGTGACGACAAACCCTTGTGAAGCTAGAGAATGATGCGAACCACTCGTCCTACTATCCTACTGTATAATATTATAAATGCGAAAGTTTATGAATATGTTTGGATGTTTGTGACTCAATCAGATACATGATCAGAGCAGAGGAGAGGGAAGACGAAAACCTACAAGTGGAAATTGAATATAGGTAAAACATTGATGAAGCTTACACCAAATAACGTGCGAAAATATTACGTCTTTTAAATAAAAACAAACCCACTCAACCCATCGCAGGCTTCAACTTCTCCAAACTAAATTACCACGCATAGCATTCAACAGGAATCGCAACCTAAATTCAATTTTCAACCTTTTCAAGAGAAAGAATCTTTCAAAAATTTTGTATAAAGATTGACTATATACCTCATGCTAAATAATGTAACGTATGCAAGAACGAAAGTACACACCCTTCTATCTACGTTATTGGATTACGAATTCACGACCCCTGCTCTTCTGATGACCTGATACATAAAACTTTTGAAGAAGTGATATATATTTTAGATCATGTCATCAACCCAAAACAACATGGGCTTTACATCATAAAAAAAATATTATCGGTGTGCAAAACACAGAGCAAATGAACGTGGCGCAATAAAAAGTACATACCTGCCGCGACTGTCTCAAGGAACGTCACCTCTCCTGAGTCTGCCTCCAGAGACGCGGAAACAAAAATACAAACTTACTGTATAACACGACAAATAGTGTCAACAACGAAATCACGGCAGATATTAACTTCTTAAAAGCGAAATTTCTGAAAATAATGACTGATATAATATTCGAGTGATAAATAGTGTTTTATGACACACCTACAACAATTGAAGTTTATATTAAAATCATTGTAGTTACTAAAACTCAATGTTTTTTTTTTTGTTTGTTCTTCTACTTTTGATTCCTTACGGATTCGTATTTTTCTTTTTAGAAATGTTTTTTGTATTCCATAATACTGATATCGTTTTTTTCCAAATTTAACGCAGATGAAGTCACGGGTAACAGCTATAATGATTTAACCATCACCTAACCCAACGAACGAATTAGCATAAACTGTCAAAGACTGAATAAATTTTGAAGTGAGATTACTTCAAGCATCAAGATTCAACCGCGAACTCATTTCCTTGACTTTTATAAAAGCTCCAGATGAATCCGCTTAAAGGAAAGAAAGCAGGCGGAAATAACAATTTCGTAAGAAACAAAGTGTTAGGAAGCGAATCACTGGTCCCGATATAAATAGGACAGAAGGGGAGATAAAAATGATGGTGGATCCTCTCGAATGGAGGAAAATTAGTACATTTAGGTACCAGATTCAGGTGCTCAGAGAGAGGACGTGATTTGCATTCACTTTTTAGATATTAGCATTTTTACATTTAGAGCTTTTGAAAAATAATGCTAGAGGAACTTAATACATAAGTCTACGTTTAATTCACCAACAAGATAATCCTTCGGACCTTAGATGCCTCCTTGGCTAAGTGGTTAACGCGTCTACGTGTTGCGCTGAAGGTTCAGTGTTTATGTTTATTAAGTGTTCGGTTTGATGGAAACAAAAATCTAACCATCTATTTGCCTGTAAAGAAAATATTCAGTAAAACAGACACAGAAATGTGTCTGCCCCAATGCCCACCAAAGGGTTAGGAGATATCACTTTTATACGGAAGTAAGATAGAGAAATAATTAGGTGATAAATATAATAATTTAGGCAAAAACGTGACAATCTGCCTGAATGCCTACTGATATTATAATTGCAAGATTTCGATAGATATTTGCTACTCAATCACGCCAGAACGGTTTAACAAAACAAGGTAAAATTCACCTCACAGATAGGTACATTTATTTGCACATAAATTACTTTTTTTCTCACAAAAATGAGGGATCCCGTGGCATAGTTTCTATAAAAAAAAATTTCGAGCAACAAGTTTTTAACAAACATTTTAAACCAATAAAATTTGCTTCTAAAGCGTAGAAATGTTTAATAACTTGATTAATTAATTACGAGGAAATCATAACGGAGCATTTACTGAGTAATGCGAGCAAAAGCGCTCCCACTGAGTATGAACAAAGCAATTTCGCTGGCACTCTACGTAGTTGGCATGTCACCCGCAACGTACGTGCTTGTGTGAGCCGCAGATAAGCTTTTCTACTCATCTGTACCTTTATACAAAGAACTTTCTCAAACATTTTTCCGAGTTTTACGTTCGGGAATTATGACTTATGCTTTTATGAGAATTTCATGATGTTTCCTAACTTTATAAGGAGGCATAATAATTTAAGCCTGATAATATTTATAAAAACTATAAACCAACTTTAAAGTCTATTAAAAATTTATAAATAAAATAGAATTAATAATTCTACAAGACACCGTGTTACAAATATTTGTCTATGTTGTTTATAGTTAACTATATATTTCGATTAATAATTATAAATGAATCATAAATGAAAAATTTCAAGCAACATTGAACATTCACTGAACCCTGACTAAGAGTGGAACATAATATTATTTGAGAGCCTTATTAACAACTAGCTTACCCCTACTATATAAAAATTATTAATCACAATAAGATATGTTCATCAGGGATAATGTAGGATTCCAATAGTGAAAGAGTTTTTCAAATTGCTCCAGTAGTTTCAGAGCCTATTCAATTCAAACAATCAAACATTAGTATTGATGAACAGAGATTTTAACACATTATTAGATTTTGTCGATTTTTTCAAAAAGTCAATACACTGACACATATAATGATAAAATTTATCTCTTTCATGCTGAAACGATTAAAACGAAGAAAACCTTTGAAAATAAAATTAGTGCCCTACTTTTCACACACATAAAATTGTGTCCATTATTGTATAGAAATTTCTATACGAATTAATCTAAAGGATATAAAGAGAAATCGATTAAGCATATTCTAGGAAACGTTTTCAGCTTATTCTAAGTAATTTTAATTTTGATTTTATTTATTGCGTACCTTCGGGAGCTGGCGGTTGTGGTTGGTAATGTAAATCTGAAACAAAGGATAATATCTTTCATAATTATTAATTCACATAATATTCTATATTTATAAATTTACTACAGACATACAAATTGCTCATATTAGTTGTTAAGGTACTGTGGTTATACTCAAAATACAGCCTTATTACAATATAATAACGTGTCCGACCTATTTGTAACTTTATAACTTTATGTTAAAAACAACATGTTTATTGTTATTCAATGAATATTAGTCATCAAATTATTTTCATTGATAGATATGCTAGCATATAACATGCTCCATTGAAGCTGTTATTTTATTGATTATCGTTTATTTTTAGTAGAATTTATACTTTCTACGTATGCATTGACTAAAATAGGTACTACTATTATTTGTGAAATCGACAAAAATTGTGTTTATAAATGCACTGCGTTTTATTTCATTTACGAGGCATATGCATTCACAATGAAGCTTAGTAATGTGAAACGAGAATGTGGACTTTTTATAGCTTAGACAACAGATAGTTGCCAATTCTATTTTTTTGGTTAAAAGGTCGTTCTATTTTATAGCTTTATGAAACTTTGGCAAAGAAAATGGAAAAATATGTTTAGTAATTTCTACAAATATATTATGTAACTATCAGCAGACTGTGATTTGTGCTAGCTTCAATGTAAACTCTTTTGTATGTATGGAAAAATATCTAACATATTTTAGTAAAGGTTGCATTACCTACAGAATTTAAATCCGAGTATTGAACATTTTCAGTTTATGGAATCATTTTAAATTTATTAAATAAGTAAGTATTAAAAAGAATTTATTTTAAATTAATTTATCTAAAAATAACTCTTATTGTAGGTAGCTTCTTTTATAAAAAAAAATCACCCAAATGGATTAAGCAAACTACATTTAAATGCGACACAAAGAGGACGCTAAGAACTGTTAAATATAAAATACAAGTGGTTTACAACTCAGCGTTAGCCGCGCCATATTGTTTTATTGCAAATTGGATGGAGGTATCGCTGTCCTTAACATACGGCGCTATTAAATTACACGGTGCCCACTCATGTGGCAAACGAAGCCGATCACTAACGTGTTAGAATGATGATTTTAAAGTTAGTTTATGTCCTTAATAACAACGTGAAACTCAGTTCTCTTGTACTGGATCTTGCATGAGAGGTTTTATAGGCCGAACTAGCTTGCATTATGACGACTTAAAAGTCACTTGATGCCTTATATTGAGACTTAATAACTGCGACATTTTCGCGTTTCATTATCTTTTTCTAGATAGTCGCTTTTTCTTAGTAAAGATTTAAAGTTAACTCATAAAAAACTAAAACTAGATTACTGTTTGTAGTAGTTTCATAGATTTGATGTTTTTTATTTTCACGAATATTACCAAGATCCTCTCGATATATCTTTCTTTACCTATTCATTAATGAACAGTAATGCTTCACAGAATAGAAAAAAACTCGTTGTCAACCTTATTATATTGAAAATTGAATTCCCGTAACGCCTAGTGGGGCATGGGGCAGAATTATTTCTATATGTTTCACTGATCATTTCTTTTACAGGCCAGTGGACTCAACCTTCTATGCCTACCCAACTGAAACATTCATTTGCTTCCCCGGGATTCGAACCTAAGACCTCCGGCGCAACACGTAGTTACGTAAACCATTTAGCCACGGAGGTGGTTAAGAACTTTTTTATATTGCCAGGTAATAAATTACTAATGTATATTACAATTAATGATTAAAACTAGTATCAGTTAGACCGCACAGTGTAACTACAAATTGGTAGTTAATTACTAATAGAACTGATCTCGTAATACGAATATCGTGACAGATTAAAGCTAAATAGAATAGTGCTCGAATCGAAAACGTTTCAATCGAATAGTCGCAGATTAAGTTCTGTAGGAACGCAACAGGAAAGTGAAGTGGAATCGATATACGAATCGAGTAGAAGCTATGATATAGCACCGCAACAAATTGAAATTGATATCATCTCTGGGCAGCGGCTGGCCGGATATTACGGGTGTCAAGCGCAATGGCAGGTGGGATCTAAATACTCTGACCATATCTTATCGATATAGATGATATTTATATTGAAAAAGCGAAATAAATGAAAAAAAATTACTTTGTAGTAATGCGGTTTTACGGCTTCGGCCTAAAAACGCCCTTTGATGTGAAACATCTCTGTAGGTAATATTTTATGTTTTTGTTTCTGTGTTTTAGAAAATGGAACATAATAAAAAATTCAAGATTAAACTAATTGTATTTAATGCCTTTTAATTGATTAAAAGGTTACTTAACAGCTTAGCCGTGAGGTTTTAACTTAAAAAATGTTTAATTATATTTGCGATTAGAAGAAAATTACGAATAAAATACCTATTTCTACAGAATAATATATATATCTTATAACTATTTAAAGGAAATGTAAGTAGTAAAGTAAAGTATTAGTTACGGAAGCACGGTGGACGTATTGGTCAAGGACGTGTCATTCGAACGTATTGTATTAGTTATTACGAATCGATTATTACAAACGAACATAGATATAATCGTTGCCTTTTACTATATTAGTTTGGCGTAGCTTAAAATTTAATTAAAGTTGTATGCGTATCTACTTTATAATATTTTATTCTCCTTATTTTATTGTTTATACTTCTCTCATATAAAAAAGTAGTTCTTTTAATTTATCACTTACTTACAACAATTCGGTAAAAGTTCACGTTCTAGCTGCTACAACTATTATGTTCAATTTGACATAATATAGTGAAAAAGAAATACAGCTATCATTGTCTTATTTCTACGTAGGCGAATTGCCGACCATCTGTAAAAAAATCATCAAAGTAAGATAATATAGAGATTACTCAAATTGAACAGTAATATTTGGATTTGTATTGAAAGGTTAAACTTTGTATTGGATCTTTCGAAAGCGATTCGAAATCATTATGTCAGAGTATTAAAGACATATACTTCCTTACGTTAAAAATCCTCTAATGATAAAAAAACATACTGTCTGTGTGTGTGTCTGTGGGTTTGTTTAACTTGTGTTATACAACCCTTACACCCCGCTTACGCAGTATTAAGGAGGTGTTTAAACACCTTGTAAATACTTTTACTCTTGCTGTATTTTCTTCTTTCTTGTATAAATAAGTACAAAGAAATGTACAATAATGCGAAAAACCATTATCTTTTCCTTAGGACCGCTTCGACTTTTAATTTCAACACTGCCACGGCAGTTATAAATCACTTTTGCTCATATTTCTTTCTGATTCATACATTTCGGGGTAACTATTCATTGTATACCTGTTAATGCTGCAATCTGCGTGCTAAGGAGCAGTTATTCAAAATCACTATCGTTGTATAAATTATAGCTTCATACTCAATTACTGTATTGTGTAGGACACGGGCACTGTGCGTGATTTATGCTTTTGTATGCTTTTTAATCACCTGCGGGGGTCGTTCATAATTCGGTGGCTATTTAAAACCATTTAATTTTATTAATTATCAAATATATCATGGAGTTTTCAATAAATTAGCTTAATTTGTTTTTGTGCTAGTGACCAGTGATGCAATTTATTAATGTTTTAATATGAAATGTATAAATTTAGAAATAGATTTGATGCGTTTCATTAGAATAAAGTTGAAATGTTGGTCTGTGTGTTTATTAAATTTAATCTTTATATTTTAGAACGTAGATACTATGGTAACTCATCAACGTAGATAGTAAGTATATATTTTTATATTAAATTTCATTTCATTCAGTTTAACTCCATATCTTTCTATTTATTATAGAAACCTATTATTATAGAAACTTATTGAACTACAGGTCATGGATCAATACTCACTATAATACTACAGAATTTTGTGCTCAAACAGCGTGAAAATTAATCGTTCGATTAACCATTCGCGCCCAGCATCCCTAAGCTGAACGTGACTCGTGAATCAGTGCCCGGGCGATGCCGGTGGAAATTAATTCCCTCGACAAAAAAGCAAAAAATTCGAACAAACCGTTTCGACTTTTCGATAGCGCATTGAATAGAGTTCGGAATATGTACTTTTACACTTTATTCTGTTGTTACAATACTTGGGCGGCCGTTTACAAAACATGCCGCTGTATTGGCTCCAATTCCACGAAAACACGCCACCGTAGCATGTAATTTGAGTATAATATCTCCATATTATAAATGATAATAACAATGTTTATAGTACGGTGTAGTGAAAAGTTTTTTGATTGATTTACAGAAAACTCTTAGAATATTATATAAGATTGGTATATTATATTAGTAACATTGGTATTTATCGACCAATGCCCATTGCCCAGTGTGACTGTGTTCGCAAGTGAATTCGACTATCGAGATTAATATAATACCATAGTGGTTAACTGGCTGACGGTGGTATGTTTATATGATAAACATTTTACATTAACCGTTTTTTAATATTTCAAAAGAAATTACATTAGTAAATTAATAGGAAAGGATTAATTAAAAAGAGAAAAAGTATGTCCCTTTTTCATGCCTTATGATATAGATACGTACTTGTTTTAGATTTTTTAAACTAGTTTGTGATATGGCCCCATACATCCTCCTACTAAATTATTTATATTTCCTGTATATATTATCTTTTTTTTTTTGTAACAAAGTCTGAGAAATAAATGTAGATTTCTTTGATAATTTGAAATTTATAAACTCATAACTACTTAGCTGGTTTTAAATATTATGTCACGGATGGGAATTTATATTATTTCTGAGTGATGTTATATTGTTTTGGTCTACGCGGGTGAAGAAATTATATAAATACTTGTGCTATGATCAATAAAGAACATAAAAAATAATAATATTATCTACATCTTTATCTATTTGATTAGAATGGTGACAATCTTTAATTTTGCTTAAGCTTTGATGCAATCTAAAAATAGTCTACGCGGCGTTCGAAGTGGCATTAAAATAAATGTTCTGTCAGAGAGAAAAACGAGCGCAGAGTCGCACTCTCGGCCTCTCCTGTACTTGTACACCTCACTATTTCACTTCACCTGAATCAACTTTGAATTACAGGTGAAACGTCATTGTCGTCTTTAAAGGGGAAAATGCTCTGTGATTTCGATCATGATAATAATTCTTTGTTTACCCATACAAATACTTCGTTATTTCCTTATACCTAATCAAGTTGATTACAAACGTATATATATAAGTTTTATATTGTTCTACTAGGATACCTTACACTAGTATGTACAGAATGTATCTTATAAGTAAATAAAGAAATTTTAAAATTAAAAAAACCAAGTTGATTAACCTAATTAATAGTAAGAATGTACATATTAATATTTATTAGCGCAGTTTTGAGAAAAATTATTATATAGGTAAAGTAATCACTTAATTTGTCCTAATTCTAAATAGACAAGGTTAGATAGCTTGTTTCGTCTTTACACAACCTACTTTCAGCACCTCAAGCCTTTTAACACGTAACATCTTCGTTAGATAAATCTTGGTAGCAAAGTAAATAGAATTTATAGCCTCCTTCTATTGTCACCGAAGCGCGGTATTAATCTTAATCCAGAAACTTTTATAGTATAAAGTTTAGAAATATAAAATAATATTTATAAGCCCAAAGAGTGAGACTTGTACACATAAAACTCTCTATTTTTACAGTATGTCCTATATTCGTTCATATGTAATTATTTAGACTCGATTGAAAAATGATACGCTATTGAAATTGGTGGTATTTTCGCAGCCAAACCAGTGTTTGCTGTAAAATGTTCACTTGTTTACTTTTTTAGGTATTGTAAACGAAAATAAAATAAAACTTTAGTGAAATAAATATATGTATAATATATTACTTACAATTATTCGTCAATAGAAACCCTGTTGATACACCCAACAAAACTAGAAAAAACAGCAACAGCAACACAATAAGGGTTGGCCTACAATAATGTAGCCAGCAATAGTCCTCAGAGTCTACTTGTGGGTTCGAAGACCAAACACAACACTTCGCACATGATCCAGTATCGTCACTTACAGTTCTTACCACTGCACTATTTCCTTGCTGATTCACTATCACACCCTGGACCGGTGCAGTACTTGTCTGAGTGTAGGTATTTTTCTCAGACATACGGCCAAAACCTGAACTATCATCATCCTGAGACGAACCATACACCCCATACGACGCCACCATGTCAACCCCAGAAAGAGATCTTCTCGTTGCAGTGCCGGGATTTTGAATCTCATTATTGTCAGAACTAGGCCAACATTCACAGGAACATCGGTTCTCCTTTCTACGTTGTCTAGCTTGTGACGCTTCAGACCCCACTATTTGTGTATCACTTTTCTTCTCTTCCTCTTTTTTAATCTTAACTTCCGATATAGTTTCATTATTGGTGTGGTTCGGTTGTATATTTTTATGGTTTTCTATGTACCAATGTCTTTCCTCGGCTCGAAGGGTCGTATCGTTGTTGCCTTCGTAAATATCAGCGTAGTTTGAAAGGGGGTGCGCTGTTGGACTGTAGATAGGTACTGCGGCAAGCTGGCCGTACCCACAATCATATTGCGGTGGACGGCTATTCGTCGCATAGTATGAGGTGGAGACAGGCACGGTGTATTCGTAGCCCGGCCTGTTCATCTTCAGTCCGTGTTGCCCTCATTGGAACTTACTTGACTCTATAATGAAGCAACTTTGAACTTTTTATTCTTACTCAACTATATTGCTATCCAAGAAATAAATATTTTGATCGATCCCTAAACAAGTACAAATAAATTGGTTTATATAAAGAAAGTAATAAGTTGAGAACCGAAAGGTGAGGTAACTTTGTAGACTAACTTTCGAGATTTTGTTATATGTTACATTGAGTCAGAAAGTTATAGAATTGAATACACACCTGTTTATCTCAATTACGAGTCTTGTTGTAAGTTAGTGTTTATCTTTTGTGTTAAGAATAGCGCCCGATTTTCCGGCTTACGGATAACATAGACGCGAGGTAACAACGAGTGTAAACATACTTTTTTTATTGTTTAACCTTGCAAATAAACCTTATATTATAATAAATGTTTACTGAAGGAGGAGGAGGTTGGTTACCAGTATTTTTTTAGATACTAATAAATAATCCTGGGCAATTAATTTTATTTATTTTATTTTATTTGGAATATCAACAGCAAAAACAATGAAAATATTCTAAACAAAACAAAAGATCTTAACAAAGCCATTAACAGGTACTCGCAGATAATAAGGCATAAAAACCCGTAAAAGAGTTTTATCAAAATGCCAAAAATATTTTCTAGCTTTTGAAATCTAAAAAGAAATGCTATTCTGCTAAATCGGATGGATGCCAGCGTGTGTTTGAAAAATTGATTACAATTTTGAACCGGAACGATGCAGAATATTTATTTAAACCCTCAATATTATAAAATATATCACGTTAACCAATAATCTAATAAAAGCACTGTGGTTTAAAAAAAAATTGAAATTTAATTAAATTACTAGTGGTCGAAATTCGAACATAATTTAAAAGTAAGGTATGTAGGTGTGTGTATGTTGCGTGTCATTCAAGCAGTTGTGTATTAAATGTTTATTTTAATTAATTAAATGTATTTCTAATATTTTGTATATAAAAAATATGCACTTCTTCTGAACATTAACTCTAATTGTGTCAAATTTAAAGTTCATCTATTCGCGCAATTTTCTTAAAAATATGTTCAAAGTTTTCGCTTTTCGGATTACTACGTAGTTTTTGATTGTCAAAAATAATTACAGATAATAATTTTGCGTATATATACTGAAATGGCGTATATATATCAAATATATATTGAATTAAACAAGTTCATTAATTAGCTCCGAGAGTTTTATCTACTTAGTTTGAGCATTGTGAAAGCTTGGTACTAATCCGTATTTCCGATTTTCCTAATTAAAGTCGCCTTAATGAGTCTCGACACACAATACAGTGACTTTAAATAAATGACTGTTAAAGTAAAATATTTTTTTTCTTCTATAATTAGAATGGCCAATTAAATGTTACGCGATATTTTTGATCGGTAATTGACAGCGCAGGAAGAGGCATAAAATATTTTATTCTACTTCTTATAAAACCCTCCTTTTATTCGTAAAGCAAAACTTAAGTCCCACTGAGTTAAATCTTATTTTACTGATTTGCTTCAAGAGACTCTACAAATATTCAATGTTACCTATTAAATATCTAATTCTAACATAATATAATTAGCTGTAATAGATCTTCTATTAGAATTAAGAAATCGTCGATTTATTCAACTAACAGTTTAAGAGTCTTTTCACATGCCGTTGCCGTCTAGCTCCTTCACAAGTATATTTAAGTTATAAGTTCATGCAATTACTAAAAAGACGTCATTTGTTTTTGTTGGAAAGAAATAAGCAAATAGCTTTACTCCAACTGTTTCGAGATCGTTTGTGACGTCATCCATCCGTACAATACTATGAGGAAGGAAAATGAAGATTTTTATTGATTTTCGTTAGACATTCTATGGAAAACGTCCGGGCCCCTGTGAATCCCTATGATAGCGGTCGAATAACATTCCCCACGCTCACCGTGCCGTTTTGCACATGTGTCATGTGAACAAGTCCACACGGCAAGGTCACCATACGATATGAAAGCTGTCTATGTAACTCATACATTTCTACTTTATACGACACGATGAACGCGCCGCGACCGTATGCATGTGAAAGGTCCTAAAACTCTATCATGCGGAACGAATTGGTTCAAAAACAAGTGCAAAATTTTATGAAGCTCGGTACCCTTGTCGACGCCAATCTTTATTTTATCTGAAGTGCGCTCTTTTTTCCAAAAGAAAAGTAGGGTTTTTGACAATAAAATAGTTTAGTAACCCGTTAGAATTCTTAATGTACTTATAGTCCATTCTAGTATATTGTTAATGCAAGATTTGAATATTGGAAGGTATTTAAGACAATTTTTTCTCCATCTCATTGAATATTATACTTTGCCAAATAAATGCCTATGAACATACATTACTGAGTAGGTACATATGTTTTAAGAATAGCGTTTTATAAAATATAGAATAGTTAATGATTTTTTTTTAATAAATAATACAATTTTATTTCAGATAATAGGAGAAATATTCTGTATTACATTATATTAAATTTATAGGAGAAATATTCTGTATTACATTATATTAAATTTACCTAACTAAAAATAAAAAACTTAATCTAAACCACTACATAGTTTAAAACAAAGTCGCTTTTTCTTTCCCTATATGTTTGTATTTGTATGCTTAAATCTTTAAAACTACGCAACGGATTTTGATGCAGTTTTTAATAGATAGAGTAATTGAAGAGGAAGGTTTTTATATATGTTGTATGCCCGTGCAAAGCCGGGGCGGGTCGCTAGTTTAGTAATATGAAAAGAAGAAATTGAAAAAATAATATGTTTTTTTTCAATTTGTGAACTGATAGGAAATTCTGTGTATTTATTCTAATTCGATAATTTAACTCATTGAAGTCTATTTTATTTGAACTTATTATTTTATTGAAAGAGAAAATTAATCAGAGAAAATGCAATTCGATTTGCCTAAACATCCAACGCTTTCTCGAGATACAAACGAATTAATTGCTTAAACACTAAACTGTAGTATTTACTAAAAGCTTACTCAGTGTACGTCAGAGAGGATAAAGTGAATTGGGTCACTGTTTGGTCGCCAAGGATAAACCGTTGGTACTATAAGTATAAAATTTAATGAATTGCGTGTTTATATTATGCGCCTGAAATCAGATTGTTAATAAAAAAATTATCACAATAATTTTCAAATATTATAAAGTATTTTATATAACTTTAAAATACAGGTCTCACACGGCTCTTTCAATTCTGTAGTGTGGATGTCGCATCCTTTGGTAATTTATTATTTAATATTTCTTTATTTATGTATTAAAGTATAAAATAATTAAATAATATAAAATGTAAAAATAATAAAGTAATAATAGAATATCTCAAAACAATAATTTAAGCCTATGATTTTTATTGTATAGTGAAAATTCCGTATATATATCTAGGTATTGTCATATACGTAATATATATATATACGTATAAAAACAAAGTAATAACTTTATAAGGTTTTCAGCCATAATTATTCTTAGTATTCTTAAAATTTCAGTCAGCGGATCTAGGTATATAAATAATAATAATTTTAACTTATAAATTAGTAATAAGCTGACTAAATTAGTAGTGAATAAACAATCTAAGTAATTAAGTGTGGCTACGCCTACACTAAAACATGAAACGACTTCTACAATTCCCTTAGTTTTACCGCAATACGGGATGAAAATCTTAACCCTCTGCTTCAGTCAGCAATATTCACGCCAGGGGCGACATTAAGTCAATAAAGCGACGACAAAACGCAATGTTCAGCAGTTTCGAAACGGTCGGGTCACATGTGTTAGTGCCTACACCTGGACGTGAAATATATGCAAATAGCCGAAACATTTAAATAACTGTTTCGATCAAAGCCTTTATCGCATCTAATGCTTCAAAATATGTAATTTTGTAGTTAGCGGCATTATAGGATCACTTTAGAGGGATTATACTATATATCAATTATCGTGTAAAATAGATACACAAACAAAGTGAACGCAAAAATAGTGATTAAACTTTTTATTTCTTTTAAACAGAGAGATATATAGAGCCAGCCTTGATACAATTTCATTGATTTTAAAATGTATTTTATATATTAATTACTGATTTTCATAAATTCATTAGACAAAAACTTATGCTGTTTGTTAAGAATCCAAAAATTAATTTTTCCATAGAGAAATGATTACATCGTAAAAACGCCACGGTAGGAGAAAAGCGGTTGACAAGACAGATTAATTAAGATTTCAAACAGGTCAAAAGGCTGATCAAAGAAAAGGATGCTTAGCATAATTAATACTTGTTCTAATAAAGTGAGTTTTAAAATAAAATTCAATAGATTTTTCATACATTAACTTGTATAAAAATAAAAAAAGTTCGCATTCGCCGACGGTGTTAATTACTTAATTATTTTTTATTGCTTAAAATATTTAAAAATAAATTATTACGTTTGCGTTATTTATTTAAGATTTTTATATTAAAATGATATGTTTTTAATTGTTAAAACAATAAATGATGCATTCCTTAATTAAATTTTGACACAAGAAGAAATATCTCAACTTTTCAAATTCACGCGGACTTTTTATGATGCGTGCATTATATAATCACTTCAATCCCTAAATCTTTACTCGTAACTTCGAAGATACGTATACTTGCTAATATTATAAAAGCGGAAGTAACTCTGTCTGTCCCTCTTTATGTCTGTCGCGGCTGACGCCAAAACTACGAACCGAATTAAATGAAATTTAGTATACAGATAGCCTAGACAGCCTAGATAGCCTGATAAAAGACATAAGCTACTTTTTAATTCGAAAAGATGGTTGCAAGGGGTTGAAGGGGGGGATGAAAAGTTCTATTGAATTATCGTCATTTTCGTTACGACGAAGTTAACGCGAGTGAAACCGCGGTGTATAGCTAGTGTACAGTAAGTAGATAAAGAATATGGCATTTACAATATAGCACTAATGAAGAATCTGTCGTCCACCAGTGAAAGAATTTTTAAAGTAATTTCAGTACTTACTATTTAAGATTTTACAAAAAAATTTTTTCTTTAATATATTACTAAAGATAGGTATAGATAATATATTTAATTTACTCACATATTATTTGCATCTCTCTCTGTTTTATTTATGAAAGTTTTTAAATGTTTTGAAACATTTTACGTTAAACATGACCCACTATACCTTAAATCGATACGATATTGTACTCTGACTTACAACCAATTAAGCGATTATGTGACTTAACAATTTTTCATTTTAATCAAATCGTGTGAAATATGCACTAAAATATTATATGCTTATATAGAAATAATCGATTTTATAACAACTTAAGTAATTAATTCAACAAACTGTTAATTTTATCATTAAAAAATAAAAATCATAAATAGTAAATTATGAACTTTTCATTTCGTAAAATCTCAAATGAAACTGGAAAAGTAAATAAGGTTTCACCGGAGAACTAAACTAACGTGTCGAAGGCAATTAGCAGGTGGTTCAACCTACGGTACATAAGCTATAGTTAAATTAATTAAAAACATACCGAGTAATGAATTTTCTACGTGAAATATTACTGGAATAGAAACTAAAGGTCTAATTGGATATGAAACTTTGTTATGAAACAAAACTTTTCATAAAACGCATTGTGTCAGGTAATGTCCACACGTTATTAAATTTATTTACTTTTCGGAGGTCGAAGGAGGTTTATTTAATAAAACAAATTGATATTATGTTGATACTTAAAAATTAAAACTTATTATTTTTAATATTGCTATTTAATTTCCTAATTAATGCATTCTTCGTCTGTATATTAAACGTACTTTATTAATACTATATCCGCTACATGAAACTCATTTAATTTTAAACTTAAATCAGGGAACAATTATTATAAAAATAAAAATTTCACCTACTTTAAAGTAAGCAAAATGTAGCTTTAATTACAGATTATTCATAATACTTGGATAGCAATATAGTAGGAACAACCAATTACCATAAAATGAATTTACTAATTGTTAGATAGTTTAATTAATATAAGTGTTTCATATATGACGCACCAACACACACATAAAATTAAAACACATCCACGCAGAACACTGATCGTACGCTCTCATTCTGCCAACACGATTATCATTTAAGGAAAGATCGCATTACAGTCATTGACAAGACACGTAGCGCGCGGTTCCTGGCGACGTAGCATCGCCGTAGCACGGCGTAGACTGCCGGCGAGCGCTACGAGTTCCCCGCCCGCCCCTTTCGTCACCACTTGCCCAAATCCAGAGTTCTCATTAATGTTGTTATCGGTGTAAAGTTCGACCAAGTCAAACTTATCTGCTTTAATTAACTGCCCGTAAAATAACACTAAACAAACAAAGATTCCTTTACTCGGGGCGCCTATAACATTTACGTGTGCGTGTTTTTACTACTGGGTGGTGTACAAGTGTATTTGCTGTGCGCACGAATAAAAATATTCACTACTTTCATTCATTAGTTTGTAGAAGTTTGATGATTTTAATTGAATTCACTGGAAATTTTAAAAGTGATTGTAAAAGCATGAAATAGTGGAATGGAGAGTTCCTTTATAATCGTAACTTCGCCCATGATATTATACATGTTATAGACATGGAAGTGGGATAACAATAACTTTTCTAAAGTAAGCCTTTATAGAATATGTGTCAAAGTACCTGCATCTATATATATACTTTAATTAATGTGTAGGAATCTAAAAACAACTAAAATTAAGAATTCAAAAAATACTTTCCATAGACAGACGAAATCGCGACGGTAAAACTATCCTATGTACGTGAAAGTTTTATCATGTCATCCACATAGTAAAATCGTAACTAAAGATACCAAATATATAGCGAGTGTTTATAGAACTAATTAAACTTAGCGAATAGTGTTAGTAGGAACTCCATTGTTCCTTTATCAATGCTTCACGGTATTGTCTATAAACTAAACATATATTATGGTGGTTAGTACCGGGTTATCACATAATTGATCTGTTTACGTCAATAACAACTCATATTAATAAATATTATCGATCATTTTGTGATTAAAGATTATTTCCTATATACCATTCACTACGACAAAATTCTAATCAATCAACATCAGTTAAGCAATTTAATTCGGAATATTATAAGCAACTGTTTCATTTTATTACAATTAAAGTAGGTCATGATTCTATCTCATGTTTTTCATTAAAGTTATAATATCATATTATACACAACTTCGGGCTTTCCAAGCCGCGTAATTTAATCCCAGATTTCTAGGAATAGCTGCAGGCTAGTTCTGTTCTAGAAAGTCCAGGACAAACTGAGCAAACTTTTACCGACATAAGCACGCGCGTTACTTATCGCTCGTCGCTGACAGAGCCAGATGAAAAATTGAAATTGTGTGAGATAAAACTACTAACTGCCGCCGCGCCGCCGCGAACAATGCGATGACAAGAAATAATTTCAGCTTGTGTACCGAATGTATATTGAGATTTTTCTGACAGTCTGCATATTATATTAAAACGTCCAAGAACACGCTAGGATAAAAATATAACTTTTTCGTATCCAACGACGACGCGATGACGCGAAGTAATAGGGATATTTTGTTCAATATTATTCGAAACTGTGAATATAAGACAATCGTATAAAAGAGTTTTCTTGGACACTAAATTTACGTCTTTAAATTTTTATTTATTTTCTACTATTAATACTTTGTGTGATGTATTTTTATTACTCCTTTCACTTTTTGAACAAGCACTGTTTAAACGTCAATGCCTGAATTTAGAACGTTTGTTAATAACGATTTTACTATTTAAACAAAAATATTTACCGACTGCAAATGGCATTAAAAAGTAATATAAAAAACAGAAGTAATAATTCTACAAGGCAATAGCAACCTTAAAGAAGCACTGACTTCCAATTATTCAAAATGAACTCATCTTTTTTTTTAAATATGATTTATTTAAGTTATTTATATAGACATTTTAATAATTTATTAAATTTAATTTTCCATAGTATTAAAATATAATAATTGCGTAAAAGAAAAAATAACATATAGTCACATTGAGAACCTTCGCTTTTTTTGATGTTGAAGTAGACAGTTGAAAATAACACAATATGTGTAATTAATATTATGATATTTCACTTTATAGGTGAGGCACACATTATTAACAAGAAGAATATCCATTGATAGTTCATAAAATATATTAGCCTGTTTACTTCAACTCAAACTTTATTTTCACTGCAAAATAAATTCATCGTAGAACGTGAAATTTATCGTCCGTCAGAAAGTCCTCAAAGCGCCAAGTGAGCAGGATTCATTTTTATGTGAACTCATATCAATTGAATTACGATAGGAAAGGAAATAATATGGAAATTTCCGATCTTATTTCGATCCTATATCAATTCGCGACCGTTCAACAATGACAACAACACTCGGCGCAGACAACAATAACGAACTGTTCAAAAACGTCAACTTGAGACCCATTTTCCTTTTACGAGCCTCTGAGGGCGTTAGATGAAAAATCTCGCGTAAATCAAACCCATAAATTCAGCTATCGTGAATGAATTCCATGTCTAGTACAGAATAGGTCCCTCATAGGATCACCTCTACCCAGTCATTTCCCTTTGTTCGTGGAGCAATTAATAACAGACAGAAGGGCGTTTTCGAGCCACAGGCGCCATTGCTATCTGAAATGATCTAGCGAGGATTCACAACCAGATCAGGTTTTCGAACGATGCTATCGATCACCTTTGATTACATTTATCTGTTGCATTTTAATGTAAGTGATTATTTGTTACTCCAAGTTATTCTATTTAAAATGTGATTTTGTATATGATAAATATATTATTAAGTTTGTTGTTACCTTCGTAACAACTCTGCTCAGTGGGCGACAGCCCTACATGATCTAGAACCGATTTTCGCTGACTGAGTAAAATACGATATGTATGGGATAATCTTACGTTAAGTTCTTATGAATTGTTAACTAGTAGAAGAATCTACCAAGCACGAGCTAGAAAAGACGTATTGTAATAGAATTAATTTATTAATTAAATTAGTTTTAAATCATTAAATAGTTTATAAAAAAATCTTTGAGCTTTTGGTGGCGAATAACATAATTATTATATTAGTTTTATTTCGAATGCAATACTATTTCATTTTGGCAGTAAGACTCGACTTTAGAAACTTTTTTATGAAACGTTATGAGCACATAAAAAGTATCAATTGTTATGTGTAGCAAAATGACTTTATATTATTAAGTATTATAGTAACTATAAATGCAAAAGTTTACATTTTGTTCTTTTTCATATTAATTTTCGTTGATTGTAATTAATTAATTTTTAAAAACTAAAATATTGACTCTAAACTAATATAATTTAATCTCATTAAACACACACATTAATTTCATTCATTAGTCACATCACAATTAAAAGCTAAACCAATAAACACCTCCATGGCTAAGTCCTAGGTTCGAGCCCTGGGGTAAACAAATAATATTACGATTGGACAGGCACGGAAGGTTAATATTTATACTTTTTATTTTGGCCTGTAAATTATATGATCAACGAATAAAACGCTGAAATGTATCTACCTGTACCTCACACGGGCATTTCGGGATTTACTAATAAACAACTCATCAATTTTAGCCTGGCTATAGAAAGGAAATAAAATGGCATGAATATTCCACCTACAATTAGAATAGCTAATTGTTAAATAGCGTGCTCCGTTTACCATGCGCTGTTGTAATACTGAGCTAAAAGAATCAGTTTTTACCCGATTGCACAGAGAGAAGGATATTATACTCGTATCATTGACCAATGCTTTTCTCGTATAGCATAATATTATTTACATTTTTTACATTATGACCGATGGAAGAAAGTCTATGAATGCCAAGGCTCAAGTAATAAGTAAAAGAAAATTTATAAATTCAATTTTAATAAGAGAACCAACTGTAATCACAACCACATCTTCCACATATACTAAAAATATTATAATTTTTTAATTCAAGAAGTTAATTAAGATTTAATAAATAAGTTAATGTGAACCAAAGAAATCATCTGGAATGAAGGAAAAGTATTCATCCCTATAAAAAAATAAACTTCCCAAATTCATTAACGATTAAGTTTTTAGCTAACGAATGTACAAAGGATAAAATCACAATAGACACTATAATTAATTACGGTGTCTATAGTGACTGTCTCCTTTTTTATATATATCGGCCAAGTTCTACATTATTGCTTACGACAAACTTGAAACTTAGAAGGGGCAATTCAGCTCATAAATTTTCGTGTAATAACAGCTCTTAGTTTCCCTAGACACTTGTACGTGTAAGGCTGTACAGCTAAATATCATGGTCATAATGCCAATACATACTTTGAGTTAACTATCTCCACCCAAATATTACTAGCCTTGAAAGCCTAAGAACAAAATAGTTTAATCTGAGAAGTTGCTTTCAATAATTTTAAACAGAAAGTACTATTATATTGACAACCAAAAACCACAAAATCAAGTAAGAGAGACAGAGTATACATGAGATACATATTTTACTGTTTTTTTTTTTTGCACACTTTATTGCACTGGAGTGCAACGGGCGGCCTTATCGCTAATCAGCGATCTCTTCTTCTTAATTTTTTGTTGGTTGAAAGTTAGACACTTGTCAAATAATGCACCGGATCATCTGGAATGATACCACGGGCTCAAAGAGTACCAGCATGAAACAGTGCTTGTACACTATTTTACTGAGTGAGGATGATACCGGAGGCCCACCACAATACCTCAAACTGCGGCAACGCAACAAAAAGCGGACGCCTGCCTGTATCTAACTACAATTGGCTTTAAAATATACATTGATTTCAGGCTAAATTATAGATACAATAATAACAAAAAGCAAATTAAAATAAATATAATATAGTATAAATATAATTAATATATTCTTTATATACATAATACTAGTTTTAACTCACGAATTGGGCCATGTGAGCATATAAAATATAATCTATATCTCGAAAAAAGTCTAGCTTGCTCACTGCAAACACTCATGGAATTTTTAAAATGGGATCTGGGTTTTTGAATATCATTATAAACAAAAGTACAAATCTTTCTTTATAATATATGTAGGTATATATCCACAGATGGATCATAATATATCTGCAGTGGAAAGATATTTTGCCCATAAGTAAAAATATTGATTCTATATTTTAGTTTTTAACTGGAATGTGAATTAGCGATGGCCCTTATACAATATTCAGTGACAATTTCAAGTGGGTTTTCCCACAGAATTCAACCGCTGTCAACAACGCGACCGCAACCCGCAGCGTAATTACCTAAATATGACTTCTACTAAGAGTTTTCCGACAAAGCACTTTCATCCCAATTCTAACTTCCTCTTAACTAATAAATGCGAAAGGAAGTTTTTGCTATTCATAATAAATGAAACATAAGTTATTAATATTAAAATATGTAGGTAATTCACGGGTTACTCCTATAGGAATGTCAAAAATTACAATATCTTAAGAAAAACACATAATATATAAAATTCCCTTTACATATTCGAAATTTAAATATCGTATTTTCTCTTGGCACGACCTTCTTACTCAAAGAGTTTGAAATCGAAGCAATACTCCGAATGGAAACAAATGTATCTAAATTTCCCGGCAACCCCAAACTGAATAGCAAGTAAGTGCAACCCGTATAAAGAATGAGCCGAATTTATTCCTGAGTATGGCTTAGTGGGTTCAAAGTTCCGTAACGTTTAATCATAATAAGTTAGTCCACTTATGGATCGGATCGAACCCCTATTTGAACCTTGTTAAAAATTATCCTTTGTTGTCAATGCGAAAGTGATTTTATAAGAAAAAGGCAAATGAAGATCTTTAGGCATTTTAAACGCACCTTTTAAAAGAGACTCTTAACGTAATAGTCTTAAATCGTAGTGAACCTACTAAATTAGACACAAGCAGTTTTAATCCGAAATAGTTCACCTTAATAACATAATACCTTAAAATTAATGTATTTCATGCATTTGTTTAAGGAATTAGAACCCTTCGCGTGTTGCCATTTCCTTTAATATCACGTTCGAGAGTGAAGCTGACCATAGAACACCGTGAACTCATTATAAATCATATGCCATTTCAATTTACTTACACAACAGTAATAGCTTCGCGTGCTGACATAATTTCATATTCAAGAATGATACAATCATTAGTTAGCAATTTTCCTCGCATCTATGAATGCGACTCTATGAAAGGTATAAATAATAATTCGTAATTGCATCTATCTGACTTGGAAATTAAGTAGAACTGGACGGAGAAGAGGTGATTTGGCCTCTACATTTAGATCGTCCTCGACACCCGATAATAACACTAGTAATTAATTGAATAGCAACGATATAACTGTCGTAGCATATTAATATTCAAAATTGAAAATGAACACGCTAAGCGATGCTTTTAGCGTAATCATAAATGTAAAGCAGACATAAAATACCTTGTTGCTTGGGAAGTCAACGCGTACATTTGTTTGTGATGTTTTTTTATTATTAAACTTGTATTTGTTTACTTTTATTTCACGTCACCTCTACGCTGAAACTTTTAAAATATATTTCCCTTAAATAAGTTACAAAATACTCATTAAATTTATATACTTCTAGCTGACCCGGCAAACGTTGTTTTGCCATATTATTTTTTGGAATGGACTACTCTTATCACTTAGGGGTATGAAAAATAGATAGTAGCTGATTCTCAGACCTACTGAATATGCATATAAAATTTGGTAAAAATCAGTAAAGCCGTTTCGGAGGAGTAAGGTAACTAAAATTGTGTGTGAATTTTATATATAAGATAGTCTTGTGCATTTTAATAACTACAATAAATAGAACTGTAGATTAAGTAGACCATAAAATAATATTATTAAAATTAATTTGAAAGCGCATAAATGAAATGATTTTAATTAGATGACATTTATCATACAACTTTTTAGAAAACGGTCGCCTTTATCGTCAATAAAAATAATTATTATTTAAGCCAGGAACCTACTACATCTATTTTCGTATTTGCAAATTCTTCTGTTATCTCCTTGATATAGATATTTTCACCTCTACAGCAACATAAAATAATCAAGATAAACACTAAGTGGAACTTTAAGCAGTGTATAATCATTGGATTGAATTTACACTTTAATATAGAGGTGTGTTTTAAACGAGAGCTATAAGAAAGATCACTTCATTAGGTCACTTTAGATAAAGTTCCTCAACGCGTTTTAATGTAAAGAGATTGTCGAGATTTCAATGGAATTTTGCAATTATTAACAACATTAACCTTTCAATGTAAAACAAGAAAAATGTTCAAGTGGCGCCTGCTAATCGATTAATAACTGTTTGAAAGGCATGCGTCAAGTTATGCGATTTAAATCGTATCGTCATACTTTTATTGGCAGAATATAAACTAATATTTTATATAGAAAACGTTAATTGTATATTTATTTGTAACTAGCTGTGCCCCGCGGTTTCACTCGCGTTAATTTAAATAATTAAAAATACTAAAATAAAAATAGCGTAAGTTACTATTTATTACATCAGCTATCTGATGCTACATGAGCTAGCCAGTGATAGTCAAAATCGGTCCAGCCGTTTCAAAGATTACCTAGATCAAACAGACAGACAAAAATTTTATAAAAAATATTTGGTGTATGTACCATGTATACCTACATCCATATGCATTTAGTAAAAAGCGGTTATTGTAATATCACAAACATACATTCCAATTTTATTTATCTGTATAGATTAATATTTTAAGTACAATACAATAATATCTTAATATCATAATAACTTTTGCTTCAGCGTAAAAAGGACGAGACGAAAATTTCCAAACAAAAAAATCCCTTTTCAAATAGCCAATAAATGAAGAACGTAGTCTTTCGGAAAATCAAACAATTTTCTGACACGTTGCTGACACCTTCCATCGCTTTTGTGGCTAATTTGCCCGGCCTTCCCAGTTCTCTGGTTATACTAAGTTTTTCGAGTCGGAAGTTATACGGCTGACCGTCTACTCACCTGTAAGTCATTATTAAAACGGGCGCAGAAATACAGTGTCTGCCCAATACACAACTTTACAGGTTTTAATTTTACTAAGCTGACATCTTATTTTCAGTCGGTTAGGCATACATTATCAGCGGTCTTGCTTCAGGAAACACGTACATGTAATATTATTGATTGCTAGGTGCGGTCCATTGCCATTTGAATTTCCAATGAACTCGTTAGAATCGGCCGCACGGTCCTCGGACACCCGATAAAAACGTCATTTCTTTTTTAGCTGATTGCGACGATTCGCTTTAACACCGAATTACTGTAATCGTTTGATTCGTAAGCGATTTATTTTATGTTCTAAGTGCTTTATACCGTTTACAATTTTATTTTACGCCATTGACAAGAGCAAAATTGTGCTAAATATACGTACTTTATTCCATTTCAACAACTGTTCATTGGCGATTCAGAGAGAGCCAAACAAAATATATATATATATACTTATACCTATATATATATATATATATATATATATATATATATATAGGTATATATATATTTACATACTTTATACATATGTATATAAAGAGGTGTGTGTCCACTTATGCAGTTAAAATTGCACGTGGCAGACGCCTAGTGTTTGTATGTCGCAATTAGGTCGCAATAGGTACAAGGCTCCCATCATGCACTATGGTTGTTGCAAGGGTTGAAACATGTGATTTCTAAAAACGTGTGATTATCATTGTATTATTCTAGAAAATTTTAGAATGTTTTAGGAATTTCTTCAATGATCTAGAATATTCAAGAATGATAAAAAAATATGTTTTTTGTGTGAAGTTAGTAGTGAAAGATTATTAAAATTAAGAAATAACTATACAATTTAAAATAACCCAGCGAAGCAGGTATTCACAGCAAGTTATGTATAAATATTATGTTATGCTTTAATGCAATGCATACTTTTAGAATTTTATTTAAAATTATTTATGTCTTAAAAACTAATACTAACAACTACTGTAGTTTTAAGTCCAACTTTAAATTATACTCGATCACTAATTAGGACTTGTTTTTAAAACATACAAATTCCTTCATAACATTTTAGTAAAAACGGCACCGCATTCTGCCATTTGTTACAAATTTTAATAAAATAGAATTTCGCAAGTCGGTCGCAAGTTTCAATGCCTTAATTAAGGCGGGAAACTTCGATTGCGCTGTCAAAAATCCAAAGAATTATACCGGTAGTAAAATAACTTGCGATGTTTTTATCGAGCGAGTTCAGGCATATTAGCGAATTTATACGTTCAAATGCAATATGCTGGATCGGTCTATAGCGCTAGTTGGAGGCTTTTATTAAAAACAGTTTTATTTATTGACGTTTCGAGGGCCGTGTGTATTTTTCTTCCAGTCGTGCTCTAGATATTGTTTCTGTTTGAATGGATCTTACGTTGTTCGTAGATTGAAATTGGAAGCATTAATATAAGTATGGTTTTGTTTTATGTAATAGTGGACAACAGGCAGGCGGGTCCCTAATGGTAAGAGATCATCGCTGCCCATGGACGACCACGCTGCTATACGTACGGTACGGTGGTACGCTCACCGCTTAATATTCCCAAGGTTACCTTAAGTATTTAGACAATTAATGTCTGCGTGTCTCTATCCTGATTAAAAGCACTTAATTGATTAGCCTTCCATACATTTTATGTCAAAATTTAGGTATTTTCTTTCTATATACAAAATTATTAGATTATTTTACCCCCGAAGCAAAAAGAAGGGTATTATAAATTTAACAAATTCCGTTTACTATCGAGTACAGGAAAAACATAAGTGCCTACTAAAAAAGTAAGACAGTAAATGATGAAATTTGAGTATTGATTATTTCCTTGGCTAACACTCATTTGTCAAAATGAGACACCTAATTATTTTCGTTGAATGCTAATAATGAACTAATGGTCTAGTTGAATAATTATTTTCGAATTGATTGATGACTATTGGCAATTGTTTATGAAAACAAATTGGGCCAACTAATCAATTTCGACATTCAATTTCATACTTTTTCTCATATTTACTTTCTAAAAGGGCGTTCCTTTAAGGATTTACAATGAGGAGCATTTTAGAGTGAGAGCCTTAAGAGCTTGGAAATAATGTTCCTCACTATTGCAACTTATAATTTTAATGTTTGTTTAGGTATGTTTAATTATCCACTACAAATCATTTCTATTAGAGAATAGATTTGGTTTTTGTTTATAATGGACAAATTCAAAAACTAAAGATTTCTGCATGTATTCACTGATGACAAAGAGACTCATTCTGAGTGGCAATTAGACTATATTGTATTTGCCAATATGGGCGAAGTCACGAATTAATACTACATAACTAAAGTTCAATTTACCTAGAAGTCTTTGAGTAAAATATATTATGCTAAAAAAAGCAATTAAGCCTACTGTAGCTTTATGATATTAGTATGTAATAGGAGTACATTTCAAAAATATATGTTTAATGAATGATAATATTATACTGTTATAAAATATAAATTCATACTTACTACTCATTATATTTGCCCCTAGCTATCTCCCACACATGCATATTTGATTAGTTTCTAAAAGCACAAGTTTATTCATGAGAATAAACCTTGTTAGAGGATTATATCAACCTAACTTTATTTAATATGAACATAATTACTATGTCTAGAAAGTTTCGTTTACGCATATTTTTATAAACAATTGTGCTTATAATTACTAAATATTAATTTAATTTAAACTAATATACACTTATTAAATAAACATATTATATAGTAAGAAATATTAATTTTGCAAACAAGCTATTTATGAATTATATAAAAGCTAGAATTTTAAGTACCTACTGTTTTTTTTATTTCAACAAAAACATTAAGCTATCCCATTTATATATCCCAGTAAAACTTGTAGTTAATTTTTCTCTTAAAAATATAATTATTTGCAATTTAAATCTTAATAGGTATTCATTAAATTACAGTTGTTAGAATGAATCTTGCTTTTTTGGATACAGCGTTATTGTAATATCTAACTTCAAAAAGAGTGTAGAGACTAGCGCATGATAACGGTATAGACTAATTTTGTTAAATAATTTTTAGATTCGCTTGTTTAAATAGTTACATACAACATTCTATCGTCTAAAGACCTTAACATTTATATTTACTAATTTTTATAATATACTAGCGACCCGCCCCGGCTTCGCACGGGTATAAAACATATAAAAAAATCTTCCTCTTCTATCACTCTATCTATTAAAAAAACCGAATCAAAATCCGTTGCGTAGTTTTAAAGATTTAAGCATACAAAGGGATATATGGGAAGAAAAAGCGACTTTGTTTTATATTATGTAGTGATAATAAGTGATTACATAGTTTCTTGATGTTAGATATAGTAAACAAAAATTAATTTAGATTTTTTTTTTCTAAGACCATCGTATTCATACCCTCGCTGATTTAAACCTAAAAATTTTTTATGAATAACGGATTAAACAGCTTGCAGGTTGATTTACTTTTGTTTGTCGTTGTGCTGATATATTAAAAGTAAAGGCTTAATATTATAAATAAATAGATAAATTATATTTGGAACTTCTTATCCTTTTAATAATAGTACAGAACATTCAGAACATTACCCAAATAACTCATAGAATCTGTAGAAATAGTTACAAAACAAGATTAAATATTATCATGTGTTCTTTGACCATAATACATTTGTGTAAATACACTAAAATATGTATAAACCATATTCGTCGTGATTGTTGAATCAACGCGTGCAATTTATTGCTTCTCTATATATACAGGTTGAGTCTGAATTTTCAAATGATCTCTATAGTTTAATATATTTTGTTTTGAAGCAACATGCTTTTTCTATTGAATATAAACTGTTAGTGGTATGTCAAAATTTCTCGATATTAAGAATAACAATAAATAATAAATAAAAATATATAAAATCTTTTTGACATCACAATTGACGACATCATTCAAATTACTTTTTTACATATTCTGCACAGTGGAAAATTGTTGGTAAATAATTTCATAAACATGACGAAAAATGTGTTACTATATTTCTAGGATATTTGAAAAGAATGCGGATTGTTGGGTAGAAAGATGCTTAGGTAGAGGGAGATGATCAAAAGATTAAAATCCATACTATATTAAATTTTTTTACCGTATTAATTTTATTAGAACCGTACATATTGGTGTTACGGAGACGATTGAAGCGTCGGGTGGCAGCAAATTGCAGCCACAAATTCTTCTTCGCGCATTTTTAACTGTAACTGTGTAAAAACTACACCCTCTTTTACCGATACCAGCTACCCACGCACTCAAACGCCCCCTGCTCAATATTTTTATTACCATAACCACTGGTCTACTTATTGTCATTTCAGCGTTCCTTGGAAACCGAATCATACATAGGAGTTTTATTGCGAACAAAATGCATTATAGATATTGTTAGACCACATTTGGCTTTTATATTGAAACTTATTGTTATTGAAAACAACGAAATATGTTTCGGTTGAATGATAAAAATTTATTGTGTATATATTATGTCACTGTAGTATTAAAAATACCGTTACATTATAATCTGTCTCGTGGTTAACTGTCGCAAAATTGTGATCTGTAACATATTGCTCACAATGTAACGCATTATTAATCGAAAGATTGATCCTTGCGTCACCTGACAAATAACAAACAATGCATGAGGTACGTCATAAGCTAATTCACAATCTGATGGTTTGTCTTCTATAGAATATAATTTATCAAAAAATAATACGTTTAATTGTGAGTAGTTTGTTACAAATCACAGTTGTTCGATAGTTTAAAATCTCGCGTGATAGATTATTATGTAATGATATTTATGATTTTACGGTAGCATGAACAAATATCTAAGAATTTTTTTAAAATGACTTTTAATAAAACTAACAAAAATGCACATAAATAGCATTGAAGTGTATCTTATGTAATATTGTGGGTTTATATAGTGATGTATGAAATAGGGTTCTTAATTGCAAAGGGGAAACGCAGCTGCAATTATTATTAATTCATGAAGAAATTTCAAAGGCTCGTGCCATAAACTTTCATGTTTTACAGCGTTAGGTTCACCCCTGCTTTAGCTTGTCAGTGATGCGCGACGCGTCATGAGAGTACTTCATAATATAGGATCGGGGCACAAACGATAATTTGCACGCAACACTTTAAATGTATGTTAGCTTTATTTAACGTATGTGAACAAATGTTTATTTTATAATCGTGACTCTAATATTACATATATTGTGTTTAACGTATAATTTATATTTCCGAACCAATACGATACAGGAACCTTCAAGAAAAGAGCGTACTTCTTTTTAAAAGGTCGGCAACGCACCCGTGGCCCAACAGGCGTTGAGGGTGTCCATGGGCGGCGGATTGCTTCTCGTAAGTGAGCCTCCTGCCCGTTTGCCTCCTATTTAATTTAAAAAAAATGTCTTTGCTGAGTCAAGAAAGTTGTGGTTTAGTATATAAACACAAATAAAAGGTATCCATTTTAAAGCAAAGTTACAACCACTACACCTACAAGTTGCCATGTAGCCATAACTTTTCAAGCTCAATCTGTTTATTTTTCTAATTTAATATTTAGCTCATATCTATAATCAGCTCCTATATGGCAACCCTGAAAATCTGTGGCAGGCCGCTAGTTTATTATTATAGAGTTAAATAATATAATGATTTACATGTGCGCCACGGAAAATTTTGGTCGACCTGTTTTGTCGTGATAAAACCATTTATCTCTACATGTCTATCGTATTTTAATTGTTGCATCTTTATGTCAGCTTCTTTAGTAGCATAGACACATTCTGTCTTTCATTTCTTCTTCAATTGTGTGAAGTCCCGTGTCCCCTAGTGGGGTATGGGGCAGATGCATTTCACATCTGTTTCACTGATCGATTTTTTCTTTTAAGTACAAGTAGGTGATCAGCCTTCTATGTTCTGCCAGACCGAGTTTTTTTTATCTCCGCCGACAATCGAACCCAGGACCTCTCGGTTGTAACGCTTACGCGCTTACCACTAGACCACGGAGGCGGTCTTCTTCAATTAGCCTAATAATATTTATTTCTAAGTTTAGCTTTTACTTGACTTCGTCCGCATGAACATTTGGATAGCATATTTAGTATTAGACAATGCATAACGGATGTAGCAAATGCACTTCTCGTCAATTTCATAGATTTCAAAGAACCTTTTTATACATATATCTGAATGTATCTACGCAACCCTAGTGACACCCTGTTTTTATAAGAAATTAAATTAATGAAAATCATTATTAAAAATCACTCAAATACTCAATCAGTCCACTGAAAGAGGTATGAACTACAATGTAAAATAAAGTATGAAATTATTAGATACAGGTAATAAAATACCTATTGTATATTAAAGTAATAACATAGTATTATGATTTTTAATTTAAGACATAACAATTACCTAATTTTGTATTGCGTATTATAAAGGTTTGACACAGCAAAATTATTTGAAAGTTAATTAAAATTCTGTTTACTATTGGTGATGAATATTTGTTCCTTTCACACCACGAGTTTATTTATGAAAATGGATGTTTGAACACACAAAGGTGTATGTAATTTAAATTAAACCTACATATTAGATAATATGGAATATTGCTGTGAAATTTCACTCTACATACTATATGTAATATAAAAGTATATTAGGTATTAGTTTTGATACGATATTAAAACTAAAGGAAGCAGTTATATCGTTATCAAAAATAAGACAATTTAATTTTAAAAGAAAATCAATTTCTATAATGGAAATCAAACTTAATGACATCATAAATACTTTTGGAGAATTCTAATAGAAGATACATGACTAATTTTAGGGTAGAACATCTAAATATATTTACAAAACTTTTGCCAGGGTGTGATATAATCACCGTCAGCGAGAACATGATGGGGAAAGACTTTTTATGAAAGTATTAACCTCGTTCATTAAAAAACTTCGCGACGTGTCCTCCCTTACATCTCTTACCCATAAAAAAAACATCTCGCCATTAAGAAGCAGCATTGTACACCAATTATCATCACAAAAATATATATCTGTTTTGGTAGCTCACCTAAAGATTAACATTTTATTTGAAATGTATTCTGATTTCAATGATATTTAAAGACGATATTTTATTTCGTAGTTATATGTTTCACATTTTCTCTTTGATTTGTTTGATTCGTCTAATCCGAGAATAGTCCACCAAAGAATGACGATTTAGGTGATACATTATTATTCGGAACTCTGAAGCAACACGAAATTCACAGGATCCACTGGTGAATTTATTAAATACTAAACTGTACAATAATACAGTGGAAGTGCAAGGCGACTTTTCTCCAAATAAGTCATCAGCTTATTTGTAATACAACTCAATTGTTATGAACTGTTTTGATTTTGTAATGCAAACAAAGCCGGTCTTATACATTGTTCCAAAGAAACTTAACCTCTGACATTAATTCTGACTTCCATGCGATTTAGTTGATCCTACATACAAGTTGGACTACGAAATTTGTACTTCACATGTTTAAATTATAATATAATACAGCAATATGTTTGATAATTTTTATGCGGGATTATTCTTTTATTGATTACTTCTAGTACATTTAGGCTAGATTTCTTAATCCTTAGTTACCGAAACGATTACAAAAATATGATAGCCTTATCAGGTGATTTCCCTTATTACTCTCATTAGTGATATTCTCAAAATAATCAAGTTAGTAAATATTTATATCTAGCTTAACTGCTATGTCTAAATTGAATTCCCGCTCTCCCTACAACTCAGTGGGGCCTGGGGCAAACACATTTCTTTATCTGTTTCACTGATCATTTTCTATACAGGCAAGTAAGTGATCTTTGTGTGCCAACCCAATCGAAACATTCATTTGTCCACCCGGGATTTGAACCCAGGACCTTCGGCGCAATGCGCAGACGCGTAAACCGCTTAGCCACGAAGGCGGTTATGTCTATATCACACATGAAATGTTGTATTTAAAGTGTTTCTATCACATTGTTTTATACAAAAAAAAATATTAAAATAGATTTATAAGCGTCATTCCATATGCTCTTGAAAGGTGCTAAGTTCGACCCTGAGGAAATAAAATAAAAAAATATTGTTTTGGAACAATTAAAAAAATTTACTTTAACAATTTTTGAACGGCCGGTTGCCACAATTGGTTGTGCTCCTGCCGGTAGGTGCATTTATTTGTATGATGAGCACGAATGTTGGTGTAAACTTATATACGTATTTATTGCGGTACCCTCGTTGTTTCTGATTAACATAACACAGGTGCTTCTGCTACTTACCATGGGATCAGACCAGTGTATGTGAGTTGTCCCAATTAGTTGTTCTAACTTACTAGTCTGTAAAAATATAAACATTCACTACTTACGGGACTTTATAAATATGAGCACTGATATTAAGCTCTATAATACTTAGAACCAATAAATGTAAGTAGCTGATATAAAACTTGTTCATGATTGTTTGCTAATAATACCGCAAAAGCATTTTGCGGCGCAAAACACCGTGTTATTAAGTAATATAACCGCAGAACATTATTAAATTATAGTTCAGTGTAGAGTAGTTTATTATTAATTCACTCTTAAGGAACTAATAAACGTTTAATTTATATTCCACTAGATTTTGCCACGACTGCGTTGCGGCACCTACACGTATTTCAGGGGAGCAACATTGAAGATACGACTTTCTTCGTTATTGTAACTTGACTTTTTTGAATAAATTGTTGTAATATTTCAATACAAGTTATAATTTCTCTTAGTTATCTTCTTTAAAATATTATTAAATAAAATACACATTGCAAAGTTTTTTCTTACCAGAATAGGCTATTAAACCATTGTACATAATTCTGCTAATATAAAAAGAATAGCCAAGACACTCGGGCAGTCTACATCTCTTCCTCTCATGCATACAAATGTTTTAACATAAGAAATGTAGGTAAACAGGTACAATTTATTCCCAAGTATTGCTACGTTTTAAGTAATCTTTAATTTTCTTATATTCTTTAGCCTTTTGCAAGTAGTTTTTGGTTAAGATGTTATTTATTATTAGAATCTTAGAAGAAACGAATACAACATACATTCGCTATTTAAAATATTTAATCACGAATAATCTTCGATAATTTAATAATTCTTAGTGCAAACAACCCGATAGTAAAGGTAAAAAACCTTTTCGAATAAAAGATAAGGCACGGACTTAAAAATTCTCGTGATCATTAAAGGAGTCGCCGGACCGAAGCAATAAGCAAATGAACGCTCGTCTTAGTTGACATTCTGTTATCAGAAGACGCGACGGTGCATCGAGATACTGTCCAGCCCAGGTAAGGCTCGATCCATATCAATATTTAAACATTTTGATGACATGTTTTTAGAAATATAATATTATACCCGTTGAATTGATAACCCTTTGGTTTTGTCAGGTAAAAAAATAGAACGATGTGCACAAAATATTAAACTTTCAATTTTTTTTTGTGTGAGCATAATATAGCTTAGATATCACTCAGAAATAGTCTTAGCAGTTTCCATTCATTAAAATCGGTTTATTAATTTTTGTATTTATTCATAAACAAAAGTAGAAAAATCTTATAGTACATATAAAAGTAAAAATCTTTTCTATGTAAATGAAGTAAATAGTCATGAGTTAATTTTTCAAATGTTCTCATACACTTGAGATTATAGAATTACTCGTAAAACACTGTTTTGACAAATTTCCGAGAAATTTTAAATTCACCATCACAACGTTATGCATTACAGTTTTTGAAATAAGGTATAATATTCTAATAAATCGATTTAAATGAAATAAATACTCAAAACATATTGCTGCGTCTGTGAGTTTGTCGACGAGTTAGGACTCCACGGGCCATCATGTAGCCGAAGTGCTGGCAGAATGTTCCGCCATGCTAGCATTAACGATATCATACATTGGGCCTTCTTATTGGACCTCTGGTATGACAGCTATTTTAGAACTAAACGGCCTCATAAGAGATAATGGCAAAAGGCCAGACGACATGACTTGGATTCCGTGGAGTATATGCCGTTCTTTGGTGTGGGACCATCCCATATTCCCGGAACCACGCTTAGTGGTGGTGTGGGGGTTTCTGCAGCGGAAAAGGCCAAGTGTCGCAAATATTCTACCCTAGGACCAGGTTATCAGTTTGCGGCATTTGTTGTGGAAACACTTGAACCGTGGGGTCCTGGTGCTTTGTCCCTTATTGGGGAATTATCAAAGCAGCTAGGCGAGTCCTTTGGTGACTAGAGGGCTGGATTGTATTGCTATTCATTCTCCTTGGCACCCTGCCCAGCGGCAGTTACTTGGAGCTGATTTTTCATTTGTAGGTAGGTTATATCGGTATATTTTTTAATGTTAGAATACGTATACTGTATTAAATAATATTTTCAATAAAATATCTTTGATTTCATCGTTTTAGTGCAATCAAGGCCTTAGTTTTCCATCGATTCAACCCCTCCGAGGCATGTCCCGGGGAGTGATACTACCCTCTTATCAGTACTCCAACACGCAAACTTGTTTCAAATGTCGCTAATCAATTTGCTTTAAACTTTTAGTGCATGAAGTTTTTAGATTGAGTTTTTCTTTTAAACATGAAAATTAATCTGTTGTATAAACGCTGTATATTATTGTTAATCTAATAATTCTATCTTATGTCAAGTATTACAAAATATTCAATAATATTTTAAAAATATAGTTTGCCCAGTATAAGAAATAGTGCATAATATATCGGTAATTTTAATTTATTTAAATAATCAATTGTTAAAAAATGTGAAATCTGGTTTCCTGTAGCTTGCTACTTGCTTGCCTTGGCAAGAGCAAGAAGCAGACATATTTTTGCATCTGCACCAGGAGGTGCTTGGTGTTGCAGGAGCATTACCTATTGCGCCACCCGGAAAAGAAAAATTGGAAAGTATACAAAAACTAGAGATGAAATATGACATTAGCGCATCTAAGACACGAAGATACAGCAAACAACATCTTCATGTATAAAGATATTAAATCGATGGTCTCATCATTTCTAAGATTAGCTGTAAAAAAGGCGGATATACAAACAAATCATTTTTTAAAATCAATTTAATAATGTGATTCTAGTCAAATGCTTCATATTGTGTATTACAAAAACACACTTCAATATTTTTATAAATTAAATTACGACAAAGATCTTCAAATGTATTTAACTATATCGCAAAATAACATCGGCCTGTTACCGGAACCGTGACCGAGACGAGGGTTTATTCAGTTAAATTTATTTTATCAGATGTTGCCCAAGCTGAGATATTCTTACTTTACTAGCATCTACGTTATTATATCGACAGTTCTTTAAAATATGTCTTGTATCCTTTACACAAAAAAATCGTATAGGTATATTATTCGAAAATTAATTGTATATCCTTTTCTCGATTAAACCGCTGACCAATTTACATAATTTTAATTTGAAGATATGTTAATGATCTAGAAAGTCATAAGATAATCCGATGTCATTCAATAGGAGAGTGAAAAGAAAGCTAGTAGTTTCTATGGAAATCAATTGTTGCACGTATGTTAGAATGTAGGTACAACTAATACGAGTAACACTCAAAGGCTACATGTACTAAAGCAAAGCGTGTTATCAAATGGCCTGAAACAGACGAATTAGGCTAGTAATTTCTCTTCAACCCAAACGTACTAATTCATTGATTCAACGAATGTGGCTTTTGAACTGTTCTTTACTCCCTATGCGCTGGTTTCTACAACCACCGCGTAATTAATTCAATGATCGTCCGCATAATGACTTGCATGTGGCTAACCTCTCGCTACTGCAACTCCGACTATTGCTAATTTTCACCCACTTCATACAACCAATTCATAGACCTACCACCAAAATTGATTTGGATTTAATTGTTTTGTCGATCTCCTTGTTGATCGAAAATTCTTACTCTTAAATTGGATAACTTTGTATTGACAAGCGACACCATCTACTTTTTAATCAGCCTTAGGTCGGAAAACTTTTCTCTCTGGCCAATTCAATCGATAGTTGAAATCAATTAAATAGAAAACTTTTAAATGAATTAATTCCCATATTCTTTTAAATAGACTTCGATTATGACTATTTTGAATGCTTAATGGTTATACTTATTGAGATATAATATTTTCAATTCAATTCGATTAAAATTACTTATTCAACTTCAACTAATAGCTTGATCGTGGGCTCTTTTAGTATTCTGAAGTGGGTATTCAATTAATTCGAAATGAATTCGATTGATTCAGAACACGAAAAAATCGGTGGTAAGGTCACCCTTGTTACGTACGACAATTTAATACGAGTATTGTACGTTGGTTGAGGGTTTCAGCCATTTATTATCGTAAAGATTGCATTTTAAAATTGCAGCATTTGCTTGTAATGTCTGGTCTGAATATGAAATTAAAATGAAAGCTGCGGTGTACTACAAATGAAATTGAATCAACTTTCGTCCTGTTTAAAGTAGCAACGTTTAATTTAATTTTATGTCACTTTAAGGTCTTCGAAGAAAAACACACCTAAAAACTGATTCTAATAAAAATATTTCACTAATAGATATCTAGACTTTTTCTGTATTAAATATTATATTTTTATTTTGTTATATCAACTTCTATTGTGAATTTGGTTTTGCTTTATAAAAAGGTGTATATTTGACCATACATATTGGTTCCATTTTAATTTAAAAAGTTAAAAGTATGATGGGCACGGGAAGTTAGTCTTTTTTTTATCACTTAATTTTGAATATTTTCCGTTGGGATTCGCAACCAGGATTTCTACACTTGACTATCAGAAGCATGATAAACTTAGCTACGGAAAAAAATAAAATCATAACTTAGTAAGCACAAAACGTAATGGTCATAAAGCGAATATATTTCCAGCCTCGTTCAAATATAGGCAACCTAAGACATTCTCAGACTTATAGTTCCGCTTGAGAAGCAATTGGCCCATCTTAGAGGCGGATAGCTGAACTTTGGAACTACTTGAAACTTTGGACGTTTTGAGTCTGCATACTAGGATAAGGTAAACTGAGTGGCTTTAATCAAGTTAGTTTAAATTTAAAGTACTTATACACCTTAATAGCACTATTGTAAAGATAATTACGGGAGATTAAAGAGACTTTCCGTAGAACGGGTGAAAGAACAACGAAACGATTCAGGAAAAACATTGACAAACCACGGTGATAATAGCTTACAGTGTATAATGATACTAAATAACGCTGATAAGCGATATTGGCAGACAGTGAAAGAGCCCTATATCCAAAAATTTATTCACTTTTTGAAAAATAATTAACAGTATGTTCTGTTTCATAGCAAAGTGAAAGATATTTGTATAAATCAAAAAAGAGAGAGTAACAATTGCATCAATGCAAAAAGATGGACTTAAAATCTCTGGATGGTTTTAAAAAGATGGTCGTGAAGAATTTACCCACTATTTTGGCCTAATACTTATGAAATTATGTAATACTGTATGAAATATATGTATGTATACTCCTTTATTACTATAATATATTGTAGAAAAAGTGAAATTAATAATAAAAAGGCAATAGTGTTCTAGTTATTTAAAAGTAAAAAAATTTCATACGTCTGTATTTTCTATTGGAAACTTTATTATTATTGAGATTCTTATGAAGTGAACATTTGAAGTGACTGGTAACAAAAGATTCGGTTGTTTTTATTAGAGCTATTCTTTCAGATTAATGACCTTTCATTTTATAATTGCATTGTTACATTTCGTTAGCATATTGTTATAAGTTGTAATTTCTTATCACTAAAAGGGTTAAAGAGAAAATTTTGATCGTAAAAAAAGCTTTGGAATTAAATTTTTATACCAATTACATTGCAAACGTAATCTTGAAGCGTCTCTCGTAATTAAGTAAAACGTACAATTATTAAAGCGAGCCTTTTATGCAATTGAATCTATTTTAAGAATACCTAGCACAATAAATTACAAAAATATTTAAACGAAGGTTCTTTGGAATGTGCAAGTTGACATTAAGTAGATCAAACCGCCCATGTTGCCATGTCTGGCGCCACTCGGCACGTGCGTGGGCGCAGAGGCCGCAAACTGTACTGGACACGCTAATTAACTATGAAATATTTATGCCCTGTATGGTATCTGCTAGAATATTGTACTTTAACGATCTGGTTTGTTTTTTATTACATATTTTCACTTGGTTGATAATTTTTGCACTTGGAGAAGTTTGATAAAAAAAAGAAATTATAATGAAAAGAGCATATAAATATTTGGAGTCCGGTTTTTGTAAGGAAAAAAAATTTACAAATATACGCATATTATTGCAAATTGTTCTGCGCGAGATCCTGTATGTACAGAAAATATTTTTTTTTTACGAAAAATATATATTAGATAAGTTTTACTATATTTTTTTATTTCTTGAGAGGTCTGACAATCCGAAGCTTTATTTATTCGCAATGCGTGATTTTAACGCGGTTAAATTAACTAATATTTTGAAAACTTACGCATTATTTGTTTGTTGCAAAACTCAATCAATATTTCTTTATTTCTTACGTCTATAATAGTGTATTTTTTGTCTTATGTAAATTGTTTCTTTATTGTTAGCGTTTTTATGTTATTTTTGATGTTTAGCTCACCTAAAATAAACAAACAGATTTTATAGTTTTGGCTTGTGTATCGGTGCTAAACATCTATCTTTACTAAATTTCAAATTAAAAGTTCTTTCGAAAAAATAATACTTTACATAATTTTGAAACCAATTATCACAAATGGTACACATACATATTATTGCGAGTTGTAATTAAGAGCGGCTTAATTTATTTCACATTCTAAGTGAACGCTTAAAGCATTGCTTGTAATAAACCCGGGATGTAAGTAACGGCTTGACTGAAGAGCAATAAGTTTCTCTAACTGATCACTAAACTGAGTAAATCATTACTTCACACTCTTACTAAGTTGTGTATTTTCTACAGCTGCGTGTACTATATAGCAATTTTCCAAAAAATATTAAATACAATACAATAATGTACAATATATTGTGAGAATTTCATAACAAATGAATATGAAATTAATACAACACAATTGTAAAATTTGCTGCAAACAAATCAACTTTCCACTCAAGGCTACAAAAAATGTTGTACTAATTATTTTACTAAAGTCAAAGTTAAATACCGCTATAAAATTAACTCGGAACAAAATATATGGGTATTGATTTTTGAAATAATCAAGACAGACATATAGTGAGCCATAGACAATTATTATTTATTATAAAAAATTCTAATGCCTTTTACGATAAATATTTAAGAATTGTATCAAGTTGGATATTTCTTTAAAACGTTTTTATTAAAGCAATAACACAATTCACTCCATAATTGCTTGCCTTTCATAAAATCTGCACTATAAACTTTTGCACGCAAAATTAACTTTTTAAAATTATTTATTTAACGGCCAGAACTCTACTATTCATGATTGTAACCTATAAAAAAATCATCATATTTTTAACTTTCAAACTGTTTTTTATGTATTATGATAAATTAACGAAGTGCAGACAAGTTTTAAGCTCACAAACCCATTGTTAAAGTGTAAAGCACGTAGAGCAATTAGCTATGTATGGAAGTTTCAGTCAAGGAGATTAAGTTATATCTGCTTTTACGTATAGTATGTGCATATTTTATAAGCTTTGCTTGTGTTTTAGTTCTGCTCATTCTATTAGTTTAATTAGAGTTGTTGTCTCTGCTGCGAACTGCGTAGCAAGTTGTATTTGAAGACCTTTAACAAAGTAACTTTGCCCGTCAAATTTATATAAAGAGCTGACTGGCACTTTCTTGTTAAATTATACGATGATAATGACCCTAAAAACTAAACTTTGAATTTGTAGATTTTTCAATTGTCTCTTGAATGGAATTACTTTCAATTTAATAATTGTGTCAACAGGGCACAATTTTTAAATTGAAATAATATTATGATGTACGAGTAAAATTACCCTTACAGAAAAAGTAATAACCACATATTTTACGCACTAATAATTTATCCACGTCAGAATTACCGATTAGAATGATATAAAGGTCCCATTGTCACTCGAGCATAACCTCACCGCCATTATAACGTTATCCTTAAGTATCTTTACCGCAATCTGCACATGTCTTAAACTATTATACATTTACGCTGGTAAGGGTCCGATAATATTCCCTGATTCCGCCTAACACTATTATTTAAACTGTAGCACACATAAAAGCCGGGTTATGGATATAAACATAGCGGTAATTGCGTAATCCCTTGAAAATCGCCCATATGTAATATTCCATAATAAATACACTGGGGTCTATAAAGTTTATATACGTTTATAACATCGATAGTAAAGCTGTTACATGGCTTAAGCTTTCGGTTTATCGGATTTTACACAAGCTTTTTAAGATTAATATATATTAGTTATTTTTTAAATAAGTTGATATATATTAGTATATTTAAAAAATATGGAGGCCTCATGGCTAAGCGGTCTTATAAGCCTACTTAAAAGCCTGAAGTATCGGGTTCGATCCCCGGTCCCGAATATAATTTATAATTTAATTTGTATTTGTATTCGGTCTCTGGTAGGGCTACCACTTGCCTGACGGAGTGTCATAAGTGACACGGGGGTGTGGTTGAATTTCTACAGGCTTGCCTGAGGAAATCCAACCAAACTAACAGAAATTGGGTTACCTGGATGAGATAGCTGATTGACGATAAGGCTGCCCGTTGTACTCCATTGCCACGAAGTGTTTAAAAAAAACTATATTAACAAACTAATTATTCATGCAATGAGGATGCCCACGAAAACTGGCTGCATAATACTGCAACCACCACCGTGACTTAATCAGGACGTGTTTCACCGGAGATCCCAAGTTCGAATCCCATCGAAACAAATAAATTTTTTGGTTGAGTGGTTGTGGTCAACTTACGTGTAAAAAATGATCAGTGAAACAGATGCAGATATGTGTCTGCTTATATGCCCCACAAAATAAATAATAAAATTGCTGTTGAGTCATCGATCTCCAACCACAGATAAAAGAAAAAGCCACCCCGCGGGTAGATTAAAGCCAAGCTTTGGAATAGAAAAATTAAATGTCACTTTATGTCAGCCAAGTTTGAGAAAATGTACCTACACATAAAGTAAAGATACGTAAAAATTAAGTCTTTAGCTTATATATGTGAATAAGGTGTAAGTTACCTATAACACTTTGGTATTTAAACCACTTTTTAAACCACACGTTTTTTGCCGCCATCGCAACAACGAGCGCGTCATGTTATGTATAATTTTCTAAATTTGTGTATTTTCCAAATTTTGTATAATTTGGTCGAGTTTTAAGCATAAACTGTTCGGCAATGTGTTTGGCGATTAAAGGAAAGTGATATAATTCAGTAATACGTGACTTTGTGATGTGGTCAAAATTCCTTATAAGCCACGAGTAAAATTTTCGCCATTTAACTTGGGACACGAAATAGACATTAATTAAAATAGAAATTTCAAATGTCCGTGTAATCAAGCTAAAAACCTTTAATATATAAATAAAGTACTTAGCATCCTTTTTAACCTTATTAATGCATCTTACGACGATTTGTTAGCTTAATTCTAAAAATTTATAAGTATAACTTCCAAAAGCGTTTTCGTAAAGACGCCATAAAAATAGATTAAAAGGAATGCAGTGGCTGCTATAAAAAGAATTTTAACCGTATCTTATTTACGATCTTGGAACAAAGTTAAAACGTGTAAGTCGAGGTCATGTTCAAGAACTATTACAAGTTTTACAAAGAGCTGCTGCAAATCTTTGAAGTTTCCAGTCGATACTCGGCACTTTGAAATTTATTATACCATACCTACTTGTAGAACTTGCATTTAACTTATATTTACAGAAGACATTAACTTCAGCGTGAAAATATGATACAATAAATGTAATTCAGTATGATTTCATTGATTTTCTTTAGTCCAAATACTCGTTACCACAACACCATCATAATGTATATTTATTATAAGTAAAAATATATAATAAATACTCGTAAATAGATTAGATACTAGCACAAATTTATATTTATATACAATTATGTAAAAACGAAAATTTAAAAACAAAATTAATTAGGTACGTATATAAATTAAAATCTATACTTATCTACTTTTTTTTCAGTAAATTAATTTTTGATTATTTTTTTCCAAATTTATTATTAGTATTTTAGCTAAAAGTCCATATTAATAACATACTACACGAAATTAAAGTAACAGCTGTTGGAGTACAGCATGGTAGATCAATATCTATCTTATGAAAACAAAATTTATAAACCTAGTCAACTGATGATAATGAGATTTAAACTGTACTTTAATTTGAAGTAAATTAAATCTAATAAAATACTACTAAACCTACTAAATTCGTAGACCTATTTAGAAGTTTCAAATACTCCAATACAACACACAATTACAATAATTTTAGGTACATATATATACATATATCGAATTGAAAACCTTCAGTTTTTGTGTCAGTTAATAAGTTAGTGATTTAAGTAAGCAAATACTAGTTAGCTTAGTTATTCGGTTTTGTTACAAATAAGCTTTATAAAAAAGCACAGCCTTTCTATTGATGAGGTATGTAGGGAGGTTTGAACGACATGGCATAGTCAATAGGTTTTTATGAACGAAGGGGTTACGTTCTCTTTTCACTTTAGTCAACAAGGTAGAACCTACGCTACCTAGTATAACTTATATATGTACGCAGTGGCGTATCTCAGTCCTCAAGGTCCCTTAAAGTCCTTATCTAGGGGATGTTTAATTCAGCTATAGAATATTAAATTTAGTCAACTAGTAGCTCGTAGTGCATAACTATGGGTCCATAGCGAATTAAAATTGTCCCAAATACTGTATGTTATGCTTATGCTATAAGGGGTTTGTGACGAAGTCCTCATAATGGTAGAAGCTAGAGCCCTAGTGACTTTTGGGGCCTCCCAAGACTCGGGGCCCATGCATTTTGACCAGGCTTGGCAATTGCCACTATTTTGTGACGTGACTGGATGTACGCAAGGCTATTGTCAACACAGCGCCGACACACGCAAACATAACTCGGCGAAAGTCAGCCCCTAGCTCCAACTCGTATTATTTACCAAGTCTTTGACTAAACAAGCCACTTTGCAAGGGACGACTACACTTGTCTGTTACACAAAAGCTTATACGATTAGCGTTTTGCTTAACTTTAAAATACTAGTCAAAGTATTTTCAAGTGACAGATTGTATAGACTAATTACGCCAGATGTGTGTTAAGTTTATTAATATTTAGTAAATTGGTTCTTTGAATTTTCGTCAAATAAATAGATTTGAATACATTAACTAGTAGGCAGCTGGACTGCTTTTCTGAACTATGAAATAAATAGAGGTGTTTAACATTAACACGGGAATTCTTTCGTCTCTGTTTCAAACTCAATTCGGCATACGAAAGATATTGCTAAACGTTGTTTAACTTGAAACGTTTAACTTCAAATGCTGTGTCACTTTCACGCTGATGTGCTATTATAATTACAAAATGAGGCAAAACACTGAGCAAGCACTTTAACTGAGCAATGTTTATAAGAAAGCGGGTTAGTAAAAACTCGAAAATATACTTAATAAAATTTCAAAATTACTTAAGAACATATTAAACATCTCTCCATAGTAATATATATAAACTCGTATGTACATAATTATAAAACAAAATATAGACCACTCAAATATGAATTAAGTTTTAACATATGTTAATGTACAGTAAAAATATCTACTTAAATATCTTTACAAATAAAAAAAGGCTCATCAAAACCGTTGGTGTACCCAAATACTGGCTGTATTACCACGTTGTATCGCCTTACTAACGCAAATACATTAATTAACTCTAATCTATAACCAGTAATAATACACAGTATAAGAGACGACGCGGGTGTAGCAGTCACTTCAAAGCACGATACGCATTTTCATACTATAACAAGGTATTAGGAGTACAAAAATTATTAAAATATATTACACAATAACAATGATGAGCAAATAACTACGTCATTTAATGGTAATTTTATATAACTCAGCCCCCGCTGTATTGTTATTCAAATTGTCTTAATAAGTGGGTGTCGGAAATTAATTATTGAACGATAACATTGTGATTGGACGAATTTTTATTACTACGTTGGTGTCAAATTCTCAATTTTAAAATCACATTTACGTTTTTAAAAACTTATATTTTTGATTTCCTGTCAATATTGAATCTATTTTGTATTGTTCTTCTAGAGGACATAAGCTATTCTGCTAAAACCACCTCAAAATACGTTTAAAATTTTATATACGCACCACAACAGCTAGGATAAACCTTTGTTCATTTGTAATTATTTTGTTGACATAAAATTTCTTATATGAATATTAAAAGTAAATATTTTTAGTGTGATTTAAAATATATAAAATAATCATACATAACGTATCAAAAAATCTACTGTGGTGCAATAAAAATGGGATTCATTTTAATACTCTATAAAGTAGAATTTATCATGATTCTCCATTTTTTATAAATTGATGTCCGGATATGCGTAGGCTACAAGGGTACGGCTACCTGCGTTTGATTAAAAAAAAACAATAAAAATCACATTGAAAGACAATATTACGACCGTTAAGTGAATCAGGTTCCCGATAAAATCTATTGTTGTGTTACTAAGAGAAATAAAAGGCTTACATGATTCTTTGATATTATACATCCCACTAATATATAAATGCGAAAGTTTGAGAGGATGTTTGGATATTTGTGACTCAACCACGGTTAAACGGCTAAATGGATTTGAATGGAATTTGGCACGCAAATAGAATATGTTCTGGAGTCTAGACTAACATATAGGGTAACTACCTATTTTATATCATCACGGATCAACGTGATTTTTGGCAAGGAGATAGTTTGAGGGATGAACTAATACTTTTTCCCCGGTATCCTTAGGGATCTATCCATTATAAAAAAACTTTATTTGATTTGATTTCTTGAATTATTTTATTTTATAAATTAAGAGTATTCTATATAATGAAATTAACGCGGGTGGAACCACAGGGAAGAACTAGTATACTATATATTTTGAAATATATTTGCAAATGTGATTTAAATACTTTACTTACCACCGAACCGATTAAGGATTACTGATCATTAAGGCTGTGTCATCTACGTCGCCTGAGTATTATTTTCGACGGCAATTTATTTTGCCTCTATAAAAACCACATAATGTATCAAAACTCTATCAAAACTTGTCGTCTTGTAAAGAAACGTAGCCAACAATTATAACGAATGAAATTCGACTAATATGGGCGACATTATAATAAAAAGGGATATTTTATGAGTAACAGAGTTTATAGGGATGTTGAAAAATGGGTCCACAAAATTTGCTAATGGCACGCATACTAGGCCGGACACTTTATAAAGGTAAATGAAATTACTGTCACAAATAGGTATCTCAAAAGTTTTTAACCGGAAATCGTTCAGTTTATGGACAATAACGAGCGCTTGTCAGAACTTCAGGACATGTCGTGGTGTTCAGTTTCATTCGGTTTGCGGCACCAACGCTTAACTTTACGAGGTAAGGCACCCCACCTCGTAACATTTACGATCCCTACATCCCCTTCTTTCTAACATATTTTCCTCCTAAAGTTACCGCTTAGAGTTTTGTAATGCTCATCATTAATGTTTTTATTAAGGTAAAAAGGTTCACGTTATGATTTCATACGACTCCACGTGGAAAATATATCAGCAGTAAATTCATTTCCAAAATTTATAAACCTGAGTAATATCAAAAATTATAATGTGGTATGAGGCAGACATAATATGTATATTTGCATCTGATGAATTTATCGTTTTGTTTAAAGGCTAGTAGGTGATCGGCTTTCTATGCCTAGAAAATCTTATTTCAATGAGACAGGACACACGAAGCAGAAAAACAAATGCGTGTTCAACATAGAGGCGTTTAAAGCCCTGTATGACTTTTTGATAAACAAAACTTCTGATTTATAAAATAACCTTACCCGATATTGTGATGTTGCAATTTCGGAGGTTTCTAAATGCAGTAGTATGATAAATATCCGAAGTGTTTTTAGGATATAAACCTAGATTCTTTGCGGTGTATGGACACGAATGCCCAAACTCATTTACAAATCGGTAAAAGAAGAATGTGCGGCACCTATGATTTTTAAGATAATCTTATAAATAACATAAGAAAATTGGAGTTTGCTTGAATAAAAATCACAAATTTTATTAAACTAAAGACAATAAAATTTAGCAGGAAAAAGATTTGTTAACATTATGAGGCATATTTATCATCACAAAAAGCTTTGGATAGCCATTCTATCTTTCTTTACAAAAAATTAAGCTTCTTATAGTTTTATATTAATCCTCTTTTGTCTCTTAGGCCTTCAAATAATAAATGCTGAGTCATTGAAGAAAGGCTTTAAAAAGTGACGGTTTTTTCAACCTTTTAGGCATATTCAAGGAGTAATTGTTTATTGTGTAATAATTATATAAGAACGGTTTAAGAACTTATTACAACGTTGTTGTTAGTTGTTCATGCTTGTGGGTTGGCAAGGAACTAGGCGCTGGGTTCGATTCCTAAAGGAATATAAAGTTTCGGTTTTACGGAAAGCTGTTATAGAAGGGAGGTTTATGAGAAATCTTCGTTCGTTGTAGATTTATTTATTGGATGTAAAATGTTGGTTATATTGTAGAAATCTGTTCAAAATTAATTAACAATTAAGTAATTAAAAATTTAATAATTTTATTATTAATTAAACATATTTCGGAGGCATAATATGCACAGAGAACGTTTGTATTAACGTTACTCTGCTGAAAATCTGTAATAGGAATTTCATATGAAAATCATGTAATTTTATGTATGAAAAAATGATACCACAGAAGATATTTAGAACATTTTACTTTACAGATATTACTTATTGTAATAAATTAAAAATATTGGAATATGTAATATCTTATGTAAGTGGGAAATAAACAGTAGTAAAAGTGGGATTTTATGAAGCTATCTAATAAGTCACAACATGTTAGAATAATTAATGGTAAAAATACACTCGGCACAAATGACTTTGACTTCATAAACCGTTGTTAATGCTTGCGCAGTAAGCTGTTGGGTGAGGGTTTATAGGTCAGTAAAAGTGCTTAGGAAACCTTACAATTCTATGCTTCAAAGACCAAATTAACTAGAAAACAATAGAAATTATAAAAGTACATCTCAAACTTAATTGAACTTTATTCCAACCGTGAAATTACCATGGAACAATCATTCAATTTTCGTTAATTTTAAGAACAATAGACAAAAGAATCACAAGGTTACCGCAGCAATTAGTATAGTAATCTGACCCGAACTTTGTTGTGTACATGTGACAAAAGCAGCTATTGACTTAGATAACGTAAATTATGAGGGAACTTTAGCAAAATACACTTTGTTAACTGAAAGGGGTTTCATAAAACTGAATTATAGTTATAACAGCCAGTCTTGAGGATCATCGTAAAATATTATCTAGCTCGCAGGACACGGGGACCTTATGCAAATGATACATTTTACCTGACGCTAATCTATTAAAATTTAATATTATGTAAATAATAAACTGAATTTACAGATAATATGCAGTTAATATATTAATATCATTTCTTATTACTTCCAATGTAAAGAAAATGATCAGTGAAACAGATACAGAAATGTGTCTGCTCTATGCTCCACTAGAGATTACGGTATCTCACTTATTTTACAGAACTTAACCACATTAATGTTTTGATAATTTTTATTAATATAAAAACTTACATTGGAAACTTTAACAACTTATTAATAGGATTTAATTGTAATGAATACGATGCAAATTATTTACGAAGCGATATTTTAAATGTAAAAATGTTTTTTGGAAATGGCCACAAGTTTTATCGTATTCTTAATGCGCCAATTAGTTGAATGAAATAAAAATAGTTGCGCTTATTGCTTGCCGCCTGCGGGCTAGCGGTCGCCACCATCGCCGCGGTCGGCGCATTTTCTCCCGCCTACGCGTGAAGTTATCTCTCGTGTTCTCACACAGAAATTTACACATGCTTGCGAGTATCGGCGGCTCGTAATAACACACTCGTTGCATTTTATCTGCCGGCGGCGTCAGCTAAGTCGATAGGTCGCACGAACGTTTGACAGAGCCCGTGGGAGGCGGACGAGCGCAACCGGCGCATTTTTATAACTTTTTTATTCCATTGTCACTCTGAGGCGACGGAGCCCAAGAAAATAAATTTCTAACCTTATCTAAATGTCAAATCGCTTTCGATCGAATCAGTTTCCAAATAGTTTTAATAAATCTCCTTTTATGGCGCGCAGAGCTATATCACAACGCATTACAGATTCATGCTGCGAGTTATCGTGTTTTACTCTGCTGTGACCGGTGCGTTTGTGACAACAATGGATTTAATTGAAAGAGTGTCAATAAATTTGTCGCGAGTTGTCCTAGAGCGACGCTGGTGGTCCGATAAACCTGATCGCTGCATCCCAAAGGATTGTACCCTTATTCGAAATTAGGAACGTTTGTTTTTATCTGACACAAGTCTTGTCTTCATTATAATAAATCTCTTACGGGGGCTTTCTATCAAATAATCGATTTTTCTCATTTAACATACAAACTTTAAAATGCTTGTAGTAGGTAAGTATTGTTTGTATTATTTTTAAAAGTAAGATTTTTTTGACTAGAAATAAGAAAAAAGTGTATTTTCAATATCCTCACTCTGTTGAAATATGGAAATAATTCAACGAAAAGCGTGAAAGAATATCAACTGTTCGCTTTTGTCTCTCCGAATTTTTTTAAAAATTCGTTCAGTGGTGTTAAACTGAATGCATATCAAAAACCACTTTTGCACGTATCTACAATATATATTTAGATATATTAATTAATTGATTATTATAACTTTTAGTTGATGCAACTATTTGTTTGCAGAAATTATTACGCACATTATCTCCTCCAGTATTTCAGGTTCATTTATTTGAGAACAACTCGCGGTGAAGTCTTTGAAGTGATCGATTATTGTTTAATAGCACATTTTGGGTACCTATTGTAAATTCATATAACTTGAGTTCTCACGGCGACTCCGCCCACGCATCTATTCCACGAATACATTTAGTCTTGGGATCTCCGCGTCCATAATAATTCAGGTGTTTCCATTATGTGGGAAGCGGCCGAATTGGATGTGACTTTCCATAGCCATTATTATTTACAAAATAGAACTTTTTTAGGCTTCATCTATGACCCGGTTTAAGCCTAACCTAATAATACACAACAACTAAGCTAATCATAACATTTGTTCTGTATCATACAAAACTTTGTAAGTTTTTTTTGTGATTTTTAGAGTAGATACGTAACTTATATATACTTTATAAAGTGATTGCGCCAGCAAACAATTCTTGTTTTATAATTACAAATCAATATAAGTCAATAAGCCATATAAAGACTAAGTTGAGTGGTGGAAACGAATGTCTTAATCATGATGTGGACATAGAATGGGTTTAATACAAACACATTTAACGTGTCAATGCGTATTTAATTGTCACATCCATAAAAGGATTCTTGCTTAATGGTTTCAAATGCAGTCAACAGAACTCAACAATTCACACCCGATAATCATCTTTGTGATAGCACCGACGGGGTCTCATCGAAACCTTCGTATAGGTCATAAATATTTTTGGTAAGTTGTCTACTATTCAAAAACATCATATAAAAAGTGAAAGTGAATTCCCGTAACCCCTAGTGGGGCATGAGGTAGACACATTGCTGTATCTGTTTGACTGATCATTTTCTTTACCGGCAAGTAGGTGATCAGCCTTCTGTGCCTACCCAACCGAAACATTCATGTGTTTCCCTGGGATTCGAACCCAGGGCCTCCAGCAGAACATGCAGACACGTAAACCAATTAGTTACGGAGGCGGTTTAAAAACATTATATAAATTGTGCAAAAGTTTACAGAATCCACCCACTTGAAGTAGTATGTTAAAAAATTGTGTAGAGAGCTTTTAAAATCTGAGATATTATAAGTAAAAGTATAGTAGTAAGTACGAATGGATAAATTTAAATGAGATATAAAACAAAGTCGGGTTATTTATACCATTTATAACTTAAGAACGTCTAATCCGAAAATAGCATAACTATTAAAGATGTAGAAAAATTCACGAAAAAGTTTTTATGAAGAAAATTCGTTTCCTCGTATATTTCCTATGTAATGACTATGTAGGGGATACCTGACTTAAGGGATAAAATTCGTGGAGTCAGCTAGTACTTAATAAAAAAAACAACAAACACTAAGTTTATACTTATCATAGTAAGAATTCTGTGAAACAAAGCCCGATATGCACTTACCATGTAGTATGTAATGAAAATAAAATTATACTGTTTGTGTGAGACTCAATCTTGACGTTAATGAAGATAACAAACAAATCAAATTCAACGTTTCTTGGAGTTTATTGACAAAGTTAGAGATAATTACTATTACTTTAACGTGAACTAACAACCTATTCTGTTGGCTGAAAAGCGGCAATTATTGGTTTTGTAATAATTCAGAAGATAATTGTTATGGAATAAATAACAAAGTTTGATAATAACTGAGAACTCACTCCATGACGCACCCATCAAACACGCAAAATGTCGGGATAATTTTATCGTTAAATAGTTATATATTTGTAAGTTTTTAACGCATTTAAGTTGTATTTTATCTAAGGAAGACTGTTTTACTTGAAATATTAAAAAGCGAGTTTGTTTGCTCAATTACTTATTAAATTTTCACTGCTAAAGATTGTACTGAAATTAAGTCACGAATATCATCTTGTTAAAGGTATTAAATAACACTTGTCTATTTCATAATTAACTGTTTATTATCATTGAATTTAAACTTAATATTCTAGTTGTCGTAGTAACAATTGCTCCACCATTTTAAATGAAGACTTCAAACAGAAGATATTTACCTTGAATAGCAGATTTTACTCTCCGTACCCTGTCAAGTGTCAAAGGTACAGGATCAGCCAAAAGCCTGAGCGGCGAAGACGCTCGGTCTCCGAACAATATCGCCGCCCAGCCATGAGACACACACAACCCCCTTTTCACCCAACCCCCTTCCGCAAACACGTACGCCTGACTCGAATTGTCAGTCCTCGTTTCAAAATCTAACAAATCACTAAGCACACTTATGTCACCTTTTAAAACCTTACGTATAAGCACTTTGAATACACTCCGTTTCGATCTTTCGATTCCTTGCTCTCTTGTTTGCACTCGCGAAATTTTCCCCGTAAATATAAATCGGGAGGAATACACAATCCGCTTGACAGAGTCAACGTTATCCAAAATGGAACCGTTGTAGCAGGTAGACGAAAAGCTTTCAAATTTTATTACCGTATTTCTCTTTTTAACTTTTCCTTTTATTAAAGGTTGCGATTGTGTGGGAAAGATTATTAAAAATGCAATAAAAAAAGACAGCATAAATCGATTAAACTGTGTCATATTGATTTCGTAAAGAGAAGTTTAATAAGTATTATGAAGGACATTATTAAATCTATTTTATTGAATTCAAGAGATCGTATTTCGATAGTGCGTATACGCGCCAATGATGTGTGAAATGTTCGGCGCGCGCGCCGTCTGCCGTTTCGTTCGTAACTGAAGGCTTTATTTTGTCGCTGCAACTTGAAGCCTGTTTTTGTTATGTTAATTTTTAAGCTCTTCGACGCATCCCGCAAATGCAACGTAACATTAAATTGAACGTAAGAGTAAGTATTTTATTATTATTTAACAAGCTTAAGTTATGTGTAATCAAATATTAGAACCAAGCAGAATAATTATTCAGAGACATGTAAAATAAAAAATGGGATATTTAATATTGCGAGTGTGAAACCCTTGTCAACTTATGACGGAGTGAAAATGCGTGAACATAGAATAATTCTAAAAGCTTGTTGAAACCATTTAAAAAGTGGAGACTAAACAACGGGCAAGCTTTGTTTGCTAAATTGCGCACACATTGGTACCACATCATGTTTTACTGACAAGCCTATTAAACTTTTGTATACACTGAAACAATAAGTGCCTATATGTTCCCATTTTGACCCGGCCAGTTATAAGTAATTCGGGTTTATTTGACTTTGTTTTGCTCACTAAGCGAAACAAGTACAAAAGTAAAACGTACTGAAACCAAATTATATTCAATGTTAGAATTTGTAACGCATAATAGATTAATCACCTATTTCCCTGAATTTTTTAAAACCGATGTTAAAAAACAGGTCAATGGACTTGTTTAAGGTCCTCTTTGATCCTAATATAGATATATACTCAGACAAACTTCCCTTACAACTATTTACAACCGTTATCGGGTACTATCAGGAGGAATAGCTGGAAACGCTCGTCGGATATTTAGACTATTTTCCTGGAAATATTGAAATGGGCGCTTTTTTAAATGTCATAGGTACTAAATAGGTTGTGGTCGGTAAGTTGGGTATTCAATATTACGAATAATTTGACTTACACCATTTAATTAAAAATAATGGTTACAGTGGCAATTTTCCTCTTAAGACGAATATGCATTATATAAAGCTCTTATTGCTTAAAAGATCAAGATTTGATACATTTATCTGCGCGTGTTTTTCGCGTAGGCGAACAAGTAGTCGACACATGCAGAGGACTACGTGCGACAGTTTCAATGCAAACCTGCAGCATTCAACTCCTTTGATCCCACTATTTATAACCATGTAGGAGCAATATTATTAAAAAATAATCAAAGATCTCTGTGGCAAAGTGAGGCATTTACTTATTTATTTAGACATCACTGTAAAACGATTCGGCAAAAAACGGCAAGCGCTCCGCTATTTAGTCAGCTAATAATTTAGGTTTCTTTAAGTTTAATAAGTACACAGACAGTTCTACTCATTTACTAAGAAAATTATCAATCAAACAGACATTACGTGTGCTATACGACTTTTTATCAACTATAAAGTATAAACACTAAATGCTCATAAATTATTGTAGTGTGCAGCATGCTTTATTCTAACCAACGTTCCTGAATTAAGGTAAAGCTATCTAACCAAATTTAATTTAAAAGCACACTGCAATGAAATTCCTCCGGGACGAGTCTTTGTTCGGTAGAAAAATTCACTTTATAATTTTTCAAACGGGTCGGCGCAGTACGTTGTATGAAAGAATGACCACAATACATTTATTGTGTTGATCCCTAAGGGATTAAACAAAATTGCTAAAATAACTCAAAAAAGTTCATGTACAAAACACAATAATTTTCGCAAATACAAAACACAACAATCATTTTTGAATATTACTAATATCATTCTTTTAATAAACATTTCTAATACAAAATCATGGAGATTAAACTTTTTTTTCTTCTATAATATAGCCTTATTTTCTCGTCTTTCACAAAGCCGTTCTTTTAGTTTTATTTTATACTAAGTAAATTTCAATAAAAAATCTTTTCTCTATTTTTTATAGACGGTTAATTTATTAAAAATAAGTAAAGCGATTTCGAAAAAAAGGATTTCTTTTTAGTTGTCTAAATACTGAATAAAACATTTTAATAATATTACTAAGCTTAATAATTGAAAAGCTTTAGTAGATAACTTATCATTTATTTGATTTATAATACAAAAACTGTTATCGTCCCTATAGTGTAACCTAACGCCGAACATCAATAAGAAAAATGTTAATCCATTATCAGACTGCAGGTTACAGTAGCTATCCCAATTCCAGCGAAGCCCCAAGGGAGGTATTTAAACAACAACCGCTTTTTACGCTACCGAAACGGACGACTAGTCATTGCTGAATTCCCTCAAGAGAAGGTTCACATTTTCATTGAAATACTCGTATTCAAAGGCATCTCAAATCAATTTGTTACGTATTTTAACTATTTATGGATGCAATGATAATAATACTATCAGCGTCAGTCTATTTACTATTCATAGACGGTGATTTTTGAACTTTAAAGAAGTTACTTAGAGTTAATTATAGATTAATCATCTAAAATGCCGCTTTACAAAAAAACCAATTTTGTAAAGCAATATGTTAATAATATTATAGTGTTTCAATTTTAACAAAAAAAAACGACTTAAAATTAAGTAAGTCTAAAACTAAACAGATTTTGATGAAATTTAAATGAGAGAAACGGACATCACCAGCTTTAAAACAAAAAGAGAATCATCAAAATTGGTTCACCCAGTCGAAAGTTCTGAGATAATTATCATAAAAAAAAACCTGCTCCTTTTTTGAAGTCAATTAAAATGATGTTTCGTTCTATATAGATTTTCAAATTCCACCACATATAAATTTGATCGTATTAAATATTTTAACAAAATAATGAATAAAGTAGGTAGGTATTTCTTTATTAATAGGTAGTTAAGCTAGAATAAACTCAGTGGCGATGTAGAGCAAAAACACCGAGCTTGATTACATAAGAAGGGAACGAAGAAAATCCATTAAAAGTAGCTGATGTGACGTGCAAATGCAAATGAAAGTCTACTTTGCAGGATAAATCTGGTCAATTAGTTTACACTTCCTTTATCCTAATTTATCTAGCAAGAGGCTTCATTCTTAAGTCATTCATATTTTATAACTCTAAAATGTATATGTAATCCAAGCCTCCACCTACCTTTATACAAAATGATATTAATATTTTACAATTTCAAATGAAACTGTCCTATTGTTAAACGATGGCTGTTTGAAATCCTGAGAAGATCCTTTTTAAGCCGGATAAGTACCGTAGCTTTTTAAGTCTTATGAGATAAAAATGGAGGTGGAATTGTCTATGGGAAATCATAATTTTTTTCAAGTTTTTCTGTAGGCTCCGATTTAAAAAATATAATTCTAGAAGTTATACATAGTTCCGGAGGCTAATAAAAGTTTAAAGGGAAAATAGAAAATTACGTTCACATAAAAATTAATTAATTTAAAATTAGGGTTGCATATTGTACCTCAAAGGTCAGCTAACCAAAATATGTGCGCACATTAAAATTCACGTCGATGAGCTTGCCCAGATATTTAGGCAGCATAAACGGCTGTTTTAGGATTCGCTAAATTTCTCGCCGAACGTCTGAGGATGGGTCAACTTTGCCAGTATTGGAATGCAATTCGGGCATAGCTGTGGCAGGCGGCGGTCGATAATTGCATTTTGTGGTCGCGGAGCGCTCCACTTCGAAAGCAACACGCGCAATCGAATGAAACTCAAACAAACTTCACTCTTACTCTATACTTAAACAATAGGTACTATATTTGAAGACGAAATATCTAACTGTAATGTTTACGTGGCTTTGCATAGATACATAATAATATAACGTCCTTTGTATATACGAGTGTATCAAACATGAGAACACAAAAATCTATGGCTTCTGCGTAAAATATGAGTATAAATATTGTTTAAACATCTCTAGCGGTTATTTTCTATCTCTTATACTTATATTGTCGAGCGGTATATATAAATAACTTGATAGTATTGGCATGGTTATTGTACAAGATTTTCTTAAAGTATTATTCCATAGCGCTTTCATCCGGTACATACAACGCTCGAGATACACGAAAGCTTAACGTTACCCGAACAATAAAAAACTTATAAATTCTATGTCTACTGTCTTAGGTAAATAAATAATTTATGTTAGGAAGATTACTTACATAAAATAACTTTCTAACAATCGAATAAACGATAAACGAATCGAATTTTAAAATAGTCCGTGAAATTGTTCAAACATTTTAGCGTTTATCGAGTTAGAGTAACGTAACGAGGCGGCGCGCTCGAATTTAGTGACTGAGTGTTTCTAGACTCAAATTGAAGTAATACTTAAATTAATTTTAAATATAAAATAAAACCGACGTCAAGACGCACTAAAAAGTTAAAAATATTTTTTATATTAAAAATGAACCTACTATAAATAAAAAGACGTAAATTATAAATTTAATATAACATGGACTTCTGTATTGCCAAAGCGAACCAACTGAAATTTTGCCAATTTTTATAAGTCAATACTTATCTTGATTCTATTTATTCTTGTTTCAAATTTAATACTGGATCTAAAAACAGATTTTTTGCCCAATTGTATACTATTGTTTCAATATCATGAAAATGATTGATTGTAAAAATTTCCATGGGACCATTTCGATAAGTTACTCTATCGTTTGACATCTTATTCATCCAAATAAGTCGGACGACGTCGAATTAATATCCTCAATTTGGGTGTTTTTAAAGGTCAATTAAAAATAGACGATGTAAAATATAAGTAATTCAGCACAATTTTATCGATAGTTTCACATCAGTCTGATACGAAGCTGGTACGACACACAAGAGAAATGTTGGACAAATTGCCTTCCCGACTGCAACGCTTGATGTCATTAACACTATACCATTTTTTACAGAAAAAATGCGACCTTTTGTATTTAGAAATATTGTTACCATTTTTTGTGTTCTTTTGTCTGAGTAAAAGTATATTTTGTATATAAAATTTAATGTAATTAATATAAGCTTCACCTCACCGTAACAACAAGGACAAGCACATTTCCGCGATTATTTCAATGATTATTTCAACAGGCCTTTTGTACCGTACAAACTGAGATATTTATTTGTATCAGAATTCTAAACCAGGACCTTTAAATATTTAAATACATATTAAATCTCAAACAGGTGACTAACTGTAGAGATGCAACGGAGCCTTATTAAAAAGTTATTTCTATTATAAAACGGAATGGAAATAAACCAATGAGATAATTTGAAATTTGAAGTAATTCACTTCTCGCTTAATTGAATCGCACTGACAATTCAATCAGAAATCAAGTTGTTTTCATTTCCTAGATACGGATAACATGAATCGTAATGTAAAGTTGTTATGAGCTTTAAGATTGAATCTACTAGATAATTTATAATAGACTGTTTTATAATTTTTAATGTTTTAATAATAATAGGCCAATATATAACGCCTATTTATTGTGCTTTTTCGTTTTTATGTAGTACTGCGGGATCAGTTTCGAAAATATAATTTGAACAATTTCGTGAATCAGGAATCTTGGAGATAATTCGCAGGCTACAGAAACTTATTATTTGTGTTGTTTTATTGGTGTAACATTTAGTTTTTATATAATTATACAGGTTTAATGCTACTTAAATTGTTTAGAATACATTTATGTCCGGTATTTAAAATTATAACAATTATTTTATAGTTTATTTTCAATACCTATAATTAAAAAAGGAATGAAGAACACTCCGTTTAGGCTCAATAATTTTAAAAAATAACAGCTGACATCTAGAAACCATAAAAAACGCATGAGAAATTAAATTTTTATCACACTTGACTGTTTCTTGACGAACTTTGCTGTGTCCACAAATGCATAATAATTCAATTTGTTACTCTAAACCAACTGACTATAAACTGAATATTACCTAGCAAAACTTTTAGTCTGAACACTCTGTATAAGATCTTGTTTAATATTTACAACCTGCATTGCGGTATTGGAATAAGACTAAATTACGTTTTATGTAAGTATACATACACCTTGATTTCGTCTTATTACACACAACTTGCCATAAACGTCATAATGATACGAAATTGTCTCTTGACCTTTGAATAACAAGGCCTACTAAGACCTTGAATTTGTAAAAGCCACCTAACAGAAATTTCATGGAATATTTATAATAAAAGTACAACGAGCCATATAAGACTGGAAATATCAGTCTCGATTTTTAGTTTGCTTAGAAAATCAATTTGAGAAATTTCATACAACACTCCAAAGCTTCGATTACTTCCTCGTAAAAAGTACATAAAACTATCTACATAACATCTGATACATACACTTTTACATACCCGTAACATGAACTAAAACAGTCTATCTATCTCTATGTCCTCAACTAATGCACTTGGTCGAAGTATTGTAGTGATATTAGTGGTGTTAGTAATCTAAGATAAATGCTAGTGTGGTGTTTTTCTATTAGACTGGTATCAACGGCATAATAGTATGTATTTATCCGTTGTACTATCTATAACGGACTTTATTAATTAAAACCCTTTTTCTCTACATAGGTCTATGGAAAGTGTAGAATATATGTGTTTAATTGTTACTTTTTAGGGCACTTAGTAGTTAATTTAATTTTAATTTTATTGATGAAAGCAGAACAAAACGATAAAAATACATTACTAAAATACAGCGGTCGTGAGTGAACAGATATATTAAACTACATAATTATTGAAAGGAAATAGACAAAAATAACACATCGGAATAAGAAACGTGACGAAGTGATAAATCACTTAGAAGTATATATACTTGATTGAATAAAAATATTGGACCATAATATTTATTGTGAAGTAAGCATATTCTGGACATCTCATTTTATGAATGATGATGAACTTGGAGTGTTGGTTGGAGGTTATATAATAATCATTTTTTCTCTAGGATATGAAACCAAAACCTTCGAACTACACCCATTGACAATTCATTAGTGAGCTACAAGTGGTTAAAAATTAAATAAAATTAAATACCTCTATAATTAATTAATTATTAAGCAAAACTCTCACCCACTTAAAAATTAAATACAAGTTAAAAAAGACTTGCATTAAAGTATTTGAAATAGAATTATTTTCGTTATAATACGTATTATAAAATCTCATCTGCTTTGTCTGTGGCGTTCGGGTGGTCTGCACCCACTCAAGAACAATATTCTACTGGAGTCATCTTATATGAGGATAATCTTCTCATTATTCACTAAAAGCTCACGGCAGACTGCTCGGTAATTGAAAGCTCAGTTCCACTAATGTGAGTTTTAATGATTATCCACTTTGATCATAATGTGTTTAAAGTATTGAATATTTTGGTTTATTATGTATTAACTACTGAATAAGAGGTGGTCATGTGTGTAGATACTTGAACTACGTATCTACTTAATGAATGGGTTTTCATTATGTACCTATAGTTTGCTAATGTTGATGAACTTTTGTAAGCAAAGATGTTTACATTAAAAGTTCTTACAATTTGTTGTGAATTTTTTGCAAATTTCCTCTCCTTAAGAATCTATCAATAAAAATTTGTAGGATAGAATCTGAATTGTAGGTTTAATAAGTACTCCATAATTCGTTTAGGTTACTCAGACAAATTCGTAACATGTATATGGTGAGTAAACGTAATGTTTTCTATGACCGCGTGTTAAAAGTGAGCTAAACTGGTTAGGAAAATATATGATGGTATTATCCGCACTCAAGTTTCAGGTTATATTGGGCGTGGGAGAAAATGTCTGTCGTTGCTGTTTGGTACGATGCATAAATAAATAGTTGCGACGCCTGCGACCGTCACAATAACTTCCAAAAGTGAAATACGATGTAGTCTTTTAAGATGCTATCGTAAGAATAGGGCTGTAAATAAAGCATACGAAAACTAGTTACGTGTGCGCAATAAAGTTACCTACTCGACATTCTTATCCCTAAGGTAGGTTGTGTCATGCTTGGACAGTTTTTTCAAAAATAATTGGTTACCTGTGTCATGATATGAAAAATACACGTGTTGTTCACGGCCCAAAGGAGCCGTATTATCATATTCATAAAGATAGTTTCCGGTAGTCATTCGTGTTTTTGATATGTTAAAACTAGCTTTTACACGCGACTTCTTCCACGTGAGAATCCTATTATTACTCGTACATTATGTTTGTGTAATTACTACAGTAATTGCAGGGCAACGCAAACATATCGCAGATGGCATATTTTTTCTGATATTTATTTTCTATTGTGAAATTATAAGATGTACTTTAGGGGCAAATCATATAAAGTGTTTTTTTTCTGCACAGTTTTGATTCTATACTACTCGATATATTGGATTTATCACGTAGGTTATAATACCACAGATTTATACAATAATATGCGTTAGTTAAACTTATACGCCTTTTTGCTTACAGATTAAAAATTTATCTCGTAATATTAACAGTGAATAGAATTTTTACTGTTGAAATTTGTTTATTGATGAAATATTCTCAAAGCAAATCTATCTTCCAGCCATATTTCAAAATCAATTTAAGTTACAGATACCTGTATGATTCAATATCAATCTATAATCAAATATTCGAAAGCGCAATAAGTTTCTGGCAGCAGTTTCTAATCTAAAGTTGCATGTTACCCCCACGTATCTAACTCATTGCTCACACGGTACAGTTATTGCTTCGTTCAGTTCATGGACTAATTAATTGTTACCGAAGACGTCCTTTAATTATAACTCGTTCGGCGTCTGTACGGGGCTCCATTCGCTACTTGTCTTGCAATTGATGCGGAAAACTATTGTAAAATAAAACAAATATTGACACGGTTTTAAGTCGCGTATTGGCTTACCGCAAAAAGCCTGTATATACGGATTACTCTTGTATTTTTTTTAAGTTTATTTATTCATTACAATAAAATACATCGTACTACACAGTAAACAAAAATGAAACAATAGGCTTTGGAATTTCACATTTTGCTACGGGTTATTTGGACCGTTACTGCTTCACATTAAAATAGAACAGCCAAAAATATTCTGTCCATAATCGCTGGCGTCAGTTGAGACTCGTTAAATTAAACCTAGGGGCGATGCCACATACAAACTTATCTTACGTATATTTAATGCTATACAACTTTCGACCTTATATCAATAACTTTATGTGCCGTGAACGCTCACAACAATATTGTTTAAAATTGCGATTTTCAGTTCCTTCCTTATTAGCGTCTGCCAATTTCAGCGCAGCTTCGTGTCTCACTAGATAATTATTATATATTATTTAAACCGAGAACTATTTTCACCTTTTCATCGTAGCAAATAGAGATAAATATATAAGAATTTAGCCTTATTTCTCAAAAGTTTGATGGCAAAAATGACTTCAACTGTAAAGAAGTATCTATCGTGTGTAGGAACGTTGCATAATATATTGTTCTTCTTTATAAGTCAATATTACAGAATATCAAAACTGGACCTAGTTGCCTACTATATAGATATATTTTGTCATAAAAGATGGCCAACAAATATTAAAATAACAGAAAGTTAAAGTTAAAGCGTAAACAAAATAGGAATATTGAGATCGATTTAATATTGAAAAAGAATTCCTGATTCTGTGCAAATGTATCAAATAAAAAAAATTGATATTTCTACGAGTATACATTCCATTTCCATTGACCGCCTCCTTGATCTAGTGGTAAGCGCGTAAGCGTTACAACCGAAAAGTCCTGGATTCAATTCCCGGTGGAGATAAAAAAAAGCTCGGTCTGGCAGGACCTAGAAGGCTGATCACCTACTTGCCCCTAAAGAACAGTGAAACAGATGTGAAATGCATCTGCCCCATACCACACTTGGGGACATGGGACTTCACTTTACATACGAGTACATTCCATTGAACGATCCTACTATTATCATAAGAACGAATGTGTTAAAACAAAACATATGGTCACGTCTCGTCACTTCATCTTGAACTTGACTCCAAAGCAGTGTACAAGATCCTAAAGGATCTTGAGATAACAAAAACAAATAAGTAAGGAGGACACGGGCCCAGCTCACGTAATCCAAACAGATAGATCTTGCTGTCAGCTGAGATGTCGCTTGGGAGTCTACGCAGTTGTAAAATAAAATAGCCCTAAGTGACACCTATGAATCATCACTTTTAATAACAATGGTTTTGAGATTTACTCCTTAAGGCTTAGTGGGATGAGCACGTATAACAATAGTGTATATAATATAACTGTATAACGTGATTAATATTTGATATCACGCGTGAAAGGTACTAGAAAGGGAATTTTTTACTTTTAGTTGAATTAAAAACTATAAAATACGTACTGTTACATGAATAAATTTTTCACTCATTTATTGGGCACATTTCAGACCCCATTTAACTTTCATGTATACAGTTGTAGTATAATTTTTCAATTATAGTTATTAAATAAAAATTAATTGTATATGCATTGTTATTTTTCATTAATAAATGTACCAAAAATATAGGTATCCTTATTACAAAATAAAAACAAATTATTGTAATGAATTAAGGCTTAATGTTTTTAAAATATAAAAGAAATACCTATATTTTAGTCAAATTATTAGGTAAATATTATATTTTATTGTGAGTATATTAATATAATAAGTTAATAATAATTAACTATTACTTATAATTAAAAGAGCTACTCTTGCATAAAAAATATATTCTAAAACGTAATTACCTAAGTGCAGACTTAATGCTATTCTCTTGAACAAAGTCACAGAGAATTCGAAAAGGTTATGTTACCTAAAGTTACGTAAAATAATAGTCGATAACTTTACCCATTTGATAAAGTTATCGAACAACTATTTCTCAATTTAAGAAATATCTTTTAAGCATTAGGTGAAGTTTCAAAACTGCTTTTGCTGACTTCCATACCGAAACATTTTTGTTTTCCCGCAAATTGAACTCACGATCCATCCCGCAACACAAATGTAAGAACTAAGATTAGTAACTGCACCCCAGTAATTAATAATAAAAAATATAACAATAGAAAAACAGTTAACCAGGCATAAAAGTCTCAATAAAAGAGTAATTATTCATTGGCAAACTGATCAATGAAGTTCAAAAATAAATTTTACAAATATTTCATACATGTTTAACAATATTGAATAAATAAGCTTAATTGAGACGTAATGGTATTGTTTGGACTTATCATTTATGATGCATCGTGACCCGGCCATATTGTGTTCGTAGCTTCGTGGGTGCTTACAGGTGTAGGCGGGAAAGCTCCTCACTCGGATTCAATAACGGTCGCTTCCCACAGAATATCTAGAACTAGGTAATACTATGTATAGATAAAAGTTATTACCTTTGTGGCTAAAAAGGATAGAAGTCTTTATTGACTGTTCTTCATATTTTTTTGTAAAGATAAATAGGTTTCGGTCGACTTCTAATTATTTCTGATTGGTTTTCTCCGTTGTCATTGATTCGCAGAAGACTTTCAAATACGTAATTAACAGATTGATTTTTTCATAAAAATCGGTATTTAATTTCGTTCGCTTGCGTAAAACTAAATAGATTTGATATTACCATTTTCATTAAAGTATATTTATTTTTATTAAAAAGAATCAAAAAATTCAGGAATATAGCAATAAGAACTAATAAACTCATATATACCTATTAAGAATAAAGGTATAAAAACAAACAGTCAAAGGTTTTGGTATCGCAAATATAAAACACAGATTTATATAAATTTTAAATAAAAATATAACAAAAGATGCAAACTGAAGTCGTAAGGAACAGTTAATCAGTTACAAACAGACAAGTTTTGCTCAAAAATGCGGAACAATAAAACACCCACAATAGAGTTATAGCTCACCGTACAAAACCTTAAATAACCTTTCGAAATTAAAATATAATTTATTTCCCCGATCTCTCACCCGGACAGCTCAGATAACATTAATTCACTGTTGATTTTATAGTTAATATTAATGTATAATCTCTTTAATTAAATGATATTAACGATCATTTATAAATTTTAATTATAAATTGCTATGAATACTGACATTTCGTATACAATTTAACGGAAGAAATCAAAACGAGTTATATGTCAAAGCTGTAATAATTAATGCTCTACGTGGTTCTAATTAAGCGGCATGGTTCTCGTAAACAAATATATTTATTGGAAAATTATTTGTACGATATAATTACAAGTCAAGGATTACATCCTTATAAGCTCGTTTGACAATTTTACAAACAATATAGTAATATACTTATTTGTTTTAGCTTACAACCAAAAATATGTAAAAATTAGGGATGTATCCGATACCGATACCGATACATCGGCGATACGTCGGGCGATATTTTTATTGCCGAACCAAAAATACATCTGAGAGATTATTTTCCACCGCAGGTCTTATACAGACAAACTTCCGAAATCGGCTTTCTCCACAAAACTTGAGAATGCTCTGTTTTTTAAACAAAAAGCTTGTTAATTTTAATTATTAACAGTTATTGATTTTATTATAATTATTACACTTAATGCTTAATTTTAATAGCTAAACTTTGAATCTTATTCAAAGTCTGTAACTGTTTTTATTTTTTAATAAAAATTAAAAACTGTAACCAAACTTGTGTTATATGATATTTTACCTTAATTGAATTTTAATTCACAAAGAGCTTGTATCGGTATCGGTATCGACGATATTTTTATAAGAGTATCGGTATCGGTATTGTATCGGCAAAAAGGCATATCGATGCATCCCTAATAAAAAATCAATAATAATTGATATTCGATATATTCAATATTCCTTATTTGCTTTAATACAGCGCTGTCTACGCTAGTTGCAATGTTAAAAGAAAAAAGTTAGTTTTATAAGGACCATCATATAACGTTTAAATTATCAGACCAAAGACTGTTAAGTCAGCTCATACACACGTTTTATTAGTAGAGATAGATTATAAGTTTGATTTTTGCAGTACGATAAATAGTATTTATAAATAACACACAACCACCAATTCAAATATAAGTTAAGGATCGGCGAAAAAGTGCAGGGCTGAACTCAGCCCCACTCTCCAAATCATTTTTATCATTTCTTTTGTATTCTTCGAAGTTCTCCGTCGTTTTTAATAATTAAGCCATTCAGATCGCATTTGCATACAAATTATACAGAACATCCACATTAAAATGCTTCATCACCTCACGTCAGAGCCTACACCCGTACCACCGCGGTTGAATGCTAACGAAAAGCATGACTCCACAAATTCTACTCCACTTATGTTGAACTTTACATTATCATAACCATTTACATAGTAAACCGACCGGTACGATAAATGCAGCTTTCTTATTGAACCTAATTATTGGTCTTTGTGTTTAAATTCAGAGGGTTTTATTTAAATGAAGTCACGTACGCGTCGGCGTGCGAACAATAAAGGCAAAAAGTATTAAGTTGTTAGCGCAACGTAAATGTATGTGGGCAAGTGCGTTCTCAGGGTTTTTTTATCACCACTTACAGCTAAAAATAAAAGTAAGTATCTAAATGTAAAAGTGTATTCCCGTAACCCTTAGTGGGGCATGGGAGAGATACATTTCTGTATCTGTTTCACTGATAATTTTCTTTACAGTACCTACTTGCCACTTGCAAAACATTCTTTGTTTTCACGGGATTCGAACACAGGACTTTCGGCGCAACGCGAAGACATACGATCTTGAATAGATTTTCTCCATGTTATCAGATATTTTATATCAATGTTGTAAGATTATTTATGTTGTATGTTATATGCTAAAAAATAAAGCCATTATCTTGTGAAACAACTAAGTTTTCGATTTCACGTTAGTTATCGATTACGCAAATATCTACGTTATTTAAATTGAAGTCCAGTCAAAATTCTAAGTTTCAAAGACTCCAATAGCTTCGCAAGTAGGTTTAAACTAAAAAGTTATACACTCAAGACAGAAGTACAGCCACATAAATTCAAGCATGCCTCAAGCCGTCACATAAACTTGATTTATCTTTTGTGACGCAGGTTAACTCCACTACCTATCTCTAGTTTAATTTAACATAAGGCAATCTCTTCTTGGATGCATGTAGCTATGAGAATTTAAGGATTGCTGTAACCAGATTGTGTATATAAAATTAAAACCTTGTAGATTTTGAATGCACTGTCCTTGGTGGACTAGAAATTTTATTCTGTAGTTTTATTTTAATTGGTTCAGAAATTCTTACAGTATAAAGCTTTGTATTTCTTTTTGTGATCAATGAACTCAAAATCTATAAGACTGATTTATAAATTTCATTCATTGATTAGAAGTTAAACTTTTTCTAGGTGATTTAAGTTATATTTTGTATATGCAGACACGGATTAAATCCCGAGTAGAGGTAGTGATTTATAAGCACCATTCATTATAAAATACTTATGACAGTTCTATACTTTTTGACTATATTTAACAAGAATAAAGAAAGAAGCTAAAGCCGTTTAAATAATAATAAACAGCAATTTATTAAACTTTATACCTACATCTTTTACCTCTACCATAGTCCAGTAACTCCTAGTGGCACGTGAAGAACAAGCATTTTCTAAATAAAGATATATAGGTGATTATTATTTCCACGTGAATGTCAGGTGACTAACCGAGTCATAGAGGTAGTTTCTATGTAAAGGTATGTTAATTACATATCACTATCACTACATAGTATAAAACAAAGTCGCTTTTTCTTTCCCTATATCACTTTGTATGCTTAAATCTTTAAAACTACGCAACAGATTTTAATGCGGTTTTTTTAAGATAGAGTGATTGAAGAGAAAGGTTTTTTTATATATATGTTTTATACCCGTGAAAAGCCGGGGCGGGTCGCTAGTTATGAATAATGTATATACGTAAACATTATATAATTAATCATCGTAATACCGAATATAGCTTTGTATGTAACTCATTAGATAAATTGAAATGAAAATGAATTAAAACTTTGTATAGACGTCACTCCGTTTGTTATTCGTCAATTTCCGACTTCCTTTCCCACTTTCGGAAGTTTTACCCTTATCCTCATATCTCGATTCGAAAATAAAATTGTGCCAAGAAAACAAAACTTCTTTTCAATTTCCTTTTTTCATAATACTTATGTCTTTTATTCAGTAAAACCTTTTACTTAAGAACGATAACATTTTATGTTCAAGTATAAGTTCTTTGATGTGGTTCTATATTGAAATTTATTTGTATTTGTAACACATTTATCGAAAACTAGCAACATTCAAGAGTATCAATGTTAACGATCCTGCGAGTTAATTTGCGCTAATGTACTTAAATTAATGTTATTGCATAGATCATCTCCTTTTAGTAGACATAAAAATCCAACTATATAAAAAGGAGTCAAGAACTTTTAACTGCATAAGTTAAAAGTTCGAATCTCGGAGAAATAAAATTTGTCGGTTGGGTAAACGATCTTGCCTATAAAACAAAACACTCGGAAAAACACTGAAAATACACTGCGTCTGCTACTCTATTATAGATTCCCGTTTTCACACTCCAAATAAAAGTCTTAAAGCTGTTTTATTGCATTTGAATGCTGTTTCACACACATCATAAATACGAACATCGTAATAGCTTTTGCTAGTTGGAATAAAAATCAATTAGAAATATGTTATTGCATTCCGATACACTTGGAGGCATTAATTGATATTGTATTCGGTAAACGATTAGTAAGGATGAATATTCATGCGATTATCGTTTGTACAAGCAAGATACTGTCTTGCTATCGGTATTTTGTCACCGTTCAGATCCCACACATTTACATACCGCTTTGTATAAATCAATAATTCTGCCGCGTTATGCAAAAATATTCTATATGAACCACTTCAGACTAATTTGCTTCCATATTTAAAACAGCCTTTTAGGGTTGTGATGCTGACTTTCATATATTAAAATAAGAGAAGACAAATCACATAAAGAAATGTTCTAAATCTATCTGCCATATACAACAGGTTTAGAAGATTCCTGAAAGGACCTACATTCAATAAACACATAGTCACAAATATACAGTTCAGGTACGTAGCAATCAGGTACACTTAACAACGGAAACCCAAATAAAATAAAATTTAAAAGATTCATATAAAAAAGTATTATTATATTTATTATATATAATTTAAAATATATAAATAACTTCTAGAAATCCAAATAACTACTCTTTCAACCAAAACATTCGATCAAATCATCTTATTTAATGATATTTGATGTAAGGTATACAATTATATTTCCTCATACAATAAAGTTCATATAAAACAAACCAGCTTGAAGATATACGATGATAATATAAAAGCTATTTATTATCTAAACGCCTTCACCGCCCTCCAGCTGTTAATGTACTGACTTTAACTAGATTCAAACACTAAACGTTAAATAAAGATAAATAATATTTTATGTACACAGAATTTATATGAATGCGATAGACTCTCAATGGTAGATTGAAAAATCGTTTAATAATAAGGTATAGGTCCGCGATTATCTGCGTGAAATTGACTTAGTACTTTGAAAAATTAGATAGAATTTGAACGTTTGGGATACACAATTAGCTATTATGTGTTACAATTAATTTTTTATAACGATATAAAAATTACAATATAAAATTAAGTAATTTTAAAACCCGAAGAAAAACGCATAACCCGAGTAGTTTATAAATTTGACGTGTCTATGAGTTTATGTGCATTTTTTTGTTTCAAACTTGACGATAACTATTTTTAACTACAATTTATCTATTCATCCATTAATGAGGCATTCTATTTGTAAGTTCATGTCGGAAGGATTTTGTTGTGTATTTTCTAAGATATTTTCAGAATAAATATTTAACTGTATCTTCTAAAAAGGTATAAAACTCGTCAGCAGTTCAATTCTTACAATTGCACGTAAGCATTCTCTGTACGATTTCTTATTTCAAGCATTTTTTATTTGAACGTCTACAAACAAATGCTAAAGGAAAAATAATGAATGCATCTGAATATGCGAATGAATGAATATTTCGATTTTTGCAGAATAATAATCGAAAAAGTGTTTTCGGTTAAATCATTTTTGTTTACAAAAAGAACTGAAAATTATATATTTTTTGTCTTTACCGTAAATTTTATATATTAAATTTAAATTTCAAGTTTATAATTTGCTACGTTTCGATATGCCTTTATATATTTGATAGTTTTACAAGACCAACATGGTCTCTTAATATTTCGGTATCGAATGTGTTATGGCTTTATATTTATTTATTCGTAGGGGATAATCTCTCAACCGTTACATAAGTCTAAGTTAACAAGCTGTTCAACGCCTCTATATCTGAAAAGAATAGTCAATATGTGGGTTTATTAATTTTGCCGACCATCTTTACAAAAAGATACAAAGGCTATTTTTTTTGCCACATAAGTGGAGTCGCGGATGAAGGTTATTAATCTGTATTAAAACAAAAAAAAAACAAGTTCTGGTTTATTTTATTTTTTATACAAATTCAAACAATATTCCTCTAATTACAGTTTCTCTTAACCTACGTCCAACCTTCATTAGAGACGCATCAGTTTAACCATTAATAGGACGTCTCAGAAATTAGACCCAAGTCAAGATACAATCATTAGGTTAATGATGCTAATGTAAATAGCAATCCAATGTCATTAGAACTTAATTAGATCTTCGCAAAGCTCATACGTTTAGGCACGTGAAGTGGTTCTTAATAACATTTACTCCTTATATAATATAATGGGCTATAAAGCCCAGTCTTATAACTATTTTATATTTCTACCAACCAATTTACAAATAAAAGTAAGCATATTCCACAATAATTAAAACCAACGTTTTGTATTAGAATATTGGTGTAATATTTCTGTTAAAGTTAAATGAACACATACCGGCATGATTTTAATAAGTTACCACTAATAATTGCAACACGAGTATGTACCTACTCGCGATACTTAGATTTACTGTTAATAGACGAAGCTTTGTAGCTAAAACGAAAAAACACGAAAAGTTTGGCAGACAGTTGTTTTTTAAGGTCCCAAGTCATAAAGAGTCGGAAATATTGACGACATTATGATGTCTACTAAATTTAAGGCCTAAACTAAACCAGCTATGACAAAATAATTCAAGCTTTCGTTTGAATTTATTGATTTCCTTAATTTATTTGTTATAACTTAACAAATGGTTTATTCTAAATATTTATTTACAGATCATTGCTAGTATTTAGCTCCTTTAAAATTTTAATGCATTATAGCGAATATTATGTAATTTTTTATCTGACAATGTTATACTTTTTGAATTCGTTTTTGTTTTTATTAAAGATTAAAATATCAGTACAAGGTTTGCGTGACTCTTATAATATATTCTCAACGAAAGTATTAAGCCAAGTCCAGCCTTCCATTACTATCGCATTAATTTGCTATTTTAAATATATGCTGAACGGTGCTAGAACCCAAACTAAAGCGCTTATTACTACGTATCACGTAAATGCCTCAGATTATATTAAATTAGTTCAACACTATATACGAATTGCCTTTTAATTTGAATTTTCTTTTAACATTTTTATAAAAATGGGCAAGTATCAAGTAACAGATGAATTACTTATTCAATTACCTAGGCCATACATTTTTGTGTGTTATAGCCAAAACGCACACGACTGCATGATCTCAGCGCGTTCACTTGGACCTGCGGCGACCGCAACTCTCCACGCCCTATGCGCGGTTAGCCGCACGAATGCTTAAATATACTATAGATAATAATTCTTCAAACGATTTTATTGATATCCTAGTGTATTTAAAGATCTTATATTTAAATTTATTTAGTTCTGAAATAAAAATATTAAACACTGCTATCATGCCGTGCCTCAAGTAGAGTGTGTATACAAAATCTACGTTTACTTTTACGACGACTTTTTACACGATAATATAAAATAATAACTGCATCAATTTCTACGACGTCAGCAGTGTTCAACATTACTAGAAGCTTTAACAAAGCGTACAGCTAAACGGACTTGCGGCTGGCCGCACCACGGCCAAGTGCGTTGTAGCCCTTATTAAAAAGTGATCGACTAAGTTACTAAATTTCTTGCTAAAGACAATATAGATCCATAGTCCACTATTGGTATTTCTTTAACTATAACTTGTATACTTATAATAAAATCCTAAAGAATTCGTGTTTATTCTCACTTATCTCAGAAACCATTAAGATCGTTTGAAATGAAGTGTCACAAATAAGTTTCCCTTATAATAAAGGGTATGTTTCATTTCAATTGCTTAATGTCGCGGATGAGGACGTGGCAATAACTTATTTATCCAGATTCAAATGTTTCGAAAGTAATTTGTGGAATGCATAGTATATCTAACCAAACCTTTAATATTTTTTAAAATCGTTAAATATTGATTATTATATATCTTGGGTGATATAAGGAGGAACTTGTGCTTCAATATAAACAACTCTTAAACATATAATCTTTGTGTATTTCCACAACAAACGAAAACCGATAAAGAAAATATACCAACTTACGTAGGCACGTGGAATATTTTCTAAATGACGTAGTAAAAGGAGCACATGTGAGACACTTTGTGAAATATTCAGGACATTGCAAGTTTGCGTGCTGGATTATTATTAGCCATAGAGGAACTAGGCTGAAAGGTACGTGCTATCATCACAAATTTACCTTTTGCTCTTTAGTAAAATGGTTATTATTGCAAGGACCCAAACCCTAGATGTTCATTAAATACAATCCAAATGGATTGGTAGACTATAGAGTCCCATTGGCTTCAAATACTTAGGTATGCAATGTAGAAGATTTTAGGAAAAATTTCGATAATTTTGATTAATAGAAAACATCAAACGTTATTTTTCATTTAAAATTGTTATGTATATTATAACTAAATTCGTTATCACATCCGAGATAAGAGAATCCTTATATCTCTATACCATGACATGCAATTTTCTTTACCTTAAAGTTCGCATACTGGCGTTTTATTATTGAATAGATATTAGTGGCTGTAGATGATGATCACTTAAATTCAAAAATTTTCAACTCTTTTCACAAAAAATGCACTTTTATGTAATATATAATCCCAAATTCTGTCAATACTTAAGTAAAATATTAAAGGAATATGAGACTATTTTATATTTATTCTTCCAAACTTAGGCTAAACGAGAAAACTATTAGTTACCTCGATGAAGTCATTATTTAGACTGCACTCACTTCCTTTTTTCAAGCGTTATTTAATTTGTACTATTCATACTATTATAAATGTTTTTCACTAAAGAGAAGCTACAATCTTTCTGAGTGTCATAGAATATATTACGTATATATGCCCACACGGACGAATCCAGATAGAAGTTGATAGAAAATAAAGATGTCACTTTTAAAGGAAGGTATCAGATTATATTGTACAGCTAGGCCACCAGCAGTGCTCGCATAGGGTCTCATTTACACAGGTGATTTACGAGTTCGCACATCGGAACCAATCTCACTTACCAATGATTTATGCCCAACAGCTCCCTACATCGAGTTAAGCGCATTATCGGACCGCAGCCTTATCAACTCTGTAAACGGCTAAATATTAGCCCAAAACTAAACATGATTGTATCGATTATACGTGTGCCAGTATTAATAATAAAGCCTCTCTTATGTAAGTGCCGCACTTTTATTTATTTAAACCCATAAGTAGCTAAGTAAGTCACATCCAATATTTTCGTTCGAAGGTAATGTTTTCCATACGATTCAAAGAAAAGAAAAAAAGTTCAAATTTCTTGGCTGTTATTAAGTTATATAATTTAATCTGTAATAGTATCTACATAATTCTTTTCCCAATATCCCATTACATCTTTATTTATCTGAGCCAACACCATGGCACAGTTGTTCTACCAGCCGTCAAATATAACTGTCATGCTAATGTCGAATTTTACAGATAACAAAAATGTCAAAATCTAAAGAAGTCGGTTCGTATATCTATAAAGTAATTTTTAAAAAAGTGTCTGCCCGGCGCGGCGGCTCAAATACGGGACAGCGCTTTTTTAATAAGTAAATGTCTCTATAACATCAGCTCTTTATACTGCAAAGCTCTCTAATCTCCGTTGATACCTCGAATTGAATATCATTCTTAACAAGCCCGCGTTCGTTAGGAAAGGCGCAGGTTGAATTCGGATAAAGCCAAACATTTCCCAGTACTGTTTGAACAAAACAGTTGTACGTAATTACTCGCCTATTTACATACGCACTTGTCGAGAAGATAAATGAGCTTAATATTTTAGTTTAAATTTGGGTTTTAGCTCTATTGCTCGTAGGGCGTGAATGAATGTTCCTTCAGATTATATGTATTCTCCTTTAAATAAAAGAATATATTCGCCTAAAATAATATATTATACGTATAAATTAAACCACTAAAAGCACACTAAAATTCAAAATAATAGATTAATAAAATCCTAAGCATCAAAAATTTGCAATATTTTACCATTTTATTGACTGAGTTATACTTTGAGAATTTCCAACTGGTAAACCTGAGCCCCACATAAATCCTACCATTGGATTGGATTCTGATAATCTACATCGGTTCATGAATTCTTGCATATTATGTACTTTACCACTCATAAATAAAGTAGGCTTGAGGTAAGATATGTGTTATCCAGATAGAGACACGGCACGGATTGTCATTGATATTCAGTAGAGTCAATCAGAGTTAATGTCAGAAAGCCCCAATTCAGCTTGCTACACGAATGTGCTTTACCGACAGAATTAACTTTCTCGTAGAAGAGTCTGTCCGCACAAACGAGCGTGAACAGTGAAGATTTATTTACGCAGATTAGTAAATTTTTTAGATACTTTATACAATCTGATCCCTAATAAATTAAAAAGTAATGGTACTGTTTATATTGACTGTACAGATATAAAGAGATAGAGCAGTACATATTATTTCTGTAATGTTTCAAGAAAAAGGAGATGTAGTAAACTCGTTTATATTTTTTTTTCCGATTACTGTAACATTCCTGAAGCGATTTGAAAAATTATAACAAAAACTAGACGACTTCTTGGTTTCAATCTCTGTTCATGTTAATATTTGTCTAAGATATTTTCCACTTAAAAGGGTGACCTAAAATTTATTTAAAAACTATAATATCAATAATAAATAAAACAAAAATATAAATTTTACGAAAGAGATGTTAGTTTTTTATATATTACTTTTAAGTGCACTTTGAAGTCAAAACATATTTTGTTTATATTAATTATACTTAAAACAAATATGTCTAACCACAGTTTACTTATTATGACACATCGACTATTACTTATTTAGTAAAAAAGGATTTACTTAGACCACTTTGACTCTTCTATTCTCGCAGATGCTATCTTAGGAATAACTTATCAAAATAAGTGCTTTCGGAAACTGTACAAGTTATCAGATAAGTATGAATGTAATAAGCCCACACATTCCGAATAAATTTTCTTACGAGAAAATACTTCTAATCCCCGCCGAGTACCTCATTTAACCGGGTAACCACTTGACATATATTGGCGTTTATCTGGTCGAGTTAATTTTCCGGGCCGAGGTCCGGGTGAATTCAATCAGAAGTGTCAACCTAAGCAATCTCGTCACGAGTGTGCATTGAGCAGTGAGTGCGAGTCGACAAGTGCTGGCCGCAACCTCGAAATTTGCCTCTTGTTGCACACAATCATTTTATTCGAAGTCGAAATAAAATAGAATCATATTCGTGATCGCTGTATGTCATATATGTATATCAATAAAATTTTATACGTAGAAGGCCGTCAGTGGTTCCGTGTTCCAAACCACCTCTCACCCACCATTTCATCCATGGCAGACAAAAAGAGTTAGTTTTTCAATAACATGTTGTCCAACCTATGGATTAAATTTATTTTTAAGTTGAAAAGCTTTATTTTTTATTTCCTTCAACGATTGTTTTGTCTTTAGTAAATAGCTATAGGCTTTAAGGTATAGCTACTTCATCTTGAAGTGGATTAATTTGAGAAATCAATTATCCTTTAGAGTAGACGAGAAACTCTAACTTTAATATTGTATCATAGATTGGGTCTTTTGTTTAGCTAACTTCGTAAACAATGAGGTTACCGACATAATAATAAAATATTATGAATACAAGCAGTTTACTCGAGTGCTGCGGGCACCCGTTTAAGTGAAACGGACAGATCACTTAACCTTTCTCTTATATTTGAAGAAAAGGTGGATCGTTGAACCCACTTGGCTACCTAATTTACTGTCAAGGCAATATTTGATTCCAAAAATAATCATATACCTAAGTACAGAAAAGTATGGTCCAGCCTGATCTATCTCTCTCTCTCAATTTATGATCCGTGTATCAAGTAACTTGTTTGATTTTGATTATATGCGCGTTCAGTGACAGACAATTTTTGGATTCTATTTCAAAATAAACTAATCATATAAAATTTTCTTAAACAAAATCAATCAAAATGTTCTAGAGAAATGTATCTTTAAGATTAAATTTATATATCAATCAGAAAACAGATAAAACTAACGAAGACTAGTGTTTTTCACTAAAAATAATTTACGATTTGAGAACAACAAAATATAATCCATAAAAGATGCAACATAAGAATCCATACAAGATTTTCGTTGCCGTAAATGAAATTGTTAAAACTGAATAGTTTAATAAAAACACTGAGTATATTTGCCACACACAGAGACCACCTACGATTACCTACTTGCTTTTATTATCTAAGTCAATGGTCTGGGAATGGGTTATCAGAAAAATAACCGTCACAGTGCTTATATCAACACTGTGGCGTTTATTACTGTAGATTTATCGAAAAAATTAACACCGAAATGTTCAACACCCTGAAGGCCATGCCCTCTAGTATCTACGAGTTTTGAAATAAAACATTGTGAGATTTTTAAATACTATTGAAATTAAATTGTAAATTAGAAATATTAAATGTCTAGAAAGTTGGCTCTAGTCCCAAATTCTAAATATTATAATGAAGACACGTAAATGTTCAAGTATTGAAACGCAAGCATAACGCAATTTAACCATACATGGTTATGTAAATTAACGTAGTTAATATAAATTCTAAAATCTTTCGAAAGTATTTTTTAAACAGAATCTTTTTCAATCTGTAATGTTTTAATAGGTTCATACTCATAGACTATCTTTGCATATTTTCATATTAAGGCCAAAGATGTTTTTTTCTTTTCCATAAAATCATTAACACTTCTTCAATTTTACATTTTTGGGTCGCATTTTTTTTAAAGTACTTTGATCAAAGTAAAGTCACGAGTGGTGTATGAATTTGTGAGTCAACCACGACTTTATTATCAAATCATTCGATAGGCCTTTAGCTGTTGACAGTGTTTCAATCTCAGAGAAGCCATGTTAGTGACGCTGGTAAATTTTCCATACAAATATAATATTATAACCCAGATGCTATCAAAAAATAGATGGTCAAACTTGTGGTGTTGATCTATGTGATTACTAAACTTTAGCCTAATCCATGCGTTGATTAATAGTATATGCAGATGAAAATCAAATTAATTCAACTTTATTCGAGTTTAGGTGATAGGTAAATGCAATCTGTATAACGCTGCCATCAAAACAGCCAGTGGGCAGGCCAGTATCAATTCACACATGGAGATTTTACGGTTTAGAGTAATATATTCAATTCGTAACGACACAGATTCGGCCAGCTTTACGAGACGGTTTAAAGCTAACTAATTTGGTTAATGATCAAAATTTGTGCCAGAAACGTTCGCTAGTACTAATATATGGAACTGACTCAACGGATTTCAGAATGGGTTTAAACGTTTTGCACGTTAGGCTCATTAATCTTGTCCGTTTTATCTGTGAGAATACGCTTCTTATGTTATTAATTAATGTATAAATCCTCACTTCCTCATTCCTAAACACGAAACTATGTGAGCGAAGTGCAAAATCCGATAACGATTGGACCAATTTACTTTTTTAAATATACGTAGTGTAAGTATATTTAATTATAAATATTATAAGAATACGAAATTTCATCCGTATCTTCTCGATGTTTGCCGTTCCACAACTAAGCGTTGTCTTAGGCATTTTTTGCCACGCACCACCTGTGTCTGAAACCAGCTGCCTTTAGAGATATTTCCGAACCATTACGACTTAGGAACCTTCAAGAAAAGATCTAGTAGTTAGTATAGTTGGCAAATGTATTGCGCACCACTTTAAAATGGCTTCATAGATTTAGTAAATTCTTATTTTTTATTTTTGTAAGGACAAAGTCATGAATGAAAATGTTTGAAAAATTAAACGCAAGACTTCAAAATTTCAATAAAAAAAAACGTTTGCAATATTTTTTATAGAGGTTAATAATGTGTGACACTTTATTACATACTTAAAATGAATATAATTTTCATCATTTTGTGAAAAAATACTAGAGGATAGAAAGATCTGCGAGTTTTTATCTCTCATTACATACATACAACTTCGCATATTACCGACATAATATAATACAATTGATGTTAGAGTGCAACGTCTCCGCTCTTGAACCGCTAAACTTTTTATTCCGATTTTTATAATACTTGAGAAAAAAGGGATCTTGTAAAAAAAGAATTTTCAACTAATTCTCTCATTTTACATAGACACAAGCAGTTACGTCAACCAGCTACATGGTAGGTAAACGTAAAACTGTTTACCTTGTAGCTATTAAATGTGCACTTTCATTAATATTGATAAGAAAATATTATACTATCAATACTGACGATAAATTTAATCTTACAATTATTATCGATATTTAATATTAAGATTAAGATTATGATAGTCATTAACGACAACATAGTTTTCTCTTTATATATTACAGTATTCCTATTGATACGTATGCATTAGGAAATAAAAGGAAGTAAAAATATTTTAGTCTTTTGACATACATAAGAAAGAGCGGGCTTATTGCCGGAATCCGACGTCTTCAGTGCGCCTATTTTGCGTATTATAATATGTATATACCAGTAAAATGTATCTAAAAATACTTTTTTATTTTTCTTATGTAAAATATTGCAAATTTGGGTTATTAGTGATACAGGGGTCAGTTTAGCTAATATAATTTTTTAAGGTAACCTCGAGATACGCTTTTGTTTACTGGGGATACAAAATCAGGACTTCCAATATAAATACGTTGATTTAATATAATTAACTAAGTGCTTTTTTATGATATTGAAGGCAAACATGCAACAGCAATGACTCATCTAATGTTTAATGATGACACATCACTAGATACAATGCCAGTATTAAAGAGTTTCCCTTCTTTAAAATTCCTAAGTTGTATTGGTTAGTAAATTCCTCTGATGGTAGTTCGTTCCATCCTGCATCAATATCCAGTAACCACCTTGTACGCAGTGAAATAAGCTGTGTGCACAACCTTTAAAATGTATATAGTTAAACCTACTGAAGAAGTTTAATAAAACTACTGGCTCATATTCAACTTGGGTTGAAATTTAAATTCAGAACAATTTTTATTTCTTAACACTTTGTCAATTTACATTTTAGAACAGAAAACTCGTAACAAGTTGCTAGTTCAAGTTTTATATCAATCAAAGAATTGAACTCTTCTGCAAGTTTCATTGGATGCGATTGAGAAAGTTAAGTAACTTCCAGTGCGGTATTAAGCTCGCTTCGAGTACAGCCACTTGAATGTCGCATCTTTTATTACCCACTGTTCATTGAATAAAGTCGGTATTCACCAACTTTTTAATGGTGCGTTTACTCTATAACGGTTGTTAATTCTTTAAAAATCACCATTTTGCGTAAATTTCTCATATACAGGTTTGAAAATAAATTAGATAAAGAACATTTATGCCTTTGTTTCTCCAATCACCTTCTGTGCAAGCGTCGTGCATACTCGACTGATTTTTTTACTTCTACGGCATTCGAACCGAGATTCATTTTCCTGGAATTCAAATTCAATCCGACGCGATATTTTATTAAATATCAGACGCGTGTCGTATTTGGCTATGGAGGTTGCTTAAGCCAACGATAGATTAAAACGTAAGTGAATGTGAACGAATAATTTACGACGTGAGAAATTTCATAAGATTTTGCAAAATGTTCCTGATGTTATTACTTAAGACTACGTTTAAGAGTTTACGATTATATTTATACGCGATTTACATTATCGAGGAATGTGATAACACGTTAAATATTTATTACACCTGAAATTTGATATTCCTTGTAACAGAGGACACTGATTTAATAGAAGTCACTTCTTGTAATATAATGACGTCATATTTTTAATAAATTTTTTTCGCCAAGGAGAACCAACTTTTCCATACCAAGGAGAACGATTTTATGTGTGAATTCCCTTAACCCCTAATGGGGCATTGGGCAGACACACTTCACTGTTACACTGATCATTTTCTTTACAGGCAAGTTCATTCATTCACCAGAACATTCATTTGTTTCTCCGGAATTCGAACCCATAATCTCCGGCGCAATCTGCAATACGCAAACTTAGCCATGGAGACGGAGAACAATGTTATGAACTAAAACTTTCTAATAAATGTTATTTGTATAAGATACACGCAAATCCAAAAATATAATTAAATGTATTTGCTCCTATGTTAGGTACATAGGTACCTACTAATGCATATAGGATCGTCAACTGTCAATTGCTTCATTGCCCATAGTTTTAGCCAGCAAATTCTTTTATAACTAATTATAATAGTATTCATATCCTTGAAAGAATCCTTGTAATTTGGAACATATTTTATACAAAGTTCAATGAAATGTCAATTTTACGCATAAATTCATTTTTCTAACAATGGTGCGTTCACATCATAGCGAGCGAAGCTCCGTTTTCCATTATAATATAAATAGGGGTATGAGACCTTCCTTTTCCTGTCGACTAGCTATAATTTTAAATCCTTTTCCAAGAACGACATTTTATGATGCTGACTAATAATTGTAGTCTATGGTCACATTAAAGGAGGCTGGGTGCGACAGTCTATATTTGTTTCTCACGGTCACACCCGCCCACTGCTCTGGGAGCTTTGCCTTTGAGTAAACTGAGCTTATTTACGGCCTTATTCTGGTTGAAATTTTACGATATCTGAGCTTTGTATTTTAAGGAGCGAAATATTAATGCTACTTACAATTATGGATAAATTTAGGCAGCTCCTACATTTTATTAAACTTGATTATATTCTTTTATGTTTACTATATAATATTATATGGTGTAGAATACACTTTTCTATTACTTTTTTACATAATAATTTTGGTACAGTTAAATTTAAATACTAAAACAGATTTTCAGACCTACTTGCGAGCAATATAAGTAAAAACGAAGTTATAAATGCAGTATCAATCGAAAAAAAACTTTTTTAATAAAGCGTTATATTTTTCATAGGAATTAAAAAATTAACATTGTAGTAAATAAAAAGCCTTCCGAAACGTACATCTGCCATGACTTAACATGAAAAATTTATATTGTAATAAAAACAACAGAATTACCAAAGATTTATCAAAAGTTGCACTTATTTAGAATACGTTATCTATAATACACGTTAACGCTCCTAAATGATTTGAGAATAAGGTTTCTGGTACATTGTTATATAACTAACAAGTAATCACATACAATCATAGAGTCGCGGTGTTTTAACACTATAACTTAATATCAATCGTAAACGAAGCAAATGAAGATTAAGTTAGGCCTTTTTATTAGCGCAGTCCCACGTATTCATTTCGAAAATAATTATTGTAGAGCAAATAATACAAACTTATATAAAAAATTAGCAATTATAGATGTATATGTAGTAGTCCTGAAGGCTCTCATGGATGTTTTTATCTCTATATCAACTTGATTTGTATTATTGTATTTAATCATGCTTATGCTTCAGCTTGTAAATTTCGCACTTCAAACTTTTCCACTATCTCCTATTTTTTTTTCCTGCTGGAATTGCCTGAAGGAGAAGGACAGGATTGCTACTTGTGTGCGGTAAGACCATCTACCTGCTAAGTAATTATTTTTGTTTTCTTAAGAATTAATAAATCATTACATAGAACAAATTCAAACAAAGTCGCTTTTTCTTCCCTATATCCCTTTGTATGCTTAAATGTTTAAAACTACACAACGGATTTTGATGCGGTTTTTTTAATAGATAGAGTGATTGAAGAAAAAGGTTTTTATATATGTTTTATACCCGTGCAAAGCCGGGGTGGGTCACTAGTAAATAATAATAATAACTTCACACAGATGATATAATCATTCATTTGTTAATACATTACATATTATAAAGTATGGATCGGTCAAATAGAAGGCTTAAAATTTAATGTATTAACTATACAGTCTTATTAAAGGCAGAAAAGATAAATGTTGTTTACTACAATTAAACGTAGCATGCTTAGTTTTGGCTCAAATTCAAGTTTCTATTATAAACGTCTTAAATTATATTCATAGTCTGATAGAACTAGCTTATGGCATGTTAGTTTGTAACTAAGTATCTCATATGATGTAAATATCTTAGATGTAAATCATAATAATATTAGCTGCTCTTGCGACTTCACCCGCTTAGCGGCTTCACTAACAAAGCGAGATGGTAAATATAGCTAGAGGGTCAATACTAATATTACAAGTATTTTAGTTTTTAATTACTCAAAAACTACTGATTGAGTTTAAAAACTCTTTCACATATCGATACCTGTGGGCTCAAAGGGCGTGTAGACCATTTTGACGAAAATGAGATTTGAATGCAGTTCAATGCTTACTCAGTTTTTTTCTCTATCGATCTGTATATTTAAAATACTCAAAATCGCAAAAAAAATATAAATACGACCTATATTTTCTGGTGGTTTAGACAAGAATTACAAAAAAAACAGGCGTAAACGCAATCTATTCAGAATATGAGAATTGCAGAAGTGCTATAGACGCTATTTCAAAATCCAGCATGGTCATATAAGACTACGTTTATCAGACTTGGCGTATACCACCTTGACAATGATAACGACGTTTCGTTTTAAGGCTGTATATGCCACCGCAAATAAAATAATTTGGTTAATACCGACCTTTACTTCATTATCATTGTAAAGTAGTTTTAGGGCGTTATTACAAGATTTATTTTCTTACGGTAAAACACCTAACGAAAAAAAAAGCATTGGATAACACCTTTTTTTGTAGTTTTTGTTTCTATGGCGTATAAGGCACATATATCTTTTGTTACAGGGTTATTCATAAATATTATTAATCCACATTAAGCAATCAATAATTCTAAGAACTTTTGCCTAATTTAGTTTTTTTATAGCAGTTGAAACAAAAAATAAATAAAAATAAGTTTTCTTTTTAGTTTTTCGCCTCTCCTGAAAAGTTGACTTTTGGTCTATACGCCCTTTGAGTCCACAGGTTTAGAGTTATATAGATTTTACTGAGTTAACATGAACGAAGTCGCAAGTTTAAAACAGTACCTTATACCAATAAAATAGATTATATTCGTAGCCATATTAAACTTTCTAATACTCTAGTTCTCATCATATCGTTTCAGTGAAATTACACCATAAAGAGTTTAAAGTGAACATGATTTTTACTCCCGTTATTAGAATTACAATATTATGATTGTGTTTTTATACCAGTAATATAATTTACGAGCAGCAAATTGTGGCCCTCTCAACCAGGATTAGCTTTAGGTAATACATGAAAGGATTATTTTAGAGCTCTAAATAAACACGTATATTTCAAATGCGTACATTTCACACAAGATAAAATACGCGTGTATGAACTTTTTATAACAGTGAAAATAGAATTTGATGTTACATTAATAAAATAATATTTGGATTAGCCTTGATGATTTAAAAAGCGGTTTCTATTTAATTTAAATGTAATAAATTAAATTGGTATTTTTATGAACCTTTTAACTATGTTACTTAAATGACCAATATGAAATTAACAACTTATGAACAGATTAAATGTTAATGACGGCCGGTCGGTGCTATTGCATCTACCTATGGGGTTCGAATTCCGGTAAGTGCATTAATTTGTGTGATGACCACGAATGTTTGTTTCCGAGTCTTGATTGTTTATAAACTTATATAAGTATTTATTGTGGTACCTTAGTTGTTTCTGATTACACAAGTGCTTTAGCTACTTTTTTGGGATCAGAGCAATGTATGTGAGTTGTCCCAATTAATTATTATTATTATAAATGTATTGTAATAAAACCATGGTTGACGTAGAACTATGTTTGTTATTTTATCCTAGCTCCTTTAAATAACACAAGTCAACACGAATTTACTGCCTGAGTTCTGTATACCCGATTTTGATTTTTTATACCTAATTAATAAAAAAAATAATATTTTTATCTCATAAAGTTTGCTTTTAAGAGTGATGACCTCTAAGCATTTGTTAAAAATCGTATATTTTTTTATCATCTTATAAATTACAAAAGCAAACTTTTTTTTATAAATTGAGTTTTTGGTTATTTTTCAATGTTATTCAGACAATAGACATTAAAAACAGACACAAAAACAAAAGATTTTTTTGCTGACTTGTGTAATATATACAAAAATAAAAAATATTACAATCTAAAGTGATCGTACAATTATCTTAAACAAGCATCGATATGACTTACAATAATTATTATGACTCACAACGAGAAAGGCCATGTGGGTTATTCTAATACTGCGTTAATATTATCTCAACGTGGATGTCATCTTACATAATTTATAAGAGAATATCATGAGTATAAACGTATCTGTAGAGATTATTATGATAGAAATGTCGTCTAAGTAACGAATAGTTTATTTAAATAACTTCAAATACTAAAATATAATGTGAAGTCCCGTGTCCCCTAGTGGAGTATGGGGCAGATGTATTTCACATCTGTTTCACTGATCGATTTTTTCTTTTAGGGGCAAGTAGGTGATCAGCCTTCTCTGTCCAGCCAGACCGAGTTTTTTTTATCTCCACCGGGAATCGATCCTAGGATCTCTCGGTTGTAACGCTTACGTGCTTACCACTAGACCAAGGAGTCGGTCAATAATACATTCATAATTAATAGAAATAGAAGATATAAATAATTGCATTAACATTACGAATTGACGAAAGTGCTTTTGATGTCAAGCTTTAACTATTAATATCGATTGTAGAACTAAATTGCTGCTCTGATTTCTCACAAAGAAAGGTGATAAATTACCGTTAAAAAATTAAATGTTGATATGAAAATTTTGTGTGTTTATCATACAATAATTGTTCCTTAGGTGAAACTTAACAGTTCGTTCAAACAAATTCGTGTCTGTTTTGACAACATGAAGTCTAAAAACAATTGATGAATCCGCGATATACTTTCTATTGTTTCGTTTAAGAAACCTTACGTTTCTTCAAATTGTATTCGCTGAATTTAATATTAGAAATTGACATCGCAAAATTGTCCTTTCCGACCCAAAATTGTTTTTGACACATTGTGAATTCCCCTATTGAATGGATTTTTTTACTGCAGAGCCCTTATAGCATAGGTACTTGTTTCTTTTCCTTTTAATTAATATTTCATGTTCTAAAAAGTTTAATAAAGGTTATGAATTCATCAGTTAATATGAATTTTCATAATCAGCCAAACGGTCTGTAATCTCGATCGATGCCTAGAATAAGCCCAGTTAATGCGTGGGTGAGCCAGTACCTACTTCACAAGCGTACTGGCAAATTACGTTTACCTTACGATCTCACCTAGATGCTGATATAACACGAACCCAATGTTGACAAAGCAACGGACTGACGCGCCGTGCCGCCTAATTGGTTATTTTTAAAGTGTTACCTTTACCGCAACCCCTAATAAAAGAAGTAATTGCGACATGTTTTTGAGAACATTACGTTTAGCACCTAATCTATTTCATTTACGCGAGTGTCACACATTTAATGAAAACAGTTTGAACGAACATTAACTTCAGGCTGTAAAGCCCGCAAAACGCCGAGAAACAATAATTAAATAATTGTAAAAACATATTTAATTTATGAAACTTTAATTGCGTAATAACATAGAAAAAGAAAATATTGTGTGAAAAGTGTATTTTATTAGAAATAAATGCCACTATTAGTTTATTAATTACCAATAGTCCAGTAAACAAAAGCTTAACTTTGCCATTTCTAGTTGATGACCTGAAACCAACGCCAAAATTTCCGTAAGTGTTCGTAGATTAATATACTAAAATTGCAGAGTGCTGCAGTGACGGCAAAGGGTGCAAAAAAAATTGCTAAAGGGTGCAAAAACGACTTTTCCGTCAATATCTCGCGATTGGCTGGGAAAATAAAACAAAATTGTAGAAAATTAAATTCCCTACAAAAAAGTTATCAACGTATTTTCACGTATCTCTCATAGTTTTTGCATAAAATGCATTTAAAGATGCAAAATTAAAAAAATATATTTATGTATCATTTATCTTTTTATTTTATTTTGGAATAATCCTACATGCTTCATTGGTATTTAATTAATATGTTAATTAATATGTATATTATATATACAAAAAATGCCTGAATATATATATAACATAATCTTGACATAAAAATTTCATTTCAATTATATTATATGATAATTTAATTTTAGCATTTTTAGCAAGAAATGTTATGTTTGAAATTAATAGTTTTCTTTGATAGTTTATTTTTCATTTTATGTTTTGCGATTCCTACAGGTAAATGGAGGAACATATGAAGAAATTACTTGAAAGATTTTGCGTAAAGAATAGTAAATACTGCTGCTTCTTTTAAACAGTTAAGAGCAGATGTTGGAGACGTAGTGGCAATATTTAGTGAAAATCGTATGGAGTTTCTAATTAGAACGTGCGCTGTATTTTGTGTTAGAGCAACTGTTACATGTTTGAATACATCGTATGGAAAAAGTAAGTTTTTTTTTCTTCACCTTATTCAAAATAATTTAAACCATGATTATATTGAAATTATATTAATAATGAAAGTTATTGGTTTAAAACATTTTGTTATTTTTATAAAATTATTTTTATGAAATAAAATATATGTAAGATTATTTTTAAAATATTATGTTTCTAGTAGTGACAGTTGTCAAAGAGTTGAATCGAGTTGCTTGAACAATTGGTGACACTTGCAAAATGCTAACTAATGTACATTCGAAAGTTTGTTATGCTGTCACGCCTTAACTACTTACTGCAATGTTTCAATTGTAAGCACCAACTTGCTTGTTATTGAAAGAGACGCTGTAATGTGTCTGCTCTATGCCCGACAGGAATTACGGATTGCACTTCACAGGTGAAGCTTGAAGTGTGATCGACCTCACTCTGCCCTGAAATTTGTCGATGATACTTAATTTACCAATCCATGCGTAGTATGAAGTGAGTTTGCTAGTGAACAATCATGGTTTATAAAATGCGACGGCTGTTACGAATACTTGCTAGAAATGGCGTTATATTTTTTTACAGATTTCCACGTAAAGAATGTGTATTACGAGGATATGGTATGACCGAACAACGGGCGCAATAAATTTCTAATCTAAAGACAAACCCCGGAGAAGGAAGTGTGGGAAAGTAGTTCCTGGTATTATTCTAAAGGTAGATAGGGAAATATCTTTATAAAATACAATTTCAATATATTGTTTTTGTTATAAAACCTTACTTCTGTATTTTTATAACAAAGTTTTACAGATGTAACCACTCAGCTGATAACAATGTTATTAAATATATACATATAGTTATAGGTTATGTTTTTATCATATAAATATTCTATAGTTATTTTATTGTTCAGAATCTATTAATCTGTGCGAATTATATAATATAATATAATAATAGGAATATTTTACGTATGCTATTGAAAAATATTTGACTAAACTTGTGATTGATGTTAATCCTATAACAGATCTAGTATACCTATCTGTTATGTGTGTGTGGCGAATCTCTTTAGTGAAGAAACTCTTAGCTAAACGAAAAAAAAAGATTTAAGAATATCAATTCAAATTCAAATATTCAATTGACATCGACATACATTTTGTGGCATCCGTCTTCACTTCAATTCGTATAACGTTATCTTCTGAAGTCCGAATCACACATACACAATAGTAAAAATAATCTTATACCTATTCTACAATTGAATTACAATGTAGTAACTTATACTTCATATTAAATTAGTAACAAAGTCCTGGTGTATGCTTCAATAAGCATACTATTAAATAACAAGAATGGAGTCGCAGCAACAATACACGAATACGAATAGCGACACGCTATATGTGTGATCTTGTATACCTACTGTACCAGTAGGTAATTTTCTTTAAAAAGCTTAAAATTTTCATTAAAATCTTATAATTTAATGTATTTATTCAAAATCAAATGGCATTTATCAAAATGAGTCTCAATTTTCAATGCGATTGTATTTAATTTTATAAAATAACAAAATTAATATATTTTTATAAAGTAAGTTTAGAAATTTAAAGGAAAATAAACTCTCACAACGCACTTTGTTTCATATACTTGACCCAGATAGTGGTAAGGTGTTAGGCTATAGAGAACCAGGAGAAGTGTGCATCAAAGAGCCTGTTTTGTTCGAAGGGTGCATAGGAATCGACTCCAGTAGTAGTTTCTACATCGAAGGCTTTTATAGAACGGGTGACATCGGATATTACGATGAAGATGGATATCTCGCCGATAATATTAAGAAATAAAATATCCGTGGCAGGTGAGATATTTTTTAAAGTTTGCAATGACAAAGGATTCCTGATGGTTGATACTTAATAAAATATTAAAATTTATTCAATTTGTACTCGTAATATGATACAGTTGACGTAGATCCAAATTTGTTTGACGTTTCACGTTGTCTACAGCTTTTTACAAGGCGCGGGGTAAAATGTTTTATTTTAAAGTTAATAACAAAAATAAGACAATCATTTTTTCATCCGTCACTTATTCGTTTATTTAGTTTATTATAAAATAAGTATAATAGTTCTTATTAGATTATTCAAAAGTTTCATACAAACAAAACAATGCGGATCTTTATATGAGTCAATGAAAATCTTTCATCATCTTCAAATAAAGGTGCCAAATGTACTAATCGAGCCTTGATTGAGCACACATTAAATTTCATAAGTTTCAATTTGCACTAACTAGTCATAAATTGGCTTATTGAACAGAATTGCCTAGCGATTGGCAAGAAACTTAATACCGATAATATGTAACATGTTCTAAAGTTATTATTTACAATTAGAATTTAAATACTTGTGAGGCATTCAAAATTATTTTTACAATAGTTTAAGTAATTGACGTACGTATTCTTCTTTTCATTAATTATTATAAAATAATGATAATCACTTAGTAGTCTCCTAATTGAATATACTTTTCAAAATATTTACAATAATGTACTTAAATATATTTACAAAAATACAAAAGGCTTATCAAAGCCGTTAGGGTGCGTACCCAAAATACTGGCTACATTACCGCGTTGTATTGCTATATTAACGCGTTGGCCGAAGCCAGCTTTCGGGTTTCCAATGGTCTCAACTAAGCGCGTAATTTTATTTTTATTTAGCTCTTTAAACAATCGACGCGCTTCCGGCCCCCATGGACGCAAAGTCTCCACTCCAAAAGGAACGAAAATATAAGAATCCATGAGACTTTCATATTTTCGCCTTTTTTTGCCTTCTGCAATCGATGCCACGCCACCAGCAGCCACGGAAGTAGCATAGAGATGCGAAAACGCTAGTGTGTCGACGCAAGTAGCGTTCCACAGTTCCTAATTGATTATAAACTTAGGAAACTGAAAATTGCTATCAGTGAGTATTCTTTTCAGGTATCTCCGTCTGAACTCGAAGCTCTTTTATTAAGGAATGGAGACGTGAAAGACGCAGCGGTTATTAGGGCACCAGATCCATCAGCTTTAGTGAGCTTCCCACTGTGTTTATTGTAAAGAAAGCGAATTCACTACTTGCAGAGGAGAGTTTCTAGTTGGTGTTTATTGTATCAATCGTTAAGACCAATAAACATTGACGTACGTGAATATAAAATTACATTTGACATAAAAAGCCGTTGTAAACAGTTCATAATGCGATCTAAACGCACCTTGTACACTTACTTATAAACATTGCTTAACTTGAAACAATGTCTCAAATAATCTATTACTTTCTCTCGTGCCAATCGTTGGTTCAAGAACTACGCAATGAAATGTACGTTTATAAATTTTTAGAAAATATTTGTAGATGTTCACGAAGTTGAAATCTCCAAATATTCTGTGTAATAATTAAGAAAATAGACATGTCGTATGGCCAATGACGCAGCGAAGGTCAATACAAACGATTGTTTGCCCACTACAATAAGTTTCGGCAATACGATTGACATTGCTAATTTTTTTTATATTTCCTTATAGCTTCATAGAAAAAACGAGGTGGCGTTATCTTTGTAGACTCAATTCCCAAAAACCCAAGTTAAAATTTTAAGGCGACAGACACAATCTACTACTCGACCACAGAAAAGAAAATGTTCAAAACAAATTGTGACCAGTATCTTGTTTCCCAAATTTATTATTGTTATGTTTTAAATAAGTTAAATTAAAATCAAGACTCAAAAATGACACTGAGCTTTATAAGTAAGGGACAATATAAAACTTGAATACCCATCAATACAGTTTTACTATCACAAAATATAAATGATAACTCTAATGAAAAATTTTTGGGAGTCATAATTTCTCATAAAAGCTATATCTAAATGAAACAAAAGACCACATCGTAAAAGGAAGAAAAAGAATGATCAAATTTAAACACAGAAATAGAAAACTCCAAAGTCGATTCATAAGGAACCATAAGTGGTAATAAAGTACCTATAAGAAACCAATATTTTCCTTTTTATATGCACGCAATTAAGCACATAAACCTTTTAAACATGAAGACAGATGGAATATTAAAAATACAGCGTTTAAGCCTTCGCATAATGCGTATGAACAACTTGTAATAGCCAGTTAAAGAGAATAATTATTTTTATCTAGAATATTTAATACTAAGCCTCCATTATAAGCTATAAATTATAATCTAGTTTGTGTCGTTGACTTTCAGCTTTTACTATTTTTTTTCTATTGTGTGCTGTATCGACTTGTAATGCATCATGTGTGTGCGCGAATGTGTGCAAAAAAAATATAAAATATTAATCTCGCGAGTAATTTTCACATTTTAAATTTCGCAATTATTATACACATAATACATAATTATTTCTTGAAAAAATTCATTCCTGTATGTGTTAATTATTACTACTTTAACCGTAAGATAAAGGAAACACGTGTGATATATTCATTTTATTTTAAGATGTACGAGTCAATTTTATTACCACAGATAATATTTCGTCTTTGATCATAAATCTTTATTTTTTCTTACCTATAAACTAGAGGTCAACATCAAAAATAATTCAAAAGGGGTGAGCGAATTTAACAATTTCGATGAGCTATTGTCAAATATAAAAAAGACAGGTATTTTTGAATGTTTTACCGCCGACATCGCTTAGTAGTTCACACTTTGGAGGTTCGGGTGCGAAACTTGGGTTAGCAAAAAAGTAAGGGTAAAAGGTTTCGATTATAAACTTTAGACTTTCGCGATTTGAACTCATTATTATTAAGGTTTCGATTGGCTACTTGCCTGTTAATAAAATCATAGTAAAACATACAATGTTTATTATTTTATCAGCTTTACGATAACAGTATGAAGATATTTCCAGTGATGTCTAATAATAGTTATTGATATTTAATTAACGTTAATTAACAACTATGGAAATATCGGCGTAGCGCCGGTGCGGATTGATCGATCAAACAACATACTGACCGAAATCTTTTATGTTTAATCAATCCATACTCGGAACTGAGATTGGCCTCGTTCAAAAACTCTAGTCATTCGAATAAATATTTTACCCGTCTTTCACAGACTTATATTTTATATGAGAAAGATGGGTAAAATATTACAATACAACTTTACAATACTGCAAGTGATTCATCTGTTAACATGTACCAAAGATTAAAGACGATACACATATATTTGTTTATATTCTGTGGACCATTATCAATTTCATCGTTTGGATATTCTTTCTTATTCCACTTTAGGTCTTATTACAACTTGCAACTATTTATTTTACTCGACATTGAAAAAAGCGAAACTAATAACGTGACTCAGATATAAACAAGAAATTATAAGTATTACTTAAAATTACAGTGGGTACAGACAAAATAGGTATTATTACGTAGAGACACAATGGGCGGTACATATAATGATGGGATCGTTAGTGGTGGAGTAAATTGCACGTTGTAAAGGGCCAATATCCACCCACTACGCTAGTACAATGACAAGTAGATTTGAAACTAGTTTGGCTTTGCTTGTCAAAAACAACAGATTCTTGTTACTTGTATTTATTTACTAGCTGACCCGGCGAACTTTGTTCCGCCTTAAAGGCAATATCACATGATCACATTTTTTACTTTTTAAATTTGGATAATTGTTCTTAGCTACCTCCCTACCAATTTTCGACCAAATCGTCTCAGCCGTTCTTGAGTTATAAATAGTGTAACTAACACGACTTTCTTTTATATATATAGATTAACACTTAGTTGCACATGAAAGAAAACAGTACACCAAAAAGAATTAGTAATTAATTAGGAGTGCAACTGGGGTTTTACTGCTAACAACCGATCACATTCAGGCAATCCTGGTAAGGAAAAATAAGTAAGTCGTAGAGAAGTGCAAGAAGTTCGAAAGTTACAAGCTAAAACGTTATAATTATAAGATAAAAATTAATATGAAATGACTTAAATAAACTGTTAATTAACTTTTATACCGCAGTTCTCGATTTTTTCGGTATAGAATTAGGAATAAGGATTCGATATGCGACCTATTTCAACCGTATACTTAAAACGTAAATTGAAAGCGAAAAATCACACCTTTCTATTTTTATCATATGCTAAGGAAAACATAGATAAATTATGAATCGAACACTATTTTAAATTTCTTTCTAGGTAATTCGCATCAATAAATATTAGTACAAAAATAAATTCGGTATTCGGTATTTATCTAAAAACGTACAAAATACTTAAATATTCATTTTTACTTAAGCGTGAGTATATTTGTAAAAGTTCGTCTATTGTTTTGTTTACATAGAAGCTTAAAAATATTTATACTGTTACGTTTCATGGTTATACCTAATCGTTATATTAAACTTAACCAACGTCCTTGTTTCTTATTGGCTTAGAATTTATAAGTAGACCTCATTATTTGTAATCAAAACAAAGAAATACAAAAGTTCAATGTCAACCAGATTTCTTGATTTTGTTTTGCTGTAGATTAATTAATTTGTTGAAGCACTTTTACTCATAAATAACATCTATTTGTTGAATATTATAGACTAAGATTTCTGCATTATACAAGTCAAATGAGCGTAGGTTGTAGTAGAAACAACACACGTTGTAAATTACGCATAAAGCATTTATAACTTGAGTACACCTTCAAAAGGCACACAAAGCGACATGACACTTCACACAAAGTAATATTTACCTTTCAATGCAGCATTCACTCTGTCCAAATCGTATAACGACAGAGGCAGAGGCTCATATAAGAGCCGCAATCGCGGCGTTCGACGACCATAGCTCTCGTAAAAACCGTCACTCAAAAATATTCCTGAAGAATGCCTATATAACTTATACGCGCACTTATTCGTCCGAACCCAGTCAACGAACACAATCGCACCATTCAAAGTCCGTTCGTCTCCAGCAAAAACGTGACTTTTCAGCTCTGGAACGTCTCCTTTCATTATCAGTCTGATATACAGCTTGTAGGATATGTTTACTCTCACATAGGGCTTGCTACCCCGTTTAATCTTCCTGACACTCAGGACGCGCGCTGTGAAAATGTATTTAGATTCAGACACCGCCGACGACAGAATCTCGTAGTCATTAGTTAGCGTCTCATTTAAAACACATTTGGAGGTGTTTTTGTGTTTTCCGTGAAAAATACTTCGTTTATTCCCCAAAGCCCTGACAGCAATCTGACTGTAAATAATGCTGTAATTGTACCACAATAATAACAATAACGTGAGAACATTCATTTTTGTGTCTCTGTCGAGCATGTAGCCGTCAGAGTGTGTTCAAATAAAAATTCATTTTAATTGTCTATAAGTTTTCGAGACGGCTCGTAAGCACAGTGCGATCACGAAGTTGCGCAAGCTTGGCGCCACCGAGACGGGTGCGCGAGCGCAGGCCTCCGCGTGTACTGGGAGCCTCGCAATTCTATGTAACCTTCAATAACGTAACCAAACGTGGACCTACGTTAGAACGCACTACGAAAGCTACTACTAATCATAAGATGAAAACATAAAATATAGTACGGCTGCAAGTTGTTTAATTTATTACTGTGCATTCCTTTTCTGAAAAATAATGCTATCTACAGCGCAGCTTCATGGGTCAGTGGGGCACAATAGCCGGAGGATAGGAGATAATAGAGAGCGAACAATATGGGCCAAGTTAACAGTTATTGCCGAACGAGTCGCCGCCTTACTGCGCCCTGAATATTCATGCAGTGGAGTCGGGCCCGCGCCGTATCGCCCGGGATAACTACTTTTACCGCACTACACGCTATTCATACAACGCCATCGTAATGGCTTAGACAAAATGTAAAACAAACTCTAACATTTACTTGCTTATTTAGTCTGGAAAAACAAATTAAATGCTTTCCTACCGGAATTTTTACTTTGAAATATGTGTAATAAATATATTCTGAAAACAATAATTGTAATAATTTAAAATGGTTCTATATTTCTATAGGAAGGCCATTGCAGCTCTTACACAAGGAATTTGGAAAGTGGCGCGTGCGTGGGCGGGCAAGTCGAGTCGGTCGCACTCTTGACGAATCTTCAACGTCGCACTTTATTATTTTACGGCTTTCAAGGTACACTTAATTTCTTCTTATAATCGATATAGATCTTTAATTCTAAGTAAGTAATATTGAGACAGTTAAAAATAATTTTCATTTATTTAGTACTTAATACGCCGACGTTACAACACCGCGACCGGCATCGTGTGAGGTGTAATTCCATAATGATAAATGAAGTCGCCCATTATTTTCTCTATCTTGTGATCGAAGTTTTCGATATAAAACAACCTTACAATATACATACATCACAGTGTGCTTTATGCGTTGTAGACACAAAAAAAGAAATTGTAAAGATCCGCTGAGTTGCATTGCGTGATATTTTAAATAATTCTTTAAACGTAATGACCATGATTATATCTTCGCATGTGGTCCTATAATTGTATATGAATATTCTCACGGATCGTGCAGTTGATATGCATCGCAATGCTGGCAATACCTTAACCCACAGAGTACTGAACGTAGACAACAAAGAGCGATGGGTCGTAACAGTAGACCGGACTACTCAAAGACAGATTTATTGACAATATTGGTCCAATAATTTATTAAACTCTGTCCAGGTAGGGTTATCCTCCCATACTGTGAATACAATTTATAGATGCGTTAAGAATGAACAAAACATTGTAAACTTTAGCGTAAATAAATTTCGCGTGCTAATTAAAATAGCTCCTAAATAATTAATCGTTTATACAATTTATATGAATGGCCGCTAAAGGAAGTGTTTAAAGTAGCTGCTATAAGAACGTGCATAAAACGTCTTCTTTACTATTCATAAAAGAGAATACATTCACAAGGGGTTGCGAGCTGCAGTTGTTTATGGCCGCTCTATATTACGAAATGCATAATCCGTAAGTCAGAAAGCATTTGTAATCTATGCACAAAAGGCTTGGAATGGCCGATACTGGCGACTAGTCCCGAAGTATGGAGCTCGATACTCATCTCACCGCATTATGCGAGGATTAAATTGGATCTTTCCGGATTTTTTAGGTCAAAATGTGAGCGAAATTTACTGTAGAGGATTTTAATCTCAGGAATTCTATTTTTGAATAGTTATAAAGTATTCAAAATATAATGAACTACAAAATAAAGTAAAATATAATAGTTATAAACTAAATTCTTTTACTTATTTTATATCTATTTTTTACATTATTTTAGAATAGTCTCTTATACTTCTACAAATAATAATTTGTTAGGTTCTCCCCAATTCCAATTTATTTATAAGATAATTAGCCCCGCACAGCGATCAAACAAAATCACTTCCATACGTAGAATTTACTTAGTCTTTTAAATAGTAATAATAATAATTTATTGTGCAGAAAATAGAGATCCGATTTTTTTAGTAATGTTGTGCTTAAAAAAACTAATAGTAGTATAAATGCGGTGTAGTATCGAAGGAGGGGCGCACGGACTGTATTGTCGGCTGAATACAAACGCATCAGGCGCGTTCACTCCATTAACTTAACGAACAGTTGTCGAGATGTCGATCAAACCACATCTCAATGCCTTGTACAGAGCATTATGGATACATCACCCACACATTATTGTAATTTCCACGAACCTCATTCTTTTGAGTACATATAATTTCGCCTTTGTGTAAAAAAATTACAGCTTGAGCACTTTAATAAACAAACGCTTATTTGTTTGCTTTCAGAAATCACATCAATGGGCGTTCCATTGTAAATTATTTAACTTAATAACTTTATTATGTATGTATTATTTAACAATCAATATGATTTTAATATATATCTAACTCTGATAGATAACTTAGATTTTTGTTAATCGCATAATACGTAATAGTCGATAAATCCGGTGGCCCGAAAACTATAACAACTATTATATTCTATGTATTTCACCTTTAGGATAAAATGTACTTTTTTTATTTTAAAAACTATTAATGCAATTTAGTATAACTGATCTATAGCGAAAAGTGAATTTTCATTTATAATACACGTTAATAAAAGCGTAACGACACATTGGTACCTTAATAAATACCCACGAGTACATAAAAAGTTGGGTTAAAAGGAATTCTTACCTTTGACAGCTGCATTAACCCTGTCCAGATGATAAAGGGTCAGCGGAACAGGGTCAGTCAATAAACGAAGCCGCGGCGTAGGTCCTCTTTCGTTATCCTCAAATATTCCATCACTTAAAAAGATTGCAGATAGTCGCGGCCTGGGCCCAGCCGCGCAATTCTCTCGTGCGTGCGGCCGCTCCACTAACAACGTAGATCCAGTCAAACTATCCGATCCATCTTGCTTTAGGAATATCGTAAAATCCCTATCTTCCCCCTTTAAAATACGCCGCAAATATATCGTGTAGAGATTAGATCTCTTCTTACGAGTGTCGCGATTCGACCTGTATTTTCTCACACTCAAAACTTTACCGGTAAAAATAAACTTCGAATGGCCTATCGCTTCCATCAACGACCATTCGTCCTCGATAAGGCTTTCATTGAAATTGCACGGCGGCAAAATAGCTCTGTGCCTCCGATGTACATTGTGCCTTTTTCTTACTTTACCGCGAATCCTGATCTCGCCGCCTACGATGATCGCGAGGGTGATAAAATAAACAATAACCATTGAAGGCCTCATGTCGGAGTATCGCCGGTTAACTCTTATGTGCGGTCAGTACAAATGTATCTGTCACATTATGCAAGTTATTTATGTCCCCAGATTCACATAAAGTGCCGACGACAGCTTATTAAATGGGCAAAACGTTGACATCTCACTAACAGAAACTGATTGAATTGAATTTATAATTTATTGTTGCGTTTACGTCACCGTTTCAGTGCATTCAACTAATAAATGTATTTAAAGCACCTGAGTTGATAGCAAATGTCCTAGATCACTTGTCATAGAAGTTTGTTAGTAAACAAACTAGTAGGCATGTATAAGTAGAACGCGTGCGCGCGCGCTGCTCGCCGTGGCTAACTAAAGCCTGTCACGCCTTCTCTCCCATGTGAAATAAGGGAGCACACCGCATATTTACAGTCATATTAACGCGTCCATTACATCAATCACTTCAAATTATTACTTATTAGGTTGTTGACTGAGCTTTTCAACACTTGCGGGCAGATTCGTGCTTATTTGTAACTTCTTTATAATTTCAATATAGATAATGATGTGTGCTTATTTAAATTAGTTTTAATTGTTCTTTTAAATATATATTAATATTTTAAAGATACACGAAGAAGAAAAGAATAATCATTCAGTAGTTAGTAGATGTTGTCTGTATGCATTATTTTGATTATTTGTAAGTTTTATACAATGCTTTTAATCATTTCATAAATTTGAAATACTCATAAAAAGCATAACAATAAAATTTATACAATGGCAAGTATAATAAAATCTAAGTTCCCAACCTTCCCAAAAATTATTACTTAAACAGAAAATATTGGCAAATAAATCTTCAGTCTCGACGTATTCGTCGATAAAATGTGCATACAAAATAGAGTGTTATGTTTGAGTACATGAGAACTTCTTATTTTTTACGATAAAGTAATCTTTATTACTATTTATTAGATGTCAAAACGGAATGCACCAGTTTTGTACAAGAGGAGATAAGTGCGTTGAACGTCGTATAGATGTTGTGAAAGCCCGCGATGCGTGAGACGCGTGGGTGAACCAGCCTAGCCGTGGCGCCCGCTCCGCTAACTGCGCTCATTTTAATGCGCGGTGCATGGATAAAGAGTACGCGACTGTTTACTTCTTTATTTTATTAAAAAAAGAAGCTGCAGAAATCTTTTAAATGTACTGTGATTGCATACCTATATCATCATCGGCCATTATTTTAAATCCATTTCTGGACGTACACCTCTTCCATGCTTCTACAGTGCTTGCGACATTTAGCCCTCAGCATCCATTAATTGCATAGAATTTATATTGATTGCATATATAGTCGTACTAGCTGACCCGGCAAACGTTGTTTTGTTGTTTAATTTTTGTTTTTTTTTTACCCTTATCACTTAGGGGTATGAAAAATAGATAGTAGCGGATTCTCAGACCTACTGAATATGCATATAAAATTTGGTGAACATCAGTAAAGCCGTTTCGGAGGAGTAAGGTAACTAACATTGTGACACGAGAATTTTATATATAAGATAACGCGCCTTTTTACACTTTTTACCTACTTCTTTTTAAATTTCCCCATGAACAAATATTTTTCAATTTACAGAATTAGCTTAAATAAACGAAAAGTCTTTAAAGAACTTAAAATTTTATTTGTTATCGATCGATTAACACTTAAACCACTCGCAAATCGTATCGTACAAATCTTTCAAGGTGTAATTACATAGCTAAAGGCTGATACAGAAACGGTTGGTCCTCAAAGCGAGAGTATTCTCAATTACTACACTAATGGCAAAATCTTGTATCATAACGCTTCTAAGCGTGAATATTTTGTGCCAAAATCAGTAATAGATAATAGTACTTACGATAAGTATCTCCTCTGTCATGCAGTGTATGTTGCGTGAAAGGCACAAAATTCAGAGTTCAGGGAAATAAAAGTCTATCTTATCCTTATAGTTAACAAAATACTCATTCAATTGGTAAGAAGAATCTTTAGTTAAACAAATGCCAAAACGTATTTGCCTATCAACTGTAGATTAGGTACCTACTGGACTACAGTTAAACTGTGAATTATATTGGAAATCAAGTTAATGTTTAACCAAAATGAAAAGACAACTCCGTTTATTCTTGCTGTATTAATTCATCTTTTCCAAACTTAGGCACATAGCAATATTGCAATAAACTTCTTAAACATCTTATAAATTTTTAATATAATTAATAGACCACTTTCCTTTCCAAAACACAAAAAGAAACTATATTAGCCGAACACACTTAATCATATTTAACATTAAGATAAACATTTAAGCAAAAGGTTAAATAAATGATATGCACACCCACACTACGTTGTAAGAATATATGTGAGCCTTTTCTCTCGAAACAATTTGCAGCTTTTGTTCGAAGTGTATTCGTACTGTACATAATTAATGGCAACCATTTAAGTAATGAATACTTACATGAGCTTTCTACATACGATACGGAAAAATGCTAATACTTGTCTTGCTAGCGGTAAATCCACAATAACGGTAGTCACGATTTAAGTACTAGCAATCAAGGTTTTGTCAAGATTGAAAAAAGAAATAGAAAATGATGTTAATATTAATTGATTTATGATATTGCATAATGCAATCATTATGGATATAGTAAAAGCGGCGATATATTAATTGTTAAAATATGTTGTAGACGACTAAATCTCAAATTCTGTATCCATAATACAAGCCATAATTGCTACGAATTGCATATTTTTCTACGACACGTACTCTAAATACGCTTCGATACTTATGAATTTCTATAGTAGCAGCTACCTTTCGTAACCTAATTTTAAACATTCTTAGTATTCAAAGAATCATAAAAAACCTGACTGTTGTGTCTTAAGCCATTTAAAAATTTTATTATTCTAAATTCAAAATTAATTAAACGGTTAAGCACTCTTAAACCAAATAGACAAAACTTAAGATTATAGCAAACAGACAAAACTTTTACAATTTATAGTAGGTACCTATTAAAGTTAAAGTACTTAATACACTCGAAAAAAACCACGACTCAAACCACGTTACGACGTAAACTATAGAATGATGCCAAAATGCCCGCCGATTTTCTCAATATTGAAACAAAACATTGTCCTAATATATTCTTGCGATTATTCACGAGTGTTTCACCCCGACCTAATCCCGATTTAGTGAACGATCACCGCGCGATATTAAATCACACTGTCAAACTACAACAAGCCGCTCATTAAGCTCGCCCGCTTAAACGCCGATACAGCCCTATCGCAGCCCACTAACACAATTAATACATCACCGCCGTACACTTATTAAGAGGGTAGGCTTTCAAAGTTTTTCTTTTTTTAGGAAACAAGGAATGTAAACAATCTAACAAAATACAACTAAGCAACGTTTTAATGTAGAAGTATTTTAATAAAAGCAACCTTATATTATAAATGCGAAAGTTACCATAGATCCCTACATACATTACACATATAGACATGGGTTATACATAGATACTGAGAAAAAGCCTTGAAGGTGTTGAATTAGACCAAACATGCGAACAGAGTGGCAAATAAGGTAGTATTATATATTTTGTCTTTTATCAATATTGTTTATTTATAATAACATATATATTATCCAAATCCTTTCTTTTCCTTGTATATCTAACAATATGTTTATTTATACATAGTACGCTAGTTTTTGTTCTTTTCATTCTTACACTTTTCATCCTTTTTCCTTATAGATTTTCTATTGTAACAACAAAAATATCACATAACATATGCCTTAAATCATTATGCCTTAAATCTCGTCCTATTTTGAATTCGCAAAATGCTTGTAAATAATATTCTCTGTGCTGCAAGTGATAGAAATCGCCTATGTAAAAGCAATTATAGAAAAGGCTATTGCTAGAGTTTTATTTCAAATAAAAGCTACAGCTTTGTAAGCCGCTTTCGATTCGTGCGCCGAGGGGCAAGGACTCCACTTCTATACGAAGATGAAACACGGGTAGAATGCTTTTACGATACACATTTCACTTTTAATGTTAACAACATTCGTATCGACGCATATACTTTTATACTACGCATGTGTTTTAACCTCCGATCTATTTTAACCTTAAAAATAAGGGTGCTGTAAGTTTCACGTGTCTGCCTGTGGCATCTAGCTCCTTGACAAATCGATCGATCGACAAAAGAATATGCAAAAGTTAATAAAAAATATTTTACTTGTAAAACAAATGACAATATTGGTAAGTATCTATATCTATTTATATTATAATGTTGATAAGTACATAGCATAGCGCTTATAGGATAGCGGATTTCATCATGTTTTTGACATTAAAATATGTTGAATCTTTAGGCTCAATCTTGCGGGAACGAAAAGTATTTGTTTGGAAATTACAGAAGTCTAACTATTTTTAATATAATACATAATATTACCTTCATAGCAATATAATTTATAAATAATTCTAAGTATGTATACTAAAAAAAGTGATTAATTAATATAAATTATATAATTGCAATACTCTGCTGTAATTCCATACTTTAGTTAATTTATTCGGAATTGATGCGAAACCTAGTAGCTGGTTGAAGGTGCAATCAAAATAAACATCTTACATAGTACTACGAACGGCTCATCATTAGTGTTCAAAATCACGGCTCAGCAGAGCAGAAGCTCTTCAATGCACAAAGGTGGACCGGACGAATTCGCCTGATTCGTCTGAAATACTCGCAGCGACACAAAGAGCCCTACATTCGATGGACCTTCGTTTTTTTCGCACTCACTTTTTCTAGTTTTAAAATTCGAATTCGGATTCTTTAATTGTAACATCAGTTTTGTTTGTTCAGTTTGTTAGCCTTCGAAGTTCAGAAGGTACTTATCACAAAATAATGAAACGAACGCGGTGTTTTCGTTATTCTGAATCAGTATTTACTATATTAAAAATGTGATTGCTAATTTGAAATATCGCATTTTTATCGATTGATGTGAAAAAGGTTGAATTTGGTACCAATAGTGTTCAAAACATATAGCCCACATGAATAGTGAAAAATTACCATCTATGAATACGTAAATGGCGTAAAGGATGCATGAAAAAACGGTGCTTTCATCGCATATACATTTTACCAACAAAGGAAATCAAATGTGACGCACATTCCATCCGACTTACTAATATCATGAATATAAATTGAAACATCATTTATGCGGGTTGCCCGCGGATATTGCTCATGGCAGCCTGGCGTTGAGGAATAGACCAGGTGTGCAGACAATGTTACCGCCGGCGATATATTTCTGATATCAATATCTGCCCATTACCGAACCACCACGTCTTGATGTGAAACACCGATTTGAAGCTGTTATTTAAGTTTTTACAAAAAGTGCAGACTGTTGTATTTCATAGTCTGCTATAGTCGTTGTATACAAAAAAGTTAATGAATTCACTTTTTAAAAAAATTATCCAATGAGATTCAATTATAAAGCTGTAAAACGAAATAGGCCTACGTTTAAACCTGAACATTTAAATCTTTATTTCATTAAATCCAGTGTTGATAGCCGTATCGAATGCAATTAAAATAATCTCGTGCAAATGACAAAGTGCCAGCTTAATACGAGTTAAGAGATTTAATCGTTACATAATTTTCACGCGCAAAATAAATTAATCACATTTGGTTAAGTAGATTTAACCCTACATACACCATTGCTTACATATTTACATAGAATTACGTATATATTAGTAACTAAATACCAACCTGTTTGGTGGAGATTTGTTAATTAAAATCACTCGAACCGACCAATTTAACGCAATGACTATCAACGTAATAATTTACTACTTTAAACGTTAAACAAAAGTCTGGATAAATATTAATACCGCACAAAGATTAGCGAAATAAACTCACGCTATTCCTTGCAAAGATTGAACAAATAAAATGGTGCAATTACATACATCATTTGGCTAGCAGCATCACAAATCTCGTTCCCAGCGCCGCCGCGCCGATCTGATAGCTTGTGAATAGTCAGATAGCACCCCGGGCGGGGATGCATGAAGGTAATAACCCTAATGTGGGTAATCAATCACTTTAAACAAATAAACTATTTAAATGTACATTGTTTATTCCTAAGTTATTTGCGTTTATAGTCAAAGTCAAAATATCTTTATTCATTGAAATCATATTTGATCATTTTGAATCGTCATTTTTTTTTAACAATAATTATTGTAAAAAAAAACATAATATTTGGTTTTATTAAGACAGAGTTAGAGCAGGTTCATTCCCAAGCTTTTTAATCATCTAAGTAATCAGTTATTTTATAGTATGCTTTTTTATAAAGTTTTCTTTTAATTGTGTTTTTAAATTTATTCACTGACAATTTAAGCATATCACTTGGGAGTTTATTATAAAAGCGTATACATTGCCCTTTAAAAGATTTACTAATTTTATGGAGCCTACTAGTGGCAACAGCGAGTTTATCTTCATTCCTAGTATTAAATTCATGTAACTATCACTGTTTTTCTTAAACAATTTAATATTTTTGCGTACATATATCAGATTTTCATAAATATATTGACATGTGACCTGTGACTGTCATTAATAGTCTTCAAGCTAACACATTTGTATCCAATAAATCTTTTTTTTAGTAGCTTCTTCCTGGGGGCCACGGATTTTTAAAAATTACCTTAAACGTTATTTTCTATCAGGTTACATTAAGTATCTTATATAATAAATAAAACAACGTCCATGCAATCTCAAATTTCGCTGTTATCTTATTGGTAGGAAATGTATAAATAAATTTATTGATTATTTAATTATTAAATTTACAAAGCTAAGTCAAGAGTTGGGCTGAAATTGTAAATGTAATTGCCATTAATAATTTAATTCAAAAACTTCTAACAGCCTTGTCTTCGTAATTGTAATATAAGTATATTAAAAATTTTAAGCGTATATTTTTATCGAAACACTTTCGAATTGTCTATTATTACCCTGAAAGTATTAGTGACAAATTCAAACAAATTGCTACGTCGTGTCGTAGCTACATACTAAATTTCTATCTACAGTATTAGACGCTCTACGCGAGCTGCATATAGATCTTAATAAACTTTAAGATTATATTATACTATATAGATAAAATATCTATCCTCAAAAGTCTTAGATAGAAAATTATAAAATTCTCATTGTCATATACATGCATGAAAAAGACTGAACCACTCAATAAAATAAAAGTTTTATGGGATATATAAAAGCTTTTTTTCCTGATTTTCTCTCAATAAAGGGCTTTAGAACAGGCAAGTTAAGGCCAGCGCTTAATATGTATTTTTCTAATTACGTAGTAATCCTTGATTAGTTATTAATACGCAGTTATTGCGACCGTTAGTTAAAAAGTACGTGTCTTCATAAGCCTTTCCCAAAAAACAGCATATAATTAACCACTGGTTGTAATTTTTAACTAATAGTTGAATATAAACGTCGAGCCTAAGTGAGCTTGCTAGTACTGCATTCATTACAATGATGCCTCGATTACGGTATTCAAAGAGAGTGGTTTGAACTGCATTTCTTGTCAATGACGCGTGGCGATTTGTCAACAAAGTATCACCTGACATGAGTACTCAAACAAGTAATGAATTAATGCGAATAAATTATACCTAAGAAAGATGATGTATTATTAGTGCGTTAAGTGTATTGAGAACTGATTTTATGAGAATGCTGATTTTAGAGAGTTCTTTTTAAATGGAAATACTGTTTCTTTAAGTTTTTAGGGAGTAGTAGGTATTTTTTATATTAATTATAAATAAAATCAAATTAAGAGCCCATATAATAAATTAAGACGAATACCTACATCAATATTCAGATAACAATTATCTGTTTACTTTCAGATTAGCATATATTACGGTTGTTAAAATCTTGAAGCCGACTTGCCCATTCAGAGGATTTCAAGGATTCAATTAAAGTTAATTCCCGTATCTCCTAGTGGGGCATGTGGCACACATATTGCTATATCTGTTTCATTGATCATTTTCTTTACAAACAAGTAGGTGGTGGCTTCTGTGCCTACCCAACCGAAACATTTATGTGTTTCCCCGGGATTCTAACTGAAGACCTCCGGCGCAACACGCAGATGCGTGAACCACTTAGCCACGAAGGCGGTTTATCTTAAAACGAGCATCTTATAAAATCTATGATTAGAGGTAAGTAAATTCAACATGTCGATTTAATATATCCGGTAAGAATTAAGAGCTGAACAAGTCAATTAGCATCAAAGCACCGAAGCAAAAAGCTTGATAATGCACATGCCAGTGGTGTAACAAAAGGGTACTAAGCTGCGTAAAATACCACGAACCGTCGAATTAAAATGCTCTCTCAGTCCCCCAGGGCCTCTAGTAGAGAAGGCATAGTCAGTGGATGTTAGCCACTGGATTTAAGACGAAAAGCGTCTTAATCATACCCACGACACTGACTAGCGTAGGATCTCTACTAAAACAGAAAATTTAGCTTAACCGGGATTGGTTGCTACCTTAGCCTTGACATTTTTACACGCCCCAGGAGTTAAAAACTACTCTTGCTCCCAATAATAAATAGAGCAGAGCCTCTTCTGTAAAAAAGTACACGGTACATGCCCGAGGGCCTCAGCCTTATTCAACCAAGGGCCCTAACAAAGGCAGGTACGTTACTGGCCCATATGTAATGGTAATTAGCTTTACGCAGTGTATTTGCGTTGCGAGCCCCGTTCCTGCCACTTCGGCTCACTGATGCTCTTTTAATAGCGTTTAAGTTAAACAGCCATAGCTAACATGCAAACTTCATTTACTTTATGACACATTACACACACATTTCCATTACAAAACCTTAAACAACTTGGATGTTAGCTTGATGGTTTCAAAATTGTTTGTCTTTTGATCTCCGAGCGCGTATTTCACTTTATTATTTAATAGCTTACTAAGTATTTCTTGAAATAACTGATTTCAACACTGAACTAATATTATTTATTACTAATTAATGTGTAACTAAGACATTCGTTTAATTTTTAAGATATATTGTAAAAGTTTCTAGCTTCATCTGCGTAAGTGAAGTCTCTCAACCCCTAGTGGGGCATTTAAGACATTGCTGCTTCTGTTTTACTGATCGATTTCTTTTTCGAAAAGTAGTTCATAAGCTTTTTGTGCCTTAAATTGAAACTATTATCCCCGGGAATCAAACAAAGTTCCTTACTTCCACGCAACACACTACATTTAATATGTAAACGTGATAAACTTAGTTACTGCAGTTCAACATAAACATTATTGTATAATATTGAGTCATTTATCTTAAGCAATTTCATTAAATTTTTAAGTGTATTGTATTGTAATCATAAGAAAAGAAATGTTCCGACACGTGTCGTTAATCCATTTTGGCATGGCAGCGCCCGCGCATTGACTGTGACGTATGCAAAGGGATCAAAGAGATAAATTGTTCAGCGCTGTCAATTATTTCACGGCAAAATATACGCGAAGGAGAAATGTGGAGTTGAGAGGGCTCAGGACTTAATGGTCCGCGTGGGCTGATACTATTCGTTATAGCAAGAGATTTGATTAAGATATCTGTTAGAGTTTATGCAGCCATTATGGGTTAGTAACCTCATTATTTATTAAATAATTGAATTATTGCCTAATCAACATTAATAAGGCTGTCTCAGATTATGATTAATTATCAGAGAATGAGAAAATATACATTTTGAGCTATATAATAACTTTATTTTATGCGAGTATCAAACACTACACAAGAACAGAAAAGATCAGAATAATTTTATAATTTAAAAAAATAGTCAAATAAGAAAATAAATTACAGACCTACCTATTACAGAAAAAAGTGTGTATTACATATATTAGGTATGTATTATATAATTTAATAAAAATACAACTTTTCTCTAAAAAAAATATTCTGAAGGACTTTCCGCGATTTTTTTATGAATAGAGTTAGTACGAATTTGTTGGATCCATAATTTGTGTCCTTTTCCGAGTTCTTTTTAGTGTTTTTTCTTACTGATATGTTAAAACAGAATTTTATTTTCACGTCTATACAATGTTACAAGAAAGTTTGCATTCAACTCAATTTACACCAAATTTCAATCGCGCCAAATGGGCCGAGTTTTAATTTATTTATACAATCCACTTAGTGTGTTTATTTTAGTATTATGAAATGTAATTAAAATTTAACAATTAACCCTCACACATAATGTGTGGAAGCTAATTGGTAGAAACATTTACTCGAGTGAAATATAGACACTATTACATCAGTAAAATAACCAAAACACGACATCAAACGAATGGGGCTCCAAAGGATTAAATTCACCGCTAATTACTTTGGTATAGTATACGCTTTACATTTAGAAAGTGCCTCTATAAATAATTCATTGATGTATCGTATATTGTTCTGTGTTCAATTCCCGGGAAAATAAAAAAGATTCGCGCAATTTATTACAATTTTTTTTATATAGGCAAATAGGTGATCATTCTTCTATGGATACCCATCCTAAATATTTGTACCACCGGGATTCAAACATATCACCTCCGGCGCAAATGTATACCTTTACTGGCTTATAAGTCACGTAGCTACAGAAGCGGTTTTTGACATTATCTAGGACAATAAAGCTGAGCCTAAAGTTAACGTGACTTTACTTTTCCTAGAAATAAATTTATGTAGACAGCTGTTAGTATTTTACGTGAAGATGTAAGCATGGAAGAGGCATCGGGTTCTTCGTGTCTCCAACATTTTATTTGCATAACTGGCCGTACCAACAACGCCAATAGACCTATATTACTTAAATTTATTCTGTGTAAGTGCTGAAAATTCAAGACAGTAATCTATTATTAAATAAAGACGTACAATTACATTCCTCTCACGTTCGACTGTGGCTTACATTTTTTCAGTGTCGTGGCGTTATATTTTTGTTCGCAATACGCGAGAATTTTCCTCAATTATAACAAGATCAATATAAACCATTCAACGTGTTTACATTACAAGGAAAAATATTATTCATAATTTTATGGTCTCACTTTCATGTTTTATATAATTTACATGAAATAAATCTGTTTTTTTTAACCGTTGTAACTTCATTAAAGATTCGACAATGTATTACACTAGTAAGAAGTAATATGGTTGTACCTAAAAAAAATTTGAGACATACATGATTCCTGCAATTTACGAGTATATAGGTACCTAAACAGCATTGTTTGCCAAATAAAGTTGCAATTAATAATATTTTTTGAGTTATATTAAGAATACTGCAATGAATATGGACGTCATAGAAAATTAATATTGTGCAGTTGTCCCACAAATTCTAAAGCCGTTTGGAGATTTCGCTATAGGTAGGTACAAAAGTTTACCAACCAAAATGAGCTCTCCCGTGGCCACAGAGTTCACTGCACTGGGCATATGTTAATTTCATATCAGCAGACTGCATTGTCAAGTTTTACGCTCAAATATTAATATTACTTCCAGTTTAATATAATTTTAACAAAGAGATCGCCACATTCGAGCGAAAAATTCTTTCAATTACGCCGAATACATTTGAATCGATTCATATTAATTTTTACCGTTTTCAGTTTTTATCCTCAGATCCTTATAAAGTTATGATTAACCATACTTGCTTATGAATATTACTTATAAGCACAACTCATACAAAGAACTTGGTTGATGTTCTTTGTTGTTCGCATCTATAAATTATTATTCTTAAATTATGAATGTCTGTGGAATTAGGATAAAAATAGCAACAACTTTCGAAGCTTCGAGAATGACACAAACAGCTCCTGCGCAAGCATAATGTGATTTATAAAATATTTAAATATGAAACGAATGCATTTGTGGGTACCCGGTACCATAAAAAACCATTACGACTTAGGGACCTCCAAAAAAGGAGCATACCTATCTTTAAAAGGCCGGCATCGCACCTGTGGCCCAAATCGCGTTGAGGGTTTCCATGGGCGGTGAACCACTTAACCTAAGTGTGCCTCCTACCTGTTCTCCTTTTAAAAAAAAGCATTAAAAGGGAATCTTCTAGGTAAAACTCAGCCAGCAGAGGATATCTGTAGTGAACCGAAAGTCACAACACATATCAGAGTGCATTTTAAAGTGCCTTTGCGAGAAGTAGCAGGAAGCAAAAACAAATGTGCGAACCTTTTTATATACCTTTGTATTGGTAAATAGTTGAGGTATTTATAGAGACAATCTTAAAAATACAAGCAGGATAGAGCTATTGTAGATCGGCGTAGAGTAAGTACGGTATTCGTACAATTCAAAAGCGCAATCAACTTTTGTACTCGTTTTGCTCGACAATATTGCATCGCCGCTTAAATCGATCGCTTCAACACAATACCGCTCGTTTGCTGCATCCATAAAACTAAGATATAACAATGACCTAGCTTCATATTCTCTTCTGGTAATATGACGCAGTTTAAGCCATATTAGAAAGAATAGAGACAAAGTATCGCAACGTATCTTTATGATATGTTGTATAAATATAAAACTATGAAATCACCAAGGTCTGTAGCCCAAAATTGACACTTTTGTTGAAATCCAGTTCCTCCTGAAAACGATGTTGTTGAGTCATTCATTCATTTGTTGATTTTGTTTTAAATTTCAAATGACCAGTAAAAAAATGCTAAAATGTGTCTGCTCCATTCCAAACTTTTTTGCACACACTCAGTGGCGTGGTGGGTTCCACCAGGAATCTGTGTGACTAGTTAGTCAAGCAACTAGCATATGTACTGCATATTATATTACATTAAATTAGAATGCATACAATATGTATATTTACTATGTTTTTCGTTTTGACGGCTACAATTTATCCATAATTGAATCCCAATTAATATTTTATCCAATTCATAATTTGTACATGGCAAAGGAAAACGTATAATTGAATTATTTAAAGTAAACAAAAGAATATACGGGTCTGACGAATTTTCCAATAATCCTTTGGTACAATAAAACACTATTCGTGCAAAAGCGCTCAACCGCACAAAGCGGATACACCGTGTCGCTTTTAAACTCCAATTAATCGATTTTTAAATAAAAAGTACATAGTAGTACATTTAAAATATTTTTTAGGCGGGAAAATATTTATATATTTCAACGACGATACTAAACATTTCAAAATTTCTATCAATTATACCTAATAGCGTTATCTACTCTAATTTACACTTAACATAAAATGAACCGTCTAAACTCGAAATAAAATAAAATAAAAATTTGTAATTCGGTTTCTAATGAATAATCATAAAACTACTGGACCGATTTTAAACATTATTTCACAGACAGAAAGGTTACGTACTTACGGACAAATCGCCAATAATAAGGGTCGCCAAAGAGCATTCAGAGTTAATCTCTGTCATGAGCTACGCGCTTCACTTCGCTCCATGTCATGCCAACTGCCTTCGCCTCCGCGGTGATCGTCCGCCGCCAGGATTGCTTAGGGCGGCCACGTTTTCGCTTTCCTTGAGGGTTCCAGTCTAAGGCTTGCCTCGGTATATGTTGGGAATCCCTTCGTAGCGTGTGGCCTATCCAGTTCCACTTGCGACGCTTGATCTGGTGGTCGATTGGAGTCTCGCCGCATCGTTCCCATAGATCCACGTTTGCGATCCTCTCTGGCCAGAATACACCGAGAATACGGCGAAGGCAGCGGTTGATGAAGACCTGGAGCCGCTGCGTGATGTCCTTAGAGACCTTCCACGTCTCACATCCGTACAGCAACACGGTTTTCACATTTGACCGAAATATCTTGAGCTTAACTCTTCTGGTCAGTTTCCGCGATTGCCATACAGGATGAAGCTGGGCGAAGGCTGCTCTCCCTTTGGCGATCCTCGAAGCGACGTCCTCCTCGGTACCTCCCGTTTCCGATACCACGCTACCGAGGTAGGCAAATTTGTGGACCTTTTCCACCCTTTCCGTGCCGATGGACAGCGGCAAAGAGCTTGTCGCTCCACACCTCATCTCCCGGGTCTTTTGAATATTGATCCTGAGTCCCCTCTCCAAAGCCTCCCGTTGTAGGTCATCCAGTTTTGATTGCATGTCGGCGCGTGTGTGACTCAAAAGGCATAGGTCATCAGCATAGTCCAAATCTTCCAGAACATTGGTTAATCCCCACTCTATGCCTCGGCGCTTGTTCTTAGTAGTGCCATCAATTATGCCATCTCTTTTAGTCTTATTATATCATGCTAGTCACGATGAAGCTATTTCACTCGTCCAATGTAGTCTATGCTCAAGAAATTATATTTATTAAGTTATTCTATTTCTCATAAGTAACTTCCTATATAAATATGTCGTGTAGGACAAGTTAACTCATTACTAAGTGATTGCATACGTATCAGAGGCTTATCTAGTAATGTTAATACGTTTATGGCTTCAAGTTGAGACGTAAGGATGAATAATGATCATAAATTTTCATTAAATTACTTTGAATACTGTAATAAAGCTATATCATTTCTATTGCAATAGAAATTGAGGGTTTATGTTTTTTCGACTGGAGTTCACAACATAAACTGAACCGTCTAAATAAATTTAATTATTAGACGTGTTTTCGAACGGCGAAATGGGAGTTGCCACCGAATCGTAAAAGGTTTTAATGGAGGCCGTAATAATAAAAACCGTTTTCAATTTATGCGTCCAAACGACACCTCACAATATCAAGTTATTGGAGCCGAAACTAATGAATTGTTTTTGCTTTTAAATGAAAATAAACCACAACCCCAAACTTTGTATTAAGTTATATGGTGACGTAATTCGTTCGGATGCTGTGGACACGCTCCGTAAACTCTATTGAGCTAATCGAATCGACCTATAACTTGGCTTGGAGCGTGTCGTAAATACAGTCCACTTTATTATCTGTAGCAGATTTAACCACCGCTCTCGACGATGCGATGAGACGTTATTCACCAACTTGCCGGCATATGTTCCGACACTTAATTGAAATATTGCTGGCTTTCGCTCAGCAACTTGCTTCCAATTAATTGGAAAACAATATTCCTTGAACAATATTTTTATTTTTTTTACACAAACTATTGCTCTCGGATGCCGCATTGGCATGCAAATCCAGTTTTCTATTAGTGAAAGAATTCTAAAATCGTCCAGTAGGTTTTTCATTACAAAATAATAATATTAGTGTTGATAGTTTAAATTTTTTCAGAAAAAGTTATACCAACTTATAATCTTACTAGGAATTTCGTGAAAAATATCCTATAAATATAATTGTGTTCATTTCGACCTCTTAAACAACCATACTAATTGAAAATCACGATTTTAAATCGTGCACTACTCGGCTGTAGTCTGCTTGATGTGACGGCATATTATACTGTCCGTAAAAATCTATAGGTACTTATGTGTTTTATGAATTTTATGCATTTGAGCGGCCTCTGTCAGTTGTTGCTTTAATTGAATCGCACGTCAAGCTAGTGATATATAGGGGAGAGGGGAGCGCCGGCGGCGATCGATCCGAAAGGAACGATTAATCCCACATAAACAATTATGGAAGAGCCATTTATATGCGATAAATTCATTGAATCCAACGACTCGAGTTTTTTGACCATTTAAAACGAAGACAAGTCAATTATTACCACTCAATAAAGTGTTGTTTTACGATTCGATTTAAAACAACCTCGAGGTGATTGAATCTGTCTGATAAAGACGATCAATTTAAAGCAAATTGAAAAACTTTCATAACAAAAACTATTTGGATACGGGTGCTAGTGGGAGGTGTTGTTTTCCCAAAGGATCTGAAGTTGCCAAGCCAAGTTGGAATGAACTCCATCATCAACTTTAATGACCTGCAAAGTTTAGACATTAAGCTCTCTACTTTTACTAATATTTTGATTATCTTCTAGTTGCTCATGAATATGATAATGTTACCCAGCTACGCGGGAAGTTTCAAGTGTTTTCTTTATGTTACATAGTTTTGCAAGATTATAAAGAACTATTATTGCATTAATTAATATAAAACAATAAATCGACTTCACAGTGCACTAAAAAGTATTAATAAATCAAAAATAATAAATAATACAAGGACATATCAGGAACAGAAAATAAAAAAATCTTAAAATGGCATCAAGGCGGCTTCTGGAGTATAGTTTAGTTTTTTTTTTTCATAGTTTGTTAATATTTATTGAACCAACCTAATATCATTGCAATTAGTTTAAAATACAAAGTTAGTGTAAAAATGTTAATAATTTTTCAAACAATAACAAATTTTACGATTATAATATGAATGTAATATGAAGATATGACAATATGAATATAAAGACGATACGACAAAGTAATCTTTAGTTCAAAATTAACATTAAATTAACTGTAATATAAAAATCATGCCATAAATCGAAATATTAAATTTACGATTAATTCTTAGAATACTCATCACTGAACTTCTTCAGAACCACCAGTATCAACTTCCAACATTAAATACGATTATTTTCTTATAATCTTAGCAAAGACGACGTGTGAAATATAAGACCGAAATAAACATAAAATGTTCTGAGAACGTTTTTATAACTTGGCAAATAAGTCATTGTCAGTTCTCAAGTTTATGCTGTATGTTCTGTCGTAAATGGACCCGTATGTACCCGAGAAAGCTTTATTTTTCATACATTTTTATTATTATCTTGTTTTATTATTGCAATTTTCATATTCGTTTATTTTTAATCGTATAGGGGAAACGGGCAGGAAGCTCACTTACGAGAAGCAATCCATCGCCCATGGACACCCTCAACGCCTGTCAAAAGGTCGGCAACGCACCCGTAGGCCACGGGTGCTTTTAAAGAGAAGTAGGCTCTTTTTTTGAAGGTTCCTAAGTCGTAACGGTCCGGGAATATGTCAGAAGGCAGCAAAAAATGCCTTAGAAAACGCTCAGTTGTGGAACGACGAACATCGAGCTGAGTACTCCTAATACTCTTACTAGTAGTGAAAAACTATATACGGATTGTCTAATGATTAAAATTCAGATTTAAAAAGAAATCTGCAAGAGTTGAAGCTAATTCTAAAACTATTAGCAATTATTTTACAGCCCACGTCAAGGTGCACATTGTTATTATAGTTGCGATTGACGCAATTTCCTTACCACCTACTCACTATTTCGATTATACGTTATCTGCTGTAAAGTCTCTCTTTGTGATAGTAAGTATTTTCACAGAGTACTTACCTGAGATAAGTTTGTATGAAATTGCATAACAGAAAATATAAACATCATTTAAGTATATGTAAAAAATATATATTTACAAATCAGGCCAAAGGAAACCCAATCTCCTTTGTCTCATTAATATTATATTGCCTAAAATAAAGATAAAGTTATATCTACCTACTTTAAATTTTATTCACGCTCAAGTTCTTGGAAAAGCCTAACAAACTTAGCAGCCATCTAATTAAAAGAGCATACGTCGTTAAGTAATAATGTAAAAAGTAATTAAATTTTCCCATAATACCGCAATAAGTTGGCCGTCATCGCAAACGACTTTGACGCTCGCCCCACCCTGAAACTAATTGCCGCCTACTTGTTTGCTCACAACGCACCTACTGCCGTTAAACTGCCAGCGTTTCCATTAACTCTTACTTAAATGGCTTGATACAGTAGCTTTTATAATTATTCTAATCAATTTCTCATACAACGTTCTAAACGTGCCAGCGCGCAACAGAAATAAACATATATTATTTACAGTAGTTACTTTTAAATGATTAACAAAAATAAAAGCTACTAAAAGGAACAAAATATTCAACAACACAGTAAAGATGACCTTTTATTAGCTTTCTAAAAAAATTTACCTTTGATAGCTGCTTTGATGATCTCCATATTTCGTAGCGTCAGCAATACTGGTTCCACTACTAACTTGAGACGTACAGATCCTGCCACACTATCTTTCCTCTTTTCAGTTAGGAATATAGCGTAGGTTCGCAATCGCAACGGTCGACATTTCAAGTCTATCGAACTCTGGAATGAAATTGTTGCATCGCTGAAACGCAGCGATGCTTTGCCGAACCCTACCCTAACACCAATATCATTCAGATCGCCTTTTAGCACTCTTCGTATTTTAACTTTATACACCCTGGTGCGGTTTTCCGTATTTAGAGCTTGCACTTTTCCCGTGAATATATATTTCGATATGAGAGTCCAACGTTTTAATAACACCCTATCAGTGAGAATTGCGTGACATGCAGATCCCGAGTGACGGTGACGTCTGAAGGGAGACGTGACTCCCGAAAATTGCGTAGCGTCGACAGCGCTCAGCGTCAATGTCAGAAGCACAAAGTTCACCGCGAACCGCATTTTGTTTAGCAAAAACATAACATTTCATACAGCTACATATTTATTGAAGACGAGATAAATTGTGTACTAGAACTGGTATCTAAGCGATGGGAGCGTGCGCACGGGCGCAGAACACGCCGGAGGCTGTTGCGCGCTGGCGCACCCACTCACTCCAGATCGTTCACTTACCCCACATATTTACATACTGATTGGTGCCGTTTTACGACGATAACAATATTATAATAACATGGTATAAAACACCTGGTAGTGGGAATATCAATCAATATACTTCTCATATCACCACCCAAAGCATAATAAAAGCTCATGGGTTATCTAAACAATTAGCTTGTTAACGATAAGACCGCTCGTTGTTCTCTTAAATTATTTACTATATTACCTTCTATTAATGTAAGAAACAATTAATGAAGAAATAAATTATAATTAATAAAATAATTCTAACCGTAAGTATGATTTTGATTTTGGGGAGTATTCCGTTCCGATTCTTACATGTATTTTCTTTCGCTTGCAATGGCTCAGTTCTTTCTTATTAATACAAGTTTTACGTTACGTGTAAGCCTCCAAGTCATGAAGACGATTATTTCAAAGGTAGAAAATAAAATATAACCGACAAAAACAAATTAAAGTTTTTTATAACTTATAAAATACCATTATCGATAAAATGAAAAATACTATTATAAAGCAACCAATTAACCTTTTCTTATAAGTAAAAATTTTGGAAATTATAAACGAATACCAGTCGAAGGTGAAATTAATAATTTAATTTATCACCTGATAATGACTTCAGTATCTCCTTTTACATAGTGTTATTAATGTTTACCGACAAAATAAGTTTTTGTAAGTAAATGAGGCGGCAGACTGCCGGAGAAAATTATCGCGACGTAACAGACATCAAAAATCAATTTGCTTGCCTTAAGGTGCTTGTATTTGCTTATTATACTAACATAATTGATATTATAAAATCATTTAAATTCGTTTTTATAAACTAAATGTAATAAATGTACTCTTGACAGCGTTTGAATTTAATTAAGATATAAAAATATATTTTCGAAAATCCGTTTACATTTCTTGCCATTTATTATATAAAAATCAGAGAATATGAAAACTCATCGGCAGTTATAGGCAATTTATAAGAGGTCGTTTGTAGGGGGTAATCTCTGAAACCATATATCCAACTCCGATATCCAATAATAGTAAACGTCTTTCGAAGTGACATAGGTTCCAATTTATTGTACCACGCAAAATCTCGACAAAAGCAATATCTAAAAACACACTTAAATGTAAAATAATTTTGAAGATAATATAATTAATTCACAATCCATTCGAACCACGTAATGTATAAGGGTCATTGAATTAAAATTCATGCCAACAAAGGCTCTAATAAATTGTAATTAAAATATGAACCTATATTTTATGACGCACAGATTTTAAAATTAACAAAGTGACAAAAAATTATAATAAAAGAAGAAGTTCTGTGAACTAATAAAGACTTCATAAACTTTAAACCTTCGCGATTTGAATTCATTGTTAGCAAATATAGCGATATAATTAATTATAATAAAGACTTCTCAAATAAATAAACAATTCAGCATTTTTCAACAGATTTCAAAAAAAGGAGGAGCTTCTTTAATTCGGTTCAATTGTTATCCTGAGTTTTTTAAAGCATTTAAAAAACACAAATTCCGTCGTAAAATATAAAATATTTAGATTTCATTTTATAAACGACATGAGTAACAGCTTCAGTATATTAAAAATTCAAAAGCCGGTAGGTATATTCAAAGAAGTACATGCTTTTGTACACAGTAGTGTACAAAATCATACAAACATAATTCAACCGTTGTACTGCTTAAAGAAAAAATTGCCTAGGCATATAAAGGATGCAGTTCACTATGACAACATTTAAAAACATTCTATACTAAGTTGCAAGCATAAGCTACATAATATCCACATTTTCCTAAAACGAGTCATTTTGAACGTAATAACAGTGGTAATAATGGCTCCCGTTTGTTACTCCCGATAACGCCTTACCTGATGGCAGGTTATTTATGGGTACAAGTGTCACATTATCTGAATTTCCTCGATTTCACTTACGTAAGTATGCTGTGAGAGCTGAGTGATACGTAGAGACAGTAACTAACCACCACTGTTAATGCAAAGCACGGTACTCAAACAAATATTTATTTAAATCTTGCACATTAAGAAGATACGTTTGCCAAAAACTGGAAATTTAAAAAGAAAACTCCTCAAAAAATAGATAGGTGTACGAAATTTTTTTGTTTTAACTTAAGATATTTAAGCTACTAAGTTTTGGTTGATAAAAATACTTAATAATAAATCTTCTGCTTGTAAAACCGACATACATATCACAGTATCTCAGGCTCGTGTTGTAGAAAATACTGTGCGAACCCTGCGACTTTCATGTATTCGAAAAAACTAAATTAAGGTTAATATACATTTAATTTAATTTAATTTAAGATGTTATTAAAATAATTGTATTGTTAAAGGAGATAAAATCACCATTGGTTTAATTTACCAATATCGAGATTCTAAAACTATTGATCGTTTTCCGTATTACGTTTAGCTGTTCATAAGTTCCTAATCAAGATAGTAATCAGATATGTAAATACGCTGTGATGTTATTAATTATCACTAGTCTGTCACACGTATCGGAGAGTCCATAATACATTCTGTGTGAGAACAAACGAGCTCGTACAGCCACAGTAAGCCTACAACAGGATAATTTCCGACATGCTCACCGCGATTACTTTCACGTTCTGCCACCAAAGTGCGGCTATGTGATATACGAGTGAGCATTTTCAAATAATCCGCTACATAATAATCTGTGAATAAACACAAATGCCAAGCATGTTGTAAATTCGGCTTGGAACGCAGTAAATAATTGTCGTGGCTTTCGCAATAATTTACAAATTATGAAAACTATGGTTATGCAAAAAGCTGGGCTTGCTTATCTCTTGCAGATAGACGTTGAGCTTTTGAAAAGTTATTTAATAAAAAGTGGTATGTAAAAAACAAAAGGTGAAAGCATTTTAACATGGCTACAATATAAAATGATCATTAATTTAGTACTATTCTAACGATTCCCAAGAAAATAATTTGTTAGAAGCCACGGTAAAAGCCATAGGTAAACGCTGGGCCGCAAGCGGCCTGCGTGAGTTTGGATACTGTAAAGATAAAAGATTCTCTTTGAAAGTTGAACATAACTCGCAACGAACATAAGCAGTGTGGTTACCTAAGGGGTACCGAAAATTTCGTCAAAATCAAGCTGCAACGCACCGTTTCCCCAGAAAATGGAAAAACATTTTCATTCTATTTGTTTTCTTCAATTCAGATTTAAGAAACTTCGCAGTTATCCTTACCGAACCGAACGTGCTTTTGCAACTTTGTGAATAACTACTGTGGATGATTCTAGCATTAAAAACAAACTTCACTTTTCTAGAGCCCTGAACTGAATTTGATGAATGTTTGTATATAGCTTTATATAACAACTTGGTGTTGAAGGTGCGTTGGGCCGCAAGCGGGCCGCGTGAGTTTTAATGATTTATATTACAGTTAAAAAGATGCGCTGGGCCGTAAGCGGCCCGCGTATGCTTAGATAATGTATACGTGAAAGGTGCGCTAGGCCGCAAGCGGCCCGCGTGAGCTTGAATAATATATAGGAAAAAAGTTTTCCTCGCCGTTTCGAAATAAAAGCCATTCAATTAATGAATGAATGTCACGTGGTGATGTAGCTTTATATAATATAAAAATAATATAATATATCTATTATCAAGACATAGTCGTACACCATACTGCAAAGTATTACAAAGATAGATAATAGCTACCTAATAGTACCTAAGTAAAATCCGTGCGGTTTGTGAATTTGAGCTAGTAAAAATATTTGTAAAGCACGATCTACATGTATGATGTAGGTACGTGCAAAGAGCGCCATACATGAATATAAATAACGGTTTGGGCGGCGTCAAGCATCTCGCTGGATGTCACAGCGGTAATTAAACATTCCACAACCTCTCTTGATATTAACCCGTTTGAAAATTCTAACAATGTCGCGTATTAGGCCCTCTATGTGAAAAGGCTGTGAACACTAAACAACTCATTATGGTTCGTTTATTATTTCAAGCGCTCTCGTAACCGGCGTAATCTAAAAACCGGCGTATGATGAAATTGTCGTTCTTGTCCTAACTAATATTATAAATGTTAAAATGAATTAGGTAGGTACCTAATGTAATATAGGTAGAGGTACATATACCTAAAATATTATATTAGATTACTTTTAGTTTATTATTTACAAACAGTCGCTGACATCAGCAAGTATTTTATAAATAACAGATGGATTTAAAATTTTCCCCAGCCTGAATGATATAACCCGTAAATAAAAGATATTGAGAGTTTCAAAAGCAGTGAGTAATGTGGTGATAAAATTACGCTCTGATAAAATACATCAAGATGACACATTAAAAAAGTGGTAGGGTAAAGATATGAATGGAGCTTTTAGCCGTATTAAGCTTTGCTAGAGAGAGAAGAGCGATTGTTATGACAAAATTAATGCTTCCTGCTTGAGTAGTACACTTGGTACCTGCCACTAAGTGCCACTTGAGCTCACCAAATATGAGAACTTTCACTAGTCGTAAAATATACATAATGATCATAAAAATTGATGGTAGCAATAATATGACGTTTTATTTAAGAGGCGCAGTGAACCCAGTCAAAATTGAATGCATATGAAACTTGATACCCAATGTTTGACTTTGTGATCGTGCTACATAATTTCACATGCTGCTTTTTATGAAAATTTATAGAGCAGCTTAGCTTATGTTAGCTCATTAATTTAATCGATTATCGCTCTCATCTACGGGCTCTATCGACTATATTCAGACTCTTAACTTTGAATTTAGAATTCTTATCAAAATAAGTAATAGTCTAGTATCACATTGTTATTAAAGGTTTTCGACTCGGTAACAAGACCTTTAATTTCGTGCCCCAAGAAAAATGGCGGCAATTTTACTTGTATAAATTTTATAAATATACTTAGGGAATTTGACCACATCACAAAAAATCACGTTTTACTAAATTATAACACAATTTATGCTCAAAACGCCACCAATTTTACACAAACCTCTGAATACACAACTTTTAGAAAAAAATATTTAAAAACACGCGTATGTTGCGATGTCGCCAAAAACTTAGTATCACAATTATAAATAGAATGTAGATTATATAAAAAATTGAAATATGTCCGCGTAGATATTTTTATCGAAAGAGCATTTTTATCTATGTTCAATATTTTACGATCGACATAATTTAAGCATGTACAATAGAATTTTTGTAAATAACACTTTTTACGATTTGCTCCACGTTGTCCGTTGGACAATAAAATAGATTTAAATTTTGAAGGCCCGGCTTTTATGAAGGAGATAGCGATAAGAGGGTTTATAAAGGGAATAACCGGAGAAATTCAGATAAGAAAATAATGGGATAGCGGCGGAATTTGAAGGAAAGGGACTTACTATTCACCACGATTAAAGATTCGGGTATTCAAATGAAACAAAAGATTAATTATATAAATTTATTTAATTTCAAACATTATTTTACAAAATGTGTATCGGAATTGAAAATAGAAATATTTATATAATTTTGTCAAGACTTTTATAGATATGTTTACAATTTTAATGATTTTATCACAATTCATGAATAAGTAATAACTACCGTATATTTAACAACTCAGATCTTGAAAACAATCTAATAAGATTTGATAACATTATCGGGTAAACTTTCGGATACTTACAGATATAACAATAATTCATTAACATTCATGATTTAAAGGAGTATAGAATAGAGTCGCTTAACTTATGTTATACTATCACGTAATCTATAATATAAAAATGAATCGCAAAATGTGTTGGTAAGCCAACACAATTGGCAATTGGCCAATTCTTTTTTATTAATATTCCTTGAAGTACAAGGATGGTTCTTACGGAGAGAAAAATTTGGAAAAATTTTCGAAAAAATAAAATAAAAGAAAAACATTTTCCTCATACATTTTCTATGGAATGACTTTATAGGTGACACTTTATTATTCGGAACTTTGACGCGATACGAATTTCGCGGAGTCCACTAGTTAATAATAATAATAATCTTTATTTTTCAGACATTCCGTCTATACCAAAACAAAATAAAATAAACTAAACTAAAATAAAACAACATAAAGGTGGCAATAGTTAATCACCATTGGTAAGTCGCAGACGGCGACAGCCTGTCTGCCAGACTCATTGAATTGAATTCTTACACAATATGTCAACTCTGGACACGAAGGACGCTATTCTCTTACATTGGCATTGAACGTATCTATGCGTGTGTCAAAAAACATTCCCAAAGCGCTGCAGCTTCGCCTTAGGCTTCAAGGTATATTCGGTCCAGAGCTGACACGTGTAGAACGTCTAAAGGTAATAATTCCTATTATTTAAATTTTGTTACCGAAATATCAGTCATGATTATATTAAGAACCATCATTATCTATGAAAGAATCACGAAATCATTAGGTCAACCATGAATTTAGTGAAAAACTTTCCATACTCTTGGGAAGCTATCAATCCCTTACATGCGTATGGAGGACTGTCACATTTTTTATACAAAATTTACGCAAACGCTATCGAAAAATACTTAATGTAAACAAATCAACATTTAAGTCTTTAAGAAATTTATACAGTAATATATTTTTTAGAAAACTTTAACAGCAACCTATCCTTACCGACATGGATCGTGTCTCGTACGCGATACTTATTTAATACGAATTATTGAAGGTGGAGAAAAAAAAATACTTTATTTCCTTATGATATAAAAAATCATATCATACTGCCTAGTTGGCGTAGGAGTAGTGACAGCGTCTGCTAATCAAGAGGTCTCGGGTTGGACATATCTTTGGGGTTTCGAATTTTCCCAACAGTATAGCTCGGAGTCTGGCATTGTATCCAGTGTTTGGCAACAGGCTCGCCCCCTATTGGGACTAATATCTGGCAAAATGTGGGTGTTACTAAGTGCACCTCTGCCTACCCCTTCGGGGAATTAAAGGCGTGGCTATATTGTTATATTATTTTATATTAACTTAAAAAATTAATGTTGTCAATATGGATTGTATGCTACATTAAATATCATGGACACACCAACTCGGCCAAATTCTGCGGTGTACACGAACGTAGACCGTATGAAGTGATAGACATTCCCCGGGAAGGCGGGATGACGTCACGCCCATTCACCCGAAGCCGATGCACGCATCCAACAAATCCAGGAAACCCGATGTTCGATAACCTAAAGATTTTATATTTATAAATAATAGCATAATTGACAGCAAATACAACCTTTTAAAGGTCCAAGAAAATGAGATTTTTTTCACCTTCAACCAATTTCGATAAAGAAGCGTTACAATTATTTTTAAATATAAGTAGCCTTATTGTGATGTCCTAGAATTATCTGTTAGTGAAAGACTGAAAAATCAGTCCAGTCTTTTTTGTAATGAGTCAGAACAATCAGTCCTATGAACACAGAAAACTTACTTTTTTGTTACAAGTTTAAGTTACTTATAATTTATGAAAGATCATTTGCATCTTAGAGAAAAACTAAAGATCAAACAGACATTATAATCTTATATATTTTCATAGATTCTAATATACTCACAGTGTATCATTCATCGGTGGCAGACCAATATGAATATAAGGATCAACATCGAGAGAGCTCATTCTGCCTTGAGTTGTGCCCCTCGCTGTAACACTCCCCACATTCAACATGGCATCCTTTTTATATCTCCGCGCCAATAATTTAGACTTGTTATCAATATTCACTTTCCCAGAACGTAGCTCTAAAGGGCCGCTCCCAGCATCGAAACGCATTTCGGCCTTGCCATCTATAATACCCAACCATAAATAATCCCTCACGCCTGAAGCACTCATTATAGTGCCTTTCTCACAGACGGCAGACACCTCAGCCCATATATCGAACCGTTTAGCCGGTAATAACATCTGAGCTGTCATTCCAGCACGCCCATCGAACAATGGCGCCGAGTACAAACTGTTTTCGTGTTCGTAGAAATATTCGCCATAAACGGGGTATACGTCCTCCAGATCGTTCGCTCCAAATTCATATTCCTCATAATCAAAGTAATTCTTACGAGACTTTTTACTGCAACTACTCGTTATATCATTTATCACGACACTGTGAATTGTACGTAAGTTTTCTGCGAATATATAACGTCAATTATTTAAAGATGCTTATCTACTCTACGTCTATATACTAGCGAATCTAGCGATACTCAACAGGTGGGAGCAAATCGACGCATGTCATTTCTGGATCAGGTTTGCCGGTATCACTGGTGTCTACGGAAGCATCTGCATATTGTACGATATTCCTAGCGATAGGACTCTTAGTAATGGATCGACTACCTCGCCTTACGCTGGGTGCGTCTGCGCAAGGACCGAATGCTTGAACCACCGTATCTGATTGTGTTCTACAAGCGTGAGCCCTTAAATGACAAGTTGATAGATACGTCCGTCCGTCGCTTCCACAGACGGCAGGTTGTTCCTTTCCTGAACACTCGATGGCTGGACATTCGCATGTTGCTAGTCCACTACGAACCACACAGTATGCGCCAAAATAGCATGTCAAATGGTCACAGTTTGTCGCGGGCAATTGAGTTGACTCCGCTGTAAAAAAATTGACATTACAGTTGGACTATTAATAAACAACCTAGTATATAATATGTACTAACTATAATGCCTATGAGCATGACTTTTACTAATCGAAACTGTTATTTTTGTTGCGTTCTTGGTTTACGAAATTAGTATTTGGATACGCTTCACAACAGTCATTAGGAGCCTTTTACGTATTTGTAATTTATATATTTTTTAATATCCATGTAAATATTGATAAAATAAACGGATAAAACCTAGCTAAAAACAAATCTAAATCTAACTTTATCAAGCTTTCGACCTTTGTAAGCTTTTATTAAGATAAATAGACTCACTTAGAACATTTTGTGATGGCGTAGGATGGCGATGATACTTACGATCATAGCATCCCCTGGGCCCTAGAGTATGTTCGTGGTTGGAACAGACAGTACACTTCTGTCCCTGGATGCCAGGCTTGCACACACAACGGCCTGTCATCTGTTCGCAGTCTTCTCGCACCGATCCAAATGCCGAACACCCACAAGCTGCAAATAATAATAGTCGCTCAAGCTCACTGCTGCCTTTTTATGGAATGAAGGTAGCGAATATTCTTTTTCACCGAATCCATACTTAGTCGGCGAAGCAAATTACATTAAAAATATAATATTATATGACACAGAAATCTTTAACTGGGGCGCATGTCTCAATTGGGTTTTTTCGACTTTATATTGATTTAAAAAAAAAAATTATACTTTTTAATACCCTCAATCAAGACATAATCCAGACACTAAAAATTAAAAAGCCAACGGTTGTTTGGATCCATTGAGTATACAGGACAAATGTGGATGATGAATTTCAAAATCACAGTAAAAATGTATAATTAATATACCTAATGAGAGTAATGTCAGTATAACAGCAGTTTGTATTTGTAGTCATGCCCATCTCTTGGGCAAAATGGTGTGAAAAATAATAATGAGGCAACTCACGTATACAGCCAGTATGTCCGGTCCCGATACGTGGTAATCCCCAATATCCTGGCTCGCACCTATCACATTTCTGTCCACCCACGCCAGGCCTACAACTACATTGGCCTTCGCTATCACAAAGCTCATTTTCTGAGCCAAGGCGGTGACACCCACATTGTGAAGGACATCCTGTCCCACTTGGTCCCTTCGCTGGTGTGATTCCGTCTGAACAGCACCCGTACCATGATTCTTGACAGTCTTTCTTCTCGATTACACCTTTATCTGTGCCAAATTAATACTATTTAAATCGAAAAATAATTATCATGGCTTGTAAAAGATCAAATATAAAATAACTAAATTAAATCAACAGCCATGACAGCAAGTAATAATTGTATACGTTAGATAATAAAGGAAAAAAAAAGATCAAATAATAAAGTACGTACCTACTGCTTATTATTTGATCTTAAAAAATATCAGTAGTATGCTGCTGAAATAATCGAGGGAGCAAAAGAGTTGTAGAATTAAACTAAATAGTGATAAAAGAATTATAAAAAGAAGAAAAAAAGATAGTTTTCGTATCACGTAACTAACTCTTTTATATGGCCCATCTGTCAGCTGTTTATCAATATCGGAAAAATACCTTTTTTACAGCATCTAGCCGCCTTTGCCGTGTGGTGGCAGTAGCTACCCGCAGGACAGTCTTTACGATGCGGTCCGCCTCCACAGTCCATCATTCGCCCTTCAGCGTCAATCAGGGGCTCATCATCACCACACGGCCTGAACTGATAAATAAAAATATTGAATTTTAGTTGGTTATAAGTAGATTTAGGACAATTTAGTAAATTAATAAGTTTTCTTCGTCTTTTATAAAATAGTTGTTATAAAAAATATCAGATGTAAAGAGAAGGTTTTAAATAAGAAAATATTTATGAATTACGTGATTAAAGTAGAAGCTAGTATACCTCCAAGCCTCGACAGAGCGCCAGCGGCCGCAATCTTAAGTCCTCTTGTCGGCGACAAGCTTCCAACTTCATATGACACAAGTTTGGATACAGTCGGAAATCAGAAGCGCATACTGGTGCTGATGAAGCGCTCGCAGCCGCGCAATCAAAGAGACACGCACACCGCGGTTGACCATTTCCGTCCACAGCGCATGTAGCTTCATACGCACATTGCACTCTTGCGCATACGGCTCCAGGTGCCTCTTTTGTATCTGATACGTGGACGATATCATTGCTGTCATTCGGTTTCGTTTTGTTGCCTGGAAAAATATGGTTTTATAGCTAAATAGAACAAGGGTCAAAGGTTACTTTATTTTTCTTTTTTAAGATATAATATATTACGTGAAGAGTTGACTATAACTATAATATCCACTCTAAAAGATCAATAATAGAGGCTCCTTGGTCAAAGGCTTAATTGATAAGTTTAGACTTTACTGCTTCCTTACCAGAATTCCCATTATCATCAAGTGCCTCGGAACACTCCCCATAATATGCGACTCGTATTGGCTTTTCTCCTCTCATTCTTGCTTCACATGCGCTCTGCAGTAGGAAGCACTCGTTAGGAAATGTCCGCCTAGTATCAGAGCATACTGGTTCATGGGCTCCACTCTCGCAGTGCCCGGAACAGGCGCATTTGCCCCGGGAACACCACATTCCATTGGGGCATTTGACATTCTGGCATGATTCTGATGAAGAGATGTAAAGGTTAAATTAAATGATTTTTTTTAATCAATTTAAGAAATAAAATAATATTTTTTTCCTAAACATAGAAGACTTTAAAAAGAAAGTGTATAATAATTTAATTTAAATAATATTTTTTAAGTAATAATTCACACATTCCTTTCATATATTTTCACGGGTCTATCGAACCGAATATCGTATTATCGTGCTAGACTTAAACTCAAATGTTTCATCTGAAATTTTGTAGATCATACCACAAGACCCCATATGTTTCACATGAATTCGCTTCTTTTCCCGGCACGCTTTGTTTCGGAGGGAACAAACGCTGCTGTACGTTTGATTATCGTTTCCACATACTTCTTCCGTTTCCTTTAACGAAAAAAAACTACATTCAGCCAATGCTCAATTATTAGTACAACTCTATTTATTACATTATAGCACTGGTAACATTCAAGTTATATAATATCTAGATTATTTATTACTAGCAATAAATAACAAATGTTTCTGTCATAACTTTCAACAACTTAAGATAATGCTCTTTAATAATTTAAGCTTTCTAAATCTTATAATAAAATAAGTGCTGATATAAAATCATAGCAGCTTCTGAGATAAAATAATATTCTTATCCAGCTAAAAAAGAAACATTAAATAAGATACTAACAGTGCCTTCTTCGCAATGCTTCGGGCAGACGCAACTAGCTTCGGAGATTCCATCGCTTTCACACACGGCATAAAACTCACATTTCTTATTTTCGCAACCATCTTTAATACAAAAGAGATATATATTTTACTACACCACTTACAAAAATTGCTTAAATTGAAACAATGTCTCAAATGCTCTTTCAATCTTCTATCTGACGTCCAATTTCTATTGAAAAAACAAAACAGTTTGAGCAAAGATCTTAATTTAGCAACGTTTGGGGGACATTTATTAATGCACCATAAGGAAGTTCTCAGTTTAACTTCTGAAAAACTTAATCGCCTCAAAATTCAATGCGTTTTGTGGGAAAAGACCCGGGCTTAATTTCCGAAGGGACTTATGATGGATCTAAAGGTGCAGAAGACTGTATCATAAGAAAATTATCCGATTATTATAAAAAATTTTAGTGAAACAGACGCAACATGTATCTGCGCCACGCATAACTAGGGGTTACGGAACTTCTCTTATATATAAAAACTATCTTCCTTTACTGTACATTACAATTTCTATTACTATATATGTATTACATATTTTAAATATGTACTTACTGCAAGGGCCGTCATATAACACCTGAACGTCACGGCGATGTCTACATGCTTCCAATTGCAATTTGCACCGGTTCCCGTATGAGATTCCATCCGAACCGCAAACGGGCGCGAACTCGTTAGAACAGCGCGGACATCGACACACGCCGCGACCGCCTGACGCCACACACTCACCGCCGTGGGGGCAAATATGGTCCGCGCAGACACCGTTTGAACCTAAAATTTGTAAAATAAAATATACAACAATTACGAAAACATGAATGAACGGCAAATGGAAAAGCACTCAAGGCTGGTTAAGCGTAACTGATACAGCTAGTATAATAATATAGATAAATCTTAATTATAAATGTTTCTTCGTTACTTATGCTACTTAAGTATATTTATGTTAGAGCAAATTGAAATTTATGTTAGAAAGATCTTTTAATATCGCTTACGTTCTTACTACTTTTATTACAACTGCGTTATTTATACTTACCGCAAGCTCCAACATGCAGCACCTTCAGCTCCCTGCCAAGAAGACATCCGGCCCTTCGTAATTCGCACTCGCTGTCATGTGTGCGTGCGTCTGAGCCGCATACGGGTCGAAGCACGGGCTCGCAAGGCGGCGTGCACGCGCACACAGCACCACTGCCTTCAATACGACATTCTGCACCGTGACGGCATTCCACCTCCGCGCATGGATTGACACCTAACACAATGTTCTAATTACCAGCTTTGAACAACCCAAAAAAATTTAAAATACTACTATTCTTAAACAATGCCCTTGACATAAAAAATTAAAATAACATAAGTATAGGCAAAAATACCTGAACTGCATTGCCCTTTGAAAATTATCCTCAATTGTTTTCTGGCTCGACAGGACTCTCTATGCATCTGACACTCGTTGGAATAGGTTTTGCCGTCAGATGCACAAACAGGGGAGAATTCTAAGGGACATGGCTCTGCACATCGACACGACGGCGATCGTTTCTCATCCAACTGACAAACTTCAGGATCTGGACAGGTCACACCTGCACAAGGATCTAGAAAAATATATTTAATATTAAAGGTAGGTTATCCACCGTGTTAATTTTTAGCGTTTGTTTTTCCCCTCACCCCGTTCCTTATCCTGTTATGTAATAACTAAGTATTATGGCGACAGTTGCAAAAGAGCCCGCGCGCATATTTTTCAGGTTAACGTCAGTTATCTAATTCTAGGCGGCGCGGCGATGTGTTTGTGGTGCTTTCGACATTTAATACGCCTCGTTGCTCTTATTTTTCTTGTCGTAGTCACAAAGTACATATCTCTATAATATACTATTTACTAATAACTACTCACCGCACTTCCCGTAATATTTAAAAGTTATATTTGTGTTGGCTTCGCAAGCAGCTCGTCGCATCTCGCATTCGCCGTTGTAATCCTTTGCATCACTTCCGCATAGTGGTTGGGCACCATCGTGGTCCCCATAGCTGGGACAGGATGAGGGACACTCGCATAAGTAACTCCGTCCATCTGATGTCGGTCTGCACAACTCTCCGGGGCCGCACGTCACTCCTCGACACGGATCCGGCACCTCTGCCACAACACATCAATAAACTGTAACAAACGATTTCATCTACGAAACATTTAACGGATTTCAGTGGATATAGATTACTGGATTTATAGATACCTAGATAAATGCATTGCAGCGTCTATCACAAAATACATACCTACTTTTTGTATGCCCGATCCATCGAGCAAATACCCAATATTAGGTGTCCAATATCGATGTAATATATTTTATATAATTCTATTTAATTGATATTAAATAACAAGATTTGAAGAAAACTGTTGGAACTGTTTTCTTTAAATGAGTAAATGATAATCTTAAATTTTCCCTAAGTTTTAAAAAAATACGCTTATAAAACGAACCCATGTTGACAAGACTTTAAAATAAAACAAGTAGGTAATGAGTTATTTAAATACTACTTATATTCATAATTTTAGAACTTACCGCTAGGAAATAAATAGCATCCAAATGTTGTTGATATCAATATCATCAATGTAACTTGCTTGCCCCACATGATTTTAAGTTGAATTTATTACTTATATAGGTAAGTTATACATTCATCACCTAAAAATATTACCACAAAATTCATATTTTTACCATAAAAAACACGAGTTCATTTTCAATCAAAAGCAAACTAAGTTGTATACCTACCTACAATTGCTTACCATAAATCAATTTCTCGAAGGCTCTCGGATTATGTACAGTAGGTAATCAATACCTAGTACCTAACAGCAGCTACTTTCACAACCGTTTTTGTATAATTAACCAATTTTATCTATTTTGACATTGTCTTGCAGGAAATATTTATTTAGATAAACTGAGTCACAAAAGGTCTTTAAATATTTAGGAACATGTGCCTTTTGTAGTAGCACGACACAAACACTGCAGCTATTTAGACAGAAAATTCACGAGGCATGCGCAAAAATCATTGATAAATAGGGATCAGAATATTGAAGAAATAGTCAGCTTTTGGAGGTGGAGATAACCTGTCTAAATTTTTTTTTAGATTTTATTGTAAGTAGTACTTGTTTAAAAAAACGATTTTACTTTTTGCATATTTGCGAATATTAAGTCGTTAGGCGTTTGGAATTTGAAATGAAACTAATTGCTCAATAAAATTTGGAAAATGAAATTACATATTATTACGTTTAAGGCCCAACGCAGACGACAGACTATCCGTGACAGACTTTTTAGTCTGTGAAAATAGAACCTATGTAATCGTATGCAGTAACGCACACGACGCGCAAAACAGACAGGTCTGTCCGCGACAGACTTTTTGTGCGCCGCAGACTCGATCGCACAAAAAGTGTGTCGTCTGCGTTGGGCCTAAGAATAATAGAATTAAGGTACATTTTAAGGTACATCTATTATTGAATATACATGAAGCAAGGGGGTAAGTAAATAAAGCACTTTAACAATTTTAATATGTTTATTATTATGGTTTACACCATATTAAAAGGTTTTCACCCATTACATTCAATTTTATGTAACAGCGAGACTTTCATACCGTTGTATAATAAATTAATTTTAAACAAAAAAATAAAACCGACCTCAAAACGCACTGAAAAGTAAAAAATAAATTTTGTATTATAAATGAACTTACTATAAATAAAAGACGTAAATAGTGTTGATAAATAAAATTCATCTAAAATTCTACAAGGGCATAAAACTGTCATGTTGCTCTTTGAAACGCGGCGCCAAGCCATTCAATTAATTTTTTTATTAAAGTCCAGGAATATTCATTCAGTCTTTATTTATATATTTGGCACCGCCTTTCAAAAAACAACATGAAAGTTTTATGTCCTTGTAGAATTTTAGATGAATTTTATTTATCAACACTACGTCTTTTATTTATAGTAAGTTCATTTATAATACAAAATTTATTTTTTACTTTTCAGTGCGTTTTGAGGTCGGTTTTATTTTTTTGTTTAAAATTAATTTATTTTATACTTTTGAGTGGCTCTTCTAAACCGTATAGGTGGTAGTTGGTTATCATATCATCAAAACTAAACTAACATGGACGCTCTGACCGCTTACCTTATACACTAAAAACTAATTTAATTAATTTAATTTAATATTTTCAAATTAATGAAAATAAGAAAACGCAAAACTGAATCGTTTAATACTAAAAATTTAAGTAATTTCGTTCATATAAATTAAGTTTTCATGGTGTTTTATAGTAAGCAAGTGAACGCACATTGTGATTTCACGTAGGAACTCAGTTACTATATTCTCTCTATCTCTAGAAGTATTTCTTCTACCTTATTGATTTTACTATTATATATGACCCTTTTAATGTTTTATAAAATGATATATAAGTTATCGATATAAACTAATATTACATCGAGCTATATAGATCTAAACTGGACGCGTAAACAATAACGTATGACATGTTTTTCTCTGTTGACAAGTTTTGCTCCATAACATCAAATATATGGCTTAGATTATCATAAAACTCCGTCAAAAGCTAGGCAATATGAGTTTTAATTAAATCAATTTATTATAATTAGTATATATTTAATACAACATGGACATCTCTATTGCTAAAGCGAACTAATTAAAGATTTTTTTATTTTTTATTTTATAACCTCAATATCTCTAAAACTGTAAATCAAATTATTTTGATTCTTATTATATCTTGTTGAAAATTTAATATTAAATCGAATAACATCTAATTCATCGATAAGGATTCATAAATCATAGAGTTATAAGCAAATAAGCACGACATGGCCGCGCAGAATTCAGCGATTTCTCGTCCGATTGTGAAACTATTCTTTCAATATGCTGAAAACTATTAATCGTAAAAATTCTAAAAAAAAATGGGACCACTTCGACGAGTTACCCTATCGTTTGACACCTCACTCATCCAAATCGGTCTACAAATGGCGACGTACGAGCGGAACATCGGAAAAAAAAAAAAATACACGTTGAATTGATAACCTCCTTTTTGGTTTTTTTGAAGGTCGGTTAAAAATAGGACCATACGAGCCCTATTGGGCTCAGAAATGCACGTTTGAGAAATATTTCCCATACACTGCTAAAATGCAATGACAAAATTTTGTGATTCTTGTTTTTATTACAATTGTTAATTATACATATTTCAGAGTTGCACATGATTTTCTTACATGCAAACAAGCTATACACAGCTAGCTAGTATTACACTGACTGAACAATTTATCACCTGTCAAGCAATAATTACAAACAAATAAATACAGCTAGCTGATAAAATATAATAGATTGGCAACACAATTGAAAATATAATTACACATCTAAAATCTGTACAATAATCGGCAGACGCGGTAATAAATAAATTTACTATACAGTCTTACTTACAAATAGTCAAATATAATGTTCAGGTCCAATTCCTTAACTATTCACTTAGATAAAACACAGCACTGTTTTCACTTAATGTTTTAGGTTAAACCATTGTCTGTGGAAGGAGATCTAACGACTACTTTATTTACAGAATATCTATTTACAGAGCGTCTTTGATCGCTAACTTGATAAGCTATGTGGGAGGAGCCCGCCTATCGTAGTCTCTTCTATAGACCTCGCGTTCATACTCCCGGTCATCGTAGGGATATTCGGGCTGAGCGTATCCCCGCCAATCCTCTGGATAAGGCCTTACGGGAGGGAAACCCATGCCACTTGGCATTGTCGCCCCGTCGTAGTACCCGCTGTATGGACCTCCCATGGGAGGATAGCCACCAAACCTGCGAGACATTCAGATTTTATTAAAATATAAAACATTATTACTTATATACCATTTTCCTTACACTGCATTAGCTAAAACTTATGTAGATTGGATTTTAAAAAAAATTAGTTAAACAAAACCAATGAGCATTTTGAGTGAATAGAGCAATAAAATTCAAAAAGATTATTTATAGGAACACGATTTCAGCAGTTTCAGTATATCCGGATTATATCAATGTTAAATAAATGTCTAGTAGATTATATATTCTAATATAATCTAATAATCATAAAAAACTTTTCATTTATTTAATGATAATAATTATAGTAAATATAGACACCTTCTTTTATCGTGTGTTCTCGGATTCCGGTCGCCCCTGTACTGTCTGGGCCCAGGATAGGCAGGTGGTGTCCAGCTTGGATGTGCTGGATGTGCAGGATGTCCTGAATGTGGGGGGTGGTGGTCCGAATGAGGGTGGGGAGGATACGGCTGCCGGACTCTGGGCCCGCCACCCCCACTGTCCCGCCTTGTCCTAGACCGGTCCCGAACCCGATCCCTCTCGCGGTCTCTATCCCGATCCCGATCTCGATCCCGGTCTCGATCTCGCTCCCGCTCACTGCGACTCCGCTCCCTGTAGGACAAATCATCTCGCTTCAGGCTTCCACTTCTGCGCCTGCGATCCTTATCCTTGTGCTTATGTCTGTAGTGAAGCGAGATGATGAGCGGGAAATGTTATTGCCAAGGGTAAGGGTGAAAGAACATGCTTGGTTAAAATAAAAGAACAAAGTGATGATTCAAGGGTTTAATAAGCAAGCAGATTTTTGGCCATTTGCACTATATCAATGAGAGCTTAGGAGATTTTTAAGTGACATGCCGCTATCTTTTGGTTCATGACAGTAAAATTATGCCTTTGTAGTATTTTACTGTCATAACTTTCATGTGACTACTGAGTTGACTACTTAGTCCTCTTACTAAGCTAAAATGGGATACGGCGTTATAAAATGAAAATTTAATTATACGATACCATGACATGCAATAATATTAAAATGTAATGTTACCTTTCGTGCCTTTTGTTTTCATTTGGTTCAGGATCACATTCACCTTCTTCTAATTTTCTTTTAACACCTGAAGCATGTGCAGATTTCTCAATATTTTTTTCCAATTTTTCAATTCTCTGTCGCTTTTCCTTCCGATCCGAATTTTCATCGTTTCTGCCATCTTTTTTTGATTTTACATGATTGTTAGAGTTAATATTGTTTCTGGCATTGGCCTGAAAAATATATATATATTATATAGATTTTATTACATTTAATGTTCTTTATTGAGAATTCTTTTAATTAAATCTAAATCTTACTTTAACATTTTCCTTGTGTTTTCCATCCTTATGCTTAGTATCACTTTTTTTGAGACCATATTTATATAACCTATACAATTGCTTTGCGTCGAAGTTCGTAAACTTGGAAACAAAGTACCAGAGATTACTTCTCCATTCCACCTTCTTCTCAGGGTCAGGGTAAGCCTCTAAGCAAATATCTATTTGATTCCCAATTTGAGAGAGACAAGCTCTTGTTCTTGACACTTGTTCCGTTTCTGATAATGTTTGATCTGGATTGTCAAGAGCTCTTAAAGCTTTCTTAACTGGTCTCATTTTCTCCTTGCACTGCAATTAAATAAAAATAATTTACATACTGAAATGGTTTCACGCTAAGGCAAATATTTCTGACTGAACTGACGAAAATTGAAATAAAAGAGTTTTAATGTATGATTTAATTGTGCTACGACTATTTTTAATTTTTATATACATTATTTTTTTGATTAGCAAAGAAATCCCGACGTTTAAAGCAGAATTGGTTCAAAATACCAATGACCTACATAGATAATGAAAAGGAGGATAATTTAAACAAATTCAGTAAGGTGTTTCGTGTTTCAAATTAAAATTTATTTTTATATATTTAATGTAAGAATTTTAAATATTGTTAAGGTTTAAGTTGATCTGAAATTTAATTATTACCTCTTCAAAAACCGAAGGATCCAAGTCACCGAGAACTTCTAATGCCCGTGGTTCATTATTTGCAGTAAAATGCATAGGGCCCGCCGGTTTTTTGATCTTTTTAACCTTATCGTTTTTAGTCCTATCTTTACCATCTTTTCTCGACCGCTTCTTGTCCTTTTCCTTTCTATCACATGATGTATCGTCATGCGTTAAGACTTCCTCTATTTTAAGTTTACCCTGTAAAAAATATTACTTTAGCACCTTATAGGCCGACAACCTACCCCGCATTACGTATCACCGCACTGCATTAATTCAACAAGGTAGTGATATAAGTTTCTGTTGGCGAACGGATAAATTCTGATGAATTTTCGTTTTATATACCTAAAGAGATTCTTACTTTTGGCTTTAACCTACACAAAGTCGCAGGCACTAAAAGATTAGATTATAATCTCATAAATATTTAAGCTTATACATACCATGACTACTACATACTTGCAGAAGGTACATTTAAAAGGAATTAAATAATTTCTATTTTAAAAAATTACCTTTTCCTTTGCAGCTCTACTCTTTTTATGATCATCGCCAGAACTAGCATCATCCTCAACAATATCCTTAGTGACTGGCTCTTTAGTTCCACGTTTCATTCGAGGCTTTCTTTGCTTCTGTTTCCCATTCTTTTGGTCGAGCAACTTTTTTATAAGTTTAAGTAAATAATCAGCCCTCGACTGTAAATGCTTGACTTGCGGCTTCTTATCCTCATTGGTCAATATTTTATCCCCAATACCAAAGGACGAATCCATTTTTATAGCCTCCCAGGACCCCATACCATATTGATAAATGCCTGCAAGTAGTTTAGAGTCATCCTCTACGCCCCAGTCGACATCAAAATTTGCCGGTCGCGTTCTGAACAAAAAAACATCTCACTTAATTTCTTACACGAATTATTAATTTAAATGTATAAATAAGTCTGCATATTGTTATTTGTTTACGTTTTTACAAATTGATGCGTCGATTTCGATGCAATTTGGTACTTAACTACAATACAATCAGTCACATATGTTTTATTTATATTTGAAAGTAGCTATGCTCCGCGACTATATGATTATAAAAACTTACTTAAAATCTAAGTGCCACTTTAGTCTCTCCTCTTTGGTTTCGGGAAGGAATTCATCTAATGGCGCAAGTTCGTCTTGGCATGCTGCCATCGTTTTAGCGTTTACAGACACGCCACCCAATTTAAACGATTTTCTTGCATTTTTCCGGCCGTCACTATGGTCATCTATAAGAAATCAATGTCAGGTTGAAGGTTACACAAAATCTCGGTGCTCCTTAATCAGCCGATTAATTATCTATCCATAAGTTTTGGGGTATCCCTTTCAGCAATACTAGCCACAATTGTTTTTAGATTAATTTTCTGTTTGTTTGTAAATGCATAAAGGCTGAACAAGTTTTGATGCAATGACTATATACATAGCAGTAAGTTTAGGGTAGAATGTTCAAGATGTAAAAATTAGAAGCTGAATTATACAGAGAGCATAAATGTACAAATTAAATTAAATTCGGCTTACATATTAGATATCAAAATGCAGAATGTCTTTTATTACAATAAAAACTGAATTACTTATCAAGATAAATGATCCAACATTAAGTGCACTTGACTGAAGACTGAAGTAAAAAAATAGGATCCATAAATCTAATTTAGTACCTAAATTATCAATTTTCCAAAGTTGAGTAATTGTTAGCATTCAAAGCATATTTTTGAAAAATTTGGCAAAGTTGTGAATCATACAAAACTGGGCAAATACGAAACATAAAAGTAAGAACTTACTAGATTTATCAGCTGAATTGTTGAGAACAGATTTACATCTTTCTTGAAGTATTTCCCCTAATTTCTTTAAGTCAGCTAGCGGTTTCTCTTGGAGCTCTGCATCACATGCTATACTGTCTAAATGTTTCAATGGTGCAGAGAACTTCTTGTAGCTCTTTACAAACCTCCGTATCTGGAATTGATTATTAACGAAATATATTATAATCTATAGCAGATACTGAAATAAGAATATTTAAATATGTATTATGATACATTTGAATAATAAGAAAGGATATCTGGAATTAAAATGTCATGTTCTAACTAGTCTCAAGCTATCTCTATAGTAAATTTTTGTTTCAATGAGTTCAGCGGAACTTTCTTTTGCATTTATGTACAATATATATAATTACAATGTTATTATATATTGTATATATAGTACAATATTGTATGTATGTATTGAAGCTAGAAATAGGACTAGTAAATAGGTAACACTTAAAAAAATAACACTCTGAAGCTATGCAGGCAAATTCGGCGCTAATGATCTCACAGACCATATTGTAAGGCATTGGTTTCATACATACTAAAGCATGTTATACTGAAAAGACGTTCTATATGATTTGGTAATGTTTTAACGCCTTAACGATTACATCAAGGCTAGTTTTGTTCTCAAAAGCCCTCACCTCTTGATCCGTGAAGCCTTTGATCTTCTCCCTATGACTGGCCGGTGGGCGACCGCGTTTTCTTGGGCGGTCATCATCAGCGCTGACATCACCATCAGAAATGTCTGTATCACCATCGCCATCACCATCGGCATCACCGTCTACACCATCAGCACCGTCAGTGTTCTCCCCTCCCCGGCCACGCCTCTTGCGACCTCCTTCTGAGCCAAAAATAAAAATTACCGTAAATATTGATATCATTTTTAGGGTTCCGTACCCAAAGGGTAAAACGGAACCATATTACTAAGACTCCGCTGTCCGTTCGTCAGTCACCAGGCTGTATCTTACGAACCGTGATAGTTGGGACAGTTGAAATTTTCAGATTCTGTTGCCGCTTATAACAACAAATATAAAAAACAGAATAAAATAAATATCTAAGGGGGCCCCCTTAAGGGGGCCACGTATCACGTTTGTTGTATAACAAACGTGATTTTTTTTTTGCTCGATATTGATAACGACAACAGGTAGACGCTTGCAATATTCATGGAATATATTCATCTTAAAAACAAATAATTAAATTAAAATAAATACATATGTATTTAAATAGGGGCTTCCATACAACAGACATATTTTGCCTTTTTTATAGATAATAATAGTACAGAGTGCGCGAGTACGACTCACACTTACTTGGCCGGTATTTAAACAAAAATCAGTCCTCAAAGGCGAAGCAGCGATAGAGCTTACACATAAAACCTTGAATTGATCGACACCCCGTTGATTTAAAGGATTTATATATTTGAAAAATAATTAAGTAAAAGATAAATAACGTCAATAGACCAAGCTGACATGGTACCAATCACCAAGGGAAATACTTGTTAAACAATGTGAACGGTTCATGACGAGTTACGGAGTAACCAACGTAAAAATAAACATAATGATTGTGATCCTTCTTAATTAATGTTAGTTTAAATATGTATGAAAACTCTTTAAAATTGAATATTTTTTGTGTCCACCCGTTCCGCTAAATCTACGTTATATTTTCTTTATACGTGAAACGAATGATTTTATAAGATTTAATAATTAAATTACAAACAATCAGTGAATTTTGCATTAGATAAGAAATTAAAAAAATTAAGTTCTAATATTTTCTGTTCGAATTTGTCCATTATCATGTTGATACGTAAGCGACAATCTATTCACGTCGCCATTTTGGAGTTTTGGCGTTAAACAAAATGGCGTCAACGTTTGACGTCACAAGCATCTGATCGATCTTGTTATAAAAAGCATTAAATAGCCAGCATACCTCTGAATAATACAAAACTGAGCAAAATTATCCTTCTTTTATTAATCTTGTAATATATTACAAAGTTCCTCAAAAGAACTAGATTTAACTTACTGTTCACATTGTTTTGTTGTGTTTTTCTACGAGGTGGTAAATACAGATCCTCCATTTCTTTAGTTTTTTCTTTCTCTTCCAGGGTCTTCCGGACATTTTCTGGTATGATGTCATCCTGCAATAATAAAAAATATATACCTACTGTCGCCGACTACATAAATTGTCCGTCGTTAAAAAAAAGCTAGTTAGTTAACCTTACCCAATCCTTGCTTTCATCTTCTGCACCATCTTTTTTCACACCCATCACAGCCTTTTCTTCGTCGAATGCAAAACTAGCGACCTTAAAGGCTGAGAGCAGTTCATCTCCCACCATTGCAGGCCCTTCATCCCGTGTTTCAGCTCTTTGTAGGATTTCATCGATATCACACTAAAATAAAGTCATCACATCAATGTTTGGGAAATTACAATAAAAAAACTGTAAAAAGTAGTACTTACCACCGGATCTTCATCATTTTCTTCATCGTCTTTAAAAAGCTCTTCAGCTCCAAATTTTAAAATAGCATTTAGATCCTCCTTGTTGAAGGGATTATTAGCACTCGTCCCAGAGGCATCGCGTTTGTTCAGGACCGTTCTACCCGTAGTATCCATTCTCTGAATAACGAGATGATCTAGCACCATTTTTCGCTTAGCCCTCTCTACGATGTCTTCTTCCACAGACCTAGCAGTTACCAACCGATAAATGTTGACCTACAAATAATATTACAAAATAACACTGGAATTACATAATCTCCTAGTTGGTATAGAGATAGCGAAATTTACCTGGTTTTTTTGACCAATTCGATGCGCTCGTGCCTGAGCTTGTAGATCATTCTGAGGATTCCAATCTGAATCAAAGATTATCACAGTATCGGCTGTCGCCAAATTAATTCCTAAGCCACCCGCACGCGTAGATAGCAAGAAACAGAAGTCTTGGGATCCTTCAGCATTAAAATGATCAAGAGCTTGCTTCCGTAATTCCCCTTTTATACTTCCATCTAGCCTTTGGAAAGGGAAATGTCTCCTTTGCAAATATTCTGCTAGTATATCTAACATTCTAACCATTTGTGAGAAAATCAGTACCCTATGACCTGTTTCTTTTAGTCTACATAGTAACTTATCTAGCAGAAGTAATTTTCCTGAACCTCTTAATAGTTTCTGAAAAGAAAAATTTCTAATTTTTTACTTAAAAACACTATATCTGTGCTAATATTATAATTAATGCAGAATAACTGACTGTTACGCTTTCACGCCTAAACCACTGAACCCATATTGGTAAAACTTGACACAGTTATACTAGAGCTTGGGAAAGGTTATAGGCCTTTTATCGCGTGGCTGAAATATGTTATGAAAAATTGCCAAAGATATAGAAATAGGATAACGACGAGGACGGAATCGCGGACAAAGCAAGTACTCTATAAATCATACCTCAACTGCATCCGTTGTTGCCAGTGACGCCCGTGATTCAAAATCTTCGGGCTTCGTTAAAAGAGCGTGATTGCAACACTTTTTAAGCTCTATAACAATATTTATAAATGTATTTGTGGAACCCTTTACACCTTTTCGTAATTCGCTGTAGTTTTTTGTAAGAATCCATTTATAGTACTGCTTTTGTATTGAGGTCATTTCTACCCTTAATATTTGTTCTACTTTAGCTGGTAATGATTTTTCTACATCTTTCTTTTGTCTCCTTAAAATAAATGGCTCTAATTGTTTGTGTAGTTTTTCATAGCCCTTTGTTGCTGCATCTTCATGATCCTTTTCAAATTCCTCCCAAGATTCAAATCTAAAATTTTCGGTTATTTTTAATTAAAATGTCTAAATATATTAAGAAGAAACTAAATTTCAATATAACTTACTTGTAGGGCATAATAAAATGTAGTAGAGCCCATAACTCCTTTAGAGAATTTTGCAAAGGTGTTCCAGTAACTAGCAGTCTATGATTTGTGTCAAATTCTTTGAGTGCTTTATATAAGAGAGAATCATCATTTTTTAACCTATGAGCTTCATCCACAAGCAGACAAGCCCAACTGAATGTTTTTAAAAACTGTCTGTCTTTAAGTAGAATTTCATATGTTGTCAAAATTGCATTGAACTTCAGCCTCTTTGAACTAGCAAAACTCCATTCAAACTGTCTGATCTAAAAAAAAAAATGTTATTTGTTTGTTTTTAATGTTATGCATTAAATATGGAACTGGCAAAATTATTTAAAAAAAATTACTTACAATATCTCTACTAGAAACATCTCCAATGTATGTAACAACATTGACATCAGGCGCCCATTGCGTAAACTCTCTTTGCCATGCAGTCATTGTACTCAATGGTACTACACAAAGGAATGGTCCATATAATTGTTGAGTTTTGAATAAATAATATAGAAAACATATTGTCTAAAACAAAGGCAACAATATAATATTTATATAACTTTAAATTTGCAGTTGCAGAAAAAAATGATATGACTTTACCTGGATTGTTTTACCTAAGCCCATTTCATCGGCAAGAATTACAGAATTGTCCTTACACCAGGAATGTATTAACCAATTTAACCCATCCATTTGATAATCTCTTAAAATAAATGACTGAAACAAAATATTCATACAGTAAAAAGCTAATGGTAGTAAAACCTATAATTACCAAGATAAAGTATAATAGTACCTTATCTTTACCCATATATTCTGGCTGTTCTTTAAGTTGGTGGAATTTCGGCCGCCTTCTTAAGACAGGACAATGTCTAGATGGTGTTGACGTTGCTGCTTCTCTTGCTTTAAAATGCTGCACGTTTTCAGGCCATTTCTTCTCTATAAGCGCCGAATCCTCCCACGTTGCATCAGCGTATGGAAGGGATTCCCACTTACAGAAATATTCATGAGCTGTCCCACCGCCCTCAATTTCACGAGTTTGTTCAGCTAAAAAAAATATACTTTAAAATGCAAAGTTTATTATGTTTTCAGTTCCATATATGTATTAAGAAAGTATATTTACCAAATATCCTTTCCACATAATTGTAAGATTTCACCAATTCTTGCTGCAGTTCTGATTGGCATTCAAAATAATCTATATCTTCTGGACCGGCTTGTTTCCTCCACCATGATAACTCTGATTCTTTTTTCTTATAGTTTTCTAATTTTTTCAGACCTTTAACTTTTTGTTCTGTAAGTGACTTTTCAGATTCCCATGTATTATGGATGTGGGACCATCCTTTCCACTTAATCAGGTACTGTGGTTCCGTCACCTCCTCATCATCAGGATCGCAACCCTCATTTGGATCACCATTCTCTTCTATATAGTAAACGGTTGTAACATTTCCTGTGACTGCAAAATGATAAGAAGTAATGAGCTAAAATTTTGCACTTGACTGCAAATACTATTAAGAAAAGATTCATATGTTTTAGGCAACTATACTTTTACAACAGGTAATACATTAGATGAATTTGAAACTAATTTACATACCTCCTTTTTTGCCCCGTCGAAAACCAAGTATTTTTTCTATGGTTTCACTGTGTTCCTCAGGCTCAGGCTCAACTTCCATCTCACCTTCAACATTATCAACTTCCAGCAAATCTGAAGAATCTGTTTGTTCGTCGCTGGCTTCTTTATAGCTAACGGCAGCTCCCGTGCGGCGTGTAGCGGTACGACTATACAAATCGATTTCAGGTTTCATAATATATCATATTATTTAAAAATATATGATAAAAATATGAAGTAAAAATTTTCAAATAGTAATTCACTTTTTATAAGCTAAATATTTCAAATTCAAAGTATTTTGACCATTACAATAAATTTTAGAACCCATAATGAATCCTTAATGTAACAAAACACAAAGTGTTTATTTATTTTATTAAACCTTTACCTTTTTGTGTCTTCATCTGAAAGTTCACTGCTTTCATCTTCATCACTAGTAAATCTTCTTCTTGTTGGTTTCCTTTTTCTTAATGGTACTCCTCTTTGGCCTGGTCTTTTGGAAGGTGGGGGTGGTGACCCTTTTATATCACTATCACTGTCTGAGGTATCAGAGTTCCAGGAATCACTAAAATTATAACAATTTCAGTAACAACTGCTTGAGTCAAAAAGATGTAGCAAATGCAAATTTCTGTGTCTAAGTAGGCCAAAAATAAGTACATGAGGTAATATTATATTTCATACCTGACCAACACCCAACACTATCACCTAAATGATTCATTAATTAGTCTATAAAAATTCTGTATATTTTATCATTTCAAAATCAAAAGTTGATTTAGTAAACATTTATTGAAAAATCCTTTACATGATCCTTCAAGCCAGAATAACATCTTTTATCTTATTTATAGAAAAATAAATGAATGCACATTTAGAATTGTCAGTTTTTTTTTTTTATTTGTATTAAATATTAATATCAATGAATACCAATGAACCAATGTATTCCAAATAATAATAAAATATTTTTATTATTATTGGGAATTCATTCATTTTAGTAAAATTTATATAAGTTAGTATGCTGAAAATCAATAATTATAACCTTTTATTTCGATTTCTCCTATTACTACTTCTACCCTTGTCGCTAGAATCACTATCAGCCAATTTCAATCTATCAGGTTCTTTACGGGATCTTGCAGATCTTCTTACACCATAAATATCAGGATTATCTTCCCATGGATCCGATTTTATTTTATCATGATTATTTCTGGACTTATGTCTTATGCTGTCATCTGATGAATCCTTATCAGTATGATGATCAGACTTAGAGGAATTTCCATTGCTGTCCTTTGGAGAAGATTTTACATCATCACTGAAGTGAGACCGCCCTACATTGGATGATTTTTCAGATCCAGAGTTGCCACCTGATGCCGAACCAGATGAACTGGAACCACTGTCACTAACAAACACAATGAGAAAAGGAAAATTCTATTTAAATCAACAAGAAAAATAGAAATTAAAAACAATTTAATACCTTTCGCTTCCTGATCCAGAACCACTGGAATCAGTCTTTTCACCTTTTTCACTTGTAGACTCACTCTCCGATTCATTCATGAAACCCTTCTGAAATAAATAAATATTATAATATTGGTAAGGAATATTACTTTTATATTTTTAAATAATAAACTTTATTATAAAGTAGTTTGTTAATTCAAAAATTATAATTAAGTAAAGAAATAATAATAGAGAACTACACCATAATTTGCTATTACAATTATTGGTTGTTGACTTCTCTTTGTAGGTATTAAAGTTAATAATTAATTATAGAAAACACTCTTTAAAATGAACTGCAAAAAATTTGAAATCCTAGAGCACATAATGTATAGAGAAAATAATAATGTACTACACACTACATTGTACTGGATAAAAATTAGCACCTAAGAAAAATAGATATTATAAATTTATTGAATAAAGGCATAAAAAATCCTATTTCTTTTATTAGATGTATAGCAAGAACAGAAATGCTTGTAATTGTTAAATAAATGTGATATAATAAATATAAAAGTAACCTCAAAAATGTACAATAATAATAAAAAATCCAAAATAAATTGTTAAAATAATGTGAAAAAACCCCACAAAACTGTGGATATAAATGTCTAACATTTTTCCTACAAAGAAGCCCAACATTAAAATTATTTAATACACATATATCTCAAAACCTAAGGCTTGTCTGAGTGCCTTTTGAACTCATATGAAGACCAATTTTTAAAGTAAATTTGTTAAAATTGGACCCTTTAGAAATCAGCTTAAAATGAGCTCCTGTGAAAGATTACGTAACAAAGTATCAAAGAAAACTCTTCCTAGCGTGAAAGGATAACTTTTTAATACATAAAAACACCAAAATATATTGTAAACAATCACAGAAACCGATTTATTCACTTCTACGTCTCAAAAAACCATGAAATTCTAGGACCACACCCATTGCTTCGAGAGCATTCTTAAATAATTAAAAGCTCAAAAACAACGAAATATACGAAAATTTCACCAAAACAATAACAAATATTGCTTAAAAACACTTACCAAGAGCATTTTGCAGAAATTTCAATAAATACGTTGTAATATAAATATGCGCGGGTTAAAATCAAATTAATCGCTTTAAATCACTTTATTGAAATCATTTCAAACAAGGCAAAATATTGTTCTTTATATTTTCTTACTCATTAGTAAGAAAATTGTAAATTAAATTTTTAGTGAAAAACTTGTCAAGCGACGCCATTTTGTCGTGGCTTGAATAATGGTGACGACGGAAGTGAAAATTCAGTAAAATTGCTATTTAAATTTGGTAAAATAAAGGTAAACGATAATAGTTATCACGAAAAAATCAAAAATTAAACTGTTGAAGTCGTCAGAATTACACTGTTCACTACAAAATTGGACGTAATACCGCGCACTACCACCGACACTCGAAATCTACAGCCATATTGCCATATTTCCACATTTGTTCGCAGTGCTAGTTGCTAGTTGCTACGCTGTTGGAACGTAAAAAAAATGTTGCCATGCTTAATTAAAAATTTACGTAATTTCCGGTCTCTTTTACCGTGATTAGTCTAGACATACTTGAAAACGGACAGATGTTAGTTAATCATTTTAGAAAATTTTAAAAATAATAGAATTTTTTGATATATACACTCAAATGAAAAATTACATTACAACGATATGAACCATATTTTATTATGTTTCAATTGTTTCCTGAATCAATTGAACAATTTTGAGTCCCGACGAAAATAGAGTGTTATAAGTTTAATTTGCCTTGTGTATGTGGGCGTGTGTTTGTCTTGTCATCTGTGACATGGTATCTAGCTTTTTTTTAGATTGATAGAATTTGACGCAGTGACTTACATTTTTTAATGGCAACACCATAAAGAAATGAGTTTTTCTTAATAAATTAAATTCAACGATGGAATCTATCTGTTAAAAATATTTACCACCCACCTTTACTAAACAATTATCGTAGAATTTAGAAATATTTTAAACGTCATTTAGCGTTTTTTTTTTCTTTGATTGTACTTTTAGTAACTAAAAGTTTTTTGCTTGGTTACAGGACTTTTAAGCCATGTGTTTATTTTAATAAATGTCTTTATTTCATGTCCCAAGTAAAATGGCGGCAATTTTTCTTTAGACAAGAAATTTTGATCACATCACAAAAAGTCACGTTTGACTAATTTTTTTTCATTTTCCTTTTATCGTGCACATTGCCAAATAGTTTATGATTAAAATTCCACCAACTTTATACATAAAATCTCGAAAATTCACCACTTTTAGAAAATAAAATAAACGATCGACGGCAGCGTGGCTGGTGACTAAAATATGAATTATAAATTCTACAAATAATTTTTATGAACATGCGGGCTAATGCTTTAGTACGTACTACGAAGCGATCATTCTCCTTCTCTCTAAACTCCACGGCAGAAGCTATGAAAGCTGACAATATGATGGAACTGAGTATGTACTGCTGAGTGCTGACTCGGAAAAATACCAACATTTAGATAATTTTTTTAGAGCAAATGTGGTATTTTTCATGATTTTTTATCTTTATTCCGTTTAAATTTGATTTACACATGTCTGATTATTCTGTATTCTGTAATCTGTTGTTTTAGAAAATATAAAGATCAAATAAAGTTAAACAGAAAAACTTTTTTTGTTTACTTTGTTTTATTCAGCCATAAGAATGTCTAAAAGAACAGCTACAATTGCTTTTGATGAACAGGATGAACCTAAATCAAAAGTTAGCGATGGTAAAAAACATTCCCTCGATTCTGACGAGGAGGACAGTGCAGCTGAAGAAGAAAAACAAAATGTTCTCAATGCTGATGATATTGAAGGCGAAGAAGAAGGTATTGCTGGAATGGAAGGTGAAGTAAGTCGACAACGTTGTTTTCAGATATAATCTCATACCTTTAGATATAAATATTTTTTCTTAGAAATTATTTCGCACGATATAAATTTAATGTAGTTTGTATTTGCATTTAAATTTAATAAAAATAATTATTTTACAGATAACAATTACACCTTTCAACATGAAGGAAGAATTAGAGGAAGGACATTTTGACACCCAAGGCCATTACCATTGGAAAAAAGAGAAGGAGGTACGGGATGGTTGGCTTGATAACATAGATTGGGTGAAAGTAAAGGGTAGACCAGAGGATAAGTACAAAGTGCACAAAGATGACGATATGAAAGGTATTCTTGATGACAGTGACAGTGATGATGATGAACCAGTAGAAAAGTTTGATCTTATATCTAATTACAAAGAAATATTTCAACACATGAAGCCAAAGGAGACCATAGCGAAAACATTACAAAGACTAGGTTTGTAAAATTCTTTTACTCATTTTAGAATTATAGAAGAGCTTGTATTTGATTCTTAGAGGAGCGATTCTTGACAAAGATAATAATCAATAGACTTCTGATTGACTTCACATCATTATGTTAGTCAAATTATAGTTCAATGTATCTTCTATATAAATAAAAATGAATCACCAAAATTTATGTAAGATGCTGCCTAATCCTTTTGAGATATAATAAAACAATGCATAACGCAATATTCCTCTTATAGATGTACAAAAAAGTCCTGACTTCCTATACTCATTCTATCTTTTATTGGCGTTACAAAGTTCGCTAGGTCAGCTAGTATGTAAATATATATATATAGACAATGTATAACCACAAATAGTATCTCCAGGCTATTGCTTGAAGTGATGGATTGCCTGATTTATTTTTAATGTTTTTAATAACATAATAAATATCCAAAAAAATTCAAAATAAATATTTAAAAAGAATTCATTATTTTACGCACTTATGGCAGGTTTACATGGAGCCAGTTTTGCCTGCTGCCAGTCAATAACAAGCCAATGCTGGACTGGCCCGTTTTGTTTATATTCATTTGTGCCAATCCTACAAGCCACCACTGTTTAAGAGGCTAGTCATTATTGAATATAAATTTAATTTGCAGGTGCTGGTTCCAAAATTTCAAGTGCAGAACGGTGGAAAAGAAAAAAACAAGGAATAGTTGATGAAGGCAGTAAAGTTGTCACAAGATTAACGGAGCTAGCAAATCAAATACTAACTAAAACTGGTAATATGGATATTTACCAGGAGACATATGAAAAAATTTCTAAGTTTTTAGTAAAGGATGAGAAGAAAAATCAAGAAGCAGAGTTGGATATGTATGCAGATGACTTTGATCAGAAAGAAAAACAGAATTTGGGAAATGAAAATGACACAAAAGTGGATAGTGAGGATGAAGGTACTAAGGAGTTAAAATGGGAGTTTAAATGGAGCCAAGATGATAACGCTGAAATATCTGGACCACATTCAACAAGTCAGATGAATAAATGGGTAAAAGAAGGTCACTTTAAAACCGGTGTATGGGTGAGGAAGCATGGAGAAGATTCACAATTTTATAGTTCAAATAGAATTGATTTTGAACTGTATATGTAACACAACTCATGAAATTAGATTTAAGCTTGGCTGTCGTTCGAGCAAGTCTCGAACCTACATAAGTTAATTCTTAACAATATTTTTGTTGTACAAAAACAATTTTTGTATTAAATATAACAATATTGTTTTTAAATATGAAGTATTCATTAGCCATTTGGTATTCTATTATGTTTCTCCTGTGGACATGGCGCTAAATATATTTCTACAACTGTCTCACTTCACCTTCATCAACAAGTAGATACAAAAGCATATTACCATTTCCATACTGAAACATTTTTTTTACATCGAATCGACCCTGCGCCTTGACAAGAAACAAGCAGATATACGCCATTAGACAAATCACTAATATTTAGTAGTAATTTGGTACTGAAAAATGGGGTTACCTGGAAACTTTTCCGGGTGTTTTATTTATAAAAAAATTATTTTCATCGTAATTACTTGGAAAGGCATTATTGTCAAAAATTTTTTTGGGCACTATATTGGATAAATGGCGGCGCGAAAGGCAAATATACTATTTAATAGATGCCAAAGTAAAAATTTGTAAAGAGCACATCGAAATCTATGAAATCATCAATTTTCAAAACTAGAAAACTGTCTAGGTAAAACTACCAAATGACTGGACTATAAGTTACAGAGATGGTTGGCAAGATACAAAGCATAAATTGTCATATTTTCTTTATTTCATCCAAAATTCTTTGATTACCAGCTGTTCTTAACATATTATCATATCATTCTCAACAAAAACAATCGTTAACTAAAAATATTGACACATTAGCAGTTAGCCGCGAATGTTACTCATATTTAGGATAAATTGTAAATTATTTCTTAAGTAATATAAATATTAAATTCCTTATAATCTCACATTAGGTAATTACGAATTACACGTAGAGGTATGGTTCTTTTTATATTTTCTTATTGCTGTTAATCCTAAGGATAATATTCCTAATACAGCACTACCACCGCATGCGTAAGTTAAAACACCTCTATAGTACTGAGGACAGTCCAGTGCATCTTCACATTTGCTGAAAAGAAAAAGATTTCAAAAATTAAATGAGCCGTTAAACAGTCGGTGCAGTAAAGAGTTTAACACGAAAAAATCATAAAAGATTATTACTTAAACTTTTATCACGTCATCAATATATATTTTTTATAAAACATTTTCAGTAACAGTTTTCTACCAGTTTTTTAACTAAGTATTTACTTAAGTATATTTTAAAAGTACACGTAATTCGTGTACTTGAATTAACCCCGTTTATGCTTGAAAAAGTATACTGGGGTAGGTAAACTTTTATCATGTTTCATAATGTACTTAACAAAAATTAAGACCTAATCAGGTGGTGCTTTCCTATAAAAGTGTTTATATAATAAGTAATAATAGTTGGGACAACTCACATACATTCCTCTGATCCCAAAGTAAGTATGTAGCTAAAGCACTTGTGTTATAGTAATCAGAAACAACGAGGGTACCACAATAGTTCACAATACATAGGTACATAAGTTTATAAACAACCAAGACTCGGAAACAAACATTCGTGTTCATCACACAAATTAATGCACCTACCGTATTCAAATCCGGGACCTTTTGATGCAGAAGGTAGGAGCACTACCAATTGCGCTAATCGGTCGTCAAACATATATGTAAACATAATAAACAAATATTGGTAGTTCTTACTAGTTTTCAATCGCTACAACAACAATCCCAGTGACCAATTTATCAGCAAATGTGACTATAGAGTAAATAGACGCCCCCTGGTGGGAGTGAGGACCGATGAGATCAGCCGTTACACAAAGACTGGACACAAGAGTAATTGCACTACCAGCGCCTGAAATCATATCATTCTGTTAATAACATAATTATGCATAAATAACTTTAAATAAAAAAACCGGACTGTCTGTCCGGCGCAAACTAAAAAACTGTTGTCATGGCGCAAAACAAACATCAGCATTTTTTAAAATTAGTAGGTACGCGTCGTAACTTTTCGGGTACTTTATCATCATTAATAGTAAAAAGATTTTAGTAGCTCCATATAAAGATAAGCTAGCGATTAAGTTGTTAGCGTGTGTATATTTTTTGCCTCAACAACATAATATGACACTACCTCTGACCGCATACTAATTAATTATTAATCTTATTTTATTTATAAATTCATACATTCCCACACTAAACTACCTATATTTTTTATTTAAATACCTATTGGCCTTCATAAGTATTTATTATAAATGCGAAAGTTAATCAGTTTGATTTCGATGAATTCGTACCTACTATAAATAGTTAAATCATTTTAATAATAAAACGAGGCGCACGTTAATTATTTGTTTAATTTAGAAAATATTTTTGATTAAATTAATAATTTAAAATCTCGCCAACTTACCAATAAGTGTTGCCACAAGATATATTTGTATGACATTAGCCTCTGGATCGATGGTGACAGCTATCCATACGCAACTTATTAAACTGAAGAAACTTCCTATTAAATAGGCAACCTGGAACGGTAACAAAAAATATACTTTGTTGTTTCAGAAAAATATAAATAAGAAATGCTTTAATGTAAATGAATACATATATAAATAAAATGTATGTTATTTTAGCATGAGTCATACAAAAAACATACCGCCCTTGAATCAGAGTCATCTAATACTGTGAGCCACAAAAAAGCTTATATTACAAACCGAAGTTGTTATTTAGCTTTCCCACTAATAATGTCATCGATCCCATCACAAACTTACTGAGTCGTAAATACTTATAATTGCGTATAGCTAAATATTACCTGGTTACCAATTTTTTCTATGTTGCTTTTTAAAAATAAGGAGAAAGCAAATGAAGAAATGTACAGCACAAGTGGTACACTGGCTACCAGTTCAGAACCTTCAGTAGGATTCACGGATAACCGTTCTTCAAGGAATAAAGGTACGTAGACTAAACTCAGTGCCCAATAAAGACGTGAGAATACATATCTGAAATTGTGTAAACAGATAATATAAGAACACTTAAGTTTTTAGGATTTGACTATAACGTGGTTGGGATTTTTTGCCTTTCAGAAAAACGCAGCATAGACTACTTTTTTAATTTACTGTCAATTTGATGGAATTACTTACAACAAACTCGTTTGGTATAGTAAAGGCATTTTCAGAAAATACCAAAATTTCAATTTCGTATTTTTTAAAAGATTCTCCTGCCCACACTCAGAGTCCATTTTAATAATAGTCTTACGTTCATTTTTACATTGAAGCTTGAAACATAAGTGGAAGATAGTAGTACAAATAATTCCAATTGCGGAAATAATTAATGATACATTCTGAAACAAATACATTTATAATGGTAAGTTATTGTATTTTCATCACCATAATATTACCTAGGTATACTTTATATTATGTTTTATTTATATATTATTATCTAAACCAAGTAGGTATTCCTACTATTACAATCCAGTAAGACACTATTTAGACATAAATAATTGCTGAAAACCTATACCTATGTTAATATATGTAAACTTTATTTCACTATTTAGGTAGTTTTGCAGTCTGACATCTGTTTAAAAATTCTTTTTGAGTTATTTTTAACTCAAAAAGAATTCGGCTTTCTCTAAGTTGAACCGTTAATACGCACCTCCATTGTAACTAAGTGGGTCAAGCTTTTTTTTTTGTATTTTCAATTCATGTTGCGCTGAAAGGCCTACGTTCGAATCTCAGAGAGACAAAATAAATGTTTGACCTCACTTATGCAGATAAAAATAATAACATATTGATATTATAATTTTTAATATATTTTTAGCTGCCGCCTCTGGGAAGTGAAACAATATGAACGTTTCTATCATTTTATATCAATCTAGGCAAACACAATCGCACTTAGCTCCTTGTAAATAATAAATAGGTACATATTCACCCGAAATTTATAATCGTCCGTCGGTCCAATCGATGTACTATATTTAGTGCTTCTTAAAACAACCCATGTTATAAAATACACGGTCAAACTCGATATCACCGAAGCCATATAACTGGAAACCAATACAATATATTTGGTTATATATGTAGAGCATATTAGATGTCCCGAATAACTCATATTACCTATTCAGTACCTACGTATTTTATTAATAAGTATTGCACTACAATATTGAACTTTACTTGGAGAGAATTAAAAAAAAAAAAAAATATTCTGCTTTCGAACACATTTAAACACTTGGCTGATGAGATCTCAAGACTATCTATTTAAGCCATCATAAAAGTCTCAAAATCTGAATTAACATCTAAAATAAGAAAGCTCTCTGAAAAAAAAAAATTCCAAATAATATTCATCAATTATAATTAATGTGACAGCCAATCGCCGAAAACAATGGGCTCTGTATTTTTATCTTTTACAGCTTCGAATCAATAAACTCAGTCAAAGTGCACTCAAAAAACTCTGTGAATACAACATTATCGAAATTCCCACCTATATTAAGCATAAATTAATAAAATTATAATAATTAATAATAATATAATATTGCAAAATGTTTTAAGTCCGATCCCACCATTACGGACAGCGGAAGGTCTAAACTCTAAACGATCGTGAAAATTGTTGAAAAATTCACGTTTCATTTTAAATAGGTTAAATTATGCAATTCATATTAACAAATTACATATTTTTATATATATGAAAAAAGTTTCTAAATTCCACAAAGTCGTACTGAAGCAGCATCGAAAGTATTCGTTTAAATTCTAAAATTCTAAGTTACGTATCTATATAATATAACATTTAGTTACTTTCCTTCGAATTATAAATTGAGTTTGAAACTAAAACTATATACAAAAGAACCAATGAGATGTTTTAGAAATTCATGAATAATAGTGCATAATTAACTCACCGAATAGAAGTTAACTCTGATCGTATTTGCAAGCTATCCGAAATAGTAGGTATCATCGCTAGATGAGAGATTTGTACAACCGCCCAACCGATTTGAAATGTTATTATGAGTGCTGAATAATATAACGGCATCCATAGCGCCATATAATTTAATTCAGTATCAGGCCAACAACCCCAACATCTTACAAATAATAAGGGAAACGAACAAATCACTAATATGGACCCTGAAATGAAATTATAATCAAGAGTTTTCCCAACACAATCACACCGATCCGTGTGATTTTATATTTTGTAGCTCATTTTTCGTAGACACAATACGTCCATTTTTGCATCGTTCGCTTTAAACCCAGATTTTTTAGATTCATGAATATTTCTCTAAGATTGCTATGAAAAATCGACTATTACGGTAACAATTAAGTAGGCACATGGGTTTTGAATAGTAAATGTGCTTAAAAGTTGATGTCACGTATCAATTTTGGTACGTATTTTCAAATAGTTCTAAAAGACATGAAATAATATATGACTGTGTATGTTAATTATTTATTTTTGTAATATATGAAAAAATTAAATAGGCTTGTTTTAACTCAAATGACCACCTGAAGCGATGATACATAAATGATTTATATATTTTTTATTAAATCAATGATTTCTATTCAGGATTTCATTGTGCTTACCAGTTAAATGCCAACTCTTTTTCGTGTTAAACTTATCAGCTAATACCCCCACAAAAGGTGTAGCTAAAGCATCTATGACTTGACCTGAAAACATAAAAAGACTGAAAATCACCGGCTTTGTAATTTTAAGCCCTTGACGCCGATAATTGTATAAACTTTTTATTTTTTAAAATAAAATGGTTGATGGAGGGTTTCTACATGCTTCACTGACATTTTATTTTGCAAGGTGACAAAAAAAAAATCGCTTTGAATTGATAACCTCCTTTTTGGTTTTTTGAAGGTCGTATAAAAACATTAACAATTTATTGTTTCATCGGAATAGAATAGAACACTTTCGAAGTACCTATCATGCTTAAAGAGTGAGGTGTGATCGGAGTTAGAGGAGTCTTATCCCTTTAGCTCCGATAATTTAACGCTTTAAACATTTAACATTTTAAAACAATTTATCGTTTTCCCAATATTCGAACAATAGTTCGATCGTTGTGCCGCTTTCGTGTGTAAGCTTCTATTTACCCGTGAATACTCTAGTAGGTATTATGTGAAAACTGACCTAAAAGTAGCATTGTTCCAGCAAGTACAGCCTGCATTTGCATAACCGCCTGTAAGAACAGCATCATATAGGAGAACCACATCGCGGCACACAGATCGTTGTACACATGCCCCAAACCATACAAGAACTTTTGATTTATAACCCACCATTTCCGTCTTATCGGTACACTAAAAAACAAAATATAGCATTAACAAAAAAGCATGCAATTCACACGTGGTAGAATCTTCAAAATTTTTAAGAAACACTGATATAATGCTTCCTATCTCATTTTTTCCACATTAAATCTTATGAATTTATGTGTCTGTCTCTTTTTAATGTCGCTTTTTTGTTTCATCGACTTTCAAATCACAATGATGCTAAAGAAGTTTTCACTTCAACAACAGAACCGCAGACACGAAACCCGAGACCATTGGCTTTCTGATATTTTTTATTCATAATGCTTAGGCCGTAATAAACGCGAAATATTATTACACAAATTCAATTAAAATATAAAATCGCACATGCTTTTAATAATAGATAAAAAAATATTGAATTTAAATGTGTTTTATATTAAAAATCTATTTAAATCAAAACATGTAAAAAGATAACTACTGAAATATTATTTAAATAAAAGGTAAAAATATTGCGTAATAATTATGTATTTTTATGATGTTGATAATTATATTAGATTATGTATTCTTAATACTTGGTTTAACGATTCATTTTAAAACTGAACACCTTTTATAATATACTAATAGTGAATCGTTGTACCAAAATACAAGTGAATTAATATTCATACAAATAAATTATTGCCGAGACCAGTTTCTAATATTTTTTATTCATAATGCCTAGGCCGTCATAAATGCGAAATATTATTATTGCACAAATACAATACAATCTAAAATCGCATGTTTTTAATAATAGATTTAAAAATATTTAATAAATGTGTTTTATGTCAAAATCTATTTGTCATTATAAACATGTAAAAAAACTAATGAAAGTAATTTATCAAATATACTCTATATATACTATAACTCTTTGCAGTCTCCATTTTGTAATAACTTAAAAGTTAAATGGTCAAATTTAAAAGTGATCGCAAAGCATCGCAAAACTTGATAAATAACTGTGTGTTTATGCCTTATTAATTAAGTGCTTTATTAATTTTATCATCTCAAAAATTTTGAAAAAAAAAAATCTTGAAAATAATTTCTTTATTCACCTGCCTAAATGCATTTGTGTTAGCTTTTCCGCGCTTTAATGGGCGGTTTTCTAGTTTCGTAATTCTTATCAAACAACTTCAAAGATTTTTCATTTCGGGTGTTTGTTTTTTGTATTTTTATTACGCGATTATCGATTACATAATATAAATAACAATGTATTAATTATGTTATTAACAGATTTTAAAGATTCTTTTTAGGGTTCCATACCCAAAGGGTGAAACGGAATCCTATTACTAAGACCGCTGTCCGTCCATCTTTCCGTCTGTCAGAAGGCTGTATCTCATGAACCGTGATAGTTAGATTCTTGAAATTTTCACAGATGATGTATTTCTGATGCCGCTATAACAAAAAATACTAAAAAACAGAATAAAATAAATGTTTAAGGAAGCTCCCATACAACAGACTTTATTTTTGCTGTTTTTATAGATAATGGTTTGAAACCTTTCGTACGCGAGTCCGACTCACACTTGGCCGATTTATTATGTTTTTAAAATAATTTTAAATGGGTTTTTCGTGTTTTTCAACTAATTTTATGTTTGAGAACTGTTTGTGTCAGAATAAAATTAAATAAACCTTATAATTGATTAAATAAAATATAAGTTATAATTAATATGAAAAAATATTGTACAAACACATAAAACTAAGTGACTATCTACTTCTCGTTCTAAATCTGCACAGACTGGTATGAATTGAATAATAAAATGTATATATAATTATTTTTTCTTTAAATTAAAATATTTTATCTTAAGTATATACATTATAGACAGTAGGTTTTAAACTTAATTCGAAATGACTATAAGTTATTAATTCTCAACACGATAAACCTAATTCCAGACATCCATGAAGGAAGCGTCAATGTATCTTAACTATACGGTCTCGTTTTGTGTCCTATTTACCCAACGAGTATCGTAAATTGCCTGAATTGAAAATTGCTATGTAACTCGAAAATAAATGCTTTACCTTATGTAATCCTCAGAAACTTCTCTCGCACTGTGTACACCATTATCATTTTCATCCGTCGCTCCGTAATTAACAGGCATTATAATTTATAACTAATAATAAATATTTATTGCTTTTTCATCACTATTGGGTCTTATTTTTCATTCTACAGTAAATATATAAATTATGCTCACAAATTTCAAACGCAAAATAGGCGCGTGTATCTTGAAGGGATGCCTACAACTTTGTGATTTCGTTTGACAGAGGAACTAACGGCGAATGTATAAGTAATTCGAGTATGCTCTACAATTCTCTATTGAGCACTTTTATCTAATTTTATATTCCTTTGTTAATTTCCCAAATTTATTTGTATAGTATAAAAGAAGTTGTTTTTCGTTTACTAGACGAATAACTAGTAGGTTTGCAATAATCTGATGACAGTTTCTTAGCAAAAAAATAACTTTTTGTCGCGTCCATATTGTAACAATTGAGATTTTAAAATATGTTAAAGTTAGCTAAATATTTTTGAGTTCAAATAAATCGCGTTTAATCTGTTATTTGTGCCTTATTGTCTTAAAGTTGTCAAAAAATTCATGGAAATTATTTATTTGCCTGCTTAAATTTATTTATGGTTTTTACGTTAAGTTTTCATATAATACCTATAATTAAGTATTAGAACTAACAAGATAATGGATAGTACGTATGTGTAGAGGCCTTTTATAAAATATTTAGTCACGACATTGCTAACCGCAAAACTGTTCTTTGATACAATATGCCTTCAAGTACAGTGCTTTTGACCTAAATGCTAATATAATCTAACAATACTTTTATTATTTACATAACATAAAACATGTTAAACATGTGTTTAACATGTTTAGTTATACATAAAAACACCACCTGTATATAGAGATATTACCTGTAGAATATGACTATAGGTAATATCTCACTAAGAGAGTGTTACTCAGAGAATGTTACAGCCGTTTTTCAGTGTTGTTAGTAAATTTTAAAGCTTAAAGATTATTTATCTATTATAAACTTCTAATAAAAAATACATATTAACATTCGATTAGGTAAGGTGGAGCCTCAACCAGTTCAGATTTTTCTGTCCGCAATATTCGTCGTTACTCGATACTATTATGGTGCCGTCAGACAGCGAGCGCGTCGGGACGCTGGCGCGATCTAATGTAACGATTACTATAGCAGAGGTCACACAGGACGACACATCATGGCGCTTGGCCTGTTAGAGACCCGTTGCGGTCCCCGCCCGCTGTCTGACCAGACCATTAGACATTAGTAAAAAAAAGTACTTTTGCATGGCAGCAGTTTACCAGACAGTGTGCTTGCCTTTACAATAAAATATAAAAACTATTACACATTTCTAAATGAACTTCACTTATAATGAAACTGAATCTCTCATGAAAATATTATCATAAACATTGTGCATGTTTCACATTCATACACACACACAATGTGTGTATAGGTATATATTGTTACACTTCTGCACGCACCCACCCGCGTCACGCAGTACACGCGTGCAAAAATCTTATATAATAAACAAAATTTATACAAAAGGAACCTGTTATAGTTGTGAAGCAAACAGTAAACATTTTATATATTATAAAGTGTTATTTTATACTATAAAGGATATATTCACAATACACGAATAAATATTTGTGTTATGAGTATGTTATTGTTGTCTCGTATATATTTTAGCGAAAGGTATTTTAGCAGATAAGCAGGTCGTTAGCTTCCTTGTGTTGGGTTTCTTTACAGCTAGTTTCACGAATTTAATAACCGTGTTTTAGCTTAGTACCTACCTGGCATTCAAAATGTGTAAACTAAAAAAAAAATATTCAATGTAATTTGAGTTTTCACAAGCTGCTATCTGTGCTAATAATGAAAAAAATTTATAAAAATGTTTTATCAGCATATAAACTGGGTTAAATACGATTAACATACTTCTCTAAGACCTAACCTTGTAAGGTTAATAAATTGATCAATTACTGCTATTTAATTAGTTACAGCGCCATCTCTATTCTAATACATGAATCATATAAATTGGGTTAAATACGACATACTTCTCCATTCTCCAAGACCTAAGCCGCAAGGTTGATAATCTGATCAATTGTCGCTATAAGTTACACTGCCATCTCTATTTTAATACATGAACGAAGATCTAGATAGGTATAGACGAATCTCTGTTTTGTTTCAAAAATATGGCCCTGACTATCGTTTATATTTAGATGCCTAGATGTCACCACTTTTATTATCAGTTATATTTTATTTTTACGAAATCAAATTTTGTTTTTGAAATGACGATCACTTATTAATTAGTACCTAATCAGATTGATATCCTCTTTAACGACAAAAAAATTAAATAATCACAAACATTAAAATTTAGATAAAATATAATCGTAATGTCGCAAGTGCTTTTTTTTTCAGTCATTTCTTGTCTAACAATAGGTTTCACTATTCTATGTTCGTGTCTGCTATAACCATTCATGTGCTTAATCATTTTTGATGGCGATATGTGGTATTATACAAAAAATCCGTTTTGCAAAGAAGTCGGGGTTTTATTGGAAAAATAGCTCTTGATTCTATTCACTTCAATGTTTTAAATTTAAAACAATATATTATGACACCAACTACCGCACATATTGCGGAGGTTGGCACCGCAATGTGTGCGGTTATTTTTGATACCATAATTGGGAACATGAGTGATGTTAGCATTTAGCATCCGACCCTGCACCCTGCACCCCTAATTTATGAGCCAGCCGGTACTGCAACCTGCGTAGACGTGGCTGGCACTCGGAAATTAAATTAACTATTAATTAATACCGCCTCGGTAATGGGCAATTATAATTAATCTTTTAGCTGAGTCGAACAGAATATTTTAAAGCATTTATTCGAATGCATGCATCGAATAATTCGTGCGTGACGCTGTTCGTTTTCAAAAAGTGTTGTCTGGAGTTCATATACAATTGTTTTCTGTACTTTGACTATGTTACAATTAAATTTGGTTAACACAATTTAATAACAAATGAAATTACTAGAAATAACATAGTCTTTTTGATTGAATAATTTTACACTAGGTAACATAGACAGCCTCCGTGGCCACGTGGTTTATGCGTCTGCGTGATGCAACGAAGGTCCTGAGTTCGAATCCCGGGAGACAAATAAATGTGTCGGTTGTGTAGGCACTGAGGGCTGATCACCTACTTGCTAGTAAAGAAAATGATCAGTGAAACAAATACAAATGTGTCTATCCAATGGCTCACTGGGGATTACGGGAATTCACTTTTTTAACTATTATTCAACAACTGTTAATATTATCAATGAATTTCAGTAAGCAAGTAGCAATTTTGTAATCTTACATCCGGTATGTTAATTCTATTTTATGTTTATAAGACTAAACATAAATGGGTCTACATACTTATATGTGCTTCAGTACTGGTTACATCACTATGTTGAATAACGATACTATAAATATCCGAAAAATGGGTTAGCCTTCGGGTTTCCAGAAATCTCATATCTTTCGATATTAAACTTTAACAATCAATGAACTTTCGGGCCTCTTAGACCCAAACTCTCAATTCAAATCTCCGTAGATCTCCATAATCCTTCAAACATGTTACATACATTTTACACAATAACATATAGTCATTATTTTGTTATTTAGTTACGATTGTCAGGCGGGTAACGTGGGTAGAAGCTTAATGTTAGCTTTTGACAATATTATGTATTTAGGTCTATTGTATGAATTATTTATTGTGTTAAGCGATATAAATTAAGCTTACGTCCGGGGCAACGGGATCCCATTTCGGAGGTTCGAGATTTGTTACATACAGCTATAATAATTCGTATTGGAGAAATTCCTTTACATTGCCTTTATACATTGGCATAGACCTTCTCAGTCTAAAGAAATAGTTACATATACCTATATACTTAAAACTGTTTATAATTATTATTTAGATACCTACCTAGTATAAAATCTAAAGTTAACTCCGCTTTAATTCTTTTATAATTTATTAAAGTGTGATCTGTCCTAAACTTTTATTTTACCCATAATCTTCAGACACCAGAGGTTTGATAAACTTTTTAGAGGAGCCGGGATGGCAGGACTAGCCGCCCAACTCAATACGCAAAATTGGCGCATCGTAATCGCCGAGTTGCGGAAACAAGCCTGTAGTTACTTATACTTATACCCGTAATCTTTAATTTGATATTTTTTAAAACCCACCTCCACAGATAGGCTTTTGAAAAATGTCCATGCGTCTTTTTTTTCATCTCAATACTAATCCACAGTACTCAGAAGTATAATATAAATAATATATAATAACAGATTCCTACAGAATCGATAAATCCAACTTTAGCCAATAAAAATACAGAATTGCAGCAGTAATATTATCTAACGCTTATCAAATATAAAGTTTCTTAAATGTTTTGTAATTGAACTGGGTATACCTACGAATGGCCCTGCCAACGCGAAGTGAATAGTTGGTGTATTATGATGTGATCTAGGTACTTTAATTGTATACTTACCTGCATATTTTTGTTTTATTATGTTATTTTATTACTATTACACCGTCCGGCTTAATATTAAGTTCTCATTATAAGCGAATTGTATTTTTTAATGAGAATAAATATAATTCTTTAACCAGAAATGTACCGTTTAGTATTGAAACATTTTTGTTAAAGCAATATTTAGTTGTGTGGACTGTACTGTAAACGCAATGTAAGCAGGTGCATAATAGACCACATTCCATGACGCTAGAAAAACTGGATCGAATGCTTCTTACCAACCGGACCGATAAATGTCCAGATTAAATGATAGGGTATAAATATACAATTTATGCAAGTAACTATTATGCACTAAGGATTATATCCTGCTTCGCATTCTGTTGCATTTCGCTTATTTTTATATTAGTTACAAATATATAAAAATATCATACGGAGGTGAAACCTCACTATACTCTGTGCAATTTTGCGCGAGTAAAACTCTGAAAACAGAGCTGGTTGTAGTTTTTAGATACAAACGCACAGATAAATAGGTATTATTATAACTTATTATTACATTTTAGATTTATTTTGCTTTTAAAAAATTATTTATCGTCAATGAAAAGGCATCGGTCAATTTAAATTTATTAAATCTACCTTGTGAATTGCACTAAACTAATAGTTACACGGGCCTTGACAGTACGAGGAATAATTTGAATATTAATTATTAATCGTGAAGTGAGATTCATTCGTGCGTGATATAAAATATAATTTAAATATATATTAATATTATAGTTATATCTATGAAGGTTTCATTGTTCTTCCTGCCATTACATAGTACTGTTTTGAACGTATCTCCTCTCAACTCGCAAAATCTAACGGTACATACAACCCATACAAAACTTTGATGTGTTCAAACGTTTTGTCTCGCTTTTGCAGAAACTATTTTACTTAAGCCTAAAAATAATAGAGCATTTAAGATTATTTATAAGGTTAAAAAATGAGGTTAATAGTAACTGAGTAAATGTTTAAATAGCGTGAATTTGGCTTAGTTTGGAGCCACTAATTTACACAAGTAGCAAGGAAAGTAAAGCAGGAAGAATTTATTTATAAAAAACTAGCTAGGCTACCCGGCTTCACTCAGGGAGTTGATATTGCATTCAAAAGTCTTCTGGAATGTTGTTCCATACTAACTTCCTTGATCATAAGCGCTATCTGTGCTCATTTCTGAGCTTTAGCGTATATCATTTTTTTAACACTTCGTTGCAATGGAATGCAACGGTTGGCCTTATACCTAATCAGCGATCTCTTCCAGACAACCCAATTTTTGTTGTTTTGGTTGAATTTGTTCAGGTAAGCCTGTAGAAATTAAACCACACCTCCGTGCCACTTATGACATCCGGCAAGTGACAGCCCTACCAAAGACCGAAAACAAATACAAATTCAATTATAAATTGCATTCGGGACTGGGGATCGAACCCGATACCTCAGGATTCGCGGTAGGCTTACAAGACCGCTTAGCGTTAATTAAAGTTGATTATGAGCGTTGGTTAAAAGTATTTTACTGTAATGATCTTTGATTCTACCTATTAAGAATTATTAATTCATTCCAACGGTAAGTGCGTGTCAACACACTTAAGTAATTCTAAATAGAGGCTGGTATAATTATTTGAGGAAGAAAAACGGTGCTTACGTACTCGAGTTATTTCAAACGGGAGAATTGTAAATACGAGAAGAACCGTTACTTGTAAAGACCATGTATGTAATACTAGATTTTTCCGCAACTACGCTCGCATTTTTAGTTCCTATTTGTGATAGTAAGATTTATCTTATATATAAAATTCTCGTGTCACAATGTTAGTTACTTACTCCTCCGAAACGGCTGATTTTTACCAAATTTTATATGCATATTCAGTAGGTCTGAGAATCGGCTACTATCTATTATTCATACCCCTAAGTGATAAGGGTAGCCCAACCCAAAAATTAATATGGCAAAACAACGTTTGCCGGGTTAGCTAGTATCTATCTATAATTTATTATTATTTTCATTATGTAATTTCCTCCTTAATCGATTAGATGTATTTATTTGTAGTGTGGTAATCTGTTTTAATTTTATATAGAGAAAAATTTATTATTGAATTATTTTTAGTAATAAATAAACTAAAAAAAAATAGATCAATTTAAAAATTCTAACACTGTTGGTCTCTTAACAAAAATTATGAATGCCAATGTCGACGAAGTCGGGACTATAAACTAGTCTGTGGACTACATAGTTGTTTTAGTTTACTGTAGTAAATTTACTATAAAAATTGTAAAATATTTACTTTAATGAGACAATAATACTGCAACACACAGCACTTTAAAGAAGCAAAAGTTGCACAATATACTTATATTAATGTCTTATATAGAAGTACAAAGCCTACATGTATATTCTTCTACTATATTGAATCACAAAAGATTCCATGTAGAACTACTAAACGGATTATGTTATGTAGGTACCGATTTACCGGTGAAATTACACTGGCAAAACATTGAAAACTATTATTGTCAATCTTGTATTTATTAACACATACAAATTATGAACAGATATGCTGGCTGTCTCTTGTTATATACGTATGAAAATTCTAAGTAATGAGGACGTTACGTTACCTTATTTATTATGGATTTTACTGATTACACGTTTAGCGCTAATCGGTGGTTCATGGGCTTTCATTATCAAGCGTTATGTAATAACTGTTTGATACATATTACTTACTAAAGGAGCGTGAACTGTAACAACTCGTTATATAAATACGAACGGTAGTGATCGACCATAGAATACAAGTCATTACGCTACATAAATGGAGTTATATCAAATGTAATTTAAACCTTTATTGTACATAGGACATACGGTTCAAAATCTTTCTAGTTTAAATTTACAAGTATAAAGTTTGACATAAAATTTATAAACTTTATAGATATACAATCTTCTTCGATGTATTTTATGGGAAACTTTTATTTATTTACCTACAACAAAAAACAAAACAGATACATTTTAGAAAACATAGAAGAGTATACAATAAAAGCATAAATAAAGACGTATCCTTAACAGTTTCACAAAGACATAAGATGGAGACATAATATAACACTAATACATAATATATTCAATATATGAAAAACAAGTAATAATGATTAAACAAAAAATATTTTTAAATAAAAAATTGATATAAAAAATACTAATATTGCTATGAGATTTCCGCAATCCTACAAAAATTTAACAAATTACGAACATAAATGGTTGAAAGCCAATTCATAGGCAATAAATTGTTTTATGGTCGTAAACGAACCAAGAACAATAAAATCATCATCAAACAAAACATATCCGTGATAATTAACATAGAAACCTACAATCAAAATCGAACGTTTATAATATTTTTTTGTTTACTTATTACTAGTTGTGATTCTAACCTCTATGTGTAAAGATTTCATGTCTAATTTAAACCACTGAAGTTTGATACAGAGATAAACTAGAGCTTGGGAAATCAAAGGACAAAGGCTTTTAGGGCCTTTTATTGGAAACACGAAGAAAATCAATCAATTTTAATAAATATTTGTATTTAAAAATTATGTTTTATTATGTCATCGAGGTGGCCTTGACGAAATTTTTTTAAATACTGGATAAGCTTTGAATCGAACGAATCAAAAATAAAAATAAATTTATTCTGATGGACAAAAATGCCTAAAACGGAATATTTTGGCAATAAATTTTTAATTTCATTTAGTTAATTATAAGTTCAAATTACATTTCCAATCCGATCCCTCTATTTACCTAATTGATATTTCTAAGCTTTCAAGTTCTGTTAATCTGGTAACTCGCTACAAAGTCATGTTTATGTTATTAGCAGATACAAACACAAATAAGGGAAGATATTTGAAATATTTGCGAATTAAGTTCTTATTAACTTAAGTCACGTTAATATAAATTTCAAAGTAATATTTAAATATTAATGCGTGCGTCGGAGAATTGATTTTGAATCCAGGGGAATAGTAGGTTCGAATATAGTAGGCACAGAAGATTCATCCACTTGTATTGTGTAAGCTATTTAGAAAATCACTAGTTGGTATAAATAACGTACCACATAAGTTACAATGAATCACTACATAGTATAAAACAAAGTCGCTTTTTCTGCCCCTATATCCCTTTGTATGCTTAAATCTTTAAAACTTCGCAACGGATTTTGATACGGTTAAAATAGATAAAGTGATTAAAAAGGAAGGTTTTTATATATGTTTTATACCCGTGCAAAGCCGAGGTGGGTCGCTAGTTAAGTATAAATAACTAAATTACAGACAGCTACTAAGATTACATAGGTACGTTGTGTGTTTAGTCTTGCGAAGATCTAACTCGCTGACAAATGAGTCAAGGATCGTGATGAAAAGTAGCCTATGTGAACCATAATTTATTTTTATATAAATAGCTTTGGGTTCTCCTGATGTACTGCATCGTTAGAAAATAATCTATATCTCTGCAGTCTGCCAAAATGGGCCCGTTATATGTGAATCAATTAAATCCTGACAGACGCGCGCCCATTTGATGGATGCGATAGTTGTTAACTAGCTTTATATTGATGCGATGGATCTACGCAATACGCGAAACACTATTTCTATCCAACGCATGAGTTACATCTGGATAAATTTACGAGTGCACTGACGTTAACAGAAACTATACCATGGGCTTAGTAATACACATTACATAATATACACTTCAGTAAAATAGTTTCGTAGCATCTAATAGGAAATGGATATTTCATATCATTACATATTGTACAAAGCACATAATACAAAGTCAGATTTATATAGCATATTAACCGGATCTTTAGATATTTAACTACAACTTTTCAAAATCGAACTATTTAAATATTTTTTCTTACATATTATAATATAAGAAAAAATATATTGTACACACACAGTAAATAAGACGACGCGGTTAACGTACAGTCATCCCCTGCGAAGCCGAGTAGGCAGGTATAAATTATTTATTAATAAATCCTACACATCATAAAAAATTATATTTAAATTACAATTATATGTTATACTCTCCTGCAACTTATTATATGATGACTATGTATATCATAATAATCCTTCTAGGCAAGTGGAAGTAGGCATTCAAGCACCTGTGCTTTCCAAAGCAGCACCTACGAGCTATAGGTAAGGATTGAATAAATGCGAAATGTGAAATTCGCAACAAATGCGTACGCGCATAAAAATTATACGCTTATGTTGACTTGCTAACTTTGGCTACTATGAAGTTATTCGGTAACAAATTTGATAATGAGAATAATATTTTAGTAGGATTAAAATAATCTATTTTTAAATTTCCTTCATGAACTCATGGTAGGCACGCAGAACGAATGTCAAGGGGATGAAAAATGTTTTCGCGACAGTAGCATCGCGCTGCATCGTATCGGAGCCTTCCGCAGTGTCAATGAGACTGATTGCATGCTGTACCGCAAATCGATGCGCATTTTAAACAGAACTGCTTGTAGTTAATCAAAACCTGCCTTGTTCTTGTATATTTTTAATACAAAAACATAAATTATCTTACTAACAAAATAAATACCTACGTAACAAACGATTTGAAAAACATTCAGGCAATTATTTCTGTTTATTTAGGTTGGGTTGTGTAAAACGGCCTGTAAACGTAAGAAATAACGATGATACGAGATATTTAACATTGCTCAAATAACAAGCAATCCTGATGTTAAATTACAAATTGTTCGATTCAGGGATAGCTAAGTCAACAATTAAATGTATGGATACGAAATTTGTAACAAACCAGACTAATTTACAGTCTCAACACCGTTAAACTGTTGTCTGTTCGAGAAATTCGAGAATACAGTCGACTTAAATAAGACTGCACTTACCGAGCCCACACTTACGTGCTATAATATACCCGTAAAATGGCGTCGAATGAGAGTGCACTGCAATTGGTGCATTCCCATTGAGGGTTCCAGTAATCACGAGGCGGCGAGCACAAATGATCGGTCGCTGGGCGCTAGTTGCGGGTAATGAAATACGGTCCACGACGCTGGCTTGCTAAATCTTGCCAACTACCAGTGGCGTATTTTCAAATATTAGCACCCTGGACATGGTACCTCTTATGACAAAATAAGATTAATGTATACAATATAAGAAGTAACCATATTTCAGTCACCAAGATAAATCTGTTCTGTGTGATCTGATCAAATATTTTATGACAATTGTGTTACGTTTTTATATTTCTAGAATACTTACCTCTTTCTGTGATTGCGTTACCTGTATAATAAAATTACTGCTTAAAATTCTAAAGTATCCATCGATAATAAGATATGAGTTAATCACATAATAAAAAATTAATATTTAGGTAACTATTGTTTACTATAAAGAATTTTACTAAAAATTTCATGATTAGGTCAAAAAAAATTCATAATATTTACTAATAATTATTGTTTACAAATTAGTTAAATTCAGGAAATCCTCAATCTATACAAATACATCACCCCCTTTCTCACCCTGGGCCATGGCCTTCTCGGCCGGCGGCAAATACGCCACTGTCAGTAACAAGTTTAGCTTCCCGTACACCCAGTCAACCGAGATTATCTCTTTAAAATGACCTACAGTTAAAAACTTCACTGAAAAATATTATTAATGCCACCGCTTTCGATTTATTGTTCTGAGTGTTTCGTCGTTTAATTTTGACGACATTTTTATGAAGTCGCAACTAAGCAAATTCGAAAAGGCGTAAAGAGGGTGCAAGATTTTATGGGCTTTTTGTATCTACAGTTCCTCATTGAGGGAAATTAGGCAATAAATATACGTTATTATGACTAAAATGAGAAAACGATCAACAAAATCTTTACTATAAGTCCTACTGAGAAAGAGAAAAGTCAATAATTGAAATAAATGGTCCGTGATATGATGATAAGATGTACTTACCCTAAATTTGATTGATTTACTAACACTTAGTTGTACATAAAAATACAATGTACTACATTTAAGAAATATAGAATTTGTTGTGTTCAAGGGAAGACACTAATACACTAACACACACAAAACACTAATCACACAATACACTAACCAATCACACAATCACTAATTTTCACAATTACATCATTGCAATCCGTGTTAGAAAAACCCTTATAAAATTTGAGAAAAACATTTAGTGTTTAAGTACAAAATTACAAACCTTTAAGATTACTTATTTTTTATTTATTAAATAAGTAATCTTATAACAATAAATAAAATTATAATACTGAAACCAATAATAAACATATTATATAATACTGAATAAACACACATAAATAAAATATTGAGCATTTTAAAGCGAAGATGCTGAGATTTACTTTATTACGGTCAACGCAACGAATGTGAGATTCTGTAATTTATTATAAGAGCTATCCGGCACAGAATCTAGAGAGCACCGTAAGTTAGATGATCCATGATACATGAGCGGTGGCGACTTCAGAAATACTTTAACACCTCTTTATATTTTCTTAAATATAATGAAAAATTTATTTATGTGTATTGTAACTACAGAAGTTCTAAGATCTACATTCAAGAACCTACGACAAATGAGCTATGGTAACGGCTGATTAACGAATAATGTATGTTAATATCTCAATATGAATGGGCGTTCCACAGTAATTATGAACTGTTTACGAAACAATACGTCGTGGATTCTTTAATATCTATACTCTTCAAGTCAAATTATCTTATAACTGTGTTGCTAATATTGTCTATGTCACTATCTTAAAAAGGAAACTAACGTAAGCGTATAATGTACTCAATTGCAAAATATCTCTGTGGGTGGACAAATTGGTGCTGAGTCAGGAACACGGGCCAAGACTGGTTTAGTTAATTTAACAATTACTTCGCCGTGTACTACAAGTAATATCTGCTTATACTCCAATTATATAAAAAGATAAAGTTTGTTTGAAGAGAATAATCTCCGCATCCACCGATACAATTTTAAAACTAATAGTAATACCTTCTATACTCGTATGGCAAATAAATCTAAATAATTTAGGACCACGTGAAACATTAGGTACTTTTTATAATAATCGGTAAGAACTTGTTTTAATAAGAAGAGAAAAAAATACATTTCTAAATTCCAACAGTTTTAAATGCTTTGTTATTAAATTATTTTTTCATATTCTTATTTTAAAAGAGTGTATTTTTTGTGTATAACTGTAGATACAGTTTACACAAAAAATACACTTGAGTTTAGTCGTGTCTTAGTTGGTTACGCGTCGACTTGTTTGTCGTGTGGAACTCGAAATTTTCAGAGAAATAAATTTCAGTTTAGTACTGAAGGCTGTTCAGCTACTTGTGTATAATAAATCAGTACAACAGACGAAGAAATATCTGCTGCATGCCAAGGGGTAACTAGAGTTGACTTTCATTCGTAGAATTAAGAATTGACCTTTATTACAAGTTCAACCGTAGAAAGTCGAAATTAGAATTGCGTTTACTAATGCCTATACATCGATAACTTGTGTCATTAGACAGCAAGTATCGAACTCCTTAAGAAAAGGAGTTCAGGCACGTGCCTAAGCAGATGTGCGAACAAGATATCGGGTTAAGTTGCTAACTTTTCACATTTCCAACAGCAATGTGGGCCTTGTCACACGTCGTGAATTACTTATCGTCTAAACAGAAATAACGAGTTGCATTCCCACTTCCCATCTGTTGCGACCTAGTTATATGAATTTGAAAATTTCCCTTTATGTGTGGAAATTACTTTCATCTGTTTGTATTTTATTTGTTATTTGGTTGCATATTTCTCGTATGCAATAAATCAAAAAAATAACACATTATGTCAATTCAACGCTTGGAGAAAGATCATTGATGTATTAATCAATTTTAATGCAAAACTATATTTAACGTAAGAATAAATAAAAAATCGTATAAATTAATTAACTAGAAGAGTTATAAAGGATAAAAATATTCGGTTTGGAATATATAAAGGGTAGATTACCTTAACGAATAAATGAATTACTTCGGCCACCAAAGTCCTACATAAATAAAATAATAGAGAATAATAATTTAAATTATTGTTTTCAATGTCCAATGAAAATGTAAAAATAGTATAGCAGATATGAAACTTCTCTGATTCGGCCGCGTACTAGAATAGATATGATCCCTTACATATAAACGGTACTGAACTAAGATCTTTGCTCAAAATATGTTGTCTCGTTTTTGCAACAACAATTGTACCTACGTCAGTGACAGAGCGACGCTTGTACATACAGTATTCTAACTGAATAGTGATTTTTCTAAAGTATGGCTTGCATACAACCATACAAATATAATATATGGGAAAATTACTGCTTTTATATCTCATAAAGACGTCTTAAATATTTTCTAAAAAGAGGAAGCAGAAATCAGTTGATAAAAATTTAAGTATTTGTATAAATAGTAAATACCCTAGGGAACGAATTAATTGCGCGGTTAAAGTTGTACTATGTGGACAATTTAGTTTGTTTGCGGTAAGCATCGCGGTGAAGAGTAATACGTAGTTTGCTACGCTTTGCAATTCGCATTAACGAACTTACGCTACTTGTCCCGTGTGCTGTTGTGGTCACTTTAGCCCTAAGTTCACAGACTTTTAACCGCCATTTTACGTTTAATTTAGTCTACAACTGGAGTATTCTTTAACAGACCGTTACATTGTCGGCGATTGTTGCTTATAATATTTTCACTTTTCTTCGTGACTGCATTAGATTTATATACACAAATCGACCGAAATAAGACAAGCCATAGTATTTTACTGCCTATACAAAGGGGATGGAAGATATAACTTTTGTATGACTAGTATAAACGCTAAAGTAGGATAAATCTATATTATATTAGCTACATGATTTGCAACATTATCGATTATTGTCAGTTTATTGATAAATTACTGGGTAATTATTTTACGAAGCTTATTTATAAAACAAGCGTCTAAGATTAAGAGTTAAAATATTGGCTTAGATATACGTAGGCAAATTTAAGATTGTATACCTAGGTGTAAAGTCTTGGTTTTTATTGTTTATGATTAAATTTGGTCCGATGTCAAATTTTGTTATATGGGTGCGTTACATACATGGTCGATCTCCGTTTCGTCCGTCGTTTTTATTTCAAAAGAAAACTTTTGATGTCAAAAGACCAACAAGGATTATTACACAATATTACTAAGGATTTGCACATCGTTATTTTAATAATTTAAACATTAATATAGTCTACCACGTTTTATAGTAGAAATAAAATAAGTAATTCATCGTTCTGACATATTATATTATCTTGATACATCGAAAAATTTCACGACGTGCTTTAGATTTTACGAGGGTCTCAACCGACATAACATAAAAGGAACGAAAAGGTTACTTAGTAGCTTTTCGAAATCGAAACTTTTCCGGCATAGAAAATACCAAAAATATATTCTAAGAATACTGACTTTGTTTAACGGCTAACTAAATGACACAAACACGCACTACAATACTACTTTGATATTTGATGACATAAAGATATACGTGGCATATAGAAACATTTCTGCGTTGCATTGATCATTATCTTTACAGACACTTTCCTATGAAGGAAATGATCCGTGAAACTTACTTCGGTGATTAGCCCTCTGTGCCTTTTTTATTTCCACGCAATTGTATGCAAGGCCTTCAGTATCTTTACGTCAAAAGCATCAATCAAAGCAATAACATAAGTACGTATAGAAAAACAAAATAATTTAAGAATTAATAATTTCAAAGAGACTAATCGATTGCGAACAAAAATATAATCACACGCTCAATGTTCATCTGTTTTTAACGAGTTTTTTAAATATTTTGTAAAGAAAAACGTGAAAGTGGGTCGTTATGAAGTCTGTAATTTTGGGTTTAAGTACTCGAAACACGCTAAATGGGCATCAGAATGTTAAATGAAAGTACTTAGACTTTACTTTTATTGATTTTAGTACATTAAAGTTTTACTAATGAGGTATAAATTGCGAATGAATTTTCTTATGCAGAGACTGCATAAGTATTTATTTTTATTTATACAATATTAATATATTATGTAATTTTTTTTACGCTAGCAAGGCCCAGGAAGTATCGAATGAGTTCTTATAATGAAGGACAGAAAACAAAAGGTGTGAACCAACAATCGGAATGTATGTCCTTACCTCAATTAATTAATATTCAAATAGTTAACGCGAAACAATCTACGATTGACGAATTGCATATGAATTCTCTATGGATTTGTTGGTTATGCATACACTTTACAGTATTGTATGATGCATTATATGGGACCTAAACTGCTTATTGTTACATGGTTTTTATATTCAGGTTGCATGTTTTGAGGTTGCAACGACATATCTCTCTCTATATATTGTATACTCTCTATATTATATTATCTCTAAACTCTTTTATATATTCATCATCACCTATAATCTATGAATTTAATGAACTAGATGTACCACAACTGTGCTCGCGTGGCATTTAAGACGTAGTCTGTATTAGTAACTATTTATTTCTAAATAAAAGCTTCTATTTATAACATGAACTGTCAAACTCCAGAAAATTTTCACTCAAAACCGGTCTCGCCATTTTGTTTATTCAAAATAAAGAGACAAATTGGTAGATAGAGACGACATATTTCCATTCGTATTAAAATGTAGAATAATTTAATTTTAAAATAGGTACACACGTACCACATCTTTCTGGTACGAATTTCATTGTCTATTGCTCTTTTTGTGGGTATTTTAGCCATTAGAAAGGAGGTCCATAAATCTTAAGAACCACATCTCATACGGTTATCATGTAATGACCTACTTGCGTTGATTTGTTCAAATTGCTCATTCTCAGTGCTACATTTATATGACCTACTTACTTGATCTTAAAGATTGATTTATACCTTGATAGTTCTTACCTTGACGGGTATTTAAGAAAGAAATTGTCAAATTGGGCGTCTATACACACGCCTACATGCGTTTCCGAACAGTTTTTTTAAATACTAACTAAAAACTTACGAAATGTAGTCTGTAGTTTGAAGTTTAAAAAAAATACTCAGTTTTTTGAAAATAATTATAAAGAGAATACTACCGCTTTAAAAAGCCATAATATTATATTTTTTGTATGACTCACATTATGGTAATGCCTATAGCCTTTTTGTGCGATCTTTACAGTTGAATTCTAATAAATTAATGTATCAAATTTGAATTTAAAACATTTTCTTTTTTAACTAACTACTGTTAAAGTTTATGTATTTAAGTATATATAATAGGTGCACCATATAAACAAAATTTTAATATAGATTACATAATGTACAAAAGTAGGTATTTTCCTGTACTCTATGTAATTGTATATTAGCCGTGGATAACACGACTTGAAATCGGTAAATACTTGATGACAAAGCATTTCATTATCTATTGAGATCTCTATTGTTAAGCATTACATAATAGGAGTAGAATAATACATGTAATTTAGAATAATTATAATAATACATATTATTAAACTAATATCATTGAATATGATGTAACCAAACTATGTATACCTACTCATAAAGATAGATATATATGATTATATATAGTACTCATTTTATACAAATAATCTTATGTGGTATTAGTATGTAATATAAGACATCCCATTAAATATAAATGTGAGAGTTTGTGAGGAGGTTTGGATGTTTATAATTGAATCACGCTTAAGCGGCCGAACAGATTTGAATGAAATTTGGCACGCAAATAGAATATGCTCTGGTTTAACATATAGGGTAGTGTTTTCATATACAACGCTTTATAGCGGTAGCGTGTTCCTGTGAGATAATTTAGGAATAAGAGTATTCTATAGGATGTATAACATCACGTTACGACGAAATTAACGGGGCACAACTAACACAGAATAAGATCTATAATATAAACTTTAAAAAAAAAATCATAATAATTGTGGCTAAGTGGCTACGCCTCCGACGTTTAATGCCTATTATAACGTCCTATAAGGTCCTGCGTTTGAACACCAGGGAAATAATTTCAGGCTGGTAGTCACAGTCCACAGAGGACTGACCACTCAGTAAAACAAATGCAGAAATGTAGATACATTGCCGCATGCATAGGTGTTAATGTTAATGTTACAGCAAGTTACAGCAAGCTACAGCTGTAATAAAATAACCAAATAAATTTAGGATTAAAGATGTATGTAGACTATGAAATAATATTTATTATGGTAATTAGTGATACCGATTTTAATGTTAAGGGCCATGGGAATGTTATCGTAAATTCTCTGAACAGAAATAGTGGACAATAAAGGTTAAAATGTAATCTGGTCGTCGAGTTTGAACAATGCACTTGGGACTAGAAATGGCGGTAATTGCCAATGTTATTTTTACCCCTTTCTCAGTAACTGACCGGTCTAAATTATACAAAACGGTACCGAGAATCACTAGGGTTAAGTAATTAGTCTCCATTATAAATTTAATAGCGAAATTAGAAACCCAATAGCATTTTCTTTTGTTTATGCTAAGCCACTCGTCACTTATAAGTGTCAAACAAATGTCTATGGTCACATTTCATCGCATTAAGTTCATATTGCAAACGCCTTGATGAGCTGTGTTTAAGTGCGAGGCAATCGCGTTGTGCCGGAGAATTTGCGGAAATGCCCGGAATATTCGCGTACTCGGAAACTGTGATAACGGTGTAGAGATGAGAATACAGCTAGTCAACCTCATTGTAGGGAAATCGTGGGCTTTCAAGCTTGCTAAACAACGAAATAATTCGATGTACTTACTCTAAAGTCAAGGGCAATAAATAAAAAACTATAAAGCTTAGTCATTTTTATATGAATCACAGTTAACCACGGAATACCGTCGCGTTTGAATCAGCAAATCTGTCTCCTAGTAACGTAACGTGGCAACATGGGCGGATGTCGCGACACTGACTCAACTTAGGCTCTACTTTCATAAATACGTCGAAATTTCTTAATATTTTTTGCAAAGAATAAGAACTCATTACTTATAACTTTCCTTTATCCTGTAACTCGTTTTCATGAAAACATTACAAGCCACTACTAAAAAGATATTTTTTTTTTCTTAACAAAAATCTCGTAGCCTCGTTACTGACCACATTTTTTTCTTTTTTATGATCGTACCAAGCTGCATCGAAAAGTTATTGAAGATAACAAGCTAGTTTTTACAATTATCTCAAAGGAAACCAATGAAGCGTGTATTATTATTGGTTCAAAAGATTTTAGGAAAATGTTCAATGAATCGGCTATTGGAGAGATTAAATGGAGACGTGGGCTTATTAAATATTGTATTTGAATACGGCTTTCCTGTTACCAAATTACTTTCTTTGATTCGGAGATAAGTATTAATAAACAGGAGTAAGGCTTTTTACACGATACACATTATTATACTTATTGTAAATACAAGATATTACAGTTTCTTATATAGAGTTTAATAATGCGATAGGCGGAGGTTGGATAGGCACAGAAGGTTTGTTCTTCTTGCCTGTAAAGAAAATGATCAGTGAACCAGACATCCTCAAATGCCGGCAATACAATTGTAGGTGCCCATGGGCAGCACTTAACATTAGATCAGCCTCCACTAGAATTATATTTCCTATATTATTACTTATACATTGACAATCATAATTTTTTATAACTATAGACATAAGGTATACAAAACCACATTTTCTGAGAATTTATGAGATTTCAAGCATCACAAATTCCGTTCTATTTAATTATTTTATGGTAGATAATTAACTTTAAATCCGTGGCAAAATCTGTGTGAAATTAGTGTACTGGCCATTGACCAACCGATCGTTTCGTGAATTATTATCACGACATTTAATTTTCAAAACGGTTTGTCAATCTCATTGCAGTCTTCCTCACGATTTTATTTCACACCAACTTTCATTTGTGCCTTCTCTTGCACTGAACGTGAAATGCTCATAAAAAAATATTAGGTATTGTCAGTTGTAGTACAGTAATAAGCCTATTAAATATTTTTGTCGTAAAATGGTTGTAGTCTGTAGTTTAATTATACGCTGTGTAGTACTTACATATGACTTTTTCCCGGTAAAGCAATTACGAAGAATATCTCGGTATGTTCTCATTAAACTGCATTCATAATTCGCAAGTAATATTTCCTGTCGCTCTCAAGGTCTTTAAGTTCATATTTATTTTATGATTACGACTGTACTCATACCGAGATTGATAAAATTAAAATAAATGTTTTTTTATGTGGTATGTAATCAGGGTGTAATTGAAATGTGAAACAAAAATTTATTTTGAGCGGTCTACGATTATGAATCCGTAATATCCGTTAGGAATTGAATTTACTTTTATAGATTGATGGTCTATATTCAACTGTCATGTTATCCTACCAGTTCCTAAAGCCATTTTTTAAGACTTAGTGTTCAGGATTGACGAATACTCGATTTTCAGTGCTTTATTTGTATGATCCATAGCTAAAATTAATAAACGTGCCCATAATAATTAAACACTGATCTAATGCCGAATTATTGTGTAAAATTTCATTGTAAACTACTTGAAAATTCAACTTCAGCTGGCAAGCTAGTTCTAAATGTTTTTATCAAAGGTAATATGCTTCTGTAATTCTTTAGTTAAAATCTTCATTCAACACGAGAAAATTATAGAAAATTACATTTAAATTTAGCATTTACACAGCAAATGCGATTATGCTAAATTTTATTCGAGTTTGAATGAAGTTGGAATATGGTCTATAATCAAGTTGTACTTTACGTAAGGCGACAGTCGGGGCTTGCGACCTCTGCTGACACGGAAGCTTCGTCCACCATAGCTCCCATTCCTATGTAAATCCACTAAAGCGTCCAACAGATAATACCAATTTGCATATCCCGTTGCAAGTCTCTCTTTTGTCTGTTTCCTGGCGATGTAAAATTGGCATATCTTGCACAGCCATATGAATGACAATCGAAATAGACAATGGGTTATTGAACACAGCAATTTGGCATTCATTGTGGGTTGAGGAAGGCGGGTAGCGGTAGAAGATGTGTACGTACGGAATGTGAGGTGAATAATTTAGGCGCCTGGCACAGATAAGATACAAAGCGATATCAATCACATTGATATTCAGTTGAGTTCGTTTTTATGGGGTAATTAACGAGGGTTATTTTATTTGGGTCCTGATTGAGCGAGACAAGTCTCAAACGGATTTACGTAATTCCTTTAATAGGTTAGTTATTATATCGAGATAAAAGTTTAATTTGTTTTATTCTCTTTTAACGCTTTACAGATAAAGTCAGATTATGAAGTAATCTTCTATTAAAGTAACTTAATTTTTACTTTTTTATTAACTAATCTTTCGTTTAAATTTGTTTCCTCTTTAAACGTATTTATGACAAAAATACAATGTTTTTACGTGCTGTTCTATTCGACGCACTTTTGGGTGAACAGATCTTCCTAAATTGTATCTAAGAACCACCTCGATCACGTGAGCATTGAAATAAAAAATCCGTATCAAAATCGGTCTATTGAATGAGGAACTTGGATACCACAGAAAGACACACAGGAAGACAGGTGAAATTTATAATACTCCTCTTTTTGCGGTGTTAAAATATATCATGTTATTTTACTAGGATCTACCCATTTTCATAATTCATCCAAAGCAGTACTGTAGTTTAAGCCAAAGTCTTAAAATTATTGTTAGGACAACTCCTTAGACATAAGTGATAATGAAATGTATTAATAATATTTATAGTAGTTTTTATACAATAAAAATATGTAAGTACAAAAATATAAGTTGAATTAATTAATGCTAACAAGGTATGCTGTCAATTCTACTTGGTCAAGGTACTAAACTTGAACTAAAATCAGAGTTTTTTCACGGATGCACCAGAACGACTCATTAAGTCTTCTTAAGGCAGTGACCAAACCCGTCTTGTGGTTACATTGAATCAATTATATCGGCTAAGCACCAACATCCGTCGACTTTGTGATCCAGTTTTTTGTTCATGTGCCCATAGGGCATAGTCTGTTATCTATAAGGGTTTAGAAGTTAAAAATAATTGTTCGCCAAGTTTAGGGGAAAGTCATTTTTCATTTTACAAATCTTACAATAATTTGCTGATTTTTTTACGTTTTCCGATAATTAAATAAGCCGTTTTCATGTATTCCAAAAGCAGAAGCATGACGCCCATAAATTTAGGAAAAGCAAACAATTTTTTTAATAGCTTCAGGAACCTAGAAGTAAGTAAAGTAAGTAAGAAAAACTAATCGCAACAGACTACACGGCCGTAACGCTTTTTCGTGACAGAAAAAATCCAAAAAAAGTTTCACTTCAAAAACAAATAGAATTCACGTCTTCGTCTCCAAGTAATGGTGACAACAATTTTTTTTACTGAAATCGCTTCACCGTTTAAAGCAATAATATAAATTATAACAAAATAACTAAGCTACAAAAAATAAAAATATGCGTATGTGTATACAGTTCCTAAAAGTTGTTATTTTGTTGGAGCATGCAATATTTTATTTCCAAAAGCCGAGTAAATTTAATACGACATTTGCCTGTAGCTACATGTTATTACTATTGACAGAAATTCACGTATTATTCTTACAATTGAATAAAAGTTTCACTTTACGTGGAAATAATGGCTTATCAATAGTAGAAAAGCTGATTTCTCAGCTCCGAGAATTACGTTGGAGATTTTCTATTCAATACCTCAAAGGCAAAGGAATGTATGTGCATGGCTAAAAAAATATTGTTTAAACTAACAAACATAAGAAATATTGTAACGTTAATATTATAATAAGTAATTTTATCTGATCTTTGACTACTACGCTTTGAACGCTAAAGATTAGTTTTATTCAAAATAATGTATGTAAAATAATTAAGTATATTTGGATGAAAATTTCCTTTCACATATAAACGTAGTCTTAGAGATTGAAAGGTATTTTGAAATCTCAATCGCATGCCGAAGGTCAGAGTAATAATATAAGTAATATAAAAACTACCTCTATACAAACGATTGATGCACACTATAATTAATGTTTACTGAGTATACTGAATGTCAAAGCAATTTCATTAGTATCGGTCCGGCCACAGAAACACTATAACGATATTGTTGGCTATTGTCCACAGGCTGTGTAAAACGTGAATTTCAAATTCCAAATTGGATCATTCGCCGTCGATCCACAGATAACTGAAATAACTTTAGTATTGGCCTGAATAGTGGCGACCTTGTTTACATTTCCTGAACCGAACTCAAACAATAAATGAGTATCTGTTTACGTGATGAGATTCATAACGAACGCTTTTATACAACGCTGAATTGAAATAACTGTTCGATGAATCTGTACCGTAATTTGTATCATAAATGTGAAATATCTTTTTTTTATTTCTTCATTACGCTCTAACTGTCGAAGGATTTCAACAAATTTTTGTGTATTAAAAATTATATTAGTCCGGTTTCTGAGAAAACTTTGTTGGAGGAGGCTATTGCATCTTAATAAATAAGAAGGATCTATAAATTAAACTTCATGCCAGAGCTTTTTTTAGGACAAAAGTGAATAAAAACTGATAATCTTAGGATATGATACTATGTATTAAAGTAAGTATAAGGCCAAGATTGGTAGGATTGACTCTTAAGCGACATAATGATTCGTTTCTATAATACAAATACTGTCCAAAATCTCAAAACTTAGGCAACTAAGATAAGGAAACTTTAAAGCGAAGTTCAAATCTTACAAAACCACTCTCAAAGTCTCACCACGACTTTATATTATAGAACACTTTATGTTATATAATGCATCAGGCATGTAAAATTTGCGTCATATAAGTTGGCGAAACTTTTGCCATTTTTGAAATCACAACTTGTTCTTAAAACGTCAGTTAAATTACGAAATTTGAGCTAATATTGCATAATATTTGTTGTTTTGTATGTCAGAATTTAAATTTACGTTTTAGTTTCATAACTTATTGTTAATCTTGTTGATTATGAATTTGAACAAGATTTGAGTTTGTTATATGTCGTACAAAAGTATCGAAAAACTTCAAAACTTAATCGAATTTTTACGTGAACTTTTGGGATATATTTTTAGATAAAACTAATTCACATTATAAGTAAGTAATAGAATGATTCATGAGCTTTCTATATTGCAACGAAAATGTTATTTTATTTGAAGTAGTTCGGAAGCGAGTGACTCAATTCCCTCCGAAGATAAATCACTTTTTTCCACAAACGCTGAGCAACGCAAAAAGTAATTGATACCAACAATTTATTACTGAAAGCTGTAAGCGGCTATTCTGAATAAAAACTTCACGTTGTTGTGGGTTTGCGAATTGTAGCGATTAAAAGTTATGAAATATTTCTTCAAGTACACAAACCATTTCGTTGTGATTTACCCAAAAGTTTAAATTTTTCTTTGAATATCGTTCAAGTTTAAATTGCATCAACAAAGAAATAAGCATTTGCTGCCAGAAAGTCAGTTTAAGTTGCTATGAACTTTATCCAAGGGCGGGTGGCGAAAATCACGCCCGCCCAGTTGTGTGTAAGCCGCCCTAGGGTACTAACGTGTTAAGTTCGTGAGTTCGCGCATCATTTCACTCCTTAAACATAACGTAAAACTATAATTGCAGAGTGATAACGCATTTAAAAAGTTCTAGCTTTGTTTCCTAACGAGTTATGGACGTAAATCATAATTAATTAAAATTATTTTTTAGTGTAATGAGAAACTAGTTGACTTAATTATCTGAACCGTAACTTAATGATTATAATCTTTAAATAATTTTTTTTAGTTTAATTAAGCACTTTATGGAATTAGTTCGAAGGTGAGTACATAAAATCTACTTTTCTTTGATAATTTATTATTTATTGCTCATATATATACTTGGTAAATGTTCAATATATTATTTATTTTATTAATGGAATATAATCTGTTCTTTTTAAGCTTCATTTTCGTATTCTGATTATTTATTGAAAAGAAAGAGCTTTTTTCACTCGGCCTTCACTTTTAGTCTCTTTTAATTTTAACTCCTAGTTGTAATAAATAATAATATTCATTACTGACTAATGTATTTTAAAACCTGAATTATTTTTCAATTTATTTCATATTCCCAGATACTCTCAATCTGACTTACAATTTATCAAAATTGTTTAAGCCGTTAAGTTGACGATATACATATATTCTCTCTCCATTTGAGCTCGCCGCAAAACACAGTCACATTTTATCGAATTTTAATCTACCTTTAAAATAAAATTGCAAGAATGGCTAACTCAGTATGGCAAATATTAGTAAATCAGCCACATCGTACCGTATTCAGTGGTCAGCTTCTCGAAGTGCTGAGTCCACTCTCAAGACTCAAGAGCCGTGGGAAAACAAACAACCCTCGTTAACGACTATTTTTCTCTGGCTGAAACGCCAATTGACAAAGTATGTGGACGTTCCTGTAATGTTTTATATCACGTCCTGAGATGAACGCAAGAAAGGTCAAGCCCTTGACCTTGAATCTCACTTGTTAAGGCCTTCTTATAGTTTAGAAACGTCACGAAAATTTAAAAATAGGCTATTTATAAAAGTTAATTGCTAAATTTTCACTTCGGCTAAAACAAAGAACAAAAAATCCCTCTTTGAAAATTTCATTTAAATCAACGATAAACTTTCAATGAATAATATGACTTTATAACTTCATGTTTAATCTTATTCGCGCAATTTATACGTACATGTATATATATATATATACATGTACGTACTTGTATATACAAAGCTTCAAGTAAGAAAACATTGTATGTGTACTTAGGATTATGGTCATCAAACATCCTTTAAAAATTCTCACGTAATTTTTTTTCTCACGTAAATTTTTTTTCTCACGTAAATTAGTGTATGTGAATAATTACAATATCAAGATAATATCTTTTCGAAATAGATAATTATGTCCTTGAATGAATTAAAAATAATGTCATTCTTTTTTCAAAATATTGAATTGAAGAAAATTTATTTCAACAAAACTGTTGAAAATCCATAGACCTGAAAGTATTGCCTGATTTATCCCTTCTACGGAATAAAAACCTTGAATAGTAAGCCTATAAGGTTGTTGTAGACAGGGCTGTTTTAGCCACTTATAACGAAGGTAAACTGAGTTTGCTTAAACGATAAAAATCGGCTATTACGATAAACTCAGAACAATCACAACGTACGCAGCGTTTAGAATCTAGATTTTGATTTTACAGACTTAGTTAAACTAAACAGTCCGTAACTGATTTTATTTTATAGGTTTATATTGTTTAAACTCGTCACCAGGTGTGACATAAAATTAAGTTGTCAGGAAAATAATACTTCTTTTTCATGTTACATATAAAGATTAATCCAACTTGAGTTTTAAAAAAAAGTATTTATGAAAAGCCTTGTAAATAAAACGACAACAACGGCCCTTACCTAAGCCTATCTACACAATAAAAAAAAGCTTAGCGTTGTCACAGTAATATTTAGTTAAATTGAGAACCTTTTCCTTAAATTAAGCCATAATAATAATTTCGGGCAAGACCCGTTAGGGCTCTGTGTCATTAGACATAGCGCTCTCGCTTATTAGAAAATTTATATTTAGACATTTATTCAAGATATAAAATGTAACTTAAAAGACAAAATAGAGTAAGTAGAATTATAATTAATTAATTAATATATAAGTAGAATATTAATTATAGGTTTAAAATTTAGTTTATGAATCGTGTTTTTGGTTGAATGTTGACTTTACATCGAACTAAATGGCCATTAATGTCTGACTGATTTTTGTTGTTTTTCAATCGAATTTTTTACGAGTTTAATTATACTTAAATCGGTTGAAGCTACCGCCCGTTGGGCCCTCTCCCTATTCTAATAGCCGCATCAACCGTGTCCATTTCCGTTCAGTAACAGTTTCCTTACAAAGCTATAAGCTCCCTACGTAAAGCTCATTTCGACGCTTTTACAAAATAATGTATTTAAGCGTTGAATTAAACGATATAGCTACAGTTTTATCATATTTATATAGAATTCATTTAATATATTTTTATTCATGAAGATGCTGGCAAAATAAAGATTGATTCGCATCTTAGTTTCAATATTTATTTATTACTAAGTCCGACTATCTCTCCCTAGAAATGCTAAAATAATGTAAAATGAATAAGAGTTATTTAATTAACAAGAAAACTATTATTAGAAACAGCCAAGTATTGAGAACTTTTAAAATACTGTCGAAGTTGAATCGAATAAAATATCATTAAAATGAGTAATGCTTTTTGAAGCAAAGCTCAAATTCATAGTAGGGATTTTCCAAAGTATGCTTTAAATGCCAAAAATTTATTTTCCATTCAACCTTGCTACGATGTGTACCAATTTTTTAAGCTGGTTAAGGGTTAGGTTTAATAACCACATGAATTAAGTGTCAACTGTTTACTCCATCTGTCTGTATTGTATGCATGGCTCTGTTTGTTAAGACGTAAAAGTATCAACTTAAACCGGTTCTCTGCCACTTCGAGCACCGGATGAAGAGTATTTCTGTTTCTTTTCGGTTCAGTGATCTGATCAAAGGTGTCGTCTATCCAATAAGACAGAAAGGGACGGATAATTTCTGACGTGCGCACGAAGATGGACGACTCCTACCCGATGCGCCAGCGTCGGTTATCTTATGGGTTCAGTTTAAGTAGCACAACTACAAGGAAAAATTGTAAATTAAATAGTGATGAAGTTTCATTGATGTTTTAAACTAAAATAGAAATCTATTTATCACGTAAGGTGTTAATTAAATTATATTTCGAGATCGACATTAGGTCATAGCACTTCGACTTTTTGATGCAAATCGAACCTACAACTAAGCTAACATATAACTTATAAAATTTATTTTTGCTATGGAAATCATTAAGTTGTTGATCCTATGAAAAAATATGAAGTTGATAAATGTTACTGAATTGCATTGGCCGACCTGGTAATGCTTATCGTTATATCCACCTGGTTTATTCTAATTATTCAAATTCATTTACAAATAACACAGAGTCGTAAAATTACATCATAGATTACGTAAAGATGCTGAGTAAATCACAAGCCATCGGACTATGACTTCAAATTTCAACAGTTTTCTAATTAAAAAATGCACCTAGCTTTGCGACACAGACTTCTATGTATACGCTGTAGGCGACTAGAAAATTAAGTTGATTGGACTCCACCTTCTGGTTTCACGTTCAATGTTAAAGTCGTGTATGGCGTGCAGCCTTTACCAATTCGAGGTTATATTTCACGCCATTGATTCACATGCCAACAACTTTATAGCTTTACCACCTTATAAGTACTTCATCTGTCTAGAATTAGAATGACGCTTTAAGAGTTTAAGCCCATAAGTTTATTAACCAAGATCTATTCTTCCAAAAGATATATGTGCAAGCTTAAGAAAAGACTAAATATTAATTAATGTTATAAATGAATTGATCTTATAAATCCGAAAGTAACCCTCTCTGCTCCAATCTGTGTTGCTGACGCGATTTTTATGAAATTTGTAAAGGAGATAGTTTACAATTGAAGATTAGTATGTTATTATACAGGAAAGTTAAAAAGACGAACGTGAATGGTGGGACTTTGTTTAGGTCCTACACCATAGGAAATCAATCATTTTAAATCGAAGGTATTTCTGAATACGCTTCGACGAGGTCCCAATCACATCCCTCGGCAAGCCATGGATTGGAACCCGCAGGGACGTAGAAAGCGAGGCCGTCCAAAGCAGTCTTGGAGGCGAACTATCCTGTCGGAGGTGCAGGACATCGGGATGACGTGAGCGAGGCCAAACGCGTGGATGGACAGGACAAGATGGCGGAGCACAATGGACGCCCTTTGCCCCGCCTAGGGGTCGTAGGACTATATATATATCTGAAGCCTCGAAAACAAAATAATATGCTATTCAATCTACTCGTACATAAAGAGCATCGCGAGAAAAACCTTGAACAGTAAGTTCTTGAGACTTCATGTTCGACTTAAAATTTTCTAACCTGTCGAAATGTTAATTAGCTGGACATTAACCAATTTTAGTCTGAGCTATTGATCAATATCAAGTGATTTATATTTTATATCATAACTAGTGACAGCTATTGCAGCACGATGTTGCAGAAGTTCTGGAAAAATGCAACATTTATTGGATTTATTAAGAATAATTTAAATTTATAGTTTTTTGTTGATACCATAAAACAAAAAAATACAATAAAAGAGTTTCTAATGGCTTCTATTGCTTTTATAAAGACTAGAAAATACAAACAACTAATGCTTACCACGTGTTAAGTTTACTTCAATATTTAACGTCAGAAAATAAGTTACTATTTTGTAATGTGTATGGATAGAGAACTAGGTTAGATATTTAAACTTTGGCTAATTCCATTGGTTTAAAGTTACGATAGTAGGCCAAGAGAGCACGAGGAAGATGCGCTGTGACCCGCCAAGACCCCACCTTGCCATCTTGACATTTACAATACAACCTTAACTATCTCGAATATATACGATTGATCAATCCAATCAATTACACTTTCCTAAATTGCGTAATAAGCGTTTATAACATTATGTAAATTCTTAATATGCAATCATTTACGCTTGGCGCTATTTTGAAACAATAATGCTATAAATTTTCACGTTAATAAAATACATAAGTTCGTACGATTCTTAAGGTACTTTATGTAATTTAGGCTGTATTTTTTACCGATAGTTAACGCAATCTACTAATATAATAAAGTGTATGTTTGTCATTAGTGTTACTACATAGTTAAATAAGTAACTTGCTACATTGATATTAAAAAGTCTAAGCTGTCTTTAAAAATATATTTTTAAACATCTACGAAGTAATCTTACTAGATTAGATAATGGAAATATTTCTAAGATTGTGATAAATATGCGTTACATTGGGTGCAATTGTAATCTTTTAAATGTGTGATAATCGCATAGATAAAACGAATAGAAAATAAATTTTGGACATTCTTGCAGCCAGGAGAGAAATTTACATCTAAGCTGAGACGTTGCCCGTTGTATAAATTCGTTGCATACTCTGACATTTAAGTACTCACTGTCCGTGAAATGCAACACATTTTGTTCATGCGGCACTTGTAAATGTCAATGGGATTCGCGACTGCACTAGAGACACATTCGGGTAACTGTTATTCCGTGGCCCTTAATTTTTCACAGAAATATATACAACTACATAAATTATAATATTAGTAGCTAATTGTATATTTGACCGTCTCACTGGCCTAGTGGTAAGCGCGTAAGCCTTACAACTACAAAGAGGTCCTTTTGATTCCCGGCAGAGATAAAAAAACTCGGTCTGGCAGGTCATAGAAGGCTGATCAGCTACTTGCCCCTAAAGAAAAAATCGATCAGTGAAACATTTGCCCCATAGCCCACTAGGGAACTTCACACATTGTATATTTAGTGTTTCCGTTTAATTACTTAGGTTAAATTGTTTTTAAATGACAATGAAAAAAAAATTGGTGAATTTGTTTTGTATATCAATAAGATTTTTTAAATTTCATTTATTAATATTAGATGTAAAAAAACGCACATTTAAATATTTTTCTTACCATATTTTCAGTCAGGCTGTTCACCTTACTTGGAAAAATAAAATAAGAGCATATAAAAGAAATATGAAGAAGCTGAACATAACAGTGATAAAAGATTTGTGAACACGATTCTTATGCATTAATGATAGGTGCACGGTGTACGTATATCAGAAATCTGACCTCACGCCAAACAGCATCTTGGGACGTGACGATATAATAACGACTTGCACATTGCAGTTTCAAATTCATGTAGATTGTAGATAGAACTCCGCAAGATAAGTACCTACTACATTTTAGAAATTGGGACGCTGTGGGACGCTTCCTACAAAATCCTAGTATAAATGGAATCCCAAATCGCAATATTTTATGTATCAGCTTTGGTTTTCCAAGTGTCGTCTCGACTTTGTTTATATATCTAGACTTTTTATTTAGCATATATATAAGTATATGTATGTAATAACTATCTTAATATATATAAATTACGTGTCACGTTGTTTGTCCGCGATGGACTCCTAAACTACTTAACCGATTTTAATCAAATTTGTACACCGTGTGCAGTTTGATCCAACTTGAAAGATAGGATAGCTTACATCTTAATTTTTAGTCGCAATATTATTTTATTGCAAATTCGTTTCCTCATACATTTTCTATGGAATGACGTTTTAGGTAACACATTATTCGGCACTCTGCAGCGATTCGAAGTTCGCGGGGTCCACTTCTTTACTTATATAAATAAGCTCAGTTAGGTTTGTCAGACATTTAAAATTCAATGTATTATGCGGATTAGCTGAGCAAGTAAAAAACAAGTTGAAAGATCACCAATTTCATTGTAAAGAAAATTATTAATAACTCAGTATACAATTTGGTTCCACACACGATCATATAAATCTATTTGATCTAATTTACAGGTGAGTAATCCTGTTTTAGCCTGTGTTCCCAGTTGGGTAACAGGGATTAGTTTTTACAAATTAAAAACCTAATTACTCTTCTGATCTCGTTAAATTTCACTCAGTAGATAGACAGTATGAAAATTTTAATATCATTAAAATTCTGTGGTTATTAACTAGTTGTAAATTATTAGTTGTAATATGACGAATGTATGTAATGTATACATTCGTAAATGTATTATCTAACATTGTGTTCCTCCGACTATTTTATTTATTATTAAATTTAACGCATACGATTATGTATTTATTTTTTAGAATGATACTTTAACTACAATAACTTGTCTTTGTAGAATAAGGATGTTATATAGTTCTGAAAAATATGAAATATAATATCTTATATATAAAATTCTCGTGTCACAATGTTAGTTACCTTACTCCTCCGAAACGGCTTTACTGATTTTTACCAAATTTTATATGCATATTCAGTAGGTCTGAGAATCGGCTACTATCTATTTTTCATAAGTGATAAGGGTAGCCCACCCCAAAAATTAATATGGCAAAACAACGTTTGCCGGGTCAGCTAGTGTTGTTACAAAAATGATGGCGCGTTTATAATTTCGAGGTTACGATCACGCTTACTTGTGTGTGTGTGTATTTTGGTGTGTCAGTAAAATTTTAAACTTTTAATATAAAGATCTATTACAATTCAACTTCTACCTAAAGAAAATTCCTCCAAAATCTTTGAAAACCTTTCAACCTTCTGTCTTATCATTATCAATTAGTGTCATAACATCCAACATTCATAAGAGGTGCAATTATAGTCCAACCGTTATGCATTAGCGAATTACTCGTACTAGGGTCTCAGATGACCCATGTTCTGCGAACATGGTCAGTCATGGTCACACCTTTTAATACGAGAAACATATATACTTTAAATGATAAAGCAATTACAAAAGCGGTTATTGCTTTTCAAAGTAAATAATTAATTATTAATATAATATTCGATTGTCGTGTCTCACAAGTCGCAATAAAAGCAGTTGAACTTGGACTGTACCTTTCTAATATCAACTATAAGATCTATCAATTTGTTGATCGCTGGCATTCCAAGATAACAAAACTTATTAAAACTGTTGTTCATTTACAACAACTTCACAAACGATTCTGATTTTGTTGGTTTTTTGAACCGATTTGCAAAAACATAATTGAAATATAAATATGTACTTTTTTTAATATACATTGAGTTTAGTTCAGTAGATATGTTTTATTTATATTATAAAAATTTTAAGAATTTAGCTTTTGGTTCATTTTAGTTTAATTGGAAGACGTTATAATTACCAAAATCGGTTTCAAACGCTTTAAAAATTTAAAGTTAAACGTTTTGTGGTTTGGGTACGTAAAATTCCAAGAAATATGTATTTTTAAAAACAAATTACACTTCATTTCTAATTATTTAAAGTAATTAAGTAAACAGTTACTTAAAAAGTTATGTATTTAAGTATAAATTTTATTTATTACACTCTGGGTTTAACACTGGTGGTGCACTATACTATGTTTTGGTAGATATTAATGTTCAATGCCATATTAACTTGTACAAGGAAGCCCCAGAAATGTCTCGCCGAATATACAATTGGATATACCTAACAGTTCCAATGGTGAAATTATTATACTGTGCGAAGCTGTAGGTGGATATGAAGTCGTAGAAATCTGACTAAGAAGTACTTCGTCTATGCAGAAATTAAGACAAAGTATTCTATTTTTTTCAAGGTGTTAGCAAAATACCATAGGTGGTTTAGGCTCGAAGCTTAAAAAACTTGTAAGTATAATATAAAATATGTTAATAAATATATGATGATATGCGTTATGACTTGCGTGTTGTCAATTGTTTGAATCTTTATTACTATAGATTATGTTATAATATGGCAAATTGTTTTATTACAAAAACGGAGTAATATATAAATTGTGGGTTTTATAAAAACCCCGTGGCGAGGAGTTTACATCCCAGATACAATCCCAAATACATCCCAATTTTCGTTATTAAATATTATATCCTATTTCATGTTCAAAATATAAATACAGTCTGAAAAATTGAGTTGCGACTTTTACAACTATAACACTTTAGTTATTAATTATTCACATAGTAAAATGAAACCTCTCAATATTTTCTAACATGTCATCTATGTACGAATATTATTAATGCTAATCTAATGATGCACTTTTATAATAAGGGTCCTTTATTTTTCTTTTGTATTCAGCTGCATTATTCCGAAGTCCACTTGTCTTGCAGCCTTTTGTCTTTAAGTCAGGTGTAATACATTAACCAGGGGACATTACAAAGGACGAGAATTATTACTTGACTTTATGGTTAGAAAAGAGGCATTGGCCTTTTATTTGGCACAAGTTTAAAGCTATTAGGAGGAAAACCACTTTATGAACTATTTTAACTGAGACTTTAAACCGTGTAAGTACATTAAAATGTATTTAAAATTCTTACCAGAGCTATGATTATGATTATGAAATATGATTATGTAAAAGATTTTTTAAACAATGTATTATAAATAATATTATGTAAATTATATGGCTGTCATCAGAAATCAATTTAATTACTTGAAAAGTTACTTGTTTTTTAGGTCTTTTTCATAAGACCAGAATATATATCAGAAAATATCATATCCCGCTGGAAAATACGAGTTTAAAAGGGATGGTTTATCTCATTTTATTCTCTAAAATAAACTATCCCGTTTTAAAGTCGAAAAGCCTTAAAAAGTACCTACCTACTTAGTAGTTTTGTAATAAGAAGATGACTTTTTATAAGACGACCAGTTGGCGTAATGGTAGTGCTCCTGGCGTCTGCGCCGATAGGTCCTGGGTTCGAATCCCGTTAGGTGCATTTATTCGTGTGATGAGCACGAATGTTTGTTTCCAAGTCTTGGTTGTGTATAAACTTATATATGTATTTATTGTGGTACTCTCATTTTTTCTGATTATAACACAAGTGCTTCAGCTGCTTGCTTTGGAATCAGAGAAATATATATGAGTTGTCCCAATTATTTTAAGACCCTCTTTGCGAAGCTCTTCTTACAGCTACTACTTTGCACTTAAAACTAGGAAAAAAACGAAAAATCTTCATTAACACAGTATGTTAATTAAGGACCTGTCTCTTGACCTACTTAGAACAATGTGCTTGTCTATAAGCCTACGTATTGCTTGTGCCTAACACAACTTTTCCGCCAACACACTACAAAATATTTTCTTGTTTGGGTGTCATGTAATGAAGTAGGCTTATGTTGATTATGATAATTAATTCATATTAGCTTGGGTGTGGTCTTTTAAAGCTAAAGAGTAACAGAGAAGAAAAAAATATTTACCTCCTAAAATATTACTTAATTAAAGGAAAGATACTGACTTGAATTTACTTTAATAATTAATTAAAATTATCATTATTATATTGACTATAAATACATCACTCAAAACATTCGACGATTCCATAGAATGTATGAAGTGGAACATAAATTTATGTACAAACAGATTATACAAAGTTTTCTTATCATTTAATACGTTTAGTATAATATTAATATTTCAGAACTAATATTTGACCCTACCCAAAATCACGTGTATTTTATTAGATACAAAGTATATTGAAATTTTCAGAATATTATCTTTAAATACAAGTAGAATCGGATTGAATTTTGGAAAATTAAGCATCGAGATAAATATCGAAACAGACATTAAGGTTTCAGGTTGTTTTTGTTGTGGTTTTGAAGGTGTAAAAGGCCACTTTTTGGCTTAGAAATCGCGCGTTCAACGAAAAATAAACACATGTGACATCTCACAAACCCCCATCCTTATGATATTTCGTGGTTTTTTTTCTGAACACCTTCCCCCTTTCGAGCCTCGCGTGATTAATGGACGATCCCCAAATTGTCGCCGGAGAATTGTCTTTTAATTAAAATTAATAACAATAATATAAATATAAAACATACAAAAATTGTTTAATTAACATGACATTATGAAATAATTTAAAAGTAAACAATATTTATTTTATTAAATATTTACGATATTGTACTTAAATAAATTTACAAAAATACAAAAGGTTCATCACAGCCGTTAGGGTGCGTACCCAAAATACTGGCTACATTACCGCGTTGTATTGCTATACTAACGCGTTGGCCGAAATACGAGCTAGCTTTCGGGTTTTCTGTGGTCTCAATTAAGCGCGTCGATATCTCTTTAAACAATCGACGCGGTTTCGGCCTCCATGAACCCAAAGTCTTAACTCCAAAAGGAACGAAAATATAAGAATCCATGAGACTTTCATATTTTCGCCTTTTGTTGCTTTCTGCAATCGATGCCGCGCCCACCAGCAGCCATGGAAGTAGCATGGAGATGCGAAGACGCCAGTGTGTCGACGCAAGTAGCGTCCCACACAAGCGCCTTACCACGACTCCAAGCAACCAGTGTCATACCATCAGGACACCTAGCATCACTGCGTATAATTGTTTAATTTAATTATTAAATTTGTAGAATTTTAATTACTTTTACTTTTTAATACCTATGGTTTACTTGCAGGGTACTTGTTATACTTTTCGGTTTCAATTATGAATATTATTTTAAGTACTGAAGAGTAGGTAATGTAATATTTATATCAGTGCTCGAAGCTTTCTGTCCAATTACGAAACGTGTCTAGCCGCAGTCTAATAAAAGTCACGTAATCACTTACAAGATGGAGTAAATTTCAACTTTATTCACGTACTTCAATGTGCGTTGATTTTGTAATAACCTCAGCAGTTTATTGGCTACAAACAATGTGTTTTGCTTTGAATAACACAAGGTACCTACAGACAGACTACAGAGATTCTTTAGACGTAGCGGTTTTATTTTACACGATTGCTTTTTAAAGGAACTCTAATTCTAATACTTGAATAATCAGAAATCTTATTTAATTATACAATGATGTATCATCGTTTCCTTCGAAACTGATATGAGGATATCTAAGTTTAAAATCTTATAAGAGATTCAATTCTTGATTTAGTGTAACTAGAACTAGTTGCTGGTACTGCTGTGTTGTTACTTATGAATGTATCTCCTATTAAAAATAATTTATACTCAGTTTATTTAATTGTACCATATAAAGAAAGAATTTTTGCTCGTTTCTAGAAGACTAAAGCAGTTTTCAGGTTTTAAGTAGTTGTGAATGCTGTCTAAAAATAATTACCAGAGTTACTGATAGGAGGTTAGTAGTTAAACAAATTTAGTATTATTATTATTATACCAACTAGGACAAAGAGCACTTGCGTGACTTTCTAAGCATGAAAATGGAAACAGAGTGCGACATCCCATGATTTATTAAACCAGCTATAAACGTACCTGGAAAACTTTAATTAAATTATAAAATGACCTTTTGCTTTTGAAGTTAATAACCCGCTTACTTGGGGCTGCTTAGTAAATGGTACTCAGCATTTAATTTACTGTCTTTTTTATAATCGCTGTACATATAAAAATGTATACATTTAATAGTAAAATATAAAATTATCAAGCAAATCATTTTCAAATAAAATAATATACTAAAATAACGTTTAAGTATTTATCAAATCATCAAAGCTTTATGAATGAGACAATAATATGTGGTTATTTTGATATTGTGGATATTATAAGCATGTCATTTTTATGTTGTAGAGAATAAAATGGTGTTTTTAATTTAGTATTTATTTTCTTGCTATTCAACTATAACTGGATTATTCATGGTAGAGGGAAAAATTAAGTAGCAACGAATAAAACTTAATTAAATTCATCCGTAAGATAGCGAACTGAGCAAAATTTACCTTATGATAGGTAGCGAGTTGCTGTTTATAGAAACTACTCTCATCCAATTAAGAGCTAAGATCCAGGCGGCTGGATTGCTTCCAGCGTTTTGTCGTTTTTCTAATTGTCTCATACCTTTTTTATAGAATCGCAATCCTATGACTGCCGTGTGTCTTTGTCTTCCTGATTTAAACCAAGTTAACAGTACAAAAATACGAGAGTATTGGTTTAATTGGTATTTGGTAGAGATAAGAAATGAGAAACATTGTTTATATAACGTTTTAGTGTACTAAGACTTAATCATGTGTCATTATTAACTATTATTACAATCAATTAACAAAAACAAACAAGTATTTCAACCAAAAGGAATTCATGTAAAGCTCATGCTATCCATTATTTACCCTTATATGTAAGGCTTTTACTTCTCGCTAGCGTCATTAAAAAATATTTGTATGAGTTCTTACGGCGCCCTTATCGTTACACGAAATTTGCGCAGCGCAACCTACTTTAGAATATTGCGTATTTGATGGTTTTTTTTTTTAATAGAAAAAATCGATTTGTTGATGGTTTTCAGTGCGGGTGTCATGTTAGGGCGGTACATGGTAACACTGAGTGGAATATGTAAATGAAGTAGAATTGTGATATGTCGTAGTACGTCGTGCGGGGTGTGTCATTGTCAACGGTAGGGTTGTCACCCCCTTGTTCAGGGCTCCCAAAATTACGAGATCCACTTCAAATGCCAGACAGCCTGTTTTTCGTTTTAGGTGAAAATGTTTTGGCAAGTTAGTTATGTTTTGGCAGCTATGTAGTTTGCCACGTGATTCTTATAATTTTTACTTAGTGTTTTTTCCTCAAGCACCCTTTTATGTAATATAGCGTTGCAAATGGTTTCAAAAGTCCTGATGAGGAAAGGACACATTTCTGCGTCAGAATCTTCCATAATGAAATAACAAAGTACATTAACAAAATATGTTTCATTGTTAGTGTTATTTTTTTGGTCTCTTGGTCTTCTCTCTGTAATACAAATAAAATCTTCTTTTATTCTTCGAGTTTTAGATCAATACATTCAAAGAGTTCGGTGTGCACCAAGTTAGCTGAATGATTAATTTACAAAACTATAAATGAAAACGCAAATGTTAAATCGATACCTTTTGGCACTGAACACTAACAACAACTTGAAGATCAAAATCCATTTCATACATTGGATGATAGAAGCTTATTGGAGCGTGTATTGTTCAAACGGTTATGCTTATGGAAGGTATTACAATTTGGCATAATAGCAAGTAATGCGAGCTAGTGGTATGCATTTATCTGCACTCAGAAACCGTTACGGCCCGTGCCGCGTCGTGCCAAATCTCTTCATTAAACTAGTCGAAGGCGCGCCGTTGGCGCTTTATCCCGTTGTTTACATTACTCTGATCTCCGACTACCCGCTTCATCTGTAGCATCCTATTGCCATGACACTGAACTTGCCATTCAAACTTCATCAGCGTAAAATGATATTGACATCGGTTCCTTTACTTACATCGTCGCTTCAAATATATTTAACGCTATCTATATAGAACTGAATATAGAATTGAATTATTGTCTAGACTAACTATTTAATTTATTAATTATAATTAGTAATTTAACAGACAGTTTTAAATTATTTGCCACAAAACTAATTGTTTTTATTGAAAGTAAGTTATATGAATGCAACAAGTGTGTGAATGAATGTATTATATATTTGACGGTAAGATAATTAAAGTGGACTTATTTTAAATTGTTTTATTTCTCGTAAATGTTACGAGTTAACTGTTATATGTATAACATATGAACAATTTATAATGGTGATAGAAATCGACACGGTGCACGGTGGGTCACGTAGGTTTATAAATATTTAATAATACGCAGTGGCTGCTTTAAAAACCATTTATTAATTCTTAACAGGTTAGGAGGTAACTACATATTATTATAACATAAGTATGCAACAACGTACGTCATTGTTATAGAACATACTAGCAACGTAACTCGGCTTTGCACTAGTATTAAAATCATACAATCCACTAATTTACGCAGTGTATCCTACTAAAGCTCAAAGGCTGTGTGTTTTAAGTTTTATATGAAAGCAGAAGCCGTCCGATGACATACCTGATTATTTCATTTAGCATTGGTGGATAAAATTAGTCATATAAATTTTAACAACACTACTTAACACAATCTAGAAACAATTTGAACTAAATAATTTTTTTTCTTCATTATAATCATCAAAAATTTTATATTTCAACCTACACTTAAATTTCTCACAAACGACAGAAACATCTTTGTGATTTATTCAGTCCATTATAAACATTGTTATCTATTAAAATTATGGCAAACACGCTATGGTTAACGATAAACGATGGACAAACAGTTAATTTTTAGTTTATTGTCGGTATATAGACTTGGCGGGGGAGATTTTATAGTGTGTTTACCATAAAGAACATAAAATTAAAGGCTTATCCGTACGCCAGAGGAGTGCGTAAGCTAATTTGGATGCCGTGCGAGGATAGTGTGCGCCGTCACAGGGGCGGCTGCGTGGGGAGCATGCCAATGCGTAATTATATTTAGCGACCATCACGGTTACTACTTGCTGAATTAAATAGAATTTGTGTCAGTGTCTACACTTGCCTGCTTAACGACCTCCAGCTGAGCTATGCCAAATCCACACGTGTTCGATGATAGTTTGTATTTGTTTTTAATTTACCATTCAAATTTCTACATTATTCAAGTGACTGGCCAAAGATCTGTCGCTCAAGTTCACTTAACGTCATTTTATAACTAAAATGATATGCCTCTTCTATGCTTTTACAACCCAAACATTTGTTTGTATTGACAAAAATCCTTTAACAGACACAGCCAACAAACAAATATAAAAATTAAAGTAAAGTAAAAATTAAGTATAAAAATTTAGCTGGCCGACGCGTGTTCATTGAAGATATTCTACGAGAGAGGAATTTTTAACAGTAACACAAGCAAAACAATTATTTTATATTATTTTTTATGTGTAAATTACTTATATTCGATACGGGTTTGTATTGAGTCAGGTGAAATATAAAAATAAGTTCCATCTACATCGTTATAAGTGAAGTACTGTCGCATAAATGTAAATAAAATTTATGTTAATGTATTGTTGTCACAATTATTGTAAATTTACAACAATTTATCTAAACATCGAATACAAACAGCTTAAAACAAAACTAATAATGTTCCGTTGCATTTGCAAGTGAAGTTGGCAGACGTCCATTTGTAACGAAGACAAACTGAAGAGCCGCCGACCAATATCGTACTCTAGTAACCTCAAACACCTCGGGATTCGGAAATACTGACACGTAATATATACATTGTCCGTGCTTATTGTTTCCATCCAGATTAATTTACTAATACTGTGGTCAATAGACATTAGACAACTACATAATGTAGGTAAAGCGTAGTTCCCTGTTTGCAACGGCAATAACTTGGCTTATCTAAGGCTATCGAGATAAAACTCGTTCCATATTTCAAGAAGGACTTCTAACTGCATCGAAATCAAAACAATAATTTTAAACGTGATTCGTGAACATATTGCAGACGGAAAAACAAAAAGTATAAATGACTCCATTTGCGTTCATCTATTTTAAAAGCCTTTTACTTTGGCCACTTACAAATATATTTTATTGTTAGATAGATTGCAGCTGCGAATGTAAGTTTATTGTAACCCAATTGAAATTATAGATTTTTGTTTTTGTCTGAAAGAAGTATGTTTTTTATTAAGACATAATTATTAGTTTCGATATATGCATAATTAGTAAATGTATTTAAATTAATCATTATGTTAATCAAAAGTTAAGAAAATCTATTAAAAATACGACGTATTAGATAATATATCGAATAAAAGTAGAAATTTATTAGAAGTGATAAAATACTCTTTGCAGAGACGATGCGACGTCCGGTAAACGCACTAAACAACAAACTATCCTGTAAATACGCGGGTTTAACGTCCGTGCGTGGAAGCCAGCCAAGTAATAAAACTTCATGTTTATTGTGTCCAGTAGGTATATTGCTTCTAGTAGGAGTTATACGTAGCCTTCGTTGGACCGGTTGGGAATGTTGCAACTGTCGAACAATATTAAGCGAATGTCTAAATGAGATCATAAATCGTGTACGGGATTTAATTTTTATTGAATTACCTTACAAGGGTTTGGGAGTGCTTATTGTTTTAAATAATTCATGTATTATTTAAATATTTCTATTAAACTTATATAAAAATTATATATAAAAATTATCAGTTCTGTCGCCATAAATTTAACCACGAAGTTTATGATCTAATTGTAACACATAGTAGGGTAGGTAGAGTCTAGAGATAGTAAATACGTACCTATATGATAATACACTACTTATTATTTTGGATTCGTGGAGAATGCTAGATTCAATACCAGGGAATTTTTTTTACTAAAGTAGGCATCTGAGTTGGCCTGTACCTAAAGAATATATTCAGTGTAACAAATCCGTAAATATGTCTGTCCCATGTTACGAGATCCGCAGATATTTCACCCTTAAATACTATAAGTATAATCAATAAAAGTAGAGCTTAAATAACCACATTCTCCATAATTCGTTTTTAGCCAAAATAATCTTTTTTCTAATCAAAACTTAATGAAGCCATAAAAGATATTCTTGAATCAAGTCTGTTATACCAAAGTTAATTATACAAAAAAAAATCAAAACAGTACAATATTTTAATCGAATGTGATTCAATGTTTAATTGAAAACAATATTTCAGTCAGTGCGGTCACGGGTGCGTGCTTTTTCCCGACGACGGCATGGCGTGCGTGATCAATTTAAGATATTATTTTAATTGCTATCATTGCGTAGGTAAGGTATACTGAAGAACTATAATTAAAAATACCCTTGGAGCAGCATCTGAATGGGTCCACCATTATTAATTACCCTTCTTTATGAAATGAACTCGTTGAACTAAGTGCCAATCTTTGAAATCAACATTATATTTTTATATCACGTCTTAATACTAATGCTACTAAATCTGGGCCCTAAAATCGCTATTTTAACTTAAATTATGGAAGCCTAAGTATGAGTAAAAATGTCTAATTACATAAACTAGGGGAAAATTAGTCCTGTATAATTTAGTAGGCTTTTTGGTGGGACTTCCTCGGCGTGCAATTTAATTAAGTCCGTGTGAATGTGAATTTTAGAATCGGACGTGGATTCCGAGAACAAACAGTTTTACCTCTATATAATACAAAAGAGATAGCTGAAAAACCAGATACACAGGCGTATACTTCACATGTTTGAAGTAGTTTCTTTACTGCCGGTTTTGTAGGTGCTAATCACTAAATAACAAAGTTTACCTTATAACTTTGTTTAGTGAAGCGATTAGCTAGTTCGTAGTGGTAGGTCATTGCCTGTAATTTGTAGAGCTCTTTTCACATTATAATGGAAGCTATCCCTGGACGGACGTGACATTTCCATCGATCTTTTTTATCCGCACCTTCGCTCGATTTTAAGTCTTTCAATATTATTTTTTTGATCAAATGAGTTTTTTACTATTTTAAATTTCATAATTCAAATAAACTCACATTCGCATTCATAAAACGAAGAACAAGTACTTAAGTAATTGCCTATTGATTTGAAGAGCTCTGACATTATACTGCCTTAATACATTTCTCAACTAAGATCTTTGATCAAAGTGTTTCATCTCATTTTTGTAAGGACAATTGAACGTCAGCATAAAGCATACATACATTGTCTCAAGTGAAGAAACGCGTCTTTTATAAGTAAAAGCCAAAAGGTATAATGTCTAATTCTAGAAAAGCTCTGACGTTAGATTTGATCGGGGACTTGTGAATTCTCAGTGGTTGTGAGCGGAGACAAATCGTATGCAACAGTTAGTATTAATTGTTAACTACAAAACATTTGCTGAATATAATATTATGTACAGCACAATTGTACAGCAACATTGCTCTGGGCTATCTAGTGTTTTTGCCGAAAATGACATTTTCATAGATGATTATTAACTTCTTGGTAAGCTTTTGCGAGTACCGATTGCAACTGAAAACATAATATCCCTTCAAAAATGGTGACCGTTATGAGTTTTACGAACTGGAAATGAAAAACATAATGTTTCAACGTATTTGCTTAGTACTGGGCTAACAAAGGACCAGCTGTAAATCATCCCTGTCTGAAATGAGTTTTGACCTTTATTTATTTTTACACGTCTTTAAACATGAGAATTTGTTTATTAAATTTGTATTCTTATAGGACGTTATCCTTTTAAGCTTGGAAAAAACTATATTTAATTGAATTTTCTTTTGTGCCTTAATCTGGCCGTATTTGTCATAGAAACTTTAAAGCTATGTTTTGTTTTGAAAACAACATTTTTATTTACTTTTTAACTATGAAATAACATAGAGTACCACAGTACATAGTAAGTAACCCAGTAGGATATTATTTTTTTATCTCACTAAAGAAAGGATTTTTTTACAAAATTTGCAATCTCAAGCTTATTGGTGCTTCCCGTGTGGTCCCATTTAAATTTCACCAAAATCTGTTCTGTTGTTTTAAGTTGAAGTTAAAACCGATGAATAGCGCCCTTAATAGTTGCTCATCTAAAGCTTTCACTTTGATTGAAGCTAATGACAATTATTAAACCCAATGATAATTAATTTTGTTGTGGGTTTAAACTATTTAGTCCGTGTAATAACGGTTCTGTTGCGCTAAGTGAGTATTTAAGGCATGAAATTACTTCATTATTTTATTACCTTTAAACAATCAACATAAAACTGGCAATTCTTTCATAAAGAAGTAAAAAATAAACACTGCGGTACTTTTAAAATTAAAATAAATTATGGTAAGTCTACATAATTATACACGTGTCACGCAATGGCTTTATTTATTTTAAAAACCCGTTGGAAGACGTTTTACATAAATAAAAACTACAGAGTTCTGTACTACACATAATACATCCGAATGGTCTAGGTTCCTAGTCATAAATTAAGGTCCATAAATTGATTAACAGTTTAACTCGAGAAACAAATTATTAAACATAAACAAAAAAAATCTTACGTATACGTATTTAATACATAAGACTTGAAGTCTCAAACAAGACTTCGTGTCTTTACGTATCCAAATATAAAAACAACTGCTATAATTATAATCCAATAAAGCTTGCCTCATAAGTTGATAAATGAATTTTCCATTATTTGTATAGATATATGCAACAACCTGTTCCTTCTAGGTCATCATGTCTCATCATTTGATGTTTCAAAATTATGTTTTTGTATAAGGTTGATTAACAAAAAGATGAAGGTTATCCATTCTAGATACGCAACAGACCTCTTAGAAAATTTAAAATTTAAAGTGAAATATTTTTATGGGACATTTAAAAAAAACGCAACAAAACCCTGTTAAATAAAAATTAAATAAAAATGCATTGAATTAAACCTAATTAATCAATTAAAAACTGTACCTTTTTATTTTTGTAAATATATTAATACATCATTTTGACGACCGATTGGCGCAATTGGTAGTGCTTCTGCCTTCTGCATCAAAAGGTCTCGGGTTCGAATCCTGGTAGGTGCATTAATTTGTGTGATGAGCACGAATGATTGTATCCGAGTCTTGGTTGTTTATAAACTTATGTATGTATTTATTGTGGTACCCTCGTTGTTTCTGATTACCATAACACAAGTGCTTCAGCTACTTACTTTGGGATCAGAGCAATGTATGTGAGTTGTCCCAATTATTATTTTATTATTATTTTTTATTTTTTCATTGTAAATAAATTATAAGAGAAATAGATACCTAAACAAAAAATATTTAAATTGGAAGTTTTTGGTGCATTTTCTAAAGTTCTTATTAGGAATTCTTAAACATGGTACATCAAACAACCAATACTAATTGGATAATGAAGGCTGTGTCGGAACAAGTTAATGTCATTTAATAATAATAAGTACGCGTCAGTAAGTACTTAGAAAATATTAATATTTAATGGTTTTTGAAGGAATGCGTAGGCTGATGCAACTGGACACCTGCGCAAACGACGCCACGCGGTCTTCTGACGGCAATTAGTTTCAAATCTTGAATTCTATTTAGGAATTTAAACTACTATTGCAAAATTCATTATATGATCTTGGAGCGGTCTAAATCATTCACAATATGAGGATGTAATGGAAAAATATCGGGATTAAATAAATCTTTGTCATTAATTATAAAGATTGAAGAAGGTGACCATTTTATTTGATAGATAATATTTAATAACATTGATGAAAAAATAAAACTCGCATTTTTCAAGTATTTTCATTTTTATCTTAACATGCATTACCTTCACCAAAGTCAATTATAAATTAAAATTAGAAATGAAATAGTCCCGTTGTCCGAATGATATAGTTCATAAAATGTAATCGTTTTTATTAATACATACTACAATTTTCTTTTCAACAAGGACTTATGAAACCCGAAATTATTATATTACGTTAATATATTATGGGTTGGTTTTAGAAATATTTTCTAACATTAAGGTTAAAACATCAAAAATATACAATATAGGTATGTGGGACAATGAGGGTTCTAATCACTATATAATTATGTAGTAGTGGAGTAATCAGTCAGTAAAACAATATTTTATATTGTGACTTGTTGTATTTCTATATTCTCAAGTGGTAGACGCGTTTCGTGACGCTAACATTACAACAAAGCTGTCAAATTGACAATTACAAATATGACGTTACAACAAAGCTGTAAAATTGACAATTACAAATATGACGTTACGCACGCCACAGGTATATAAGTACAAATAAAGATGAAAGATGGGCTCAACTTTTAGTTAACCACTTTTTACTTGACACATGCGTAATTGTGGCTATGGTTCTAACAAAACGTGGGCAAATGTAATTGTATATCTACATTGTCCCTTTTCTATTAAGCAAGCACTGCTCGATTTATTGTGGTATATATAACGGAATTGAATAACAAAGTGCGGTATATGAAACTGGTTGCTTTGAATTGTATCGGATATTATTTTGATTTAACTGTGCGTGCGCCACTACGAGGTCCTTGGTAATAATCATCAGTTATCGTGATAAAGATTTAATACCCGCTTCCTCATGGCCAGCCGTCTCATCTTTATTGTTTTATTATTGACATATTCTAGAAACGAATACCTACTCCGACAATTCCGCATACTACAGCTGATTGCCTACCATGGCAAGACATAAATACATTTATAATAAGTCACATCATAGCAGTAGAATAGTTCACAATAGTTTAATGTAGTTTAGGTATATTCTGTGGTATTGGGATCATAAACTCAAGTGAGGTATCAACACAAAAAAAGTTGAAATGTTGCTAACAGAATAATTAGTCCTCATTACGAAGTCGGGTTTACGTCTTATATAAATAAAAGGTTAGCTCAGCAATTTATAGGATACCATTTTCTTAAGTAGGTATAAAAATAATAAATCCTCCAAATTGTGGATCGCTTGTGTTTAACCTTATCTGACGGCTCGAAATTTAACCACGGCAGTCATATCTTTTTACTGCTGATTGTGCTCCCTGAACACCTGTGCCGTCTGATTCAAGTAATATGACCACGAGGAAATTGTCTACAATGCATGTACAAAAAAACTTCATTTTTACAAATATTTCTTTGAATTGTTATCGCTTATTTTTTCGAACATTACACAAGTCAACACGAATTTAGTGCCTGAGTTCTGTGTACCTGATTTTGATTTATACCTAATTAATAAAATAAATAATATTTTATCTCATAAAGTTTGCTTTTAAGAGTGGTAACTAAGCATTTGTCCAAAATCGTATATTTTTTACTATCGTTTAAAGTACAAATCAAACTTTTTTCATATAAATTGAGTTTTTTTGTTATTTTTCAATGTAAACATTCAGACAATAGTCATTAAAAAACAAGCATAACAAAAAGATTTTTTTTGTTGACTTGTGTTATACCTGATAGATACTTAATAGAATTTGGATCAAAATGTAGCTTTTTACTTTGATTATTTAAACAGAAAATTTAATTTTACTTTGTCAAATTAATATTTATTAATAAATATTTATCTTATTCGCTTCATAAACTTCTAAGTTAAATACTGTTTTATCTATCTTCGCCAAATTACGAATTGAGTTTCAAAGGAGACAAGTTTTTAACTTTCAAGTTTCAATTAGTCTAAGACGAATTTGAATTTTCACAAATTATCACATAGATAAATGAGCTTTCATCACATAATTCAAATTTTAAATAACGAATTCAATGTGTACCATGTTAAGAAGCCACGTAGATCCATTAGAACTTCCTTTAGCGGCAGGTGCGCGTAAAAGCGTTGCGCTCTCCCATTGGCTAGTTCTCTCAGGATGCGCGAGCGCTGATTTAAAGACAGCTGCTACTGCACCGATGCAGCCACGGCATTATCGAGGAAGTCACTATTTAGATAACTGTAAAAATATATGTATAAGAAATGAGATACACACCTTGCTCTGGTATAGTTTGTATGCAATGTTGTATTGTAGCAAATCGGACAACAAATCAAAACAATAAAACCTTACAACTTTACATTAAATCAATTTCTATATTGAAATTGTCTTTTATTTTAAATATTATTATTTTAAAATTACAATAAAATTAGCAATTGAACAGCGTTAACCTATAACGCTAAAACTTAGTTGTAATAAAACCAAAAATGAGCTGGCGTAAACGTCCGTGACTGCACCTGACAAGAAACTCGTCCGTACATGAGACGTTATATTAATTAGACCGAGCCGTCAAGTCATATCAGATCTTTTAACAAGCAATTACAAAGCATATCCCGATTGACGGAACGTTTCTTAAGGTTCAGTGAGGCTAGCGTGACCAAAGACATGACGAGTCGAGACACCAACGTCCTGGTACCAATGGCACCCGGACCCGAGCACGCGATGTCGCATGGAAATTGGACTAAAAATGAATTTATTGAACCACAATGACGAGCGTCTATCAAAATCGAAGCTCTTTGTTAGCCAGACTGTTAATAGGGAGTTTTTTGGAGTAGGTATTTGTTGATATTTTGTTCGTAATTTAAGTTTTTTATTCCAGTAATCCGTTGTTATACTTATTTTTTTAAAAATAGAGTTACGAGTAGGTATGTGATTCCTAAATTATGTATGTTACTGTATTGTCTTCTTTGTTTTTTAATAGTGACTTACGAGTAATATCCTAATTCCCCCAAAGCATTAAATATTAAAAAAAATTATATGAGGTATCGAGTTATAAGTACCGCACCCCGTAACTTATAAAAGTTGCTTAATTTTAAATCGATAATACGGTGGGCTAAAAATCAAAATGTGTGAACATTCTCCATCACTACATAGTATTAAAAAAAGTCGCTTTTTCTTCCCCTATATCCCTTTGTATGCTTAAATCTTTAAAACTACGCAACGGATTTTGATGCGGTTTTTTTAATAGATAGAGTGATTGAAGAGGAAGGTTTTTATATATGTTGTGTTTGTTTTGTACCCGTGCAAAGCCGGGGCGGGTCGCTAGTTATATATAAATTGTATAAGTAGGGTATATAGTAAGTAAGGGTACACTGTTCAAGTACTTATAACTAATTAGCTGACAACAAAGTTATGAGACACACACTTCGAACGCCGTAATCAACATTTATAATATTTTTTCTTTTCATTCTGAAGCTTCATAACCCTGTTTTATAATTTGAAGGCCATTTGTTAAATGTAATGTTCACAATTAATCTGTGAAACATACATCTCTATGATAAATGTTGATCAGTCACTTCACAGCCATAAACTTTTTGTGTTGGATATTAAGCATCATATATCATAGATATGTATATTAAAACCTGATCCGACAGTCGTGGCACTGACAACTTACATAAAATACATTAGAAAATCACTACATATTATAAAACAAAGTCGCTTTTTCTTCCCCTATATCCCTTTGTATGCTTAAATCTTTAAAACTACGCAACGGATTTTGATGCTGTTTTTTTAATAGCTAGAGTGATTAAAGAGGAAGATTTTTATATATGTTTTATACCCGTGCAAAGCTGGGGCGGGTCGCTAGTAAGGTATATGTCGAAGCACAAGAACAATTTAGATTTTCTTAGAAACATCTAAGTTTGTATATCTATAAACCAACCAAAAAGTACATACATAAACTAAAGCGAACCAAAAAACAGAAACAACTCAAATTGATCATATATGTTTAATATTCAGCGAGACTATTTACTTGGTTTATGGTAATTTGTAGGTATGTTTGATGAATATGAAATTTTATTCGAATTCCGATTTTTATACTCTTGAAATGAAAAAGATTCGGAGAGTGGTCTATGATAAATTTCCGAGTTGTCGACAGATTGTGTGGCTGTTATGGTTGATCATTGTGGGTTTTGGATTGATGTATTTTGAAGCCCCGAAGAGAAATAAAAGATATATTTGAGGAATCAGTCTGTTCATAAATTAAAGCATATATCTGCATTCAAAAGAAATCTAAATCTAAATGTAGAAACAAAATTTTCAACTTTTGTTTTATGATTAAACATAACAATTAATTAATATTTTCTGAATGACACCCAATCACTCCTTAAGTAATAAAAAAAGCTTAGTCGCAAAATTATGTCGGAAGGACTTTTCTTGAAAATTCTTTTAGCTTAAACGTTATACAAATTAGCTACATTTATTTTCCATTTTCAATTCTTGTATTCCACTGGCGTTTCACGACCTCATTTAATTTTATAATTAGGGTTAGTCTTAAAGGCATTGTGCCTTAATGGTTGTGGGGACTACAAGATAATATTATGTTAGGTAAACCCATATTAGCATTTCACATGTAAAGTGCGAAAAGCGTGTGTACAAAACTCAATTTATTGAATTTTTAATATAGTGCGTATCACTAACATATTAATGCCATAAGTTATTTCTCATCTTTTAACTGTCTCTGTACCAAAATATATTAAAAGTGCAAGTGTGTAACAAACAAAATCACTTAAGCTTATATTTATAATTTTCCTCTGAAACGATATTTACACACACGAATCTAAATAAAAAATGTCCTACAATGCAAGTGAAATTGGAGCAAATTTAAAAACAGCACGATATGTTAAAATATTTTTTTTACGATTTTTGTCTGTCTGTCTGTTTGTTCCGGATAATCTCTGAAACTGCTGCTGCTGCTGACCGATTCTGACGGGACTTTAACTGGCAGATATCTGATGTAATAAGGAGTAACTTAGGCTAACTTGTATTTATAAAATTAATATAAATAAATAATAAAAAATAACTATTCCGCGCGTACGAAGTACATAATAGGTCTATTATTATTTTGCTGTTCGCTATTTTACTCTGTTTATAAGCTATATAACATCACGTAACGATAAAATTAACGTGGGTGAAACCGCGGAACACAGCTATTTACAAATATGAATACTTCATAAATGGATGAACAGATTTTCACATTCATGTCAGCTTTCTAACAAATAACGCATCATAATCGGCCAATTCCTTTATATACAATGCTACAGACGGACACACAGATATACCAAACGATAATTTTGGTCCCCACCCCTCATTTTTCATCTGCAAGTAAATAGAATAATTTAAAATACATATACCACTGCCTTGATTTATATCTAAATAAAAAACAGTATGTAATTTTAATGACAAGATTGCGCATGAAGGTTGCGTTAAAAATATCTAGGTAATCGAGGTATTTATTTGACCGAAGTACGGTTCACCAGTTTGTAACAAGTTACAACTCAAAGACACTTTTTTTTAGCTCCAATTACCGTGAAACTCGATTTAAGCGACCACAAAGCATTGAAATGAAAGTGACAGTTGCTTCGAGCTAAATTTTGCAATAGGTACACACGAACTATCTCTTTTTTCGCTTTCATTAAATATGTTTTAATTTAGATACATTTTCTTGGAATGTTTCCATTCGTGTGATCAGAATAATATAGAAAATATCTCGTAAATATTTTTATATAAATACAATTTTAAATCGACGTCTGTTGGTAGATACTTACAAAAACTCGTGTGGAATAATTTATAAACTACTTGATTCAAACATAGATAACATTGCTATTAGCAAATGTGAAAGTTTTATCTTGATTCTAAATACAAGCCTATAAGTTAGAAGTGCGTTATAATAATAAAATATTAGGACATTCATTATTTTTATGTTAGGATGGTCGTTAGGCCCCCAATTTCGTAAAGTGTTGATGGCCTAAGTTGGTAAATCATACTTATTTCAGCGAACACAATATTTTTTATAAATCAGTTTTTTCGCTCCGAATCATTAACCCGTTGTGAACCCATAAACCTTGAAAGCCAATGCAATATTTTATCCAAAATATGATAACAAGACCACCTCCGTAGCTCCTTAGTTTTTACGTCTAATATTCAATGCCCGTGCGGGAGGTCTTGAATTCAAAAAAATAGTAGGAACTCCACTGAATTAGTAGTAGGTCAACCTTCTATCTACATATTTCATCTATGTCTGTTTATTTTCATTACAGAAAAGTATGCCCCACTTATTATATTTACATTCATGAATACATTAAATAAACGAAATGACGTATTATAACATCAATATATCACCTGCTACTGTTAAATACGTTATAATGTGGATCTAAGTGAAACCAACTCTCGTGTAGGAGGAGCAGTGGCACCTGTTCATTCATATTTACTTCATGAGTAGCCCACGCAGGCCCGTGCAATAAAATTATTAGCTATAATAGTATATTCACCGGACATAGTAGGCGTGCCGAAGATTAGTTTACAAATTGTCATCTTTCTTGGATTAATTACCTTGATAAAATGTGCAAAGATGCAGAGGGTTACTGAAAACGAACACCTGTTTTTAAAGGTTGTCGTTCAAATTTAATATTAAAATAACTTTTTAGCTTATTTGACATTAAAATTTATAGTAATTTACGTGAAATCAACATTTTACCCACAGCGTTAGCTTCTCTGTGTCCTGAATTTCAATTTGGATAATCTGTTGAGACCTAAGAATTAGTGCAGAAACAAATTTGCAGGATAATTACACATTTGGGTCACTCGTGCCACACCAAAGACAACAGAACGTTAGAAATATAGATACTCTATGCTATTGATGTTGATTAATGTTGATTTGCAATACAATAATTACGTGTATGGAATGTATCCACGTGCAATGTTGGCTTTAAATTGGAATGTCTCAAGGCTACTGGCTGACATCATTGTTTTTGGAAAATGTTACGGTATTATTTTGAGGAAAATATCGCAGAATTGCCCGCTCCACCTGTGCTAATCGAATTATATTGATCTTATACGAAAATCCCCCGGGGTAACTTCAAATACTGTCTGAATATTATTTAAATATGACGTATGAAAGATATATTTATTATGCATACATGCTCAAAGACTCACAAAACGACTATACTATGTACAACATGATTTTATTATCAAAATTTTTGCTACATTATTTGCTGTTTGATATCGTTTTGAAAACTGAAACTGAAACTTCCCATAGAGCTCCTGTATTTTCCGCGTAAACAAAGGCCGCTGTCATAATTTTTCTTGTGAACACATGAGAATTCTCTACTCTAAAAATACTATGTATATATATATATATATATATATATATAAATACTAAATATTCTTTAGGTTCATTTATATAATCGTGTGTGGCTTCCATCAATACGACATTCAGTTCAGTCGTATTAATGGTAATTTTATAGAGTTATTTACGGCAAGTCAAAACATTCAACTAAAAACGTTTCAATTAAAACTACTACTTTATTTTGCTCGTTTTAAAAGCGGTAATTAACCTACAGCAAATTAAATGCCCTTTTATCTGCCACTGAATTACAAAATCAGCTTTTTGGTTAATGTAAACTGTCTTTAAATCACTGACTAAATTGTATTCGAAGCTGTGCGTATTTTTGATGAAAGCCGAACTTATCCGCTGCCTGTCAAAAATGTACATAATTTTTCTTTTTCCAAAATTGTACAAAATACTTGTAATACTTTTATTATTTTTAATAAAACAATGTTACTCAATGTCAATTATTTTTTGGTCAAAACATAAACAACATGACAAGGGGCAAAACACACGCGCAAGCTTACTTGAATACTATCGAATTGAAAGCCTTCGGACTGTAAAATCAGTGGAAAATAGTGAACTGCAGCTTCTAGAAACAAAGTCACATAAACATGTAACAAGTGTAGAAGTATTATGTAAAGATATAAGCCTTTTTTGGCCGCAATTATCCTGTAGGTATATCATTTGTAGTATGGTATGTAAATTATTTAAAATTTGTAAAGAACATCTGCTAATGCACCTGCATGCGACTTTTGCGTTTATGTCCATCTTAAACTAACTTAAAAAAATAAGTACAGTATACCTACTCTATTTAACAAGCTTCATTGCATAGCTTGATTATAAATATCGTATAATGTAGATTATATTGGAATTTATCACTTCGCCATAGTACAAAAAGACACATACCTACAGAACATTCTTTATAAGATAATTATCTCCATACTTCCAGTAAGTACTTTTGTATGAGATCTTAGTTTCTTGGGGTGAGAGAAAAAACAGATTAAATTATTATTTCTATTTTATTTTTTACATTTAGCGCACCTCAAATGCGGTTTATAATTCTTTTGAAATATAAATTTTAATTAATATTTCTTTTCGACCGGGATCAAACGAATTAGCACATTAAACTACCTACTACACTTTATAAAATATGTTAATAAAAAAATATTATATATACACCATATTTAGGACATACATCAGTATCATCTACCAAGAAACTGGAGTGATCCATGATTATTTTCCCAAAGGCTGACCCTACTCATACACTTCTCGATTCCCACAGGCCTTAGTTACGTGACCTTTTTGTAATTTCAACAAACACACTGGCATATTGGTCGTCTTAAACAGAATTTCGTTATCCCCGAAGACTCAATAGTTGCGATTCTGAATTTCTTAGTTTGAATTAAGGTAAGGAACTTAGTAACTGGTTATATTAAATTATATAAATTTCTATCTCGACTATATCCAATTTTAATAAGTTAATAATTGTTAGTAAGTATAGAGGGACTTATCGCGCACAGAAACATTATTTATTTACCTCAACGTTTCGACCGTATTGCAACGGCCATGGTCACTAGAAGAACTGGAGAGTGCTGGTCGTCTCAGTGTAAATGAGGGTATTGTTATCTACCCTCATTTTATGTTCAAAAAAACGTAGGGCTGCTACTGCGGCACACAACACTAACAGTATCAACCGGTTTCTCTGTACCTACTCTTCGATGCAAGCATCTGCTTAAAATTTGAAGTTTATGAAACTTAATAATTATGTAAACATCGTAAGTAGGGAAAACTAGCCTCAATGATTTAAAATTATTGATTAAATGATTCAATTTCAGATCTCCGGACTATACGAGTTGAATAAAATAATTAGTGTATTAGAGCATTAACATTTAAGCATTTACCTTGTGTCTATGGATTTTAATTATTCGAAATAAATGGATATTATTTATTATTTATTAATGCGCTATTTCATTAAGGTTGAGCCTAAAAATGCGGGTGAAACGTAAAACTTAAATTCTTATACGTAATTAGATTTAAAAAGTTGATCAAATTTTATTAATCGTCTTTAGATATATCTAGCATTAGATTATTTAAAGACAGTAAGTGTAATCAAAACAAAAAAAGACATTTGTAGTTTTTTAGGATATTTCCTTAGACTCCTTAGGGACTACATATCTGTTACTGTCATGAATAAAAAGAAGTCGACAGCTTAAGCTAAAAGTGGGTTGGTGCAAATGGCCATAAGACTCTAGAGAAAAAAAGGTCGTTATTATAAAAAGTAGTAAAATTAGTTCTAAACAAAATCGAGGAATCTCCATCAAATCTAATGCTTCGCTATGAGTTAAGCCCGACAAAGTTTCAAACTGACGTCAATAAAATCGTAAAACGTTCGTGGAAATGCAAATTCACGATGTTATTTCAAACTGTATAACAAAGATCTAGGAATAGATGCAATTTCATCAAGGGCGCGACAATTATACCGCTACAATCAGTGGTTTTAATACCGAGACATCAGATAGAAGAGACTATAAGAAATGGTTAAGTTTTTAAATTTTACTAACGATGCTGCGCTGGTCAGGTTTTTAGCTTTCAAGTTACAAACCCTGAAAAAGTACTGAAAAACACTGTAATTTTTCCATACACTTTAAAACAGAAAAGTGTTCAAACGTTCTAAAAAAAATCGTAGCAACTCTATTAATTTATAAAAACGCTATGAAGTTGACAATGATAACTGACAAGCAACAATTAGTAGCGTAAAATATATAAGAGATAGCTACTCGGTGACATAAACAATCAAACTCTATGGTTTGTCTAATCTATGGTAGATTTGTTAAGTTTTTATATAATGGGGAGTTTTGGCGCCATCGCAACAACCAGCGCGTCATGTTTTATATTATTTTCTAACAGTTGTGTATTTTCGAGATTTTTTGTGTGAAATTGGTGGAGTTTTGACTGTAAACTATTGACTAAACTATAGTAAACGTGACTTTGTGATGTGATCAAAATTCCCTATTAGCTAATAAATTAGTAAGCTAGTAAAATAACCACCATTTTATTTGGGGCACGAAATAAAGACATCAATTAAAATAAAGACATGACTTAAAGGTCTAGTTAACCAATCCAAAAACTTCTAATAATAATTTTTTACATAACTATTCTACTGTAGTAGCATAGGTCAAAATGACTTGCTTTCTTTTTGTCGACGGAAAAGTCGTTTTTGCACCCTTTTGCAATTTTTTTGCACCCTTTGCCGTTACTGCAGCACCCTGCAATTTTAGTATATTAATCTACGAACACTTACGGAAATGTTCGCGTTGGTTTCAGGTAATCAACTCAAATGGCAAAGTTAAGCGTTTGTTTACTGGACTATTATCCCAGTGCTGCGTTTTTGAAGATACATAACACCTGTCATGTTGTTGTGCAAAACACTCATAATATTATCTACGACTATTACGTTGAAGTACAATCTTATACGTTATGTATTTTATCTTGAGTGAAAATATCCATTAAGGAGGAAAGGTAATGGTGGTGACATTAACTGTTGAGGTCGAAGTATATTTTATTATTATTGGCTTTAAGTAACGTAACTTTATTGTTTCACCATAACGTTTATTTACCATTTAATGTTTCATGGGAAAAGAAATGTTTTAAATAAACAACTATTTTGTACAGGCGACCCGTATTGGCTTTGATCGAAAAAGTCGGAAAAATAGTTTCCTTACTCCAACATGTCTGTACATATTATAATATTTAAAGAAGATATTTGTATAAAGCAAGAAATTAAGATGAATTCACAGCAGATTTTACAGATTTATTATTGTCTACAACGGAAAATATCTGTTTTATATAAATTCTGATATTATATACATATACAGTTCGCCTGAATACATATTTATAAAAATATTCAAATATAATTATAGTAAACTTTAAGAAAGCTACTTTTTACATAATAAGACAAAAATAAGGTTTATAAAACACGTTTCAAATAAAATATGAATCCATATTCTTTAAGACTGACTAAATTGTTTAATATTTAAGCAAAAAGTGAATACAGACAATGTTACAATTTATATTGTGAGAGAGCATTGAACGGAGCGAAAGTTTCTCAAGCTATATTTGCAGTTAATGCTGGGGCCGCGGGCTTGTGGATTCAAAGCCAACTAAAAATACATTATAAATTATACTATCTTAAGTTTATTACTTGTAAAATATTGTCTTTGTTCATTTAATTATAGAATCATGATAATAAAAAAGAATATAGCAAGCAAGAGTTTCATTCAATAAATTTGAATTGCAATTTTCTTAAATAACCAATTCGCTTATTTAATTAATTAATCGCTCTTTATTAGTTAATAAACTAAATTGCAAAATCGATTATTACATTACTTATTTTAAGTAAGACAAAACGCAGATAACAAAAAAATCGTTTAATAAAATTTATCTACGTTTGTGGCGGTTGGGTGTTGGCTGAAATTTTACATAGAGCTAGCTATCTTTGTAAAATTTAATTAAAGATTAGCAGACGATGTCGCAACATTCATAATGTCATGCGTCGGGGCACATTTTCAATCTATAAAAAGATTCCTGATGCCGACTAATGCTTCGATGCTCAAGTCTAGCACGGTGTCTACCATCAACTTCCTATTTTCTTAACCGACGACTTTTGTTTATTTAAATCACTTGGCGCTCAATCAAAATTTAATGTAGTTTTGTTTTGTTATGCTTTCACACTTAATTTAATTCATCAACATTTATTAATTATTATGCTATAGAGTTACATGGAAAAGAAGAGACAATTTTTTATCCTAATTATGTGTATAGGCCCTGTCATATCTGCTTGCTAATTTTGTTTGACTATAACATTCATAATTTTAAAAAAAACTGTATAGTGTTGGAGTGTCTCATATTTTTTTTTATTCTAAAATTAAAATATATTGGCGTTTAATATATATTTTGTTGCTACAAATTGCATGCGACTGAGAATATGTTAAATCTAGGAACAAACAGATACATAAATCCGTTTGTGGTTAGGATCCGCTTCTAGGGACTCAGTGTTGTACCTTATCTTAGGCATTGAAAATGCTAAGCTTCTCAATTCAAGTAAATGCATAGTAAAAAGCAAAGTCCCGTAATGTAATAGAGCATCGAGGACATTTTTGCCGTCTCTGACGTCACTGACCATTTTCTTCACAAGTATAAACAAATTAGGTAACAACAACAAATTTGGAAGGCACAAAAGTATTCCAAAGTTTTTCTTTTGCAATTTGAATGCTGTAATTAACGAAGCGGTGATGCGCAAACTTGGCCACTACGGGATTGTCAACTTTCCATAAGTAAAAACCTATCGATTTTCGATAAGATATAAAATATCAATTAAGGCTATTCTCAAAATAAGGACTTTTCAATTTTTAATTGACGATTGTTGAGTAATGCATATCAATGAGAGTTTTAATCCCGTAAAAGAGCGTGTTAGTGTCAATGTGGTAATATTACTTACGTTAGTAATAATAGTTCAATATTGCAATATTTAACAATTTCAGTGTCTACTAGTCTACTGAAAACTATTAAAATACATTGCTCTTTGCGAGAGGGTTTATTGAATGAACTACCTAAAAAGAGCCTCATAAGAAATTTACTCGTCCGACCGTTTAATCCTTTGCAAAACGGGATTGTTCGCAAATAGTGAATTTGTTGACGTAATTGCAATTTTAAAGAAAGGATAAAGATAGCTAACAAAGTGGCGCCGTCTGGCCGCGTGACTCACTGGACTCTCCGTCGAGTTCCCCTTCACAATTTACCCCATAATTAGTACACACATAACCTACCCTCGTTTATGTAACTTGTATCGATTTCTTGCAGAGATAAACAGAACGTTTCTCAGTTAAAACAATATCTAAATTGTGCAAGCGACATTGCAATCTGTCTCAAGGTAAAGGTAAAATATGAACGTTTTAAATCTGAAAATCACGAATGTTGTTTATCGTGCTTACATTTAGGGCGCAATTTTAAGAATCCCAGTTATACAAGGCTCGTTCAAAATTCAAATGTGTTAAACAATTATCGTAAATTCGATCTCCTAGTACTATCAAAGAATCTTCTATCCGCCCAATTTTCCAAAAACTATCTATCAAAAACATACATCACACTTCGAATTTACTTTCAAGCAACCATTGAATGTAATACACGACGAATAATTCAAAGCAATACAAATGAGACTGAAGTAAAATCACAACAATGAATATGATGCTTTTTCACAATAATATGATTTTAATTTTCATTATTTTTTATACTAATGCACAAGCCGTTTATTTTTGTTTAAAAATAAGGCATGGATCATCGCAACCACTATAGCAAAATGTGTAATATGCTGGTGATGTACGTTATTGCCGAACTTATTACTTTTACTAACCCTGAGTGACTCGGTGTACACCCTTATACATTATGGATATAGTTATAATAACAGCTAGCTATCATGTATAGTCGCGTGACGTAACCCTCTGGGTTTACACGCAAGCAGATTTGAATTCTCAATTAATTACTCTGACGTCTACCCTGTCTCTATTATAATATAAGTAATAATTAATGTTAGAAAATCAAATGAGCTTATCTGCGAATGAAATTCGATGTCGAAGTAATCAACCCGAGAGATGCTTCTTCTTGAAAAAAACAGCTTTCCATGTAAGAATGGATTCTGCCAATATCCTGTAGTTATACCATACACGTTTGTTTGCTAACCATCGCGCACTCAGGCAAATGGTTAAAGTTTTTAATTATTGATAAAATCAATTAAAACAATTAACTTAGAACTTATCTTTATGTAATATAAAAATAATAATTAGTCTGAATTAATGTCGAGTAATAAATATTACAAATTATTTTTATTTATTTTTCTACAATATTATTAAATTTATTTTATAATATTATAATGCAACGTAAGGCAGGTATATATTTTGGCTCCCACCTTGTCTTCCTTCAAATCTCTCCTCCACAGGCACTTCTTGTCCTTGTCTTATCCTACTTCTATAAATGTTCGTGATTCATGCAACATCTGATACTGCTTAGGCTTTTTAGTTTGTATTTTTATTTGTTATTGTTAAAGATTAAGTTAGTAGTTTTCGCACTTCATGCACTCTCCCTTCATTACTTTAATTATTTTCCTTGTTGGGTTGCCTGGAAGAGATCGCTGATTAGCGATAAGGCCGCCCGTTGCACTCCACTTAGCTTAAGTTATTATTTGTATCCTATTTTTTATTGCAACGAAGTGTTAATAAATAAATAAATAAATTTTCTCATTTACATTCAACTTTAGTAACTTTTTGAACACAACCTAATCCAAAACAGGTTTGACACGTACATGGCAGACCGACTTTTTGCAAAATGATACCTACGTAATACATTGTATTAAAAATACTATGCAGCACCTGCTTACGACTTTCAAATGACCCCAGTTGTAATAGGTATGAATTATAAAGAAGTGTTTTATCGTTGCGAGTCAGTCACGCCCTCTTGTATTTACCTATGTTAGGTAATTATTTAAGAAAAGGAAATGTTTAATTCCAGTCACATTCCAAAAAGTCTTTTTGCAAGTTTCTCTATGTCCGTCCATAGTGAATTTCTTTGTCTGCTTTTTCGAATTACGTATCGTCTTTTTTAAAAGCCAGGTTTTATATCTAGGGAGGTTTCGTATACAACTTATTCTATGCTATTTACATTCTACGCAAGCAGACAAAATAATCTATTTCGAATCCAACACCAGACGAATATGAAAGGATTTGGCACATTTTTAACTTCGTTATTTAACAGTTATTTGTATGCGGCGTATAATTGCCTTTAGCAACGAAAGTTTCAAATAGCGCACGCCATTCCCCAGAGTAACTTTTTATAATACCCACTTTGAGCGATTACGTTTGACCTTCAACAGTTTGACTGAAATAAAACATTTTTAATGTGCTAGCTTTTGAGAAATAAAACCTTTTTTTTATTTCTGTGTTGAGGGTTTAGGGTTGATTGATCATCTGTAGGCTGTTTAGAAACAAGCATCGCTTATATATAAACACAACACTCGTATTTATCCATTATAATTTACAAAATACTACGCCCACGTAGAATGACAATAAAAAAATATTTCCTTCTAAAAAATATCATCAGCTCTTTACCTACAATTAGGATGTTTAGGTGTGAAAGGTTTTACTAAGTAGCAGGATTCACTATTACAGTAATTGACTTTGATAATAAGCTCATACAACTATTCCAATACACGAAATAATAATCTTATAATATTCCGCATGATGGAAACAAAATCCATTTGCTTACAGTAAATATTTCACTATGAATGCATATAACCGAAAAACGTTTTTCCGTAACCGAGATATTTCCTTGGAGACAGCAATTTTCTTCAAGAGATGGCCTATTTTCGAAGACTTAGAAACACAATTTACGTTAGCATTAAATAATTTATACGGCTCAAAGATTTCTTATATCTTGTATTAAAAACATTCTTATCAGTTTTTATCTTTCAGTTAAATTTATAATACGACGAGCTTATTCTGTAAAGGTTCTACTTAATACGGTATGGTAAAAATGTTTAGAACTAATTTTTCTAGTTTTATGTTAGTTAAACAAAAACGTGGTTTTTATTACGTATATATGACTAAAAAATCTTTTATTCTCTTTTGAAATAATTTTATTTATATTTACTATCGTAAAGTTTTAATATTATTTGAAGTTTTGATTAGTTTAATAACCATATTCACATTTTCAGCTATTTTAAACTGGAGCTCATTTTCAAGAAAACAGTTCAACATTTAAATTCTACAAATGCAAGGAATATTTAAATCAAGCTTTTAGAGAACAGAGCGAGTAAAAATGTTCAGTTTGAATTGTTAGTGTGAAATATGACTATGCAACATAATATTATTACCCATAATAAAAATGTAACCGGCTACTGTGCATTCTTTGTAATTTGCATACAGTTATAATTGTTAATGTTAGCGACTTCTGTGATGGACTAGGTTGAAAAAAAATAAATCTATAATATATGATTGTATGAGGAAAAAAAAATTTGCTTCATCTACTTTCCTTACATTCACCACATATGGTCAATATATCTTGGAACTGGTTCAGAAATGTACCAGATGCCGAGTGTGCTACTAACAATGGTCAGTCATAGACTAATAATGATCTTATTAGTTGTGGTGTAGATTATTTTAGACAAATGAATAATAGACAACCAAATGTGTCAAAATCGGTTATAATAATGTAATAATGAATTTTTTTGGAATAATTCAAATAGCAGACTCGAGGAACTAGCTCCCAAACAAACTTACTAATTTTATTGCGTTGCGTACAACAACGGTGTAAAACATAAATCCCACTAATATTATAAATGCGAAAGTTTGTGAGGATGTTTGTGACTCAACCACGCTTAAACGACTGAATGGTTTTGAGTGAAATTTATCACGCAAATAGAATATGCTCTGGATTAACATATTTGGTACTTTATATACCGTTGTGTTCTTGTGGAATAATTAACAGATACGAGTTTTCTAGTTTTCATCTTCAGTATTAAATTGTTTGGATATTATCCATTAAAATAAAGGACATCATGTTTTAAATTATCCTTAGTTTATATAACTTTTTTATATAATACATTTAAAAAACACCTTATTTTAAATTGTATATTTTATTTGTTAAATTTACAAATACGAATATTCTATAGGCTATATAACATCACGTTACGACGAAATTAACGCGGGTGAAACTGCGGGATACTAGTAGCCTCATATATCTTAGAAAACTTAAGCTTGTGAATATCCGATAGAATATCCGAATATTTAAAACTTTATCTAAAAGAATATTCACACAGTAACTTTAAAACTGGTTTAAACGCTAGCAACTCGTGATAGAGATTTGCATGTCGATAGAGACTTGTGATAATAAAAATAGCTCACGATAGCCACTGACTCTGTCTGCTTCTGGGCACGGTCTGAGATTATCATCTATAGCATTTTTGTGGATACTAGCTGCCTTTTTCTATGAAATTTCTTTAAAATTTAAACAAAAGAATGCTTCATTCTTTAAAAAATCCTTTCAACATATTTATTCCCAGTTCACACCAACCACCGAACATTTAATGTATTTTAACCTTTTTAAATGTTCTATGCAAAATACTATTAAAAAAATTGTAATTCCCTTCCCTTTTTTACTTGTTTTCTATACGACTAATACTTTATCTACGTTAAAATAAATATTTTTTTTTAAGTGTATACAATTATTCAAATAGCGAATTAACACATTAATCTCTACCAAAATTCTTAAAAATGCATTTAAGTTAAAGATAATTCGTAATTATAATCAATCGATTTAAGCGTTAATAATTATTTATTATTATTATTATTATATAAATATTATTATTTCAATATAATAAATATTTCTACTAATAATACAAATTTGTATAGAAGATTCAAATCGTATATTAAATAGTAAGGCTGTCATTAATCTGTAAAATGTAAATCATTAAACTGTAGATATTAAAGACAAAATGCTAAAATAAAAATTACTTTGTCGCATGATTATATTTAGTAGAGGTTAGAACTACAACCCATAACAATACTACAGTATAAATAGCGCTTACAACTTTCTTACGTGCGAAAAAAGACTGAAAGTGTGGCAATATAAGTAAAACTTACGTTTCTTTTTCTTATCAAATTTTTTATTGAACCTTTGTCTTCGAACAATAAACGCAATTTCCCCGAACTATAGAAACGTCTGCAAGATAAGATCGTATTGTTTGGTTTGGGCTACGGGACAGGATACGGCGCTTTTCGCTTATCGACTTGCACCAAATAACCGCAGTGTTCAAATCTGCACGAGATTAAACGCATTAAGGATATAAGCCGCATAGCAATTGTAGGGCATTTCCCTGAAGAGAATTAAATCAGGCATTGTGTAACCGCGTTGGTAACAAACAGCCTCAGAGTGTCACGTACCAAGTGCGGTGATCTAAGGCGCTGCCTTGACACTATCGTGTGGGAATTACTAATATTGCTGTGCTCACCTGTAGGAAGAAAATTACATATATTTCAGCCTCATCACAATAAGCAGATTAAGTTTAGGATAAAAAGAACCGTTTCCATAACAAATATCTTGATACCGTTCGCCATTCATTTAAATATATAAAACACATAAGTTAAAGTAGCATTTCTATCATCAAGAAATTGACAACCTCCGAATAACTTGACTAAAACATTCAGGTCGACCATTCGATGGTCGAGTTTATTGCGAAATAGCATTTCATATTATTAAAGCATAATATAATATAAAAAGCATAATTACTACGTCGTAATAATATGTAGTACCTACCTTCGATGTTGGCTGCACCAACATAAAGGAGAGATGTGAGCGAGTTATTATAAAATAATTATACGTTCAGAAGCAGAACAATAGTTGCTTTAATTAGCATATGTAAATTAATTAATTGACAAAGCCGTTTATTAAAATTAAAGTTAGTATGGTGTGGAACTAGGAAGATTAATGATCCCTTGAATGCGAAGTTATGTAAAGCGAAATGGAGTGGGGCTCGACAGGCCCCAGCTTGGCATCATTCCAAAATCACTTGTCTCCCTTTATTTCGCTTCCAAACATAAACTGTACGTAATGCTGCGTCAATGCTTCGATTTTTTTTTTTTTTTTTTGTATTTAAGTAATTGATTCAAAATGGAAGGAACTGAGTGAAGTCTATGTCAACTGGAAATCTGACCAATTAAACTAGATGTAAATGATTGTATTTTATTGTATTTAGTCAGCCATGAAAGGCTTATTTCTATTCAAATAAAATAGGTTTGATTGATTGTTGGGATGACACCTTGAAAGTCAGATAAGTATAAAAAAGCAAGCTACGTAGGTTGCTTTTTTACTAATTCTTTGTGGACAAGGTTGCGGCCATCAACCGAATACCGCGTACCCTTGCATTGTTAACAATTGTTGTATTTATAAATTTTATCTATTTCTCCCAACTAATTGAAGCTTTTAAATATCATACTGCATGTAATTGATTGAACGTTGTTTTCAAGAAACGTTTTTGTTTTCACATATTCAATCCTATAAATATCAAGTTCCCAACAATAAATATTTATTTCGTATTGTTACAGCACATCTGGCGCGCTCTAAACACAGGTGAGTGGGATTAGCTATTTCGAGGAAATTTTATAATTTTGCAAAAGCTTTTGCACGTGAGTATATCCTATGGATTTCGTTGCCTTGTATGGTCTGAATAAATATTTAACAGTAGATTTAAAAAGCAGTATGAGAGAAATATTGTTATGATTTTAATAGTTCAGTCCATTGATAAATCTGTTAATATTTAGGGATTGAAGTAATTAAATATTATTTAACTTCTGCATAATATAACTTATTAGTTAAGTGTTTGACATAGATAATTACTAGAATTACTATTACTATTAGAAAATAAGGTATGCTTCAAAATGTAAGTGAAATATGTAAAGTTAAAAACCATTAATGACAATTTGCTAATCCAAACTCCAAAACTAAGATTGGGCTAGTTACCTAGTATCCAATCGAAATGGAATCCACAAAGTGACGACATCTCTGCCATGATTGAAAAGAAGACGACATTATTAACTAGGAAACTCCTAAGACCTAAACTAAGATTGACTTATAGATGGCCATTAGAGTAGTAAATAACTGCACACTAGATGTAAAATATAAGTAAGTAAAAATAACTAGAATAATGGTCAACGCCCATAAGTCAAAGTCACAAAAGAGTAAATATTTGGTAAGTAACCCAAAGACGTCGTCAAATAAAGCATTGCTAAATGTGAAGTCGACGTGTAATTCACAATACACTTGTTTCGAGAAAAGTTGGTTAGTCCGCAATTTATATTGTTCCCGAAGGGAATGGGAAACAAGCAAAAACAATAAAAATAGTTCACGGCATCCGTTGGCTGGAGACAAATTCCGACCAAATTACGTGAGGAAGTTAGACATTCCGGGATATCGTTGGGAATAATTGAGAGTCCCCGATGCGAGTCATTTGACAACGCAAGTACCATTTAGACAATACAGAGCTTTTAAGTATTTCTTAAATAAGCCAGCGGTAAGCTTTGGGGGCTTGAGTTTGTAAAGTCTTTTAAACCGTTTTTCTGAGGGTCTTATTTATTTCAGTATCACACATTTAAAAGAAATGTTTCAAGATTACTACTTAAATTTATAAATTTTATAACATATTGATATAGTTTGATATGTAAACGCGTGCAAAGAACTAAGACAAAGAAACTGTACAAATTATTGACTAAATCACTAATAGGTACTATTCCTGCTATTTATGGCTATGATTTTTTTCGCTAAAAATTTTTAATTATAAGAAATGCAAGTGGATTTCAATATTATCTAAAATGTCTTTATCCACAAAAGAACTTCATAAATTTTTCACGTCGAGTAAATAACTAAATAGTATGGAAATTAATGACCTAGAAAGTTGTTATGACAATGGTATAATCCAAGAGATAATTATAAACTTAGCTATAAGATAAATATTTAAGAGAAATTATCAATAAAACAGACAAAGAAATATGTCTGATCCCTGCCCAAAAGGGGCTGCAGGATTTCACTCTTATATAATCATTTATTTTGATAAAGATTTCGACAGTAGTTTTACTGTAATTGAAGACCCTAGCATAGCATATACGAGTAACAAAGGTAATACTGTTAATATAAGAGGTTTAGTAACATACCTTTTTATTTTTCAACTAATATATGCAGTATGGTAATTATTATCATCATCGCTGACATTTTCTGCAGGAAATATTACCTATAAACATGATAATAGCTCGAATAAATATTGGTAACCTGTTTCAAAATCTCGTTTTGTATAAAATGGCTACAACACTCATTATTAAACCAGTCTTGGCCTCAGTGGAAAAAGTTGTAAAAATATAGCTACATATAAAGATGTACCTATGTTTAAGTATAATACTCGCACAATATAAATAGGAAGTTATTATAATTTCTTATAATAACACCTGTAGTTTCTGCTTTATTGCTATTTTTGACACGCAACCTTTCCTAAAATGACCGAGTTGAGTATTATATCTTTATCTATTATCTATTATCTATTAACTTCTATTATTCATTCTAATGTCATATGTACCTACGTCATACTACATACGTGTGTAAAAATTCAATTAATATGTTTTGATGTAGGTAGTTGAAAATTCGTTTATAGATTCTGATTTATAGATAAAGTTCAAGCTAATAAAAGATGTTTAAATATGTAAGACAGAAGAGCGACTCTTGCCTGAAAAGAAAATGTTATTCAGATGTTACGTTTTCACTTCAGTTTTTAATATAGTACAAAATATAGCATTTTCATTTCTCACAATATAAAATTACTTACAAGTATTTTTCACATCTCTCAGGTCGGTTAAGCGTGTCCAGCTCGTTCGACCCCGGCTATCAAGTTCTGTTGCATGTTCTCAAAGTGCCTTTCTAGTGTATCACTAATAATACCTGAAGGTATGAAAAATTCTGTGTACCGATATAATATCAGAAAGTTTTTTTTTTCTTAGGTAACTATTACGAGTTTTATAATTTACTAGCTGTGGCCCGCGGTTTAGCCCGCGTTAATTTCGTCGTAACGTGATGTTATATAGCCTATAAACAGAGTAAAATAGCGAACAGCAAAATAATAATAGATATATACATATTATGTACTTCGTCCGCGCGGAATAGTTATTTTTTTATTATTTATTTATATTAATTTCTATTTACATATAGTAATTTACTTTAGTATAGAGCCTACCCGGTTGTTTTAATAGTTATATAAATAGACACAGACAGTATAAATATGTGTAACTATGGAATTTTATGTAAATCAAAACTTAAGGCTATTTAAATTACTTAAACTAATTAATTATATTTACAATTAGATTTTTCAATTACATTTCATATTCTATGGAACGAAATGTTTATATATTTAAATAAATTTAACGTTATATCACGACAAAACAATAATCTTTACAAGGTTTTTAGAAGCTCTTCGGCGCATGCGTTTCAGTCACGACTACACTCCAAATCTAAAATTGATTACAAAAAAGGTACCCCATATCTACCTCTCGTACAAAAAACCGGGCCTACTCGCCATTAAATATAATTTATTCATCGCAATACTATTCGAGTCTAAAATAATTACTTGTGCCTATAAAAATTCGAACCAGCAAATCGAGAAGAACCGACACTGAATTCGAAGAGCTGTATTGAATAATAAATGAATTTTACACATTGTATTTCGTATTTTTTACTCACTGGTTTATATTATTTTTGTACTTGACTGCCATTCTTTTTTGTATACAGAAAGAAGTTTTCGAAGACATAGAAAGTGAGTAGGACTCGTCCAGAAATGGTCAATATACAGGTAATATACATAGTCATTTGTCTATGGAGGTTCTCTACGGATTACGAAACATCATTTTCAATGTCTCTCAAAAGCTTTTAGTCTGATAAACCCATTTTGTATCTTACGTAAATATTAGTTACGAATGTAAGTGTATCACGATTTCACGCCTAAGACATGAGACATAAATTATGTCACATATTACATATTTTATCAAGAAAAATAATATTTAAATAAACGTAAACGTGTGTGTAGGCAAGTCTCCAAAATATTTAAAACTCTATCTATTGGCTGAGTAACCATTAACATTACAGAACTTTACAATAATACTCTCACACTAGGTACTTACCGGTCACCACACACACATTAGGTAGTACTTTAAAATAACTCTTTTAGCACTTTGCGGTTACAGCGCACTCTAGCATAACAACTTTTTAATTTAATGCATTAAAACACATTAAGTTCCATGCCTCCGTGTACATATGTATTTTTAAATGCCAGAGGTAATCTATTTCAGTTTGTATGTTTTTTTTATTTCCAAAACATATAGAAAATTTTTCGTTTTCTGCGACTCCGTTAACCACTCATGTGTTTAGATGAACCACAGGATTTTTTTTCAAATTAAAATTTTTGTTATTGGTCCATCTATTGATTGTAATTTTATGTCAATATTAGCAAAGATATTCCTTGTTCTATCCTTGTTTGTTGTCATAAGTTTTGTAAGTTCCAGATATAAAAAGATTGTATCAAAATAAGCGTGTTAATCGAAAACGTAAACCATTCACGATCTTGATCCAAATACTTAACCTTGGATTTGGTCTATCGTGGCTAGGCAATTATCACACACACTACTCACATTTTTTTGGCAACTGTTTTTACGCAACTCGACTTCTTTGCATGGCATAAATGGTTTACATTATGCAACAATAAACTAAGTTTTTTTCATTGTTACTCTTTTGTCTGAATAAAATCAACTAGACAAATTTTAAAATATTTTTTTAAATTTGTCTAGATCCATAATTCAATCGCGACAAAGGGTTTTCAATTTTTTGTATTTATTTTAATTTTATCACAATAATTACTTTTTTTGGAAATAAATTATTTATTATCCTCTCCCGTTCTTGTCTAAAGGTACAGTTTTCGCCTTTGTACATACATATTTTGACCTTGATAGCCGATCTTAGTAAAGTTTAAAAAAATGTTCAAAGCACACTGCAAGTATGAACATAAAATCGCGACCCTTACACAACAATGCATTTTGAGGAAACTTCTATGTTCGAATAATATACCTAAGACATTAGCTATAATATTTAGACTGCAATAGTTAGACTGATACCATGTCAATAAAGTAAAAATATTCTTATTTCAAAACCAACGGATCTCTCTTAAAATCATAGACAAAATCTATTATGGAAATAAAACTCTGTCAAAAAAAAACAAGTTTTACCAGTATCGACCAGTATTCATGAAGCTGAGGTTGAATCGTTAATGAGTGCATATTGCTAATGAAGTCTTGCAACAATCGTGATCGTGAAACAGCACTAGGTACAACTCTAATATTATTTGTTCTTAACTCAAAACTACGTTGTCCCGCCTACCTGTCAACAGATGTCTCCTTGCCTAAACGCCTTACATCCTAGTCAAACGATTGTTTCATTTACCCATTGTTCGGTGTAAAAAACGGTGCCAATGTCGATAAGTCCTCGAGTCAGTATGCTAGAGGAACTGGACTCGCTGACAGCCAATTAACCCGCTCCACCCGCACCCCATTCCCCTCTAACCCGCACTCATAGGCCCATTTATCTTTATTCGACAGAATCTCCCTACGTTCGACGCTCTTGATCCTTTCTATTACCGATGCCGATTGATCCTCATATAATTCATCCCTTTACAAGTGCCAAAGACATTCCCAAGTGAGGTTCCATAACGCCTATTGATTTAAGTTATGATCAATTAAAACGAACATTACGTTTTTAAAGGATAAGCTCATAAATAGCAGGTTTTGTGTTGAACTTGACAAGAGTTTAATGTCAGTTTCGAACAACATAAATTACGTAAGCATAGAAAAAACACAAACAATAAATTATAGTTTAGCGTTTTTTGTTAATTTATGCTCACTGAACTAACAATACCGCAAGCATTTTTGTGGTTTAACTAAAAAACGTTTAGTCTAGATAATAGTGTTTCAATGTCTTTATTTGCAATTTATTCGTCTGCAAAGCGATATTTTGGTCTTCAATAAAACAAGTACAAGAAATCGAGTAAGCTTGAACGAGTAAGCAATCTACTTCTGATTGTTAAGGTTATTTGCTATTCTCAGAACATCTTTTAGCGCCGTCCATGACTCAGGCCAAACCACCTAAAACATGATTCATTTACCATTTATCACCATCTTGATTTCATCTACAAGTCATGGCTGAGTTAAATATCTCATCATTATAGACACCGCGTTCCTACACAATGCTTAGAAAATAGGTTTTTTTTCTGTGGAATTTACTTTTGATATTTTATAGATTTTTTATCTACTTGCAATAATTAAAAACATAATTTTGTATAATCTAAGGAGGCTATGCGAAACAACTAACTACGCTGCTGGTATATTTTATGCAATTAGCAATAGGTAGATAATAACCTAATTCGAATCTTCAGGTCATAAAAATGATTTGCCTTTAAAGCTACAAGTAAACCATCTAAAGGAAAGAAAAGTAAAATAACAATTGCGTATTTGCCCATAAACCATTGGGAGAACAGACATAAAAGGTATACAGCCATTTCCTATAGGGATGTCAAGACCTGTCTTTTAATAGTATTAAACAATGGTTTGAAAACAATACCCCTTGAAATGTCAGAGAGTAAACATCAATAGCAATTATGATCAATTTTCATAATCATTGCAGTCAGTGTCGGGTGCATACAATAAAATCTCGGATTGAACTATTAAAGAGGTGTTGGCCCCGAAGTTGACATTCAGCGTGACTGCAATAGAGCGTTATGTAAAGTGGGTATGATGCAAACAGTGGTAAGACGGTAACTGGTAACGTCTTCATTGAGGGTATGTCGTCATGCTATTCACGTCCGAGGCAGCCGCGGGCTCACGAGCTCAAATCTTAAGACCCAAGTCTCAGCGTTTGCGATAGTCAAGTGAGATTAGACGTAAACGAAAATAGAGTGACCCTTCGTGCAAAACCTTTTATGTTTTTATATTCAGAATAAAATGTGTGTTTATGTGTCTTTTTGTACCTTTTCTTTCTCTATCACTAGGCGCAAAAAATGGTTTTCTGACTGTAGAAAGATTTTTGTAATCTCTATGTAAAAGTAGTTGTGAAAAACGTAATTAGAAACTATCAAAGGAAATAGACCCCTACGAATTATTTGTTTGAAACAGCAAAACCATAATTTTTTTCCCAAAATTAAAATATAAACTATGTATTAGCAATTTAACCATCATAAAATTTAATACGTATGCAAAAAGTTTATTTTCAAACAAATATTTTTCTTTAAGATGAAGCTGAACCGTAATCTGGCGAATAATGGAGGAGAGAAAAGCGACTGATAAATAATGGTCGGTTGACTGATCGCAACATTACTGATATCCAATGAAAAAGAATCTGTACATTGAGTAATGGTTTCCGCAGGAGGGCGTTGGGCTAGTTTAGCGACAGGCCCTAGGCGAAAAGAAAGTGCGGAAGCGAGGCGATTTCAAGACTAAAACCGATCCTAGCGCGGTCAAGTAACAAATAGCCATGGCTCAATTGAATCGTTCTCTTTTTAGAATCCTTCTTCGACTCATCATTAGTTTTAGGGTCTTTACTATCTTGACTTAACATCCAAGAACCCTTTGAATGAAATCGAGGACAATGTTGTTTATCGGCCAAGAAACCTCAGATTAATATTGTATTCAGAGAAAGCTATGTATATTATAAATTGGGCCAAGTATACCTACTTCATTCGTCAGTTGAACTCCGCGTAACAAACCCAAGTCAAACAAATGTCGAATAAACAATACTCGTGAACGGCAATTCTCTGAATAACATCCACTTGTGAATAACAAATACGAGTGTATAGTTTAATGTTAGTCTTCGGCCCGTTACTACCTTCATAATTATTATAATTTATTCATATCACACTTACTACCACACATTTAATATCAATTCATAACGCATTCATATACCTACTCCTGCGTATTTGAAGATATGTAGCTTTTTAATTCTCATATTTACAATAAATATTTATTTCAAAGACAATTAAGTCTATCAAGAAACCTGTATAAAAATAAAGTTGTTATATTGTCATAAACTGAGCCATATTACTATTGTTTTTGAAATTTACTAAAACATTTGGACATTAAGTTTTAACATAAGAACAATATTACTGCTAATCTTTATCGCGACATATTCCAAGGATAAGTTCAAGTACTAATTTTATTGATTGAAAATAATAATTATTAAATCTAACCTAACCTTTAAGAAATTTTTTCAGAATTCTTATTATGCATCTCAAATGTTCGCTTATTCAGATGCAACTGAATAATTAATTTATAATAAAAACTTGAATACCTACTGTGCTTTTACGCGACTTCAACTTTGCGCTTTCATTATGTAGTGCAGGAGAAAGCTTCCTTTAAATGTTACAATAAGCAATGTTACAATCTGGAACATTACGTAGTACGTTCTTTAAATCACATTTAAATTCCTTCTTTGTGTATACGACTTATGAATGTGCACATCTCTTCTAGTTTGAAAGCTATTGTCAAGAATGAAGGCAATTTCCTCAAAAAAAGAACGTCACTGAATAAGGTATTAAGATCGTTAGCGGCGTGACCTCACGTATCCCTAGAAAATTTGGAATTCATTTGCTGTGTACGTGCGTGAAAACCACTGTGTGTACTTACTAATATTGGCTGTGTCCCAAAGGGATGGATATAATCATAGGAAACTGGAATTCCGATCCTTTTGATGTCAGAAAGTGATCAGTACAATATTGCTAAAGTTCCCTCGCATTCAGATAATTAATCGCCTTTCCTTTCGCCATGAATTACAAATTTCTAAGTATCTTTTCCTCCTACCGAATAAACTTTGATATTTAAACAAAATTAGTAGTAACAATTACATTCATAAATGTTTCAAATTTTTTATTTTAAATATGTATTTTTCTTTTAAAATGAGTATAAATACTTACTTATTAGACTGACAGTCAAGTTTTGGTGTCGACTTACTAATATGTAAAATATTATTTTGTTTACAACAAGTATCATAGTAAATACTTAGGTTATATTAAGTACCTATAAGGTAAAATTGTTTAACTCTAGCCTATCAAACTAATAACTATTTTAGCGTAACATTTCGAATACCTTTATGAGCTTACACCTATAACCAGATAGTTCGTAGAACCGAGACCCCCAAAGGTACGAAAATATACCTTATTCAATATTAATTTTAATCTGCAACTGTGACATTTTTGCACGTATCCATAAGTTCCTAATATTAGAAATTGATTTATTTGCTCATGCTGCACCGGTTTCAACAATTTTGTTGTAGAGTTAACAGGATCTCGGAGAACTTAAGTTACGTTTATCTTAACTATGAAATGAAATCAATAAGAAAGAATTAGGTAAGTTTTGACAAACAGATGTTAAAATAACGTCGCGTATTCTAGAAATATTAAATACGTTGTATTTAACACAAGAATGACAATTATACTAACTACTATTACTCAATTGACTTCACCGCTAGGCGATGGCGACACAAGGGGGAAACATCACAACTCGTTTGATGCATAAGTGATCGAATGGGCTCCATTCATTGCGGGTCGATGGTCTATTGCGTAAAGAACCGTTATCTCTTTACCATGAGTCCATGATCGAAATTTCCAATACGTTTATGGTAAATATATGGGATAGTGGCACTTTACCTAAAAGTATATAAGTACTAAAGTTATATACATACATTATATACACATTATGTAACTACAATTTCGCTACTGTTGATTGAATTGCTAGTCGAACATTGTTTTATTTTTCTATATTATTTCTGCATTGATTTTTACTTATATTACCAACCGAAACATGTTTCATACTATATTTTTATCACTAGCGAGTAGGTATTACTTACGGTAGGCCGCTGTTTACAATATTTTTTGGTTCCAATTAGTTTTGAAAATATTCTCTATTCGATAGGTAGGTTAAAAGGCAACTAACATATATTATGTATAATATTATCACAATTAATGAGCCTCGTAACTAAAGGATATGCAGAATATCTACTCGAAATATATATACCTACCTACAAAATACTGGAATGTATTATAATATCAAATATCTTCCAGTAAAAGTCCTATTAAAAACGGGCAAGCCCTCTTAGAAGTCAGCGTGGAGAGAAATAAACCTTGGAATAAATAGTTTTTAAATATATACTTTTTTCCTTAGATACTTAAACATTAAAGTATTCATTACTATTAAAAGCGTTGTTTTAGTGTTACAAACAGATACTAAAAACTTATTTGTAAATATTAAAATTAATTGAAGTACTAGGCCATTGTGAAGTTAATAATATTCAAAATGTAGCATGAAATAATAATAAGCCTTTTCTATAGACTTTCAATCTGTACCGTTAATGAGATTCAAACGGCCGCGCGTTTACGTCCACCAATTTGTGCCTCGTTGAACCTAACTAGTAAAAAGCTACCTTTTAATATTTTACATGCATTTTTCAATAATTACATTTAAAATTTTCCGATAATATTTTGGTATCAATATATATTTTTAAAGTATTGCTTAAAAATAAGCTGAAGTGTTTGCTTAAACCTTTTACGTTATAATTGTGTTAAAATTTTACATTATTATATATATTTTACAGAATCAAAAACAAAAAACGCGATTTAATTCAATAAAGATGTATTTAATTAAGTTTTTTTTTATAACAATAAAAAATACGCGTTTTAATTTGCTTAAACTTTTTCTTTTAAATGATTTAAACATCGACGAATAAAAGGCGAGTTGTTAGTTTAACGTGTCCAAAACGAATTGATTCGCGATGGATCTTATTTACAATTTATAAAAAACTGTAATTAATTTCCATTTATGAGATATTTTTATTTATACTCAGGATGTCAGTTTCAATTTTCTTCAAATTCAATTTGCAAAATTATTACTATTCCTGGTGAGTAGAGTTAGACAGACTTCTGGCAGGCTCCAAAGCTGTCCTAAGACACGAGATATAATAAATGTGAATTTTAAATGTAAACTAACACAAACATAGCAGAAACCGATAATTTATATGACGAACTCGTAACTCGTGCCTTATAACCTCAACTTTCACCAAGTCAACGTCATCAACCTTAAGCTATAAACATTCACTTCAATATATTTCACAAGGAAACTGTCAAGCTAAGAACTCACGAAACGGTTTTTACCCGAGTAAGTTCTTAGCGTCGCTGGGTTTTCAAAAAACTGACAAAAATCGTTCATATAGTTTTATATTAGTTTTGTAGACATTATCTCAAATTTTATACAATGTTAATTAATACAGTAGATACTAAAAATAAACTTAGAGCGAAAAAGTATTATTTCAATTTAAAGTCAAAATCTATGTCAAATCAGAGCTTCCTGATCTAGCTACATAGTTATTGTTACGATACTTTACGACTTAATCTTTAGACACTTTTAATGTGTATATTTTATTTATTAATTTCTGCGTCTTCTTTTGATTTTATTTGCGGAAATCGAACAGAACTCTGGATGCATGAACAGCGTTAGCGAGAACACGCTATTTTGTATGGAAATTACATTGACACTCAGGCTAACTTTGTATTTCCATAGACAAAAATGTCTTTTCGCAGCGTGATCTAGGTAACATTGTAATTGGATAGTCCTCCAGAACCTTCAGCGATATACCTACCATTGAATGTTAGTCTCGTAACTTTCATTGGGAAAAAATCTTCTTATATTTTATTATGTTTATTTTCACGTGTAAAAACTTGAAAAATAATTACATTAATACCATGTAATTACAGCGAAATCATATTATGTATTCTTGTAATAACGTCACAGCCATAACACTGATGAATCATTTGCAAACAATAGGAGCACCGGAAACAATTGTACTTTCTTAAAATGTAAATTTTGACGAAATAAAGAAATCGAGATTTATTTTTTTACTTTAATACTAAATGGCTATAAAATTTTGTAACTGCCTTTATGATTATTTGGGCTGTTTTACAATATTATTGTAACAAAAGAAACTTACGAGTTGCGGATAAGTGTACATCTATATAAAATCTATATAATAATCACAATGAGATTTTAAATAATCACATCGTATCAATGAAATACAAAATTCAAGAAGCAAGATTATATGGGAAAGTTTTTCGGAAACAATTGTGAGTCAATTAAATCTCAAGCCAACACAATAAACTGAAACATCTTTATCTGTGTTTTGTTAGATCATTTCTTCAACGTTGTTACCTACGTAAACTAATCAAGGTCAGAATATGAAGAAAAGCAAAAAGATATATAGGTGGAATGTTAGGTTTTTTTTCGTATTTTTGGTCGTAGATTATAAATCTGAGACCTAGATTATTAAGCTAATGACATGATTTGAATTATTCGAAAGTATCTCATATAATCATAACTTTCAATTTAAGCGTATCCTGTATTCCTGACATCTCAATTGCTCTTTTACAATCATCTATTTGTGCAGACACTCGAAGAAAAGCTTCCGTCGCACACATTCAATAATAACGTGATTGAATTCCTTGCTATTTTTACTCCCACAACGCTATTGGTGATTATGAAATTCGATTTCATAGACTAACCTAATAGGTGCCTTACTTTCTGAGGGAATTTCAAGCTTATACATGACATCATCTATAATGTACGAAATAGCCTCTTACACACGAAGTGAAAAACAAAATAGGAAATTCAAACCATAAAGTAAATACTATATCACTATAAATACCTTGAATTTATATTATCTTCATTTCATTATATAAACTATTTAAAGTTTTAAAGTTGCATACCTCTTGTACTCCTTGGTCTAGTGGTAAGCGCGTAAGTATTATAACCGAGAGGTCCTGGGTTCGATTCCCGGTGGAGATAAAAAAAACTCGGTCTGGCAAGGCATAGAAGGCTGATCACCTACTTGACCCTAAAGTCAGAAGATCAGTGAAACAGATGTGAAATGCATCTGCCCCATACCCCACTAGGGACACGGGACTTCACTCACACTTACCTCTTGTACTATGGTGCTGCTTTACTCTTTGATGTAGAAGGGGTTTTTTTAAATTATAGCTTAAAAATAATAAAGAGTATCGTAGTGACATACAATGTATTATGAATAGGATAGTATGTTAAAAAGAGAGCTCAAGGATTCTCTGTGTACTTCTAGCCCCGAATTCTAACTGTGATGATTTTGACAGCCATCGCGTATACTAAAATAAAAAGCCTGCAACGGACGTGCGTCTCGGATCGATCAGGTGCGAGGGGAGAAAAATTATTACGAGAGCATATTCACGTTTGAATGTTATATTTTGTTTAGCGTGTTATATAACTTCCACCTTGTTATTAATAAATTTTTAATATCAACAAGGAATCTGAACCCTGTTAACATCAATATTATTTATTTATTTTTTTACAAAGAAGGCGGCAAACGGGCAGGAGGCTTACTTACGATAAACGGCTCGCGGCCATGGTCACCCTCAACGCCAGTTGGGCCACGGGTGCCGGCCTTTGGTTCGGAAATACCTCTGAAGACAGCTTCTTCCAGAGTGGTGATGCGCGGCAAAAAACGCCTAACGTTCGAAGATGAAACTCAGCTGCTGGTATACCGGGTGTAATCGTTAAGTGTGTACAGGCGATTATTCCATAACAATTACAGATATTAAAAAACTTCATTAAAAAAAATTACATTAAACACTCCCATACATTTTATTTAGTATGTTGCTTTTCAGCCAGTTCAAATCAATACGATATTGAAACAAGGTTTATTATTATTTTGAAGTGATAAGATAATTAATTTACACGCGTATCTACTTAAATACACTTTACTACATAATTATAAAATTATAAGGGTAAAATGAGTAGGTTCTATTCCACTTAAAATAAGGAAACTATCCACTATCTCATACTTAATGTATGGGAGTGTTAAATGTATTTTTTTTGGATATTACTCGTTTTATTTTTAAAAAGTTGTTATTGTCATTTTACTCATTAGGTAAAGTACTTTCGATGTCTGGTTAAATTTTTTTGATACCTGTAATGAACGGAATAATCGCCTGTACACACTTAACGATTTCACCCAGTTTATTGTTTAATTTTTTGCATAATTTTTAGATTCCAATTGGATCGAGCTTTAATAGGCGGAGGGTGGATAAGAGCTTTCTGTACTCCTGCTGTCAAGAGAAAGGAAAGGGTTAAACTTACTAAAATACTGCTAAACGGTTCCCAGCGGTCTTGTATCACATTGTTTAACCAGATAACGTAATTTTTTACGTTTCATCTTACAATGTTTTTAGTACAATGCTTTTATATCATTTATACGTTATTATAAAGAATATGTGAAAATGTCTACGTCTATTATGTGTTACAAATAACTAATCGTCTGACTGAAACCGCAAGTGTTCTATTGTCTGCACGTAGCAATTTATTTAGCCATTGCAATGGCGGTAAACTCATTATTACTTAATTTGTGTTATGATTAAAAGTGCATTATATTCCAATTTAAGCAACTAAAACTCTTGTAAAATGTTTGAAATAATAATTTTGTTAAAGTTTCTCACTTCGTAATCGGATGATTTACAAAATACTAAGCTTTGTCTACATCTCGCAACCACCTCGGCAGTTTATTCGGTCACGCAGACACTAAATACATTTAGCTCGTTCGTCCTGAGTTCGAATGCCGGGGAAACAGCATTCGGTTTGGATGAGCACAGTACGCGGATCTATCGCCCTGTCAGAGTTAGGTACCGAAACAAACGTAGTTTTTGCTTCATACCCCACTAAGAGTTACATGACTTAAAATTAAAAATCCTTATACTTATGTCATTTTTGTATTTTTGTTCCTTTTTTATTTACTGTTGTTATGTTGTAATTAGGTTAATCGAGAATTTAAGTTTTTGCTATTGTAAAAACAAACTGACTCTATGTTCGTTCTTGTAATTGTTACATCGTTACTGTCTACAGAATATAAATGTGTATGCTACGATAACACGCTTAAAAGTTTTAACTGTTTATAATAAAGAATAGAGAAAATTTAAAAAAAACACGCTACATAAATTTAGTTAAAATTATGAGCCGTCACGGGACGCCTGGCAGATGTGAAACATCGACATTATTTGCTAAACACATATACCACTACATATAAACTATATATATATATAATATGATGGTATATATATATATACCGTCATATTATAGCGTGGCGACGCGTCGCCGCGGTATGCGTCGCCACGCCATGAATCGGCTTTACGTGTGGCTATAGATGTTTAACATCAAAAATTAAATGTGCAATACAATAACTGAAACGTAAAATATCTTATCGTCATACCCTTTGAATGACCCTTTTAAATAACAATCTTGTAACAATGTATGGCATAACAATGCGTAATAATTATTCTTTTATGGAGTAATTATAAATATCACGGTTGACGGGAACAAAATGCTGATAGGTCACGCAACTCCAATAGATCGATCACGGCACACGTGCTGTGGACTCAGCTCAGACAAGTACTTCGATAAAACTTCTTACTCCTTTTTCTATCGTGTTTTTGAACCCGTTTTGGAAGTGGTTCAACGCCGTAAATGGGCTCTTAAAATTAGAAAGTTCTAATATCTTAGACTGAGGATTAACAAAACCTTACTAATATTATAAATATGTATCACTAATGTTATCTTAATTTTATGTTGTTCTTGCTAGATAAATGTTTATTTAAATTTGGCCAAACAAAGATATTAATTTACGTATACAACTTTCAAGTTTCAAGCTAAAAATAACGTCAATATATCAAAACTGGACCAAAAAAAGGATTATATAAAATGGTTGAATAACTGCGGACTTCTGAGATAACCGACATGAAACATATTAATCGAATCGATAAACTTCATTTTTGAAGGTAGAGAATGAAGTTTATATTATAATCTTCTAATTATATAAGTACTTATTTATGTAAGTTGTTATATTTATTACATATAAAATTAATTCAACACCAATCCACATTTATAGGCGTGAAAAATCGTGTATAGAACAGGATTTCATGTTTTAATTTTTAAACGTAACAAATTGAAATCGATTCGGCATGTCTCATAGTTCTACATCAAATGATTTCCCTTTAGAAGAGATTATAATGTCACTGAACTAGGAATAGTGCATTGGAGGATTTATAGGAATGTTGAGAACCGGTTCTCATTTCCGATAGCAAAGGCTACTTGCTACTAAGATGTGTCACTTGCGAACTTCAACAAAATAGTGTTAAACTTTTTACAAAAAAAAAACCGGCTTCAAATTGTGACTCTAAAACTACTTAACAGATTTTGAAACCCGTCGAAAGTTCTAAGGGAACAAACATTTAAAAAAAACATAGCGTCGAATTGAGTACCTCCTCCTTTTTTGAAATTGGTAAAAAATAATTTCATGTAAGTAAGAAACAATAAACCCATGAATTGATTAAACAAAATTGATTCTGAAATACAAGTCTTAATGTCAAAGTTTTCAAAACATGGCCTGGCGATATTTTTAAAATATCTTCCATAAACCAAAACATTTATAAAACGTTGAAATAGATCTAATAGTTTTGAACTTAAAGTTGATTTTCCTGTAGCTTTAAGCTGTGGATGTATTTCGATCATGGCTAGTACTGCAGACTGTTCGATAGCGGATGCTGGCGATTGTAGATTATTTTTGTCCCGGAAAGTATATGCATGAACTGGCGAATGTACGTCGTACGAGTACAGACTGCGAGTCGAAACCATAAGGAAGAGTCTGGTCATGCTTTAAGTATTCCGAGAACTATTACCTAAACTTCTTCTCTTTACTCGTAAGTCGTAGGTTATAATTTTCTTGTTTGTTACCCTTAACGATTGATATTCTGTCAATAGTCTTTTGCAGTCTACAACTGGGATTCACGCAATTAAAATATTTTCTCTTACTCGATACATAAATTAATCATAATTTAATCAGATTTAAATCTGTTAAATAATTTAGTGAATATTCATAGTATAAAGTTATAGTATACCGCAACGCTTTTTTACTCCTTATAAATAAACAGTAAGATCAGCAATTTAAATCTTTATAAGTATGATAGATGAAGGTGATCCCGAATGGAGGCAGAGGCGGATTAAGTGTCGAAACCTCCCTAGGAACGCAACCCATGGCGCCCTGGAAAGAAGAAGCAGGAAGCTGAATCGGAAAATGTTGGAAATTTTACGCATTTACAGTCTACTTTACCTTTAGGATAATCGGTGTCTTAGTAGAGGAGACCAGAAATGCCTACTTATTGTTTTATAAATACCTTTTTAAGGGACACATAGTTCCATAAAAAATATCATATAAATTTATCATTGCCTAAAATAGGTACAAGTACGTTGCGGTACTTGCAAATACTTTAAACAGCCGGATGTATTTTATTCTGTGACAAGTATAATTTGGCTCTTGAAGCCAGAATAGTTTATACTAAACACGCAATATCCGCAGCCTAGACGGAAGTAGAGCATGTAATTAAAAGCAAATGTAAATAACATTTACAGCTGAAAACACTTTTTATCTAAAAAAAATTCTTGACTAAAAATATTGCCTCAACCTTTTTAGGTGACAGCTTTTTCTTATAACGTTTGTTCAGTGTTCTATTTCTTTAGTGAATTGCCAGACCGACATCCAACAGACGACGATGGTAACTGCAGGACAAAAGATATCATTTATGTGAGCTATTTTTGAACAATGCTAAATAAATGTTTTGTGCCTATTTACACAATTTGAATGTGCAGTTGTAGCGATGTTTCACATTACGGACTTCCGTTGTCAATCAACGCAAATATTGCGAAATGCCACAAAAGGACCATAGCGGATGTCCATATAAACCATATACTGGCTCTATATTGAATGTAGGTATGTAGGTAATTAGAGTCGTGCGTGAGATCGTTGTGGCTAGTTAACACACTTTCAATTTAATTTTGCGATTGTTGAACCTGCAACAGCGCCATTACGTGACATATAATTAGATATTACAAGCGAATACGTCAACTTTCACTTCCTTTAGTTTCCATGCAGTTACAATGTGACCGTATTATATTCAAATTTATAAATACTACATATATTTAATTATAACTAATTCAATAAGCTACTGGCTTCAACCTTTCCTTTTATTTTTGGAAAAGAAACGGTATTGTCGCTGAGGAGCAACGCACTAATGCAGTCATAGTCAAAAAAGTTTGAATTAAAATCAATTAAGTTTTGAATGAAATCATTAATTTCAAATACACTTAATATTTAACAGTGGCCATTAACAAAAGAGTTTGTCCTCTAAAAAACGCCTAAAACGATGAAGTAATGAAAATAGCTACACGTGAGATGAACAATTAAAGACGTTATTCATACATACATTACATATTAAGAGCTATAGAATCCTTTGTGCATAATGATATCATTGGTGCTCTGACTAATGTTAATACTAGAATTAATGCTAACTATAGTATTGAGGTTCTAGGTTTCCGTAGCCTTGTAGTGTGCTATAAAAATTTACTAGCGTTTGAGTGACAAATTATTGGATGATTTTTTTTTTTTCATTATTTTGAACTGTATACATATTATCATCATACATCTTCCAATTGTAATATTTGAATTTAATTTACATGGCGCAAACAAAAATATTTTCACATCATATTAATGCTAATTTGAACTTAACAAAATGTGAAAGATTAGAACAATTGTTTATATATTTTATTTAGAATATTAAAAATATGAAGAGGCCTCATGGCTAAGCGGTCTTATAAGTTATAAGCTTACCGCGAAGTCTGAGGTATGGGATTCGATCGCCGCACAGTGTGTTATTTTCAATATCTAGCTGGACAAAATTAAATAAATGCACTAATCCCTATATGCACAAAACCTGCATAATATAGAAAGAGACAAACCAAATTACAAGGAAACAAGATTTAATTTCAAATTTGGCGCGCCGGTCCAGAATACAATTTATAATTTAATTTGTATTTGTATTCGGTATCTGGTAAGGCTGCCATTTGCCGGACAGGGTGCCATAAGTGGTTCGGATGAGTAGAGGAGAGAGGAGGAAACCGAATTAAAAAAAATTGTTGGTTGCTGGAAGAGATCGCCGATTAGCGATAAGGCCGCCCGTGCAACAAAGTGTATAAAAAATAATTTTTATTCATAATTAATTATACTTATTGAAATATATATTTTCGTTCCTACCTCCTCATTATAAACTTTGTTCAACTTGAGTCGAATGCTCTGTCATTTTCAGAAAATGTTGGAGAGACAAAACACATTTAACTCTGCTCAAACTTACACAAGTTTTATAAGTAATTTACTATGAATACAAGCATGTAGGCAATAATTTATTGAAAAATTTAAATGATGTAAAGTGAAATAATTTAAAGAAAAACATGTATTAGACAATGAAAACTAAAGTGTAGGTATACATAATCACATACATAGTGAATGTATGTGATTGTGTAAACAAAATCCTTCTTAAAAACCTAAAACGATTGTATCATGTGGGAATGCGCCACAGTCCTCATCCCAGCTGAAAATTAATGTTGTATCGTTGACAAAGAATTTCCCAACAAATATGGCTTGTGGGAAAATGCATTTTGCGAGTTACTTTTGTTATTGCGGCCTCACGGCCATTGACTTTGGTTTTTTCTCACGCTCACTCGCTAAGATTGATTACACGCTTATTCCTGTGCAAACGGAAGCTAATACGTGAATATTTTGAATATTATTTATTACATTAATTCGACTTAAAAGCAAATCTAATGACCCCAGTGGAATAAGACGCTGACTCTGCGCCTTTAGCTTTGGCTTTGTTTATTCTTCTTTTTCACTTTTGTCTAATGATGGTCACCTGTGGCTACCTTCAAAAATCTTTGCCTTTTCAACAGTTTTAAAATTCGACTCTATCTGAACTGAACTATCTAAATTGTGTTTATATTGAGCATTGAACTAACTAGCGGATGACTTAATAAAATATATTCAAAACATTCCACATGTCCATTTTGCAACAACCATTTAAGATAAAACACATCTATGATAAAAAATATATTATGACAATTTTTTTGCATTTAATAGATGAGAAATTGTCTGTGTAATTAATTTAGTGTCTAAATTCCTCCCATGTAGTATTTGGCTATGACCCGTTTAAATTAGCAAAGAAGGCGACAAAAGGTCCGTCGGAGCAGTTCAAAGCCATTTAATTGTTATAATAAGAGTCATATTATGTGTGGGACGATCCAAAGAATCATTGAAGTTATAGTTATTACAAGTTTAATTCACATCCGGACGTATTAGTAGTGTAAATATATTTAGTACTAGCTGTACCCGCGACTTTGTCCGCATTAGACAGTTTTTTGGACAGGAGTTTTATTTTTTACGTCAAGTACCCATATAGGTACTTACAGTAAAAGTGACTAGATATTAGAATAGTTCGTATCTCTTTTGTATGAAGACGACCTGCTCGCTTCTGACGGTAAAGGCATTAAGAGCCATTTTTATTGGTCGTATCAATTCATAACTCAAGTGACCTGACATGACTGATCAATAAACATAATAATACAATAGTTCGTAGGTAAGCCAGCACTTACTGCAGAGGTACCGTGTTTGAGCACATTGAAATGGTCACAATAAATATATTATGTACCCACTTAGTGAAATTAGATAGTATCCTAAGTCCTCTAGTACCCTATGTCCTTTTTCAACTTATTGTCTTGTCTTATTATCTATGTTTGTGCCAAATTTCATTAAAATCGGTTCAGTGAAAGCGCAGCAGACAGACAGACAGACAGAGTTACTTTCGAATTTATAATATTAATATGGAATTTATATCAAAGAACCTGAAATAGCTTTTATTTTAATTGCGCAATTTAGATTGTTTCTCTCGCTGTTGAACCATTTGCTTTACTTTGGATTAATACGAGAAAGCTTTTCAAAAACAAGAGGTGCTACTAATTTTTCATTCAAGACACTAGTGAAGAAGCATATTATATTGTATATAACGGAGACTTATAAAACGATGTGATGGCCTATAGGTACTTAAAATGTCGTACAAGCACAATATTGTACGTGTTAATAGGGCCCAATAATATCTTAAATCTCAGAGCAAAACGTTAAAACGTTTTAAAACGATCAGAGCTCTTCAGTATCTAATATTCAGTACATACATTGAATCTGTATTACTTCACTTACAGTAGATATTGCGCCATAGACGAGGCGTGCCGAAAATAAAATTGGTTGTTAAATAGGATACGGTATCTCCGCGTGATTATGTGGTAAGTAGCAGTGGCTAGCGTTTAATATCATGATGGGCACGGGTCACCACGATGTACAATGAGCCATTTCCTGTGGACATCGACCAGAACATGAACAAGGACGTATACTGATAATACGCATACGGACCTTAGCTTACTGAATATTTCGTCACGCTGGCCTTATGATTATTAAAGTGGAACGAATTTTAACTATTCGCTTTTTTAACTCGCGTAATGAACGACTTGACTTCAATTAATATGATTTCCTTCTTTACTTGAATATACCAACGCAATTAAGATTGCAATGTTCCATCAAACGTGTGCAATATACCGCGAGATAAAAGAGTATTAGAAATCCAGGCGAGGCACACGACCATTTGTGACCTCGGAACAATTACCCAGCCATTAGCGAAACGAACACAATGCTCAGCCATTAAGCGGATGTCCAGCCAGCAACCCGCACCCGCTCAATTTGCATTTGTTTGGAATTAGACCGTCAGCAGCAGCGGACACGAGCCGCGCTTTGTGTCACCTGTAATATCTCCCACCATAATGCTTTGATCCGCTTAACTGACCACAGATCATCACGACGCTCTATTTCAGAAATACAAGTGCAATTTAGACAGAATTATCTAATTTAGAAGAAATGTAGGCATTTTCGTTTTGAGAAAAGATAATTTAAGCGAAACAGCGCAACGGTGTCGTGAGATGGTAATGACAAATGGCGCACTAGGCGTCTTATCTCGTTGAGAAAAGATGTAGCCGAGTTTTCTTGGTGTGCTTGAATCACGGACGATGTCGTTAGGTAGACCCCATCTCGCTGATATCCACCCCTAGTTGTCAACGCTACGCCGGAGATAACTATTTTAGCTTATCGAAGTCAACACTAACTAGCTATCTTTGAAAATGAACTCAGATTTTATAGTGAAATAAAAATCTGACCCATGAGTTTTACTTCCTTTTTTTTGTAGCTGTTGCAGATATTTAAAATTGCTCTGAATATATCTGTGTTATATAAAAACGTTACAATAAAATATCTCCCTAAAGTAAGTAAATATACGAGCATAACAATGGCGCCTTGAGCAATCCGCGCTTAAATTTCTAAACGGTAATGGCAAATCGCCAGGATTCTGTACTTTTCTTAGTACTATTTTGTACTGGGAGAGATAGCTACGTCTTCCTCTGAAATATATTGTCCCCTTTAGCTCGCAGCGAGCTCAGAAACCGCACCCGCCAGTGATATGCAAATAGGCACTACAGATTGTAATTCGTAAGCCGTAACATACTCAAATTAACTGTAGCTGCTTTAAGATAGAAAATGAGTTGTCGTTTGGGACGCTTTAAAGTTTTTTTAGGAAAATGTGATAACAATTTAGATAACTTCAAGATTCTTTCCTCTGAAGATTCTTCGTACATCAAGATAAATTTATGGTAATTTAATATTTATTTTATTTAATTATAAAACCTACACTATATTACCTGTATTAAGTGTGGTTCGTAACCTCCGACTGTGGAGAGTAGAGGTTCAAACTGGCTGCTAATAATAATAAATGATACTAGCTGATAACTACTACTCAGCGGTTTCACCCGCAAAAAAAAATGTGAAAAATACTTCCATATTTATATATAATATAGATTTATTTGTTATACGTGTTTACCATTAGCAATGTTAGCCAAGTGGAGTTTATTTTTTAATGTCGCTGTCTGATAACAGACACCTTATCAAAACTGAGACGCTAATTGTTCCTACATGATTTTTGTGTCTTTCAGATAATTATTATTATGCTTCTTTTCATATAAACAACTGATAAATTCGAATAATTAGACAAGGTTTTCGCTAACTGCCTAATTATAAAAAACAGATAAACTAGACATTTATTTTCTAAAAAGGTCGATCACCTTTTGCAGTAGGTAAGTACCTACTTTGTGTTAATGGAATCGGTTATATTTTTTCAGTCAGCACAAAGAGGTCATTATATTGTGTTATTATAAAATTACATGCCGAAACCATTTGGTTTAGTATTTATTAGATATGCTTATTTAAATATTATGGTCCTACCAGCATCTACTTAACTTACAACGTCAAACATGACTTAGTAACGAAATTTTAGATAAGTACTAAGATTGACAGTTTTCAGATACTATTTGAAAATTGTTAATTTCATAGAGCACATGTAAGTTTGCGCGTAACCAATATGGGAATTTCCATACAAATATTAAACGGTATTCCACCAGGTAGAGCTACTAATTTTAAAATTGCTACAAAAAAATTCATGTACACTTCTTTAGCTAACTTTTACGTACATAGGTACTGTTGTGATATATCAAGAGTTGAAACATGAATAAGTCAAGCTATTTGAAATATAGGATCATTCTTGAATAATTCAATTATATTATTCCGGACCGCCCAAGGAGCAGATAAATAAATGCAGGTACTATGCAACTTACCAAGTTTTGTTCTGTCATAATGTATCTAATTACCCAACAGGCGTTCGTTCTAAAGGAGTGTGTTGTTACCATATGAGTTCAAACAAAAACTGGTTCTGACCCACATTCAAGGTGCAGTGTAATCTGTTCAATAGAACCTATGTTTTGTCGACACTGTATTCGTGAAGATTGAAACTTAAAATGTGTATAAACCTACACGTCTCCGACGTATCTCAAGTTTATGTTTCAATTTTTTACTCCTGTATATACAGTTTAAATTTCGTTTTGAACTCTAATTAAATAACTATAAAACTTTAAATTAAATTCTTTGTAAATGTGTGTTAGTCGCGTCGTTGAGGGACAATTCGTTTGGAGAAGATCATCCTTTTCTACCTCACAATAAGTAAAACATAGTAAAGTTATTGAAAAATAAAGTTAGTGAAAATTTTAATTTAAACGGTCTCACAACGATGCGACACGCTTACTTATTGCAACTCTTGCGAAACTTTTTCCAAAGTTATGCCAAAACTGACCGCCTCCTTGGTCTAGTGGTAAGCGCGTAAGCGTTACAACCGAGAGGTCCTGGGTTCGATTCCCGGTGGTAATAAAAAAAAAACCGTCTGGCAGGGCATAGAAGGCTGATCACCTACTTGCCCCTAAAGAAAAAATCGATCAGTGAAACAGATGTGAAATACATCTGCCCCATACCCCACTAGGGGACACGGGACTTCACTTATGCCAAAACTAATCAATATCGGTCCAGCGGCTTTGATGTGAAAATGTAAAAAATAATTTTCCCGTAAATACAAATTAATTATTTGGTATCTACTTCTCGTATCCATTGTAATGTATCATTTTATATGGGATAGCCCACAGATAACAAAAATTTAGGAAAACTAATCTAAGTATTTGATTTATAGATTGTAATTAATTTTTTCATCAAGGCAGGTATTTTATGTTCATATTTTAGAAGTATAAACGATGTGTAGGTTAACAACACTTTTGTATACATTATAATACATTTTCTTCTTCGTTCAACTCAAGTCGAGTAATCGACTATTTTTAACGTGTTCAATAAATAATCTAATTCCAGCATCTCATAAAAGTAACATTAAGATCGAGCAGATGCGCCTTTTAAATGGCAGGAGCACTATCTACTCTGCAATAAAATAAGTACTTTATCATTAAATAAATATATTCACACATATTGATATCAGTTAAACAAGATCTATACACAAATCAGATATTGGATTACACTTCGCATAAATATCTTAAAAATTGTACTCAACAGAAAATCATAAAATAAATATCTTCTAATTTTATATATTAGAAACATTATTTCAATTATTACTTTTAAGTGTAATTGTAGTCGGTTTAATAATTAATTGAGTTATGAGTTATTAAGTAAGTAGGAATTAATATAGATCAATATAGCGTGTTTAGCGCGAAGATTTGTAATCTTAACAAACAAACTCGCAATCGCATTTATTATATGTATGTATTAGGATAGATTCAGTAATCAGTAAGCTGCCGAGCAAAAAAGGTCCATTTTAATAAATCCAATATTAATACTTACAGACGCAGGTATGAATCCATGTGGTAGCACCTGACACGTTCCCCAATATCGGACCCTAAGATAGCGCCCGTCTACCTTAGAAGTGAGATAAGGGATTCGAATATCTAATGCGCTCCACGAACTCTACTAAGTCTGTGTTGGACATTTCTTTTAATATATCATGTAATAGTGTCGTCTACGATTTCATCTGCATTAGTGTTGAAATTATACCCTACTTTTCCAAGGTCTATTTCACTTGTATTCAACTAATTTCAGTTAAGCTTAAGTTCAGCAATCAATTGAAACAAACTCCTTTGCATTTTTGCGCTTGCAGTTTGAATATTAAGTTTGAATATTGTGTATAACACAACATAAAAATATGGGAAGCCAGAGGCAAAAGAATAACATCTTTTAGTCTGAGGCCAGAAGTTATTAATTTTGTTAGCCGACGCCGTTTACCGTTTACGGTAGAAAGTTTGAGGCAGGTCAATCGGTAGAGCGTCGCGTAAACTCAAAGCTCTATTTACTAATAAAAGCTTAATTTGTATAAATAAGCGTCTCTGACGCGAGAAGTACTTGAAACCTAACTTACAGTTATTGACTTCCGCCAGTTTATATAAGCTGGCCATCTATATTATTATCTCGTCTTTTAAATTATTCGATGTTTCTATTTTATGGGCCCTCATTTAGAAGCGTCAATACAAAATAAAAAATAATGGAGAACTGGCAACACGTTACAAGATGAAAGGTAAACGTGGCAACGGCGCACGCGCATGTTGTTAAAGAATAAAAGAGATAGAAAAGCTAGTCGGGCGAGTCAAGATTCGAAACAAAGTTTCACAGGAGAGCGGGGAGCCCGCGTCCCTCACTTTTTCAAATAATAAAGCGCTTACGGCGCTAAATCTTACATTGTTCATATTAAACACATACTATATATTACCTACCTACTTTTTTAAAAAACAACTCCAACAAGGATTTTTTTTTAATTAAGTAGTGTTTTCTGGTTTCTTTGCATATTCATTAGAATTTAATAAAAGGTTAGAGGTACATACTTAATTAACATACCTAGTTACGTAATTAACATTTTTCAGTCTAACGATTTGAAAAATAATAAAATTCCATTTTTTATGTTTAATTAACATAATTTAATTGCCTTTATGCCAAGTAAATTAAATTCAAAGTTTTTAATTGGTAAGAATCACTTGAGTTAATATTTAGTAACCACTTTCCTGAAAGATTAATAAAACTTAAACTAATACGATTGATGACGGCATATTATGTCATACAATAAATACATGGTTATTGAAAGAAAGAAATAAACATTAAAAACAAAACTTATGGGTGCTCCATAACTTACTCCTTTACAAAAATTAAAGCGCTTTTTCCGCTGGAAATGTGGATTACTCGTGATCGTTCATCGTAGTAGCGGCAAGCCAAGCCAGTACCGATGTTGAGTGCGTCGCGTCTGTACGTTGGTGTGTTCGTATCTTGAACCACGTCGACAGCGCGTTCACTGTAAACAAGCTAAGTCTACACTACACCTACTTAGGAACCGGTTACTACTTTGTGATCTCGGAGTGATACGAGTTATATTGATGTGGTCGGTGACCCGTTTATATGAAAATAAAACAGTGTTAATTTGTGCAAGTGAAAATTATACTAACGATGCTATGACCTGTGAGCTAAAAACAGTGATACAGATACCTTTGGATTATTTACGGCGGTGAATTAAAATTTCAAACGGTGAGTCCACCTTGTTTGCCATAAATATTGTAGAGTAGAGCAAGGCACGGTACAAAAAGCCCTAGCTGTAGGGTAGTGAAGAGAGCGGGTATTGTTGACGCTGGCTGGGTTAGCCAAGCTTTATGTTACAAATAGAGAAAAATATCGACATTGGCATTTACTCGAGGTGACACACATTTTATCATAGGGCAAATAAATAAAAATATTGCTGAAATAGTAAGTAATAACATTAAGAGTTTTTATAACCATAAGCTGAATTTAGGACGTATACATATATTATTCAAGGATTGAATAAGTAAGTGACAGATGGAATTCTGAAAAGATTTTCCTACTGTTGCTTTTGTGATACTGAATAACTTAAAAAACAAATATCTCATTCATAAAAGCCTGTAAAAAGATTTTTGTAACAAGAAGCTTCGTTCACACAGAACTTGTCTCATGGCTGATGTTATCACAAACCAATCTATAGGTAGTTATGTATTTATACTTAAAACTTATTAAATATATATTACTAATACTTATTAAATATATATTAAATTATTCAATATAATAATATATTTTATAAATATATAAGAAATTCATTACCGTTTTATAATAATTTTCAACGAAAGAAACAAATTATGCGCACCCTACAATAGCAATTGGGTCCGTTGAGGGACGCAACACGCAGCGAGGCGCATCCAACGCTCCACGGGGTAAACCGAACTTAGCACAAAGTTTTTGTTCAACTTTAATAGGTTTTCAGCCTTCAGTCATATTTTTTCATTATCATAGCATTGTAATGACAATTGAATGCAATGAAATCTTGATGTTTATGAAGTTTCTTAAAACAGTTTTTAAGCAATTACGATGTATAAAGTTTAATGTTAGTGTCGCTGTGAGTGGTATTACAATATTTTCTCTTTTTACCTAGCATGTCGTAGAAGCGACGTGTGTAATTTTACTGCATGCGCAAATTTGTTTTCCTTATTTGTTTAATAATTATGACATACACACGATCGAAAAAGACTTATGACTAAACTTTCCATATCTATCATCTCGATTCCAGATACTGAACTAGCAATACATAGTGTACTAATCACAAGACGGGTCTTTTACGCTAGGAGATAGACATCTTTTAAGATACTGAAAGTTATAGTAGAGCAGCATTGATCTATCCTAGCTTATATAAATTCGAATGTTACTACAGAAATATCTAAATTTTCTACACTCATTGTGGGGGGTACAAGAAAATTTCAAAGTCCACCCAAGCAAAGCCTTTGTGAAATGCAAGTAAGTTAATGGATAGATAATTTAAAATGACCTCAAAAGGGCTGTATGTAGGTGTACTTATCATTTCTGATAAGTGATACTCAATTATAACTGATAACAACCTTTGTTTCATTATCAATTTATTTTTTATTACACTTATGTTGAGACAAAGGAGTCAAATCACCTATAAAATATATAACGAATGGATTTACGAGGCGAAAATAGCTACTGGTTTTTTTACACACTTTGTTGCACTGGAGTGCAACGGGCGGCTATCGCTAATCAGCGATCTCTTCCAGGCAACCCACAATTTGTGTTAGTTTGGTGGAATTTCTGCGGGCAAGCCTGTAGAAATTCAACCACTCCACCGAACCGGCAAGTGGCAGGCAGCCTTACCAGAGACCAAATACAAATACAAATTAAATTATAAATTATATTCGGGATCGGGGATCGAACCCGGTACCTCAAGCTTCGCGGTACGCTTATAAGACCGCTTAGCCATGGGGCCTAGATTTTGTAAGTTTTCTAAACATTTTAATTAATGTATAAATTTGTTAGGAAGAATGCTATTATATTACTTGTTTATAAATATACAAATAATAAAAATGTAGCCGGCTGACGTTTGTAGCGCTAGCTGTGTAACTGAATTGTTAAAAGTTTCTCTTTGTAATTTGTATACCTACATATTTTATACTCGAATAACTAAAGTCTAAAACACATATTATATATCGACAAATTTGGATTCGATATTCGTATTGTGCTAAGTTTAATCTGTGATATGTGTTCACAAATTGATTGCAAACATCGGATGAAAGAGTCTCTAATTGTGCGCCACATCCCCTAGAATTTTCAAATTCCTCTTTTCAAAATATAGACCGCATACCTAAAATGCTCTTTTTATTTCTATTATATTTAAATATACCTACGATAGTTTACCCAAAATGGGGTAGTAGTTCGCAACTGCGACCTGCAATTATTCTCATTCAAGCGTTGCTCTAATTTTCGATGTTAAATAACAACTTAACCTCACAGACTAATTAACCTTACTTTCAACAAACTTAGAAACCCACCTTTTTGTTGAAAATACCTTTAAACTATAACCTATTGATCATGAAACGCTGTAAAATGAAAATTTGTTAATTATATAAGTACTAAAATTATTATGGTATTTATTATATCAGGTATGAGTTAAAAGGTTATGGAAGAATAAAAACTTGACTGACTGCTACTAGAATGCAAAATACAAGGATATACCTATTTCTAGTTACATTCAAAATTACCTACTGTTTTGAAATATAACTGTAACATTACTATTGTTTATTACGTAAAGCAAATTAAAAAGATTCCCAATAATATTATCAAGATATCTCCGCAGAATGTCAGAAATAACTTCTAGATACAATGTACTCTTATAAGAATACAGCCAACATTCTGTATATCGTAATATACCTACCGCTTTTGACACGCACTTGAAAGTAGGCACGGTATTTATAAAGACAGTAATTGGTTATAAAGTCTATTGGAGGCAGCCAAAGACAATAAATCAAACAAAACAAGTTTCTCTATGGAAGAAACAGTTGTAAAATCATTACGGATATTTTAATGAATGAATGACATTATCGTGTCCTGTGCATTGCATGCGTCATACATTCACACTAACAGTCAACACAGATAACTAAATTATGTCTAATTATAACAACTTCCATACGAGATGTTTCAATGGGAGACTCTAAAAATTATGAATAAGAATGTGTTTGTTACTTGTCAGTTTTAAAATCGCTGTCTATTTTGTTTGTGAAGTTAACTTTGTTCTTACGTGACTTGAAAATCTTGATCAATTAGTAAAAATTAATATGTAATTTTCATTTCTGCAATACGTAAAATCTTTAGTTCTAAATATGAAATCCATTTTCGACGACTTAACTTTATCAGTAGGATTATTTATTTATTAATAAAAACTGAATATTTGTAATTACAAACTTCTTGGAACATGAACAACTTAATAATGCTTAATTAAAGAAGTCTCATAAGACTAATTGAATACACGTAACAAAGTTAATTTAAAAGCCATTTTGCAACTAGCAGCTCCATATAACTACATTTGGGTAATGAAGCGCGGTAATTTATGTACCTATTATCGCATTATGTATTAAATTCGTTACGTAATTTGACGTATCGCGTAACGACTCATAATAACATAATTTAGGCTAGTTGTCTTTCTGAGACTCGGTTTCTAAATTTCATTTTCGAATAAGCTTTACGAAATTTTCGAAATATAGACCATTTTGTGCAAGTAGGTATTTTACATATTTTTAACCGTGTTTAAAAAAGGAGGAGATTCTCAATTCGACTGTTTTTTTTTAATGTTTGTTACCTCAGAACTTTCGACTGGGAGAACCGATTTTGATGGTTTTAATTTGAAAGCTGGTGCTCCCCGTTTAGCCCTATTTAAATTTCATAAACATCTGTTAAGTACTGTTAGAGTTACAATTTGAAGTCTGTTTTTTTTGTTAAAATTTTATTTTATGCAATTCTAGTGGAGTGAATGTCATTGACATATCGCGTGCTGTAACATAAAACCATAGAACATGTAAACATTTTAACTAAAATCTAATTTTAAAATTATAGTTAACTGTTTTCAATTCTCAGTAAAAAAAGTTTATTGTTTTAAAGAACGTGAAATATAGAAGCCTTAAATTTAATAACTGTTTGAATAAAACGGAGAAGCCATAGATTGAGGCTATATTTTATTTTCATAACGCAAAATAAAAGAAAAGAAAGTAACCGCAGCTTCCCGGGTCTCGTGGGATTGTGCCGACCACTTCGCCCTGCGACTCGTGTGTCAACCGCATCTACATAATAATAGCAACCGTAGTATGAGTGAACATCAAAGAATGTAACTTTATCGTTAATCGAAAATTTGGCTTTCTGAGAATTGAATATCACACGAAATTGATAATAAATGTGAAATGCGCCGATTGTCGCAGTAGAATCTTAATAAATTAAGATTAAAATTGCTTAATATGGCATCTTTTTTGCTACGAAAACAATTTAGTCGTTTTATCTCTCCCCGCACTAGTTACCCTAAAATACTATATTGCGGCATTAACTCAATGAGAAAAATATTATTTAGCTTTGGAAAATCTCGACAGTTTCGTTCATTCGATGTCAACCGGTACTAGGACCACGGTCCCATTTCGACACGCAACCTTACTAATTCAGTTAAGAAGCCAATAAGATGTTTAACAATTAAAATACAATTTTGGTCAGACGATAACAAGTAATTTCATTTTTAGATCAGCGATCTGCGCAAAATGTTTAAAAATAACTACGGATCGTCTGAACTGTTTTCTGATTTTCTCAGAGAAGCAAATTGCGCGTTCCTTGATTAACAACAACAAAAATAACCAGTAATATTACAAATACGAAAGATCGTTTCTTTGTTAAACCTTAACGCTTAACTGTTATTTTCAAATTTCATAATAAATCGCGGTTTACGACATCAGCAAAAAGACCAACAAAAAGTTCAAAATCGTATTTTTTTATAAATATCGACCATCGTACCATTTTACTATATCCATTTAGTAAGATCCATAAAACGCTTAACATATAGGTAAGTAGGTATTTTGTCTCCGTTCAAATTCAAAACATCCCTAATGCAAAAGAAATTGACAAAATATTTAACTAAAATGGTTTTACAAGAATTTCAGTTGAACAACGAAACATGATATTCTTAAACATAACCTTAGCGTTTTTATTCCACATCATTGTGTATTGTGTATAATATGTTATTAGTTTTGCTATACGCTCTAGCAGATGTCGTTTTCTACAGAGAACTCGTAAGAATAATTAATTTCATGCATTATGTATTTATAAACATGCTGATGCCAACGACATAGTATTCCTAGATTCATCATAAACAGCGAATTGAAAACAGATTAGAAAAAAATACATGAGTTTATTTTTCAAACTTTAAACGCATAAATTTGTCAAGCCTAATTTTTATTAGACTTAGAAATAATTTGCTTCGATTCATAACAATCGCTATGTTATGTTAATGACAATCTTTTCAAAGTATGAACAAAGCGAAAATTATAGCTTGGGGGAAACCTATGGTTAGGTTTATAAATCGTAGGTACTTTTGGTTAAATGTTGAGTGTATAGCAGTCATGAATATTTTAGGACCTTCCACACTCAGAGAGGTTAAACAAGAATTTAAACATTCATTTATTCAAGTAATTTGTGCCACCTTCGATAAATTACAAGTTCGGGGTCGCAACGTATTTGTAGGCGACTTAGCTAAGTACCTTCTAGGCTAAATTATAATCAGCTCGTTAACGCCCACACTCGTTAGTCTCAACCGAGCGCAAGGCCAAAAAGAATCGTGCGTTTCACAACTCATTATATAAATAACGACAATTAACATAAGGGATGCTGTAATACCTACGAGGCATTAAGCACATTGTGTCAGGTGTAGTACATAAATTATCTCTACTTTTCGTGTCTGTTACACGCATAATTGTTGACCTGATCTATACTTGCTACTAAAACTAAAAAAAGTTGTTAAATCGGTAGATTTTTAACTTAAACAATATCAATGACAATAAAATGACAGGACCCCCATGCATCTGGTTAAACAATAAACAAAACCACAGATTAAAAACCCTAAATATTTTACTTGTACAATTCAGATTGGAAATCAGGCCTCTTACATAATTTTGGTTTTAACATCTGTGCACTACTACCCTGAACGCACGCCTTCTGTTACGGTAGTTCCCTACCCTTTCTATTCATAACAAATGTTTTAAATTACATTATTGCATTAGGGAATACGTGACATTTGCCACGCATAGTAGGTATATATACGATGTATGATTCAGTACATAAATATTGTAAAGAACGGCGTCATTAAGTCTGAGCCGACGTATTGATTATAAAATTCATTTATGAATGTAACAGAGAATATTATATGACTTCGAAATCACGACATATAAGGCCTCCAATCACACATAATTTTATTACCTACATTTCTGCAAACGATGCATAGTAATATCACAAAGCAGTAGCAGGTAGAAATTCGCATTAAATTAGAAAAAAAAGAGCGCTAATTCTCACGATTTCATGAATAGATGTAAAATACTAGAATGCGAATCCTGACTGACGTGCTCGGATGCATATCGCATGCCTCATATGGTCCGATAATAGTACTAGGGATTCACATGGTAATAATGTACGCATTAAACTTAAAAATAACTGGTGCTTATGTATGACGTAAATGGACGAAGAGGGATACGAAAGATAAATGGATAAAATTATAACTAATTGTTATTAGTATAATTTATTAATTTTAATAAATTTAATTACTTTTTTAAGTATAAATTTCCTACAGAATAATGACTGTTAATCACGTTACAGGTTTTTTATTCTGCTATCAGAGATATTTGTGTTTTGCTAATGATAAATGCTTATCATAACCTATTTGGTAAATTCTGATAACTATTATATTTTTATTCTGAAAAGGTACATCTCATCTTACAGGCATCTTGATTTGCGATATGGGAAAAATGGAATTGCATCTGAATTATAATATCAATTCCTTCGTTCGCTGCTATAACTCTAAAAACTGCATAATGTATGTGTGTTTCGATTGAATGAGTGAAATACATTCAACGAAGGATATCCAGCAAACATCAGAAGCAGGCTTTGAATTATTTATTAGACAATTTAATGGTTAAATCTTCAGAATTTTAAAAGGATGATACATTTGTTACAGAGTGTTCAAAGGATGGAGCTATTGAGAGCATTTTACTAAACCAACATGGCCGTCGCCCGCGCGGTCTTGGTTCTCTTAGCGTCCACTGCACAAGCATGGATGCCCGATGCAAACGCCCGAATCCATGTGAAATATGGTAAGATTTCTTTAATTAGCAACCACCTGCAGAGCTAGTTTAGTAGTCCTGCGTCTAAAATAGAATCTTACTAATATTCACGAGCAAATAAAAAAAAGAATTTTGTAAACAAAGAATTGCCTACTTGCTTATAAGTAAAATTAATATCATGATTGAAAAGAAACATAAATGTGTCCCATAAATTCATGGAGATACTTCCATTGTTTAGCATATCCACCTATTCACCTTTTTCTATATTCTGCATAATATTATGTTTAGAATATAAATTATGTTCTTTCTCAGACTCCTACTTATTTCAATATTTGATTCATATTTGACTATATGGATTGTCATCAGTGGACATTGATACTCCTACAGATGTTTCTAACGTCATGACTTCTAAGTAAAAAACTCGATAGTTTCAGCAACATTTAATATCTTTGAAGGATTGAAAGAAGTAAAAACTACGGTTAGTGCATTGCAAACTTAGTTTCACGAATGAAAGACACACATTGGTAGGAAGCCAAAACCGGTAGTTATCGTTCGCAAACTGTTTAAACATTAATAAATTGTCTTATCTGGATGACCTAGATTATGCAAGCTATCAATCGGCAATCGTTAGTTGAACAGATTTCTTTATGGGCTACTTTTAGACTAATTTTTGTGTATATGTACGTAGTAAGTGCAACTATTGATGTAATACAAAACGAGTTCTGCCTTTTTAAATTAGTATTATATTGTATAACAACTGTTGTCAATTTATTAACGCATAATAATATAATAATAATAATTGGGACAACTCACATACATTGCTCTGATGCCAAAGTAAGTAGTTGAAGCACTCGGGTTATGGTAATCAGAACAACGAGGGTACCACAATAAATGCATTTATATAAGTTCATAAACAACCCAGACTCGGAAACAAACATTCGTGCTCATCACACAAATAAATGCACCTACCGGGATTCGAACCCAGGAACCTTTGGCGCATAAGGCAGCAACACTACCTATTGCACCAACCGGCCGCCAAAAAACCAATATGTAAATATTTATTTTAAACTAGGTATATTTAGTTAATATAGGTAGTTAAATAATTCTCTCGTTGCGTAGGACAAAACATTAATTAGAATATTTCTGATTGACACGTGAGAACTACACTCAATTGTTATGAAATCGAAATCTTTCATTGTTAAATCAACGCCATACAATGCTTGTATTGTTACCACCGAGACGAGGATAAGTGGGGTTTTTAACCTATATAAAGTTATCAACTTCGTATACTTACTGAACTTAAAAGAGCTTATTAGCATTATTAAATCAATTAATCTTTATATACGCATATTAAGGTCTCGGAAATTTATTCATAAAAAGACAAGAGTCATGAGAAAACAATAGATACAACACAAAATCATAAAACTATACAATAACAATTTCAAAATTATCGAAATTTCTGTCATAAAATAAAAACTTATTAAGTTTTGTTTTAATAAAAATATACGAATTTACTTAGTTTTTAGTTTACTTTAATAATTTACCTATGTACTTTAATATTGGCACGATTCATTTTTAACTGCCAGAGCATTGACTGGAGGGAGGGTAATAAACTATGCGTGCCAATTCAATGAGGCGTAATATTGGCAACCCTAAGCGAATGCTGTAACTGAATCCAAATAACATGGTTAGGCTGTTACAGGCCAACTGCACACACATGGTCTATTAACTTGTTCATTTACTGAGCTAATATTTCACGGAACTTAGCAATTGAGTTCGCAACTATCCTTTTCTGAAATAAAAAAGGATGGGATGGTTAAAGATACAGTATTTATGAATAAATAAATAAAAATATAGATCTTCCCTTAAACATAAGTATTTTATAGGCAATTAAAAGTATATATCTTTTAAAGTTTATTTTATTATGTTTCGTTTAATTTAGATATAACATTTATATGGACAAACGTTTATAACATATTTAAATAACCTACCTACATACAATTTATAAAGACGATGTTCAATATAACAGTTGCATGTAAGTTAAGATTATATAGGTAAGTGAAGTCCCGTGTGGTATATGGGCAGATGCATTTCACATCTGTTTCACTGATCGATTTTTTCTTTAGAATTTTTTTTTATCTCCACCGGGAATCGAGCCCAGGACCTCTCGGTTGTAACGCTTAAGCGCTTACCACTAGGCCAAGAAGGTAGTCTATATATATATAAGATTATATTAATGTCCACAAATATTGAAAATAAAAATTGTTTTACTGACTACAGGATTATAAAGACAGAAGTATTTAAAGATTTAATTTTTTATTATTATATATTCAGTTTTAAATTAGTAAAATTATGTAGGTACCTTTAATTCGTAAGTTGTATATTGAAAACGGATAAAGCTTATTGATGCGTTACTAAACTACCATTGTTGCAGGCGATGAAACTTCTGAACAGTTTGCGGGCAACACTACGGGGCCGAACCACTTCCGCATTTTAGATAAAGATGACTTTTCATTATTGGTAGGAGGAAGGTGAGTCTGCTTAATATAAAGTTTAATATATCAGAAATCTTAAAGAAATTCTTAAACGTCACAAGGTTTAACTAAATTTTTTTAAAATAAGTATATAAATATCGTAATAATAAAAAACTAAACGCTCAATAAATTAATTAGTGATTAAAGAGAGCGATTTTGGCTTCTTTCAACATTTTTTGTGAACTATTTATATAGATTTAACTTTGTAAGTTAATTCATGAAGTAAATACTTTAAAATATATACGAGCGTAATAAATTTTAAAAATTACACATTTTATATAGTAGACTAAAAAGCAGGTTTCTCGATGTTTTTATTATGCCCACGAATATTTCAAATACCAATGTCTATTCAAAGACTAAATATTATTCTTACCGAGCAGCTGCGGAACCACTTTTGTGCATCTGTATTGAAATGTTCTTGTTGTTTTTACATAATTGCCTATATCGAATGCCTTTATTGGAATTTCTATTGAGTTTATTTTAAATTCACGATATGTCAAGAGTGTTCCTAAACTTGCTTACAAACATTATTATTGGCGAAAAAGTCTACCCTGCATTTATCTAAGAAATTATTGACACAAACAAAAACTAGGTACTGCACAGTATTTATTGCGGTTTGCCCAAATAAGAAAAGTTTCGCTACTAGTTAAAAAATCTTGACACTTAAGTATCTTTATATTGGCACCTTTGGCTATATTGTTGTTACTTTATTAATTTACTATTGTTTTCTTTTTCAGGAGTATGGTGTATAATATAAGCTTATATGATCTCTCTGAAAATATTGAGCAGGTATGTAACCGCATCCGCCTTTCAGTACGCAATGCCGCAACGCTATCAGAATGGGAGTCCTATTGAATCCCGGAAAACGAAAAAATGTTTCTGTTCTGAAGGCAACCGGCAGTTAAGAGAGAATCAGTAAAACAGACGCAAATTCACCATGCACGCTAAAGTACAGGGAGCATATAATGTTACATTCAAATGACGTATTATCATTACTATGACATCATATTATTATAGTCTAAACTCTAGGCTCAAATGCTGACATTAATTTTGCTCAGTTTGCAATCTAGGCGACAAGTAAAGCCAGCACTTAGCTGTTGGTTTATGACTCTAATCTTGTGCAAATACAAACAGCAACTCTGTATATCCTGATATCACTCAAGTTTATTCTGTCTCGCCTTATTCACATGTCATTTTGCCGTCTGAGTTAAATCAAGTTAGCTTCCGATGTTACGTAAATGAAATAAAAATGATGTAGGTACCTTTTTCATCATATTATTTGTAAGCAATTCGTTTAACGACACGTTTGCTGTTGCTTCAGTTGCGATAATTTAAGACTTGTTTTATCATCCTTTTATTATGAATGCCATTCTTTCAAGTTATATTTTCCCCTATTGTTATTCAAATCTATGCATCTTGACTCTATAAATCTACATTCTTTAGCGTCCCACACGTCGACGCGACGCATTCAATATTATAAAATATAACTAGTTCTAACTGCGACTTCGTTGGCAAATAATAGGAATAAAAAAGTTCATATTGTTTCGCAATAAGTCCCTGTAAATAAGATATAACTTATCAAGTAGATTATTGGTGTATACGCTTTAAAGCAAGGCGAAGAATCGAGCAATTTTAGTACCTACATTACAATATTTACTTAGTCGTATTTTTTAACACTGTAGCCTATAAAGCGATATCACCATAATGTGTACGCAATCATTTGATGAAATAACCGTAGTCACGTCATGCCATGATTGTAACACGCCATCGGATTGCTCAACCGTACTTCATCGCGACTTGCGATATAGAAATTTCGACTGCGCACATTCGTGCACATTATATTTCACACGTTTGGTAAACACATTTTGGCATTGTTCCATTATGTTCAGATTATCACTCATAAAGTGTTAGAATATAATAGTATCTACTAATGTTTCGTTTATAAAATGTGTGCAGAGGCATTTATACTTAGGTACTATTGTTTGTATTCTTTGGCTTGGGAAAAAAATTTGTTTAAACTTTCTCCGCTCTACTTTAATATATAAAGGTACTTGTTTCGTGTTAAGCTTTAATAACGAAAACCAGAGCCTACATAATTTAATTTTCGTGTAATCCACGCGAAAATTAGCTTTTTTATTTCAGCTTTGACCACATTTTTATTTATGTTTTCATTCACAGCGTTTGGAGTGGCAATCAACAGATGCACATAGAGAATTATGTCAATTAAAAGGAAAGTCAGCTGATGAGTGCCAGAACTACCTGCGAGTCGCGGCAAGAGCCCAGGGTCGACTGCTTGTCTGTGGGACCAATGCTTTTAAACCTATGTGTCGAAGATACGCGCGGCATCCACCAAACCACCATTTAGAAGAATTTGATGGAACTGGCCGCTGTCCATACAGTCCATTACATAACTCCACTGCCATATTTGCAGGTACTTATTAATCAAACTTTGCAATCATCAAAAATTTTGCATACAAATACAAACAAATTCTTCATTAACAACTACGATTACCTATATCATGTTAATTACATAAGTATATGTATATGAATTTCAGATGGTCAGCTGTATACTGCAACGGCAGCAGACTTCTCAGGAACCGATCCATTAATTTATAGAGAACCAGTAAGGACCGAACATTCCGACTTACGATTACTGAATGATCCTTCGTTTGTTGGAGCCGTAGCTTCAACTAGTCATGTTTATTTCTTTTATCGAGAGACAGCAGTAGAATATATGAACTGTGGCAAAGTAAGCAAATAAAAATTCGCAATGAAATACATTGTTATGTTAACATTAACAACTCAGTCTAATTTCTCTGAAATTTTTACAGGCTGTATATTCACGGGTAGCAAGAATATGTATAAACGACAAAGGTGGACCACACACATTCAGCGATCGATGGACCTCATTTCTTAAAACTCGTTTGAATTGCTCAATTCCAGGAGAATATCCATTCTACTTTGATGAAATACGTAAGTATATACACAATTTAATTATTTTTGATAATTTTATTCAAATAACAATGGTCTAAATTTAATCGAATTTTACAGAAGCAACTACTGAGATTATTAACGGCATTTATGGTAATGGTGGAAACAGAAATGATATCGTGTACGCAGTTTTTACAACACCTCAAAATGCAATTGGAGGTTCTGCAGTATGTGCATTTGCAATGAGAGATATTTTAGATGCGTTCGATGGAACATTTAAAAGTCAAGAAAACATGAACTCAAACTGGTTACAACTCGAAAAAGAAAAGGTACCACACCCCCAGCCTGGATCATGTGTTGACGACAGTCGGACACTTTCTGACTCGACCGTTAATTTCATTAAAACCCATCCTCTCATGGATAAGGCGGTGCCATCATTTTTAGCTCGACCGATACTTATAAGAGTTAGTCTCCAATACAGATTCTCTGCCATTGCCATACACCCACAAGTGCAATCGATGAATGGAAATAAATATGATGTTATGTACGTTGGTACAGATGATGGTAGAGTCATAAAAGCTGTGAATGTGGCGTCAAATGAGGGAGTTTTTGACGCGAGTGTAGACGAATATAGCAAAAATCCAGTAAGAACCGCTGTAATATCCGAGGTGCAAGTTTTGCCTCCGGGCGTACCTATAAGACAAATGCACGTCGCTCTTACGACGGAAAAACTAATTGTCGCCGCCGGAGATATTATACGAGCAGTCAGTTTATCGCATTGCACAAACGTACAGTCATGCAGGTTATTATTATTATTATTATCATTCACAAATCTGTTAAAGTTTCGTTTTTATATCAAACCGATTTCCATTATTATCTGCAAATTATGTCTTTTGCTCTGATTAATTAAATTTTGGTTACACTTTTGAATCTTTTAACAACTGACGCGAATTCCTAACATTCAAAGACTGACTATAATTGAGTTACGGTTAAGTTAATAATTTGTCGCAGTTACGACAGTGAACGGCATTTCATTACAATTATTACTTGCAGGGAATGCGTAGCATTGCAGGATCCGCACTGTGCATGGGACTCAAAGCAGCAGCAGTGTTCATGGGTTGGAAATAGACAATTTCCGAATCCGGAACGATTCTTACAAAATGTAGAGCATGGGAAGACTGATATTTGTAATAAATTGCCAGCTCTTCTGCCGAATGACAGACATAGCAACAGAAGTCCAGCTACCAAGAAACCAACACAACCCGAATCTAATCAGCGACATAAACCTGATGACATACAAAATGAAATACTCATAGAAGTTGTCGAAACGAATGTTCTATCCGAAGACAAGAATGTTAACGATAATAAACACGAAACAGGTAAAGTACAATTATTATAATATTCCTGTAATCAACATACGATTACTAAGCTCATAGTAATGTAACTTATAAATAACACTTAGTAACACCGTAGCTATTTTAAAATCTATGTTCTCTATGAAAATTAAATGAATAAAATTATTTTTTGCGTGTCTGTAAATTTATAACTCCATAAGAAAATTAAGCAAAATTGTTTTGATACTTTAATGGTTGCAGTAAAGTAATTTATAAATTATAAATTTAAATCTTTATCAATCTTTTAGACCTGCTAACAGTGGAGGCTGCCGAAGGAAACATTTACAGTGCACAAGCCTTGATGACGGCTGTGGTTGCTTCATGTTTGGTTACGCTAATGGTAGGATTTGTCATTGGATACCTGTTCTCTCGGCGATTTCGTCACCCATTTTTCACTGACACATCGCCCTTCAATGAACAACACAATCATTTAAACAGGTAAATATTATACTAAAAATATCAAATTTAAAACTTCTAACAGATTTGGTTTCAAAAAGTTTATCAAATTTAAATTTATTGCAAAAAGTATCCAGATTTTCAATGAACGCCGTAAAATTAAGTTGTAACGTGTATAAATTTTGTATTATATTACAGGTTGAATCCCTTGGAGACCCCTCTGAACGTAAATTCCGGGTATATGCCTCCGCGGTCAAAAAACGTGAATATGGTTGCGAACGTGTGCCCACTCGCAAAACAAGACAATCTTCACATCGAACTAGGAAAGGAGCGGGCATTAGATCTTCGAAATTCCACCGAATCCCTCGACAAGGATCTTAAGTGCGGCACTTTACAAAAAGTGAAAAAGACTTACATATGAAATATACCTCAGAAAACAAAGTATGGAACTATTTCAAAGTGATGTGATGTGTTATGTGTGCCAAGTCTTCCGAGTAGTTCGGTTAGGACTGTGTGTTGATCGTGGTGACGATGTTCACGTTGATAGACTTTTCTTGTAAATAATAATTTTATATTGTTGTACAGTAACATTATACTATAATAGTTCTCTAGTAAAAAACTGCTAGAATAAATATTAATGAAATATTACTTAGTTAAAATATTAGCAGTTTGAAAAACACAGAGGTCCATATTATAATAATAATTTTAATGTTCAATGATTTTTGAAGCATGATTAATGTTGAAATAATTGGTCCAGAAGATAAACCTAAATAAAATGAGATTTTGTAAAATATACGGACTGTGTATTTAAGAATTTTGTATAAAGTATATCGGTACTGGTGGACTGAGCATGCCGATTTCGTCTTTTCAGTATTAAGATTTTTTTAAAGTTATTTTCACATTCCACGTAATTATTATTATTGTGTAGACATAATTTCGCCTGCGCAGCTATTTTTGTACATAAAATATGTATATAAAAGCAAAGAAATTGCAATTTTTAGATACATAGGACTTCATCAAATATAAGACTTAGTTTGAAGTAGGGAAACAAATTACAAAATAATGAATAGGTACTAAGCTATGTAGTAAAATTAAAATGAAATTTCCATCAATAATATGATGGCACAAGCTATAAGCGACGCATATAATGGAGATCAGTTTATTTGAAAAAACAAAATGTTATTGTTATTATAGGTAAATTGCTGTGCTAAGTGCATAGTGCCTTGTAGGTTGCCAATTTAGTGCCTAATATATTTTAGGGTGCATTAAATGATATAATATGTTTAGTCAACCGTTAATAACTTTGAATGTTTGTGAAGCTTATAAGCTAATACTTTAGAAGTCCTTATGTTTTAACCTGTATTTATTCACAAATACTTAATCAACAATTAGCATCTTCAATCGTAACATTTCAAACCTTGAGCCCTCTTAGAGTGGAAAGTCAATATTGAATATTTTATTAATTGTATTATAAATTAATAGTAACAATACTATCTTGTAAACGTATTTTAATATTTTGATAAAACTATAGAAAGGCTAAATATACCACCTCAAAAATCAGAGATCTATTGAAATGAAATATTCCCACCGTAAATCTATCAAAGTTTTATTTATTTGTACTGAATTTTTTTCTGAGTTACATTTTGGATATTTTTTTTAGATTTTAAATTAAATAAATAATTATTATTAGGGCTGTTCTTAGAAAATTGATGTTATGAAATAATTTTCAGAGCTTTTTGTATCAGTGTGTGGTTTTTATTTTGTTAAATCATAATCATACTACACATTTATATTGAGTTGAAATGACAGCATACTCCAAGAATATGTATTATTTATATTCATTTTATTAAAGATATCAATTATAAAATTAAGAATATTTTTATTTACCCTTAAAAATGAATCTTAATCTTTTAATAAAGCTTTTTAATTACACACTTAAAGTTATTAAAGTAACAGCTAGAATGGGACAAACAGGTAGTAAAAAATTTGTCTATTACAATAAATACAAATGTTAAAATTAAATTAACTAAATTTAAAATACCTAAGCTTAAAATTTAAGGAAATAGCTTAATAAAACGCTCTTAAGCACCATCCATGTAATTAATATAACTACATAAAAACTTTCGTTTTTCTGTAGCTGATTTAACTAAATTTGGGTCAATGGTAACTCCGTCATTATTTATGACAGCTTCCTCCTTTAAGTAGTTACTGCCTTCATGTAATAACACAAAATTATGTAATACACATGCAGCACAGATCAATTTATGTATGGAATCTGATTTGTTTATATCAATAGAATTGAGTTTCTTGAATCTATCTTTAAGTATATCAAACGCATGTCCAATATATGTGCTAGCCTTCCAGTGAATTTCATTAAACTTAATTTCTTCACTTGGTAGAGCAACATCGCTTGTAAATGGAGTGATTAAATTTTTTCTTAACTTGTATTCTGAATTTCCCAATATGTGGTTATCAAAATCAATAAAATTTTTAATTGCATGAGCTAATTGACTTTCTCTATATACTCTACTTTTATGAGTATTTCCAATTTCTCCTATGTGGATATCAAAAAACATGAGTGTCTCATCACATACTGCTTGTAACAAAATAATTTCTGGCTTTCCCTTACGATTACTCTTTGACCCAACTCGGAGGCGGCAAGCATCTATGAATCCAACACAATTTGGAAATCCATACCTACTATTTACTTTGATTCTTGTCACATGTTGTTCTTCCAAAGACGGCCAGTTAATAAAGTGATATTTTTGTTCAGACAGAAGCGTAGAAATTTCATGAAAAATATAGCTTACAGAAGATTTATGCATACCAAATACTTCAGCAACATCACTGTATGAAGAATCACTAGTGAGGAGCCATAAGAAGATATGAACTTTCTTATCCAATGGTATTACTGAAGTGCACGGTTTTATATATTCTCGAAGGTGACTGATTAGAGCCTGTAAAAAGCAAATTTGATAGTAATCAAAAAATTAAACTTCTTAAGTTCAGCAAGTTAAGTAAATTTCTTAGGACTATCAAGATCACTAAAAATATAGCAAGAATCAAAACACACTTTATTTAATAAATATTACATTTTATAGTTAATGTACCTGCACAGTAGTTTTTTTCATCTTAAAATTTTCAACATAATCTTCATCTGTATATTTAATGACTACATTTTCGTAAAACTTCTTACTTTTATAACGTTTTGAATTTCTTATAAACTTTTTGTTTTCTTCTGTTATTATTTGATTCGCGTCTTCTTTCATTATTGTTTCATTGATATAAGAAATATTTTCATTGTTTTCATTAACAACATTTGCTGCAGCCACGATCAATCGATTTATATTTGAAACATTATCATCCAGAAATAAATCCATCATAAATTCTTTTTCAAAATTCATAATTCATACAAGTGCTTAGTTTTATAAAAGAATTGATAAAAATTTTCAGCGATAAAATTCAGATAGCAAAGCAAAAAAAAATCTAATCTCTACATGCTTTTTAAATTCTGTTTTTATTTATTTTTTAAGGTACCTAGTTCCAACCAATAAACTGCAATTATAAAAAACTAAAAAACACTTATTTTGAATTTTCTACTCCAACCAAATGGCCATTGGCCACTGACAGACTTGTATTAACTATCTAAATATAACAAATACAACTGCCACAGAACATAGAAATATCAAGACCAGAATAATGACGTATCAAACCAAATGCATAGACCATTGCAATATAAATAAATCATTGGGTAATGCGGGCACACCGCTCATGCATGAAACTATATCACTAAATAAATATATATTTAGTACTAATTACAAGTTTAGATTTTAGAATCAAGATCGAGGCAGTATGGTACCTACCATACTGCCTCGATTTGCATTTATAGTACCTCATACCTAGGTAGGCTTAAGTAAATAAATAATCTGTATCTTAAGTAGTCTATACGTTACCTTATTTTTATGAATAAAAAAGCCACCTACAGATCAGTTACAAACAATATAAATTAATAAAATAAATTAAAGATAGTTAAGCGCGGTATTATGTGCTAAATAACTAAATTAACCTGAATAAAAGTTGATATATTACCATATTTTTATATTTATACATATAGGCTGTTGCAACACACCATGTTTGCAGAACTAATAAAACTATAGGTACCAAAAACAAAATACATATTGCTGCATATCTAATATTTTAATAGTAGATACACTTAAACAATAGGCATACATAATTATTGTAAGCTTGTAATAAATAACAATTACTTAAATCAAATTTCATGACATTATAGAATCTATATCTATAATATAGATGATTGTTTAATTGATCTTTTTTTTTAAATATGGTCATATTAAGTTTGAAAATGTGTGAATATTTTATTATATTATTATTGGAAGCATATACGGGTAAGTATACATTTTTATGACCTGGTCAAAATATTCAAACCAGTTACATAATTAATGCCACTTATAATTTTAATAGTTTTAGTATTTACGTCAATTTATTAAATATTCATAGCAAAAATTAATTTTTTTTCCATATTAGTGTCAAATTATTAGCTGGCATCTCTACTGTATCAATAAGTGATACATTATTAATTGCAGCCAGTTTTAATAAATCATTTATATCTCTAAGGCCCCATGATGGATTTCTAGCTCTAAGAGAGGCATCAAACTCAACATTACTCTGTGGTGTTATGATACCATCTTTACTATAAGGCCCATAAGTTATCATGAGTGCATCAGACTTTAAATAGATTCCAGCATTTTTGAATAAGCCTTCAGTACATTCATATGGGCTAATATGAATAAGGTTTGCTGAATACATATAATCTAAAGATTCTTCTTGAAAACCATAATTTGATAAGCTATTCCTTATATCTATTAAAATTGGCTGTAAAATATTCTTTGTTGAGCAGTTGTTGGCATAATAAGAAATGCTACCAAATACATTGGTGTCAACTTCACTTGGTTGAAATGTTACATGAGGAAAGTTTGGTGCAAAATATGCCAAATGTTGACCAGACCCAGATGCTATTTCCAAAAACAACTGACTCTCATCTTCATTTTGACAAAGTTCAGAAACAATAAATCTCTTTAGAACTTGCAATATTGGATCTTGATTTCGAGTTGCAGCTGGATAAACAAGTTTTTCTCCACTATACCTGAAATAATATTAATTTAAATATTATTATAATCTTTATTTTATGTGTATGTTACACCCAAATTACATAAGTACTACTAATACCTACCCATCATTTTGATAGAAATTAGAAGAAAAGTCCCTGGATTTGGACATTTGAATTAATGAAGCCCAAAAACAGGACCTTAATTTAAAAGCTTGAATAAAGTAAATTTTTATATGTTGACTAAAACTTTTGGAAAATCGAAATACCTAGATAGTTAGATACTTTTAAAACTATGTAGAACTAGAATATAAGAATACATATAAAATAATATCAGCAGATTTTTATCCACCCCTAATATTTTCAGTTTTCACAGATGACAGATGTAAACTTGGATTTGTCAATCCTAATTTTTCAAATTCATTGCACAAGTGTCAAGACTTGACAGTTGATTCATCATTGTAATAATTACATTAATTACACAAGTCAACAAAAAATTCTTTTTTTTTTTGGGTCTGCTTTTTAATAACTATTATCTGAATGTTTACATTGAAAAATAACCAAAAACTTAATTTATACAAAAAAAAAGTTTGGTTTTGTACTTTATACGATAATAGAAAAAATATACGATTTTTGACAAATGCTTAGAAGTTACCACTTTTAAAAGCAAACTTTATGAGATAAAAATGTTATTTCTTTTATTTATTAGGTATAAGAAATCAAAATCGGGTACACAGAACTTAGACTCAAAAATCTTGTTTACCTGTGTTATTAATGTTCTCAGTACCTACCTTTAATAACTGTTTTAATAAACAAATCGAACCAATCTCCTCGAACTTAATAACTCAGCTGTTCGTTTGAATACTTGCAACATCGTTAAATGTGTATAAAATTTACGCCTTGCAATGGTTTATTTTTTGGCATTATATATCTTTGATTCTGAGTAGTGAGTAGATTGTATATTATAAGTTAATCTATGGCAATTGGCGAATAGCGTGGCAACTTAACTGATTTCTGAATTGAGAATTCCCAAAAACCGGACGCTAGTCTCCCCGAACCGCTGCCGTCGCTCCCGCGGCCTTTTACATTTTGTTCGTAATTTTAAAGGATGGTATAAACATAATAGGGTATAGCGTATAACAATTATTATTAACAAAGTACACTGAACGATTACGGTGGCCTAGGTACTCAAGGACGTTAACGTGATCTCACTATTTTGAAGTGAAAACTTCGTTAGCATCGTTGTGATTTGAAAGTCGATGAAACGAAAAAGCGACAGTAAAAAAAGATAGACAAATTCATAAGATTTAACGTGGGAGAAAATGAGATAGGAAGCATGTGTGTATCTTATAATTTTTGAAGGTTTCACTTCTACCATGTGTGAATTGCACACATGCTTTTTTTTCTATACGGGAATAATATTGACCCTCACATAAAATTTGTGATCTCACTGTTCCCCCTTAAGCGCTTTCTATGCCCTGTTCTATCTACAACACAGCTAATAAAAAAACAAAGTATTGTAATTTATTTATTTTAAACATATTTCTTTCTATTTTTAAATAATCTTATGAGAAATAGAAAACCATCAACCTCGGTTAATACTTTTGCTAGTTGATTAATGAGCACAATAATAAGTGTTAATATTTGGACTATAACAAACTGCGATATAGATGTCCCAATTTGAAGCCAGCTTCCAGTATTTGTTACACAATACAATAAGAGTAAACCCATTATATTTGAGTATATTAAAACAATTATGTGTGTATATCCTATTGGCGCCTGAAACAGAAATGTAGCTTTTTCACAATAATGTTAAAAATGGACTTGTTATTACTTATTAGGTACTTAACTTTTTAAACGCCTGGCAAGATATTAAGGCAAATGATATTTTCGGCACATTGTTCAAAATCATTCTCCGATGAACATTGTTTCTTTGTGCACCACTTATTTTCGTCATTCGTAATTTTCATACAAATTATTTATTCCCGAGTCAAAATTATATAAAGGATTATACAGATACAATGTAACCAAAATAATAAAATATGCCATATTATACAAATTTAATTGATTAATTCTTACGGTTATTACAAATGCCTGAAAATCTATGTATATTTTTAATTTTTACATACATTTTATACAGCACCAACTAATAGTAAGAAACAACAAGAAATGTAGAATTTCATGACTGTAAAAAATGCATATTCTATATCATCTAACGAATTAAATTTCATGAGTTCAACTCTTAAACCATTGCTTTAAGAAAAAAAGGAAATATAATATACATAGAAATATAATTATGTCTGCTCTATAGAAATACATACCTTGGTTAAGTTTTGTATAGCTCTAAAGCAGCAAGCAACACTGAGTTGTGTAGATAATGTCTTCATGACAATTAAAGTCATGATTAAGAAGGGTTTGAATGAAGTTGTAAAGCACAAAACCCATCTCACTTCATATGAATTCAATGAATCTATGTTCCCTGTGCCAAAATAAGACAAAAATATGTACAATAGCTGTATTATTTTTTAAGAAAATTAGTTGGTACATGATATAAAGCTGAAACATGTTCCCATGTGGAATGTAACTTCCGCTTTGTATTGTAGCTTTTGCTCCTATACCAGTATGGAGTTCAAATTTAAATCTAGTTTCAAGAACTATAAAACTAATTTTTTCGAAGCTTCACAGGCCTGGACCGCCTCCTTGGTCTAGTGGTAAGCGCGCAAGCGTTACAACCGAGAGGTCTTAGATTCGATTCCCGGTGGAGATAATAAAAAAAAATTCGGTCTGACAGAGAATATAAGGCTGATCACCTACTCGCCCCTAAAAGAAAAAACCGATCAGTGAAACAGATGTGAAATGCATCTGCCCCATACCCCACTAGGGAACATGGGACTTCACAAATAAATTCACAGGCTTGGACCCCACACTGAATATTTATTTAATCAATGCCTAAACTGTAGTGTTTTCATTAATATTGTCTATGCGTAACGCATTATATACTTCTATATACATTATATTATTTTTATAATTTATGTATTTTATATTATTATCTATTTATTATTATTTACATTATATATTATTATATGACAAAATATTCGATTTCACCTTAATTTTGATGGAAGTTACACTTCAAATAAATAAATAAAAATTATAAACCTTTTCCTAATAATTTAGCAATTAGTATAAAAAAACTAAGTAAAATCTGGAAAAATTAGACATTCAAAGTAAACTTAATAAGGCAGATGAAATTCTAGGAAGACCTCGAATTAAATGATTTCATGTATTTTAGTTATTTATATAAAGGATACAAAGAAGAAAGCTCTTCTAAAATCATCGCTGCTTATACTCCTTTCAAATGTCAAATGCTTTTGTTTAGCATTTTCTTCTGAATCAAAATAGCAGTCTATTATCTGAAATATAAAATTTGTTTCTTGTAAATGTATTTAACAAAATAGGTCTATCTGTATTTCATCGGGAAAATTCAATGGTTAAACCAATTTTCGGAAATTATGGTTATGGTAGTTATTCTGCTATTTTCGGATTAGACGAATCAGAGATCATCAAAATCGGTCCATCTGTTCTTGAGTTATAAATGGTGTAAATAACCCGACTTTTTTTTATATATACATATATAGATAAAAAAATACCTCTTTATTGCCTATATCAAGTAATTTAAACTCAATATACATCCAGCAAGTGATATTAAATATCAATGCAACGATGAACAATCCTTCGTGCGCTACAGACATCAGTAAATAAAATATTATGGTTGACGAATTAATCCCGAGAATACGGTTATTCATTCTTCTTGTATACAGAAGAGGTAATATCGGCAAAAAGGCTGAAATATAAATAAAAATGAGTGTATTTTACAAGTTTGCAATATCTCTTACGAGTTACAAATTTCAGTTAAGTTATAAAAAAACACAGGTAGCTTTGCTTGATGAAAATTATAGTTTTTTTTTACACGTAATTTACTTAAGTTATAAAGGACTATTGTATTTTCATATTTTTATAACTGAATCAAGTACGTTGTAATTTATGATTTAATGTGGCTAAGGTATTTAATGTGTGTAGTGAGGCTATGTTTTTTTTAAAAACCTGAGTTGCCTGATGGAAAGAAATCACCGACACCCATGGACAAACGCGCTGCGGTCTGTCGCGTTGTCGGCCTTTGAGGTATTTGCCGCTTAAAATTCCCAAGATCTTATCCATGGGGGAATATAGATAATATTATCTATGTTATAGCCATATTACAATCAAGTTTTAGCATCAACAGCTAATTCAGCATTAGAATAAACAGCTAAACAACTTAACTCCATTGTACCTGAGTAGATTTTAACTGAAGAACCATCAAGTGTTCATAGAAAAACTCATTTATAATACAGTGGATTTCATTAATAACAACCTCGGTTATGACGACTTCTTGGTTATAGCGACGTCAAACTTACGTCTTTGAATTTAAAGCATGCTTTCGTAAGAAATTCTTTCGGTAATAGCGACTTGTTTTTGTGAATCATTTATAACAAATTCCTAGAAATCCCTTGCGGATATTGCGACTGAGTCGGCAAAGGCACAAAGATTCATTCATAAAACTATTAAGCTTTCTTATCCTTTGTTTACATTCACAGATGGTCAAACAAATGCTTTGTTATGAAAAGGTGTATTCCATTATGAAAATGGAATACACCTTAAAGCGTGCACAAAAAATTAAACTTAAACAGTGCACTATAACACGTTTTTTCAATAACACCCGTGTATAACATAATTAAATAAATGATAAGTAAATTTGTACATGGCTTTTTATTATTTCGTATATAGCGACGATATTAAAGTGGTCCCTCCGCCGTCGTTTTAACCGAAATTCACTGTATTTGTAAAAAATATCAAATGTATGATGTACTCAGTACTCACCAGTAATAAACCAACACACTGTTTGTAACATTTGTGAAATCGGCGCGCCACTATCAAATCTCTTTGATTGGACGAAAATTATTTGTAGCACTATAGTCAATGTGACCATGTGAACTACACTGAGCGTTACATCACGTAATCCATGTTCGTTGTCGGTTTGAGGACTGAATATAAACCATACGTGATACAATAGTACCATTAGCCAAATAAATCCTCCTGTAAAGCTAAAATAAAAATTAATGTGAATTAACTTAAACTAGTCTTACAGAGTATTTTCACACAATGGTTTGTTCAGAGTTTGTTCGGTGAAATGAATGTTTTGCTAAAGCAGGGTAGTGGCCATACAATATAGATAAGGGTCTATATTTCCATCAATACAAGAATTTTTGAAATAGGTTCAGCAGTTTTTAAATTTAATAGTTACAAAAATACAAATTTCCTCTTTATTATATTAATGAATTTATCCTAATCCCTAGTGGAGCAAGGGGCATACACATTTCTGTATCTGTTTCACAGATCATTCTTTACTAACAATTAGGTCATCAGTCTTCTGTACCTACCTAACCAAAACATTCATTTACTTCCCCGGGATTCAAACCCAGGACCTCACGCAGTCGTGTAAATTAAGCCACGGAGGCACTTGATATGACTACATATATAATATTTATTTATAGGCATTTAAAAGGGATTTTGATGAAGTTAGGTTACTTAATAATAATATTATGGATACTCACACTAGTTCAATAAATACATCCTTCCCTATTACAGGCGTAAACGAAAATATGCTCAATAATAAACATCCAGCTGGCCATGACAGATACAATAATGTGTTAATGTTCCGTTTGAATCGGGAAAATGCCGGCCACAAACTTATACCCAGGAGTGGTACACTGAGTACCCATCTATAGGAAAATGAATATGCCTACAAAAAACATTAATAAAACATAAAAGCGTTTTGTCAAAACGGATGGACCGATTTTGATTACCGCTGATTTGTTGGATTTGTCTAATCCGAGAATATCACAATAAGTATTAAAAATATAGATTCTTGCTTTCTATGAGAGAGAGAGAGAGACAGACACAGAAACACGCGCATGCCGCACAGCTTACAAGTTACAACTATATCGAAGTGTCGTTACAACTTTTGGTCTTAATTTTTTCCGTCTAGCCCTCTTTCGCAACGCGCGATAAGGAACTTCGTTCCAAAAATCAAAATGTTCATCAAGAATATATTCCTCATACATTTTCTATGGAATGACGTTTTAGGTCACGTTATTATTCGGAATTCTGACGCGATACGAAGTTCGCGGAGTGCACTAGTCTTTAATAATAGGTATTTTTTTTCACAACAATAGGTCAAGTTACCATATTCCATTTACAGAATGTCAACATACTTAAAGAAAGTCATCAATGAAATGGCTATATCACGTGTCACTAGGAATTGAAGGCTTCACTTATCAAAAAAATGAATATACTCACGATTGCAATTGATCCTATTGTATAACATAAAACACCTATAGCCAATGTACTAAATTGCCTCTTACGAGTTAACATATTAAATGTTTGCACCCACAGTTCAATAGGTGATAATGAATAGTACCAAAGGAATAAAGGCAAATTGAAGTAAATATAATATTGCAATGGCAAATTTTGTGCTGAAAAGGAAAATGCATATGATAAAATAATACATTAACAGCAACAGTAAATCACTTAGCCATGGTAGCGATTATAGCAAATATATTAGAATTTATAGCAAAAAAGGCTTACCATTTATTATAATACTAAATAAAATTGCTAAAAATAAAGTTAACCATAATATACTTCTATTCACAGTCTTATAAATATTGTTGGTCATTTGATATTTCTTGTTTGAAACATCAATTTGTGAAAACACTGATTGTTGCATTAATATTCTTAGTAAATATGCTGTCCATCCCAAAAATGATACTGTTATTGTAATCAACAATGGATTTTGATAATAATTGTGATAATATATGAGTCCAGACAGACTCAGGTCCATAATTTCTTCACTGAACATTATTAACTGTTCAAAATCTTTATTTTTTAAGAGCATTTCAGTAAAATGTGTTAACTCATCTACTTTATGTCCATCCAAAGGTTTATAAGGATAATATATAAATGACAAGGCATTTGCTTCAACATCGAGTCTCTTTTGATTATATTGTGAAAGAAGCTGTCTACTATTACTATAGACTGCTTTAGCTTGATTTTCTAATGAAATATTCATTAAATTTGGTTTAACTTGGCCCTAGAATGCAAATAACAAATATGTGAGAATCAAATAAAAACATGGCTAATAGTATAGTTAATTGTACTCAAAGTGTTCTACTTGGCCCTTAATTTATATTAAGGAAGTTACACAGCCTTTTTGTAACTACACAAAACCTTATTAAATTACAAAAAAAACAACAACAATTAAGGCTCCTAAAACAGTGTAACAGTAGATAAACCTCGAAAAACTTACAATAGAGTTAACTGGAACTGGAATAGAAAGAAATGTAGCCATCAAAGGTGTCAGATCAGCTTGATTTAAATCAAATCTATGTTCATAAAACATGGAGTTTGTTTCTGGATCTACTTTCTTCTCACCCTGGATTTGTTGTACCCCTGATCCCCAGAGAACATAGGGAGTTTTAGTTTCATGCTCATATCCAGTACCATGAGAACCTGAAGTAAAATAAAGCTATGATTCAAAAAGTCAATATATTTTTATTGTCTATTTAAATAGGATGATGATTCTCATTAATGTAAAATGGGAATTATATAAATATATATCACTGTATATTATTAGCTGGTTGGGCCACTGGGCACATACCACTCATGACTTGTGACACGTTTCGTCCACCACTAAACTCTCGCTTAATGCCCACTGGGCAGATCGCAAGAAAAAAGGAGATTTAAAAAAAAAATATATATAAATATATATAGTGACAGCAAACACTACCCCAATCAGTCATTCCATGATCAGCAGTCATAAGGAATGTAGTCTTTCCGTCATTATTAAAAAAGTCTCTAATTAACATTTCTATTTCTTTTATGCCTTCATCAACATGCCTTAATGTTGTCAAGAAGTTTCTGAAAAAGATTGTTTAAAGTTATTAAACTTTACTCATAACTTTTAGCTCCTTAAAATTTACACTCATTTCAATAAATTGTTACTTACTGGGTCTTTGGTTTATGTGTGTGACCAGCTGTATCTGTACCTAATAAATGCAGAAAAAATATTATCTTATTACTATGCAATTTTTTCATTAGTTGTGCACTTCCTTTTGCACTTTTGAAGAATTTCTTTACAGAAACAAATACCCACTCATCTAAGAGTGTGGTGTTTTTATCTGAACTATATGTTTGTTCATAAGGATCAAACTTTTGAACAAATATATGATCCTCAAGATTTGGGTCTTTTGTAAATATATCCACAATATCATATGTGCCCCAGCACCATGTGAAGGAGCTTTGATTAAATACAGAATCAAAATCAACTGGGTTTTCTTTCCAGCCCTTAGCCACTGCAGACGGGTCTTCATAGAACCCAGCAATGATCGCAACATGGCCTGGCCTGCTTTCAGTTGGTACTCTAGTATTTGAAATTCCCCATCTACCATAAGTATTAGCAACAGATCTGAAAAAGACAAAAATAAATTTTGCTTTATATACACTAAGTAATGACATTCTCATACAATAGAGTTTAAACATACCTTAAATAGGGCATTGTTGTGTAATTAAGAAATGATTCTGCTCTTAAACCGTCGATGACAAATAAAACTAATCGATCAGTAAGGGCTTCATGTTCTGGTTGATAAGGACTTACATTTTTTACAACGGGTGATTTAAAGTAAATATCAAAAATTGAAAACAGAAATACTACGTGAATAAAAATACCCAACAAAAACATTATTTATAACAATATTATCGGCCTTTAATTTACAAAAATCTGTATCAACTGCCTGTCATGGTAAAAATTTCAAGATATCCAAAATTATAACTGATAATTTAAATCATATTATTTAAATACTTTGAAATATGTAATATTATACAGTAAATAAAAATATGAACTTTTTTAAAAATTCTTATTTATTATTTATTAATTCTTAAATGAAAATGCCAAGTTAAAAGTAAACAATTTAAATTTGGTGTGAAAAGCACAGGTTATAAAAGTAGTGTAGTATAACAAGCCGACAGATTAATAACTAATACATGTATTATATTATTATACTAACAGCCCCTTTTAGTCCAAAAGATCCGTCAACTCAGTACAGTCCCGTCCGTATTAGTAGTGTTCAAAGTTGCTTTATGGCAATCACTTGCTTAATGCTTTATATTTTAAGCAAAATATTTTATATGCTTTATCATAACCATGCCCGCGCTGTGGTGCGACCGTGCGACGAACTGCGAGTTGCGACGGACAGACACATAGCATAGAGTTCCGATAATTATGTGTGATGTAAAGCAAATAGCAATAAGTGAGAACCACGTTAGCATATGCTTTATATTATGTATAATAAGCACGGTGCTTTATTTTGCTATTTGCTTTATTAACCACCACTAGTCCGTATACTTTACTCTGGTCTATTATTAATTTATACTTTACTTCATTTTCTGAATTTCAATCTTGAGTTTTATCGTAATTTTCGATAAGTTTTTTACTACTGCTTCATTCTATCTCGAGCGTAGTCTTCCTCACTCTTGAAGGTCGTGACCACCTCCATGTATGTTTTATTAATGGAATAGTTTTTTTAGTAATATAAATTATAATCCCTGATGGGTTCCCCTCGTCCTTCCGCGTCACTTGAAATATGGTCACGTATATTAGCACAGAGTAGGGTACCTTTTTACACCTTGTGAGGCGAGTGATCATTTAAAACCATTCTTGAGTTTGCTATAACAATTATTTTAGAATATTTTACCAAATTCATATATTATACACAAAATACTACCACTAAACCATTTTATAATTTGTAGGGACCGAGTATACTATTCGTTCTACTAATAATTGCAGTTCTCCGAATCAGTTAATAGAAGACGAACACAAAAGCATAATAACATTTAATTTTCAATGTAATAAAATAAATAACTTTTTATATATTAAAAATTAAACAGTCGTCAATTATTTAATACATAAAAAATGTTAATTAATAATTAAATAAAGGGTGATGAAGAATAAAAAATACTTTTAAGTTATTTTATGGAACTTTCGATGGATTTAAAGTAATCACTACTAATATCTGGTGCCAACCCCGCAGAAAGTAAATCATATAATTCTTTTTCTTGGCATATAATTAATTTCTCTAAGATCTCATCACAAGAAATTTTCTCTTCAGAAATTTCTTCTAGTTGTAGTCCTAATGTTGTATAAAGTCTCCGCATTTGTCCTGCACTTAACCAACCTCGTTTACACGGATCAAAACTTTTTATTACTGCTTCCAGGTGTCTGTAATCATGAAACAAACCGTAGTTACCAAATATATAATAAAATGATAAAGCAAACCATATGATTATTAACTATTTTTAGCTATAAGTATGATTTAAAGTTTTACCTCTTTTCATATAAAGCAGGAGCTGACCCATGACCTGATCGAAACAACATACAATCATCAATTAACTTCTCCATAAAAACTACTGGTTGATTTGGAGCGTGAGATATTAATTTTGTAAGCAAAAATCGAATAAGTTCTGGAATACGGCGATCTCTCAAATATTTTTCTGTTCTTGATACTGTATTAAGTATATTTTCTTTACGAACTGAAATTAGTTCTTGTTCGGATGGAGTATTGGGTTCAAGAAAACATTTACAAACAAGAGGCGAGGTAAATTCATCATATTTGTCATATACATTTTCTTCCTCCATTACAATTTACAAATATTACGAATTAATTATGTTTTAAATTTTGGGTATAATATATTACGTTTTGTTGCATTAATTAAAATAATCTATTAGGCTGTAACGGCAAACTATCGATACGTATTACGTATTTATTTTGACATTGTGTAAACTGTAAATCGAATTCAGAAAACAAGTGTATGCGGCCAACTTAATATGTACTAACGTTAGTTTAATTTTTAAATTATATGGTCTGTGCATAAGTTGTACTAGGCACTAGCACAATAGAGTCCACGCCACCAAAGAAGTCCCGCGGCAAATAAATGAACTAAATTTGACAGTTCGGCCATGTTGTTGTTGTTGTGGATTGACAGTGGTTGCGTGTGTGCGGAGATTTGTCGGATTTTAATAAAAGTTCTGCGTTTATATCCTTGTTTACCATGCCTAAAGTAATAAAGGTGCAGCCCAAAAAGTGATTCTCAAAGTTAAGGAGTTTTGTGAAGCGGAAAAGATCAACAAAGGCGTTCTTATCCCATTAAATAATGTTCGAGCCCGAGTTGCAGCCATGACAGGTAAATTATTTTGGGTTGCCATCAAATGAATAGTTACCCCGATTGTTCAGAATATTAGAATTAATTCATAATAGAAGTTTATTCGAATGATATTTAATGTATTATTTTTATATTAATAAAAAAGTTAAGTGTTAATGTTATATTTTTCAGGTGTTTCTGAAAAAACCGTGTCTAGGATTACTAAAGAAGCAACCAGACGTAAAATTGTTACTCCTGGAAAGAGTCGATTTTGATATTTGTGCGATTCGTCACAAGATACATGAATTTTATACTGTAAAAAAAGAATTGCCGACCATTAATAAATTGCGCGTAGAGTTAAGGGAGAGTATTGACTTTCAAGGAAGTAACACAACTTTGCGAAGAATATTAAAAACCATGGGATTTCGATTTAAACGATGCCAATCAAAAAGAAAAGTATTGATGGAACGGTATGACATCACTGCTTGGCGTGCCAGATACATAGAAAGAATGAGGAAAAATAGATTAGTGGACAAAAGGCCCGTTGTTTTCTTGGATGAAACGTATATTCATCCTACATATCACGCTAAAAGTTGCTGGCAGAGTGCGGAAGAAGAGGGCCTTTTAGTTTCTGAGTGCGTAGGTGGGAGCAGATATATAATTGGCCACGCTGGATCTGAAAAGGGTTTTGTAGATAATGCATTACTGATTTTTAAATCTCAATCCAAGTCTTCAGACTACCACGACGACATGAACTCCAGCAATTTTTTTAAATGGATGTCCGATAAAGTTATTCCAAATCTACCGGAAAACTCTATTGTAGTAATGGACAATGCCCCTTACCACTGCACACAAATCAATAAGGCGCCAACAATGGCCAATCTTAAATCGGACATGCAAAAATGGTTGCAAGAAAAGGGGTTGTTTTATGAAGAGAGTTGGACTAAACCAGTGCTTTATGATATCATAAAAAATATATAGGGGAACCTATATTTGCCATTGACAATTTGCTCGCCGAAAAAGGCCACGAGGTTGTAAAGTTACCCCCGTATTACTGCGACCTGAACCCTATCGAAAAGATATGGGCTCTTATGAAAAGAAGGGTTGCTGAAAAAAATGTATCCCAAGACTCAAAGCAAATTGTTGCACTGACCGAAGCTGCTTTTGCGACCATTACACCAGACGAATGGCGTAAACAATGCGTACACGTACAGCACCTGGAAGATGAGTACTTTAAAACTGACGGACTGCTTGACGTGGAGATGGAGAGATTCGTCATTTCGACGGAAAGCGACAGCGACACTGATTCAGACTCATATGGTGATCGTAGCGATAGTGATTGCAGTATGTCGGGTATTGTACCATTAAGTGACCATAATTATAATAAAATTTTATAAATTCAATATAATACTAATAAAAACAAAAGATAGTTTAATTATCCTTTATCCTCGATGATCATCAAAAGTCCATGAACAAATGTTGTTCTTTAGAATTACTATATAATAAACTATAAAAAAAAGCAACCGTAAGTTGATTGCAGTATGCAGAAATTTTGAAATACAAAAGTATTATTTTATATTTCCCTACTTTTGGGGTATGTAAGTTAAACAATTTTGGCAACATTCCTTCTTGCGCTGACAGCGCCGCGGCTACGGGACTTCTTTCGTGGCGCGGACTTTACTTTGTACTTTATGGTATTACATTAACTATAATACCTAGTACCTACCTACCTAGTCTAGTTTATAATAACCGCTTTTTGTTTCATCTTTATAATTCAAATTTCCGCTAGGGTATACAACCGACTGTTTGAGTTTGTTTACTAAAAAATTTAAAGATTTTCATTAGTTTTGAGGAGGTACGAAATGATAACATTTAAATTACATAAAAAATTCTGATTTTAATCACCGTAGTCTACATATTGTGCATTTCTTGCTAAGTTCTCTAGATTTTTGAATAGTTTTTACTTGATTTTCCAGAGAAAGTGTAATTAAGTCAAATGTGGATGTGTTTGTAAAAACAATTTGTTATGAAGAATATGAGTAAAGATCTTAACGAAACCCTTATTGGAAAAATTGACGATGGTACGATGATAATTTGATTTTTTTAGAATTATTTGCTATTGAAGTTTTGCACATACATTTTTCGCTGATATTTCAGTCTGTTGATATGATAAAATATATTATATCGATCAATAATTAATGTATTTTGCTTATTTAAGCCATCGACACAGAAGTTCGTAAAACCGCCCAAGAGATGGATGTTATTCGACAAAGAACAATCGCCTATGAATATTTATGTCGCCTGGAAGAAGCTAAAACTTGGATGGAAGCATGCATTAAAGAAGCTCTACCTCCAGCTGTGGAATTTGAAGAATGTCTGAGAAATGGTGTATATTTGGCAAAATTGGGCCACTTTATTGCTCCTGAATTACTCCCCTTAAATAAAATTTATGATATTGATCAGCATAGATATAAGGTATGTATAGTATTTATATTTTCAAATAAACTGCATGTACACATATTACAGAATTAAGATAAAATGATTAGCTTATAAAGTGTTTTAATATTGTAAGAAATATTTAAACTGATTGCACATAATTTTATAAAAATATATTTCAGATACTTGGCCTTCAGTTCAAACATACTGATAATATTAATAAATTTTTACAAGTATTGAAAATGACAGAACTGCCATTGGTAAGGAAATAATTTTAATTTAATACCTCCCTTTTTATTATAGGTAATTAGTATAATAATAAGTAATAATAATTTTTGCAGACTTTCCAGCCGGAAACAACAGATGTTTATGACAACAAAAACATGCCAAGGGTCATCTATTGTCTCCATGCATTAAGTTCTCATTTATTTAAATCAGGCAAAGCACCTCTTATAAATGATGTTTTTGGAAAAGCAGTCTTCACAGGTATGTGTATAAAATTGGATGCTTGGATGCTGTAATTTGGATATTACTCTACTTATGTACTTTTTAAAAAATAATGAAAATGTTTATTTTAGATGAACAGCTTGATTCAGTTTCTAAAGACTTGCAAAAATGTAAACACCCTCTACCAGCATTCCAGAAAATAAGTGGCCTCCTATCTGGTAACAATATTGATAATAGTACGAACACACACAGAGCTCTAATTGAACTTAACGACATATTGGACTCTGAAAAACCTATAACAGCAGCTTTGTTAAACCCACAGCTTAAATTAAAGTACATCCAAAATAAATTAGTTGATGAGTACAAATATGTTTTAAAAAATGCCAAAGACCATAAAATACAAGTTGCTCACAACCATTCCTTTAATGATAGCTATGTTCCTGATGAATATGATGAAATATTGACTTTGGTAGAGATACAAGGATACATAACAGCAACTAATTTCAAATATATTTGGAAATCTTTATGTAAAGCATGTGATAGAAATGATATCAACAGTCTACATAAAATATTTACTGAGGATTGGATGAAGTTAAAAAATTACAACCCTGACAACCTTGACTTTTACTATGATGTAGTTAAAGAATTAACAGAAAACAGTAAAGATGTTGATGTAGAAAGTATAAATAATTGGTATAAATTTTTTCAAAATGTAATCAATGATGGCAATAGAAAATCTCTAGAACATGTTGATCATAAAACAGCAATTACTGAAGTTAATCGAGCACTAGATGAAGGAAACCCTGATGATTTGTACAGATCATTAACAAATCCCAACTTGGGACTGAGATTTAAGATAAATAAATTTGCTATGCCACTTTTATATGAAGAGATGAGGTTGGAGAAGTGTGAATTAGAAAAGAATCTAAATGAAAGTGAAATTGCTGCCTCCGTGTCGTATTTGACATCGATTGCGTCAATTTCTGAAGCAATCGAAAGAGGAGATGAAAGTGCTGTGTGGAATACCTTAAATTCAAATCAGATACATCTGGAAATGTTGCGGCCTCACTGTCGACGCCGGTATTTTTCAGCTCTAGTTACAGCACTTGAAGTGAAGTTTAGGGAGCAGTGTGAATGTCCACTCTTGACCCTTGAAGATATTAGAGATACTATTGAGATGGTCAACGTTAAAGATGATGACAAAGATGAATGTAAGTACATATTATAATAAACATATAATAAATCAAGTGTCAATTTAATGTAAATCATATAAATTCTAAAGTTTATGTATTTTTTTTTTCGTTTCCTTATTTATACTATGATGAAGTTTTTCTTTTTTTCAGTGGTCCAATTGGTAGATAGTATTAATAACGCTGTCTGTGACGAGAACGTCGATGTATTGATAAGTCTATTAAAAAATCCTTCCTTGAAACTTGCATTACCTCTCCATAAAGAGGAATATAATCTATATATGAGAACATTGAAGAAAAGACTCTTAATAAAAGAAGCTGAAAACTTATGGCTCGATGACATTATTAAAGCTATTGATGACGTAAACGATGAATCGATTAAAGTAAAAGAATTTACTGAAGCAATCGTTGAATTCAATTCAACTATACTAAGAAACGATGTAACTGCTTTTTGGGAGTTGTTAAATAATCCTTTACTATGTGATTCAAGTCTATTAGAGAACTCGTGTCGCGACATGTATTTCCAAATGTTTTCTAAGGCTTTAAAGAAAAAGGGTCACAATATATGTCCGTGGATAGTATGTCATACAGATGCAGGGAATACTGTGTATATAGATATGGAATCATTTACATACAGCTGGACGACTCCGAAGGATTTTGTGCCGTATGCGCGTTATTTGACGAAGAAAGACATTCTGACTGTTGTTGAGAAAACAAACAAGCATCACATAAGTACATATAAGCAGAAGCATTTTGAAAAAACAGTAATAAAATTTCAAGCTCATTGTAAAGGTTTTCTGATAAGGCAGAGAGTGAGAAGGCATCAATACCTAATGAATAATGTAGATGCAATTGTTTCAATACAGTCTTGGTGGAGGCAAATATTGGCTCGAAGGAAATATGGTACTCTCATTAAAATGAAAGCTATCGAAGCTAAATTAAAACGTGAAAGACAACTCAATCCATTGGCGTGGTATAAAGTGCAGGTTAGGAATTTGTATAGTATTAAAAGACTTCAAGTATTTTTTTCATATCTAGTTGTTGACGTAGATGTAGCACATTTAACAAATTGCTATCTCCCTTACATTATCAGTAACTTTCTCGTATATAATATTTTTATTTTTAAACCTCCGACGCTAAAAGAGGGTGTTATAATTATGTGTACGTGGCATCGTTACTACTAAACGAATTGACTGATTTGATACAATTTATGGAGAACTTTAAGAATATGTCATAAAGTATTCTTATTTGTTAACATGTTGGGGTATTGTTTTTAATTTTCCTTAGTTTCACTTTTTAACTGACTTCACAAAAAAGGAGGAGGTTCTCAATTCGACTGTATTTTTTTAAAATGTTTGTTACCTCAGAACTTTCGACTGGGTGAACCGATTTTGATGATTCTTTTTTTCTTTGAAAGCTGATGTGTGTCCTTTTTGTGTGGTCCGTTTAAATTTCATCAAAATCTGTTCAATAGTTTTAGAGTTACAATTTTTTTTGTTAAAATTATTTATATAGAAAGTGTTTTTGTATTGATGTATATAATACACAGTTCATTCTATATCTAACTCTCCGAAAGGATGCGCAAACCCAACGTTTACTATTTCATATTTGTGTTTCAGGAGCAAAAGATAATAAAAATTCAAGCCCTATGGCGCGGCCGTCGGGCGAGACAAGCCTTCACCTCTTTATTTCATTCAGAAAACCCTCCTCTAAGGGTTGTTAAAAAATTTATCCACATGCTCGACTTCACCACTGAAGATTACGACAGGGAAATCGAACTGCAAACCCTAAAATCAGCAGTCGTACATTCTATACGAAAAAATCAAGAACTATCAAAACAAATCGACGATATGGATCTAAAAATTGGTTTGCTTGTTCAAAATCGGATTGCCTTACAAGAAGTTGCAGCGCACGGGTTGAAACTCAATAACTTGGTTAAGCACACATCGATGACGAAACTGGCCGTGAATAAGGATTCTAAGGGGACATTATTGACCATTTCCTCAGCGGTTAAAGGGTTAAAGTCGTTGACTAGAGAGAGTAAGCGACTCTTGGACGGTTACCAACATTTATTCTACGAACTGCAGACAAATCCTACATATCTATCAAAGCTTCTGTTTTGTATACCGCAAAATAAAACTAACTCATTCCTACAAAATGTTGTTTTTAGTTTATACAATTTCGGGGCATACACAAGGGATGAGTACTTACTTCTGAAGTTATTCAGGTTTACGTTAGAAGAGGAAATCAGTTGTAAAGTAGCGAGACCGTTTGATGTTATTGCGTCAACGCCGTTGGTACTTAAAATGGCTGTGAGTTTGTCCAGACAACTATCAGGATTGAATAGTCTGCAAATGATTATTGGGCCGTTAGTGGAGAAAATTATAAAGGATAAAGAGTTGAATATTGAGACTGGACCGGTTGAAATTTATAAAGCCTGGAGGAATGAGACTGAAATGAAAACTGGACAAATTTCGTAAGTGTTTTATTTTATTAAAAATTAAAATGTATGTTTTTTGAATGTATGACAGTTTCATGATGGTTGGTTATATGGTACAAAGATATGAATTTATCGCTAATACGAATACCCAGATTACAGATTTTAGCGCAAATAAATCAATATTATTATAGGTCAAAATTTTTTTTGTCGTTTTGATTACGTATTTGACAAGTGTTTATGATCTGATCAAATTATATTGTGTTAGTATAATTATTATCTAGAATTTGACCTAAGTTCATATGGCAACAAGCCTATATTAATAAATCTAGTCCTGCAATAAGCATAAATTAGTAGCCATTGTTTTACGGCTTATTATAAATAGATATGTATTTCACATATATTTCTAACACGAGCTCTATAGTGGTGTTATTAATGATGATGAAAATTATATTAAATACCATAAAAAAATACTGTAAAAACCTTAATCACAAGCGGTTGTTTGTCTTCCATCAAAATAATAACAAAATATATTATATTATTATTCTCTTTATATAACTTTATTTTAAATATAATAATTACAAAAAAGTTAAAAATTTATAAATAAAAGCCATCCCATCTGTTGCTAGGACCCATGACAGCTGTAGAGACAGGATTCGCACAATACGTGTCGTAGGAATACTGTCTTTTTTATTACTATTATTTTAAAATATGTTATTATACACAAAATATATTATGTTGTTTTTACAGAAAACTGCCATACTCTGTAACTCAAGAGGAGGCATTGACATATCCAGAAGTGAAATCTCGTTTGGATAAAGCGTTAACTCAATTGAAAAGTGTGGTCACCACATTTTTGGATAAGATAACATCCTCAACTGACTTACTACCATTTTGTATAACATATATGGCGAGAGTCTTGCATCGATCGTTGACTACTAAGTTCCCTCATACACCGGAAAAAGATATTTTAAAGGTATTTTTATATTTAGCTCAGCTGTGTCTAATCCACTGTAAAAGGAATGAAAATACAAATTTTATTTATAAACACTTATTTTTTCCATATTTTGATAACAATTATGCTATTCGGAATGGAAATTTTTTCTATATATAAAAAATAATTTAAATTGACACAGTCGTCGTTTTAAAAATACAGATTTGTTATTTCATCTTTGAAACATTTTTTCTTTTTAAACTAACTTGGATTTGCTAATTATGTAGGTATTAGTTTAATAACAATTAACGTTTGTTTGATAATTATTGTAAGAATTCTTTTATGTGGCAGTAAACTGACTCTTATTGTTAAGTTAGGTTACATAGACAACATTTACAATTTAACAGCTGTTAGGCATAGCAAATTAGTAATGGAGTAACATTTGCAAAGTTAATATTAAATTAACTTCTAATTACCGTATCTCTTTATCCAAGAACATAGAGCATCGTTTCTCAACCGGGGGGTCGAGTTTTTTTTAAAGGGGGCGCAGTCCGTTGAAAAATAATAAATACAAACTACATATAGGTACAAAAGATTCAATTATTAAAGACTAGTGCACCCCGCAAACTTCGTATCGCGTCAAAGTTCAGAATAATAAAGTGTCACCTATAACGTCATTCCATAGAAAATGTATGAGGAAAATGTTTTTCTTTTATTTTATTTTTTCGAAAATTTTCCAAATTTTTCTCTCCGTAAAAACCATCCTTGCACTTCAAGGAATATTATAAAAAAAGAATTGGCCAAATTGGTCCAGGCGTTGTTGAGTTATGCGCTTACCAACACATTTTGCGATTCATTTTTATATTATACGAGACGAGATATGAATTTTAGTGTAGTGTTATATTATAGTGACGGAGTCGTAAGACTTTACTTAACCTTCTGTCTTTTTCGTGGGTCGCGACATAAAAATGGTTGAGAAACGATGAGATAGAGCGTAGCTAGTAAAAACAAAGAAAGTTTTAGAAATAAAGGTAAGATATAAAATATATTTGTAAAATTACAGGTGATTGGAAATTTAGTGTACTATCAATTCTTCAATGCGGCTATAGTGGCGCCAGATGCATTTCACATAATAAACATGTCGAATGGCAGCAGCCTTACTACGGACCAACGGAAAAATCTTGCATCTATTGCTAAAATCTTACATTTTTCTGCTGCGAAAAAAGGGGTATGATTCATAAGTATACTTTTACGACATTCTCGCAGAACCAGGATATCACGAAAAAAAAATATCAACATTTTTTAGCTACTAAATCTAATGACAGCAAAGCTAATGATGTCTACGTTTTTTCATAAGTAACCTTATAACCCACTATAGATAATTTAATAACAAACAAATTTTATTTCGGATTATGTATAAAAAATAATAAAATAATACAAGAATAATAAAATGTATCCTATGTGATTCTGAGACTTGTTTTCTAAGAATGAAAGAGTTTTTGATCCCAATCAGTGGATCCTGAGATTATAAACAAACAATTTTCTGTATTATTTCACCGTAATTACTACTGTTTTTGAATAAAACTGAGAAAGTTAATAATACACAAGTGAAATTGAAGACCATTTAAAAACTGATTAATTAATTACAAATAAACAGACCTTCATAAATTGTAGTTAAGAAACACGTCAATATTCAAATAAAAAAGTCATCATAATCGATTCATTCGTTTACATCGCTATGAAGCCAAAAGACACGCCAAACTGGGATTGAAAAATAATAGCTTTATTTCATACTTTTACTACAGTGTATATTTCAAAAATTTGTTAAACTGTTAGTAATATTAACTTTTCTTTGTCTGTGATTATTTGCTATGGGTGAAGGTCCAATTGTTTCCATATTTATCTGTGATTTTTTTATATTATTAGAAATGAAACAGACATCTAAAAACTTCACAAATAACATAAAAACACGAAAAACGAAAGTATTAAGGCAAAAGAAAAAATATTAAAAACACACTTTAGTGTCATACATTTCATCTCAATCATTATTATTAATATTTCTTTTTTCAGTAACCGTTGAATTGAAACTAGAGGAGCTCGAAATAATATATAATAATTTTCAGTTTGGTGAAGAATCGAGCCACCTCCGCTGTCTGAATTCATTCATTGTGGATTGTCACGAGAAGATGAAGGAACTGTTCAGGCGATGTTGCCGTGGACTCACGCTCGAGGAATACTTCGCCGTCGACGAATATACTGAAGCCACACTATTACATCACCCACATATTTATATCACTGTTCAGGTAACAAACAAATCCTGTTTCTTTAAAACTTTCTCATAACTCATTGGAATATGTTAGTCTGTATATGTATAACAATATATAAAACAAAGTCTGGTAATTTACATTTAGAACTCGAGAACGGATGGATCGATTTTGATAATCTATGATTTGAATCTAATCTGAAAATATTAGAATAACTATTAAAAATATAGAAAAATTCACAAAAAAAAATGTTTATGAAGAAAATTCGTTTCCTCATACATTTTCTATGGAATGACATTTTAGGTGACATACATGATCCGGAACATCATTTATTACTGTTTATTTTAAATTTTTTATTGTTTCGTCATGGTTCCTTTATAAATGTAGCCCAAATTTTTATAGTACTGAAAATTACGTTTAAAAATGCAGGTACATTGATACATACCTACAAATAAACATAAGTCAAGCTACAAAAATGAAAAAACCTATATTTCTGACTACAGCAGAATTGAAAACTTTTTTATTTATTTATTTATTTAATATTAATGTGTTAATTAACAGGAAATAGTCGACACTCACGCCCTTCTAATAGAATATCAGGATGTAATTGCTCCGGACCCTGATGACAGACTCAATACATTGTTGGATGACTTGGGCGAGGTGCCTACTATCGCTCACCTTGCCTGCAGAGATCTTAATTCGGTAAGTTCTTATGAGATCTTATTATAGAACAAAGATTGTCCAAACGTGGTTTTTAAACTTTTCCTCATACAAATGTAAATAATTTTTTTTAAGTTTTGACTGCAAAACCTTTATGAAATTAATGAAGTGCAAGTGAGCGTTATTATAAACTGATTTTTTATTGTGTGTTAAGGTGGTTTAAAAGATATACTAATTTTAAAATAAAATATCGGGGATATGTTAAATTGTTATGCATTTCGTTATTTTTTTCAGACGGGAGATTCTGAAGAGAATGCTCGACTTGAAGTGTGCTTAGCGCTGGTTAACAAATTCCAAACGCCCGCTGACGATATGACGGACGTCAATAAGTTATTTATCAAAACTAAGGAACTTTGTGTGGCTATTATACCCTTTCTCAATGGTTAGTCGACTGAAATTCTAACATCTTAATTGCGACAACTTTGATGTACACAAACTAGACTAATTAAGTTACGTTATGTCAAAATCAATTTCAGTCCTGTCATACGATTTATAAATTTAGTTCAAAAAAGTAGAATATCGTTTTTGAAATCACTAAACTAAAATTAGGGAGTTAAATCAATTTAAGAGTTTTTTTACGCTAAAATTTTGTTAAATGTACAGACTATAGAAGGCATCTTGAAGGACAAAGGCTACTTTTAATTATAACTCCATACTGACGTTACCACGAGCAATAACTTGTAAAACAATTATATAGCTTTATATTTTTTTGAGGTTTAAGGATCTGAATGTAACTGTCTGAAAATAAAATATAATTAGTCAACTAAGAAACACGGTACCTTTTGATCGAGTTATATTTTATTAGAATATGTACGATGAATTGTGTGTAACCCGACAAATATAAATTCTTCTGTAATAGTTCCTAAAATACATCAATGTTATATAACTATGACAATCGGTAGAAGCCCAGGTTTCTATGAATAAAAGAGTTGTGAAAATTAGTTCCATTAGTTTTAAATTAATTACAAACAAAACATCAAATCGTTTTCTCTTTATAAGATTAGTACATATTACTCCATCCCATAGAATATAAGATTTGCTTAAGAAAAAATAAAACACACGACGATTTATATCTTCAGGTGAACATTTATTGGAGGCAATATGCATTGGTACTACAAGAGAGCAACAAGAGACATACAAGGAGAAAGTACAAAGACGGATATATTCTGGACAAATCAGGGCAGACGAAGCAATGTCCCTTAGAGAACATATTGCGAAACTGAGACGTAATCTTCAAATGCTTGAAGACGAAGGCTATGTGACTAGAGAAGATGGCTATCAAGCCTTAATAACATCTATAGCTTTAGATCTTTGTAATAAAGGGAAATATAGGCATGCTCAACGGCGCGCTCTAGCGACGCTTACACGAACTAAACAAAGTCTAGCCGAAAAGACCAAATATTATGAAGAGAAATGCAAGTCGTACGATGAGTACATTAAGTCGTGTCTCGCTAATCTTCACGCCGGGAAAAGGTGAGTTTATTTTTTAAGTAAGCAAACAAGACGTAGAGCGAAAAATTTTATAGTTGGAACCTAAGTCCTAAAATAGATGTTATTTATGTTGAAGAGTTGACTAGAAAAGAGCTATCTTTGTTGAGTGTGTTGGAATGAGTTCATTGCTGTGGAAAATATCATACAGTTTTTTTTCGAATAAATCATTTAAATTTGGATAAAAGAAATAAAAATCCCCTAGTGGGGTATGAGGCAATAACACATTTCTCTTTCTGTTTCACTTATCATTTTTTTTAAGGTCATGTAGGAGATGGTGAGCTTTCAAAGACGAAAATTTTTTGTTGCCTCGAGATTCGAATCTAGGGCCTCCCGTCCCTTTCGCGACAAAACGAAAGACGTGCTACACGACCACGCATAGTAAAGGTATAAATAAAATATTTAATGTTTTATAAATTTTTATTTTCTAAATTTAATTAAGCTCACTAATATTTCAGGAGCGTTCACGCATGTTTAAGATCTGGAAAAGACGTGAAAAAGTTGAAATCAAAACTAACATTGAAGTATTCTGGTGCAAAACTTTTGGAACGAGGTATACTGCTTGAAATAGATGGACTTTCGACGTCACAATTTAAAAATGTTCAATTTGAAATCACACCAACAGATCATAATGGCGTATTTACAATAAAAGGAAAGTTTATGGGCATCGAAATGGAATCGGTTGATATCGATATACAGGATTTATTACAAAAACAATATGAGGGTAGTGCGATAATGGACATGTTTGGGAAAGCTAAAATCAACATTAACTTATTAATATTTTTATTGAACAGTAAATTTTATAAGTAATAATTATTTGATTCTAATTGATTACAGTTATTGAGGGTAAAAGCGATTTTTTTTTAGTGACTACGAACGAAAAATTACCTATGTACCTTTTTACACCAAAATATTTTTACAATTTTACAAAAAATAACTTAGTGTATTGATTGATAAAAATAATTTAATGTATTTTATGTTATGATAAATTATTGTAATAAGCACTGTATTTCTACAACACATGAATTTGATCTATCTCTAAAATTCAGTAATTTTATGTTGGTATTATACTTTTACGTTTTAGCAATTATTAATTTTATTTATAAGTATTAAGCTTAGGAATCAATTATTTTATGTTTAACTTTGTAATGGGGTTTCGACAATTGCGCATTTTTTACACTTTTATAATAAATGAGGCTAAAATGATATTTGTTTTTTTAAAACATTACATTTTTCCTTTTTTATGTTCAAATACTTGCATAGGTAATGCAATATACTTATTGCTATTTTTGTATATAATTATCCTATAATTAAGAAAAATCATAACTCAAAAATATAATTTAAGTAGGTAAAAAGTAATTACTTATTACTATTATTCTTTTCCACATAATACAGTACATGCTGCATTAGTTGCCATCAGGTCTCAGTCTACACTACTTTTATTTATTTACAGATTTAATTTATTATAGTATTCGTACTTCGTTTGCTGCTAATATTGGCCAAAACTTAAATTTTCAAAATTCAACAGTTCGTTAAAGCTACGATTTCATAATAATTATTTATGCCATAGTTAAAAAAAAAAGTTCTGAAATAGTTTTACATAATAATATTCTGTACTATTCACATGGCCAAAAGTATTGAAGCCTAAGCCGAAACTAAGTAAATATAGGGGTAAGGTAGGGATCATAATATATTAACATATTAAGTCCATGGGTACGGTAACTGAATTGTAATTTATTTAATAAAGGTTTTTGGCTTGATTACAGGGCCTAAAAACCACGTCTATTTCGTAATTCGTACCCCAAGTAAAATGGCGAAAATTTGACTTGTGGCTTTAGGGAATTTTGACGACTACAAAAAGTCACGTTTTACTGAATTATATCACTTTCCTTTAATCGTGCACATTACCGAACAGATTATACTTTTATTAAAATTCCAACAGTTTAATACAAAAAATCTCGAAAATACACAATAATTTAGAAAATTATTTAAAACATGACCCACTCGTTGTTGCGATGGCGCCAAAACTCACTGAGTTGTAAGGTATACATTGTTCAGTCATCATAGTCACGTTTTACTGAATTATATCACTTTCCTTTAATTATGCACATTGCCGAACAGTTTATTCTTTTCTTCAATTTTACACATAAAATTTCGAAATTACACAATTTTTACAGAAAATTATATGAACATTACGTGCTCGTTATTGCGATGGCGCCAAAAAAAACTTTTTCCACAGATTAAAATAAAAAGTTAGATAAAAGAGCATAAAGTAAATCAAAGTGATTTATACTCTGACCAAAAATCTGTGGCCAAAAGGAAAACATCAAATATGTTCAAAATTCAAAATATTATGCTCTCAATATTTATTTTACGGCTTTTTCTTATTTTGAATTCTTATCAGTGGTATTTGATAATATCCATTCTTTTTCACTACCCGTTGGTTTTAGATAAGATTAAATATACGTAAGATGGGTAATATTTAATATTTTTATTAAAAAATGCGACGAATAACTAAGAAGTTGTTATATTTAATATCTGGTTTCACATTTATTGGATTATATTGTGAATTCATCATTTATTATGTAGTTATTGCTCAGGTACCTTCAAACGTTCTGATTACTCGTATTTTTCGTAAGATTGGTAAAAAATTATATATTCATAAATATCCTATAGTGCAGTTGGCCAACACTGGCGAATTTTAAGGATGGAGAAGTTCTTAAGGCATTCGTATTAGCAGATACGCATTTATTAGGGCCCTTCAGAGGACATTGGCTGGATAAGTTACGACGTGAATGGCAAATGCACCAGGCTTTTCAAGCAGTTATTAATGTACATAAGCCCGATGTTGTATTTGTATTAGGTGTGTATTAAAAATTTACATTAACTTATTATATCTAAGAAACTTTATATATAAACTTTTAATTACATTTCAGGGGACCTTTTTGATGAAGGGGAATGGACTAATGATAATCAATTCAAGGAATATGTGGATAGATTTCTAAGCCTCTTTTCTTTACCAGATAATATTAAAATGTATGTAGTAGTAGGAAATCATGATATTGGCTTTCACAATAGGTCAGTATTGCCATAGCTCAGTTAATCTTATTTTGTTTTAATTGAAAGAGCTGAAACTGAGGATATATAGAAAGTAAAAATGTTTACATTTAGAAAGCCATACTTGTTAATTAAAAACAATAGTTATTTCCATGTTTACATAATTTAATCATTCTAGGATAAGAAGAAAAACATTACAAAGGTTTATTGATCAATTGGAATCCCCATCAGTTCAGCATGTGGTACTGAAAAATAACCACTTTATTCTTATAAATTCTATGGCAATGGAAGGCGATTCCTGTAGTATGTGTACTGATGCTCGAAAGCATATATCAGTTATATCAGGTACCTAAAAATTTGTTTTGCAGTTTATGTATGATTTTAAGTCAGGTTAGATTTAGGTGCATGAAAACTTTCGAATTGAGTTTGATTGTCACTGACAAAATAGTATCATAGCAGTTTGTGCTGTAAACTAAGACTTAATGATATTAATTTTTATACAATTATTTTTAATTTATTGTAAAATTATGTTAAAAATTAAGTATTTTGGGTATGCACCCTAACGGCTTTGATGAGCCTTTCGTATTTTTGTAAATATATTTAAGTATATTATTGTAAATATTTAATAAAAATAAAATAATGCTACAGATAAACTTCAGAAATGTTCAGCAAACATTGGCAATTGTGATGGGACTTATAATTACTCTCAACCAATACTTATGCAGGTACAATTTATTGTATTTAGTTACATTTTTGCCCGTCTAGAACTGATGATGTCTTTGTACTTGTAGAAGGATCTATATATTTGTACATAATGTACATACAAAAATCATTAAATTATCAAGCTCAGATTAAGGGTTCAATTAACAGTTGCTGAATTAACAATCATTTTTATTTTAAATGCGAAATTATTTTTCCAGAGTAGACTTTAAATATAGCTTTTATAGCTTTAAATTAATGTATAATTATATCTAAGTGAAGACGTAACTACCAAACAATTTCTTCTTTCAGCACTTTCCTCTTTACCGAATATCAGATGCTGTATGTACAGAACCTGACGCACCACCCTTACCAGAAAGAAATAAATTATTTCGATTAAAAATCGATGCGCTTTCAAAGGAAGCAACAGAATATCTTATTAGAAAAATCCAACCGAGAGCGGTATTTGGGGGCCACACACATCATGGTTGTCTCGTGAAACATTTGCATAAAAATAATGAATTTCTCGAATATTCAGTACCGTCCTTCTCGTGGCGGAACAGGCCTGATCCAAAATACATGTTGGTAAGTGTGATATTTTTCAAATCTAAATTAGTTTCCTGTATAATCAACACTATTTAATAATTTCCTAATTTTTTCCCCAAATGGTTGAAGCTCTGCTGTTTTTTTTGTCATTTACAGGTTTCAATATCTCCTGAAGACCTTGCCGTCAATAAATGTGGTCTTCCAAAAGAAGTAACTATAATCGGTACAGCTGTAATTATGTCATTATTTTTAATATTTTATGTGTTCACTTCGAGGACAATAGGTAGATGATTTAAATGAAATCACTAGTTAAATTCCAAGTTATATTTTGGTAATAAATATATTGACAAGATCAAGCACTTTTTACACTATACATTTACTTCTGTGGCGAGTTAAGCCTACAAATTTTCACTGATTCATTAATATTAAAAGACTATTAATAAATTAGTCCTTAATTAAGAGGTAGATGAAAAATTAGAAACGAGATTCCTATTACAAGAATACTGATTATGGTAATAATTATGTACCTACTTTCCAATGATAAAAATTAGTAAGAAGCGTTTTAAGTACATTTTAACAAAATATACATGTCTTACAAAGCACCTAACACTTACTTACTAAGTCAGTCTCGAACTCTTAAACGAGTTTTTAAAAGATAAATTCTAATGAGCATTTTTAATAGCGCAACTATTCATTCAATACAAATTTATTGAGTTTATAAAACATTATTATCAATTATTAGATATTAAATTCATTGTGTCCTGGAGCATAGTTGTTTTTCACACACGAAACACGTAAAGCACGCAATACTTTTGATTATTTTAAAAATCGACTTAAATACAACACTTAAAGATCAACAAGATTTTTGCTAAATGTTTTGTCACGTTTTTGCAACAACAATTGCACGTCTGCGAGAAAGTGCCAGAGCTATTATGACATTGTTTTAAGCTAAGCAGCATATATCAGTGAAGGGTTATAAAAATGAAATCTTCATTTGATTGAAATTATGATACTTGTAGTTGAACAGGCTCAATACAAGTATTTTGGTACTTACGAGTAAAACAGTAATTTGCAACTTCAACTCAAAACCTTAATGCTAAGGCACTTTTGCTTAAATGCTCTGGAAATAAATACTTCAACTTATTTATGTATCAATAAATACGTAATACTCAGTTACACAACATTTGTTAACAGCTTCTCTGCCTATGTCAAGTCTGCAGATAAAATAAATACCTAGGTCTATTCTATGACATGCGGAATGCTTTCAAACATGCTTCTTTCAATATGCATCGAAACTAATTAATTAACTAATTTCGTATAAAACTACATAGAAGCCCATTTACATCAAACCAATACTAGGAGATTGCTATGTGACATATTGTTATCGACAGTCTTGTCAGTGACGCGGGAGATACGTATTCACTTAAACTATCCTAATTCCTAAGCTAAGAATTGGCCGATAATATCTCACACCTGTCTGTTTATTGGAGTCCTTACACAAAGAGACTACATCGAATGGCGTTCTTTGAAGACTCACTTTATATAACACTGCAAGCATATACATGTTTTTTAAACTTTTCTACCTTCATTTTCAATATCAAATTACCTTGAACGTCTCTATCTTTTAACTCGGTAACAAATTTCAATGGACAATCCTCAATGGTTTGCCCTTACATGAATTCTATAATAATATTATTTGCAGTACTCTTGGTTGTTGTGATGGAAGGTCATGCGAGCGTGATCTTGGGTTAGGTGGATGTGAAGCTCGATCATATCTTGGAGCAACATTTTGTTTCTGATGATAACCAGTATTAGCATGTTTTGCTGAAGAGCATATCACAGCATGAAGATACCTATCATACCGGCACAAGTTAGAATCCCCTCCGCTAGCAAGATCCAAATAACCATTTTCTGATTCAGTTTTTACTTTGTGGTGTAAATTGGGCTTCTCATGTATTGTATGTGATCTATTCCTAATCCTGTGATATGTAGGCGAGACTTCTTCCTCGTTGATAGGACTGGTGGGCTTTCTGTTAAAAAAAAAAATATTTTGATCAGAACAAACTGGAGTCCTACTAAGTCAGTAATACATATAAATTAAAGTTGTATATTTTGTCTAACTTATAAAACTACTAACTACTTAACGAAAAATAAACTATTATTTCAAAGTCCACTCAATTTGTTTAAAGCCAAATTTGTTTAAAAACAAATTAATGAACATATAGTTTTTGTATTAATTAAGATAAATGGGTTAAGTATTTAAGTACCTTGAGGCTTGAAAGCTCAGATGATTTTTCTCCATATTAGCCTGGATGATCTGGAGAAGTTCACGTCTTTGTAAACTTCCAGAACGTTTCTTAGTGTATTTACGTTCCCTATGTTCCCTGCGAGTATGACGATGTGGTCTTTGTCGTAAAATCGGAGGCGGCCTTTGGGGTGGGGCCTTCCTATCTCCTGAACACGATGATTTCGATGACGCATCGTCTTCGTGTGATAACCTTCCGTGTTGTTCATTGTCGCTATTATCACCGTGAGCCGGCGCAGAATTTTGTGTCTCTTTTCTTCGTCTTCTTGTAGCCTTTTCTCTTTGACTACGCGTCTGACCATTTTCAGGTACAACAGTTAGTCGCACTTGTATAGTTTTAGAACCATAGTGCGGAACTGTCACCGACTTTCCTATGGATTCATAGATTGTTGACACAATGCCAGCTATATCCTGTAATAAATAATTATATGTTAATTCTATTTTTTAAATTCAACACTTTCAGATTCAGATATAATATAATACTTTACTTACGTCTTTAGTCATTCGACCATGTCCATCAAGATCGTATAAAGTGAACGAAAACTGTAGGGGTTGTTGTTTGGATGATTCTGGATGCTGCAGCTCTACATCACACGTCAATTCCTAAAAATAAAATAGACATTATATTATTATCGACTCATTAACATGCTAGGTGGTCAATTATTTGGGTTAAGTATGATCGTTAGTAGTTACGTTTACAAATGTAGATAACTATATAGCAGCGCGGCGCCGAGAAACGACCGCATGCCGGCTGATGGGGACCGGCGCCCTTATCTTTCACTTTTAAAGGAAACTAGGCGCGCCTTTACGATCTTTGATTATGAAACAAAGCGTGCCGCCTGGGCACAGATCGGACGTAAATAGATGATGCATCTTGCATGAATGCTTTGTAATGAACGGTGATTGCGATTGTTATTAAACAAAGTGTAATTAATAGTACATTATGTTAGGTTATGGATGTAGCGTAAACGTGAATTGAATTCTGCCTTTCTACATAATACATAATATTACAGTGAGAACATAATATATTATAGTTACATATAGTTATTAGTTACTTACTTCAAATCGTAATCTGGGTTGTTTGTTCTCTTTGCTATCTTGGTTTTGTACCGGTGTAGTAGATCTTTTAGAGCAAGGTTCAGATGCCCGTTGAGGTATTGGTGGTGAGTTAGTGGGCTGAAGTAAGGCCCTGGCTTCACTTGGCAGCAAGTCGGGCGGAGCTGAGCATTGGGAAGCCGCTCGCCCGACCAATTCTTCAGTATCTGTGCGCTCACTCTCTGTACCAACTGGAAAAAGGAAAGTCACTGTTAAAAAAAAAGTTCCATCACTAATGTTTAAATAAAAGAATATTTCAATAGATACACATTGTGATATTGTTGGTTAGATTTAATAAAATCATAATATAGACGCTTAAACAAGACCAAATTACTTTTTATCCTAATTTAAGTCTAGGATTGTTAGAAAGATTATAAGAAAAACGGTCGGCGAAACACAAACGGTTTTTACAAAGCGTGCGGGACGTGCTCTAAGAGCGGGGGCTCGCAGGGCGGGCTTAGTTATTTCCTGGAAGGCCCAGTTCGACGTCGGTCCAATACCTTAATACCCGACTTTGCCAACGAACATCTGCCACTGATTTTATATTTCTTGAAATACCTGCCTATTTACTTAGCTAGCAAAACAATGGATCAGCTGTACTTAACGGAAAATTTCATCTAATGTGTCGTAGTCATCATTTTATATAAAACCAAATTTGGAGAGAAGTAACGGAAAACGGAAGAGAAAATAGAATTCAAGTTTTTATAATTAACGTCACAAAATTGCATCTTGCGAGCTGTGTCTCGACATATTTTTTATTATAGGTAGGTAGGTCCTAGTTACGCCGTTAATATTACTCGATCGATTCCGCAGGATTGGGGCATGTCATCTAGTAGGTACCTAGTATTGATAAACGTTATAAACATTCATTTAAAAATCTCTATTCTCCGAACCTCCTTTAAAATACTCATGAGATTTTATGTCCATTCGACCGATTATAATAGTTGGAAATAGTTATAACTATTAAAATTAAGCTGACTTTGGCACCTTTATCAATAAAAATATAATTACCTACATATTAATACGTATATTGGATATTAAACTTTTTCGATTTCTGAAAACAGTAGTTGTTTAGAAAAACGGTTACAAAGCACATCACACGCTACACAGTCCTATAAGAAATCGAAAAGAAAATGACGCCATTTAAGACGGCTATAGCTTCTATCGTAAGCTGGACCATTAGAGGCGATTAGTATAAGCTTCAAGTGACCGCATTCCTAACGTGCCTTTAGTTGAAGGAGTTATGTAACTTCTACATTTATTTCCCCTTTAGAGATTTCATTCTGTCCACTCGTTCAAGCTAAAAGTATTATTTTTAAGCGATAGCCCTTGGCCGTAATAGAATGTGTAAGTACGTAGTGAAGTGCTCGTATTTCATTGCTATGAATGAATGGATTTATCAGGGGTAATGTTACTCCTATAAACAAGATTTATTCAGTTTGCTATGACCATGCTGATTATACCCACGACTATTGTTTCAAGGGTTATCGCCTTCGTTTACAAGACATGTGATATCTACCTAGCTTGATCCTGTTTTTTTTATTAATCTTAAATCTAAATACTTATTAACGTTTTTCTAAGAATACATGTCACGGAATATTAACGTTACCTTACCTTAAATAAGGCGTTTAATAAGCTATCGCGTACAGGACACAGGATATAGGTACCTAAAGTGTAACGATTAACGAACATTGAAGTAACAAAAACAATAAAAATGTACCTATATTAGATTTTATTTTGTATTTTAATATGTTATATAATTTTTTAATAATTCAGTTAACTATAGGTTACCTTTATACCCTTAAAAATTTAAATTATTAAATTGCACTTGAAATGTACGCATAATATCATGAATGACTAATAAAGACAAATGAATAACGCTTTAACCATATTCATGCCCTCATTACGTCCATTACGAGGACAGAATACTGAGGGCTCAACCGTGTGACATAAACTACATAATGTAGGTACCTAATTTATATTTACAAAGAAAGTGTGTACCTACTCTTAATAAGTTTTCTCACCAGCTATAAAAATTCCGATTTTTATTTATAACATTCACAAAATATTAAACATCAAAATATGGGATTCTCCGAAGTAGTAGCCTTCGTAAAGAGACAATAACCGCTAAGGACACGTTAAAATTATGGCACCAAAAGCCCAACATTTGAAAAAGTGCTTTGTGCCTGCCGCTTACTATAAATTGTAGTAAGCTATACAATACATTTATACATAATATTCCAAAAGAAAAGTTTAAAGCATGTGGCGGGGAATACTTTGATGTTAAATAAAAGGTATCATTGTCTCCGCTTCGGCGAGTGCTTTTAACTTTTCTCTTTGAAGTTAATCAAATGAGCGCAGCTCGGTTTGAATTTGAAACTATATTATAAACCAAGGGTTTGACGTACGTTGTGAAATAATAAAAAGTATCTTTTAATTGAAATAGTAACAAGATCAAAAGGATATCTAATCACTTTGATGTATTAAATGAAGATGGGTTTCGAGAGCGGAAGTTTCATTATTTTTATATATTGCTATTCAGTATTATTCGTTAATTACGTTCGAAGTGGATTTTTATTATTAAAGAGATCAAAGCGTCTAAAATGCCTTCGTTACCCTACCTACCTAGTCTAATGATGGCTGTTCTAAAGCCAGAGGATTAATAAATAATAATTATGGACCCTTTGAATCGGACGGATTATTGATTGAGTAACTTTCATAATTATGTTTAAATATCTGATTTGTGACTTATCAACGTAGAAGCTGTATTAGGTAATGTATACTCTAAGCAAGCAGCAAATAAAATGAATACACTCATATAGGTCCAGTTGGATAATATATTAAAAAAATTATAAATAATAAAGTTCATATTTTAATCAATTCATAGGTCATATTTTATTTCTACGCGACCTATGCAGGTTTAAGCATCAGCTGATTTCATACGCATATCACCCAAATACACACATGAGATGCATTTAAATTTTGTATACATACCTACCTACTCAACATTTTCCATTTTAAATGTATGGTTTTTTATTTACTATGTTTTAAATAATAAGTATTTTCATTGAGTATATATATACCTACACTATCTGACCCGGTAAACGTTGTTTTGCCATATTAATTTTTGGGGTAGGCTACCCTTATCACTTAGGTGTATGAAAAATAGATAGTAGCCGATTCTCAGACCTACTGAATGAGCATATAAAATTTATATTATAGGTATAAATCAGTAAAGCCGTTTCAGAGGAGTAAGGTAACTAACATTGTGACACGAGAATTTTATATATAAGATTATACTATTTATTAGGTACAATATTATATTTATTTCTATTTAGGTATCTTAATTTTTTATTCTAGTTTTCAGTTAGGTTTATTATTATTACATGAATATAGGCGATATCTAGAAAATAAAATGAATAGGGAGCCTCGATTCACAATAACAAGACTCGAAATATGCGACGGCCTTCCCGTTAAGGTGAGATAAACGACCTCAACTCTTGAATGAACTGTCCAAGTTCATACACTTTGGAATTTTTAGAATACATTGTTACTTACTGCTAAATTTCTTATATCCATTCCTAAACTTGCTGCGCCACCACTTGACGAAGTGGTGCGCCATGGGGGCGTCCGCCGCGGGTGCCGAAGCTCTCAACGTTTCGTAGCACGTCATGCGCTGCGCTCACGCACACATCACATCAAAAGAACCGCTATTTGTATATAACACTAAATACACTGTCACTGCGATCATTCACAACACAAAGTAAATCGAATTGTCAATTTGTAAACAGACCTCGTGACCTAGTTGTACGCGTGAATGTCGGGCACCGTCTACGAGAGTGCAACCGCCTCTCACGACGTCCATTAAGTGACTGATGGATGGAAATTGGAAGGGAAGGGGCAACCACGGCATAGCGCGGGCAGGCGCGGTGCGGTTCCGTAGGTTCATGATTGCTTCGTATTGTTTGGATTTTATACGTCCTAAGCAAAAACGGTTTGCCGGCTGTGATTTCACCAAGTCATACAGAAAACTCAATTAATTAGATTTGCACAATTAATGTGAATTTTTCATACATAAAATGTTTATTTTTTTCTTGCTATACAAATATCTACATACATAGTATTAATCCCTTTCATTTAAAAATCGAGCAAGTTTTTCTAAGTGTACCTACCTACCCAATACCCACAAATTTTTTTAGGTTATTAACCGACCTTCAAAAAAACCAAAAAGGAGGATTATAACTTAATAGAAATACGTGACAAATAGTCCGTAAGATTATATTTTATGTAAATTTATTAAATAGCTACGTGATGATAACACGTGATCTATGAAGCCATAGTTATGATATTCATATTCTGTGTATTTTTTTTATATTTTAACATTAGTTTGAAGAAAGAGGCGTTTAGAATAAAGAAAAAACTTTTATCGCTTATTTTTCATCCTTCAGCTGTTAAATACGTGAAAGCGTACCACATAAACAATATCATTTTCGTATGTATTATAAGAGTTTGGAAAGTTGAAAGTGAATTAAAGACATTAAAACGTAGATAAGTTACGTTTTAATGTTTATATTATGCGTTCTCTATAAATTTGACACTTCGCAATTCATCCTTCAAGTACCGTTGCTACCTGTTTTAATTTTTTAACATTTAAAACTAGGTATGTTTGCAACCTCAACTTTTCTTCTAATATAATGAGTAAAGATTTATTTAAAAAAAACTACTGGACTGATTTTAAACATTCTTCTACTTAAAAATTCAAAAAAGTTTTAAAGATTCTTTTTAATTGACATAGGATAGGTATTAAAACAAAATAGTCACGCGGAGGAAGCCGTGTTATAAAGTTCTCTTTCTAGGCCAAAGAAAGCAGAAGTATGTATAGGGCAGAATCGAGATAGTGGGCACACGCGCATAGGTCCGCTAGTCGCTAGCAGACTCCGGTCGACGACCCAGGTACGACCATTATAAAAAAGATTATATTGTATGGAGATAGATACTACATAAAGAACGTAGAAAAATAACGGATGCTTCTAACTTCGCCCGGAATTACGATAGCACTTTGTTTCTATTATCTATACAAAAAATCATCGAAATATTTTATTAAATCACATACTTTTACGTCTACCTATATTAAGCTCGAATATTTTTTTATGATCTAAGTTTCAGTTATGCCTTAAGCACAGAATACATAATAGTACAAGCCTTAAGTATGTATTTTAGCAATTTATTTAGGGGTCTGAGTTTTCTAACGACTATTTGTAAGCAAAACACCATACTATTTCGTGATTTGGTCAAAATATCATTTGTAGGAAAAATTAACACGTTTAGAAATTTGTCGGCATCTTGAAATCTATACATTTAAGTACCTATACAGATAAATAAAATTGAAGTGTCTGTTTGTAATATTAAAATAACCACTTTTTACTAAATGCATAATATGGTTTTATACACGGTACATATACCAAAATAACATTTTTTACAATTATTGACTGTCTGTCTGTTCGTTCCAGCTAATCTCTGAAACGGCTAGACTGATTTTAACGGGACTGGCAGAGAGCTGATGTAAGAAGGAGTAACTTAGGAGTACTTTTATTTTAGAAATTATAGAAAGTACATAATAATTAATACATAATATCTATTATTATTTTGTTGTTCGCTATTTTACTCTGTTTATAAGCTCTAACCTATAAACAGAGTAAAACATGTCGTAACATAGTGTTATATAACATTACGTTACGACGAAATTAAAGCGGGTGAAACCATGGGGCACAGCTAGTATCGAATATAACAATAGTGATTTTTTTATAAAAAGGCAGTTTAGTTGAGACGTAATCTTCTTTGAAGATAGTTAGACCCGAAAATTAAATTTGTTTTTTTGAAAAAAAAAAAAATGTTTTATCGTTAATTACGACCCTATTTAAGCCTGCATAATCCTCAAATATCCATTTCATTTACTTTGTTTTTCTACTTAAAGTTGGTAATACGTACCTACGTAAACTTTCCTGGTAATTGATACTAAAAATAACATTATCATTATAGAAATTAAAAAGACCACGTGGATAAAGCCACGGGCGAATGCATAATTTAATGTCTTCAGCCCAATGGTTATAAAGATTTTGTAATTGATACGGTCATAAGGTCAAAATTAAGAGGCGTTTTTAAAATCTGTTCCTTATGTGATTAAAAAAGCAAGCGTATTAAGATTCGGGTAGCAGTTTCTTATTTACATCGGAGTGAGAAAACAGTAAACACATTTACCTTTACAAATCTAACTCCCCGGCTAATCGTTACGGTAAACAATTCCATGTTATAAGGTACGCATATAAGAACAGAGAGTTTAAAGCATTAAACAATTTCTAGGAAGTTATTTAATCTCATTAAAAGCTTGCTTTACTTGCAAATATCTAATCTTTTGAGCACAAGAATTAGTTTTGAACTCGAATTTATGAGAGGCATAATACCATAGACACGGTTTTTAAAAAGTCAATGTAATGATGGCATAGACAATAGGCGCCTCACCCAACTGACATCGCAATCATGGCGGGAAACGAAAAGATGCTCGCTTTCAAATTAGAATTTTACGATCTCTTCGTGTTAGGTTTATTGTCGACGATTTATCTGCGACCGAGATGAGGTCGTATTCCAAAAATGACTCACAACAAACATGGAGTTTATTATTATGATTATTTATAGACATAGTACTTCAATGTTCTTAATCCAATCATGAATGAAAAACTTCAAATTCTGGATTTACCTACGGCTGTTAAACCACTTCTTCAACTACGAAAACAAATCCAAATTTGTGCTATGTTACCTACTCTATAATTAAAAATGAGTCAAGAAAAGCATATTACATATTTAGCTACGTAAGCTGGGCAAGTAAGAATGGCTCTTGAAGAATTGGGTTCAACTTGGGTGGCATTCTTGAAGTTCGGGCGTTGAAGCTGCCAACCAAAGGTGTATTGATAAACATCCGTAATGACTCAGTTTTCATCATATTCTATCAGCGATGAAATCCATACAGTCTGTGAACGTAATTGAATCTGTCATCTACATCTGTTATTATCATTATTATGCGCACAATTCGCATAGCCCTTCCTGTGTAGATGACGTGATGACATAACTATCCTAAACTTCTTATATAGTAGATATAAGAATAGCTTTACACTTATAGGCTTAATCCACTGAACTGATTTTAATTAATAAATTTATATGTATGTTACTTATTTGGTTTTAATGGGTTGCCTAGAGTGGGTATCTATACCTACTAGTACCTAGTACCTATCCATTAACGACAATTTTTTATCGGTTCATCTAAGGTAAAGGGACCTAATTTTTGTCTAGAATTATATTAACTTTCTAAAACCTAGAAGAAGTTTTTCCTGTAGCAATTGTTTAGAAGTTGACAGACACGATTCGTTTTGGTTCCCACATTCCATTTTAATAAACAAAATATCATATTAAAACTTATTAAATGATAGAATTTTATATAGTTATCAATTAATTATGTACCTCATAATATTGTTTGTATATTAGCTTTTTTGTTTAAAATGTGTTATGTGAGTGGGCAATGCCCACGCAGCAGAAGTAGAGCGACCGCAGCATCTGGCCCACGGCCAACTGAACAGCAGAAATAAAACGCTAAACTATCAACATTCCAGGCCAATTCATACGATTATCTTTTTGTTTTGATATATAATGTTAAATAATACGAATATTTAAATTCACTCACATAATTGGCACATTATCAACACGTCAAATAAATACAGTTTATTTCGAGTAGGCACTTAATAAAAACGTTTAAATGTGTGAAATTACTTAAAATCTTATGTTGTATTTAAATATGAGATATTATAATGTTGCTATAACTAACATTAGTAGCGTTGTTGCTGTTGTTGTCCATTATATTATATCGAAGATATAACATACTGGTCTTCGTAGGTACTAGAGTGAATTTCACGGATAAGTGCTCCCACTTTTTCAAAAAATTATCTTTTTAAGAATCCCAGGGTCTGCGCTATTTGGACTGAATGTTCAATGATTGACCAACTGGGGTATGGATTATGTATACGATTAATAATATGTACAAAATTAAAAATTAAGCCTTTTTAACTTTAGATATAACAATACAAAACACAAATAACATTAGTCGACTTCATAAGATTTGTTTTAAATCCTAAAACGTAGCCATTTAAAGATTGCTAGTCTTTGTAAAAATTAAAATTATTATTAAATCCGTAAGGCGCGGTACTTCAAAGCAGTAATAATGTACGATTACGTATCCCCTTAATCGTCTTAGGTATCCACTTTGCGGCGAGAATGTTTCGTTTTACATCAAAACCAGTTTCTTCATGTATCGGTCTATCTCAAAAGTGATTCCGCTTTAATAACATCCAAGTGATTATCTCTTACGTTATGATTTGATGAGATCTTGTATACACTTGTAAAAAAGAGGAGGATAAAAAAGAGATCTCTTCTCAGAGTAAGTATTAAAATTTGCAAAGTATTAACGTCTATAAAGTCTATTATACAGTCTTCTAAATAATACTTACATATCATTTGCAAATATTTTATATAGTACATATATTACATTCCAACGAATTGGATTTACTTTAGATATACAAATCATAAAGTTTATGGTGCATTAAATTGTACGGGGGTGATTTTGTTTCCCAGCTTTTCACAAGGGTAGCATCGTGTCGGCGACTATCAAAGGGATTTAAATGATATCAATAGCTTGGTGCTACCGCGTCCCTTTGTCGGCATTACTTTTAGTCCCGGCAAGGGAACTACTGTGTCCGTTGCGAATGGTGACTTGTTGCTGATAACTTTAAAAGCCTTGCGTAACAAACGCTATACTTTGATACGTTTAAATCTTATTAAATAAGTTTTTTTATTTAATAGGTTTTTAAAACTAAGGAAATTTTAGGACATAAATTTAAAAATGTGTACCTACGTGTTTAAAATGGACTTTAATCTATTAAATTGTCATTTCATCTTCAGTGATGTTTTAAGACATTTAAGTAATAACTAATAAATAATTATTCACAATTTGAAATTATATTCTGGTCGAAAATAACTGCGATATTTAATCATTGTGAATCTCCTACTTGTAGATACCTACCTAGGTATCCACAAGTAGGAGTGGTTGGTTAGGTCCATAAATTACGTCACACGTTAAGGGGCAGGGAGGGGATCGACGAAGTGTGACATTGTGTGACAAGGGGGTGGGAGGAGTCCTAAATTTCGTGACGTTACATCAAATCAAATCTACGTGTTAAAACACGAAATTTACACTATTAACGAAATACTAAAAAAAAACAATAATCAAAAACGTAAAATTGCAAAACATGTGACGTCACACTAGGGAGGGGGAGAGTCTCACAAATGTGACTAACCAACTATGACAAGGATGGGGTGAAAAAAATCATAAAATTCGTGTGACGTAATTTATGGCCTTAATTATATTTACATCGTGTCTGTTATACGTATGTATGTGTTAACCTACATAACAATTTTTAATATTGGATAATCACATAATAATTGACATCTCAGACATAAATTACTTACCTATAATTAATTTCCTTATAACTTTAAACCTATCTCGGATTTTAATTCAAATGTAACGAAGATATATTTTGATTGCATGCTTTTCATTAAGAGCGTTGAATAAGATCCTTTTTTTAGCGGCTATAAAAGTGCTATACATCTATAAAACAGATAAGACTCAAACTGTTAAATGTATCCAAAAATAGGGGCGTGGGCTCCGCGGCTGCGCCAGAGCAGTGATACTTATCTCGAGCCTTTGATCTTTCCGCTATTATGGCGGACCGCCTACATCACATTGTTTTGTTTGAAAAACTTGACGTGAAATCTTATTTGCTTCACTCTATTCACTACATAAAACTTTCAGTTTCGAGCTATTCAATTGGTAATTTTTATAAATAATATCACCTTAGGTATAGATGGCATAAATCCACTGTTATCATATAATAATACGTGAAGCAAAAAAATTATACCTACCCCATTTTTATTACCTATTGCGCGAACGGGTGATCCTGAAATTTGCCACAGTTAGAGTTTATATGGAGAAGAAGTGCATAAAGCTATTTTTTATATAAAATACATTAGAAATTAATTAAAATAAACATTAAGCACACTACTGCTTGGATGACACACATAGCATTGAGCATACACACACAGACTTATTCTTGAATTGTTTTCGAATTTAGACCAATGGGTGACCACGTAAACACGAGTGTATGTTTGATAATGAACTTCTTAACTAATTTTAAGGAATTCTGGTATTTAAATATATATATTATCTTGGAAAGGAGAATACATTAATACCTATTAACCTAATTGTATCCAGTCGAAGTTGATTATCAATTTAAACAATTCGACTTGAAGACAATTTAATCTTCCCCGAAATGATTTCAAATAAGAATATATCATAAATGGATGATAGGTTATTCATAAATTGTAGATAATATCCATCTCGATCCAGCTTTAAAACAAGAAACGCATCGAAATCGGTTGATTGTTTAGGAAATTAGGAGCTTCGATTACACAGACAGATACAAAAACACGTTAAACTTTTAACAACTCCTTTTTCGGAGGTTAAAAATACACGTCTTGCAAATACAATATTTTTATTTAACTGTTGATCGAAGCACTGAAATAGATATGTTTATTGGTGGCGTTTTATTTATTATAACAGATGCATGAATTCCAACAATGTTGACGTTACCGCTAGAGTAAAAGTTATTGTTGACATTGTTCGTTGTTACATTTGTATAAGCTTATAAGTAATTACGATGAGAGATTAATATGCATAATTAATATTGTATGTAAGTTGTAACTAGAAAAAGTACCTACCTACTTGAACAATTTTAACCCTTATTTCACTATTCGAAAGCTTTATTATTCAAACTTACTATAGTAAGGTGGACTGAGTGGGTGGAGTAAACTTAGAAATAGGGTATATTGAAGAAAGGTGATTTCAGGTAGGGCCTGGGCCCCTAGGACACTGTTGTTTCATATTTTCTATATCTGCGAGGACCGTTGCTGTCTGACACCAGTATTCTATACATATAACTATAACCGGTTTGATTTTTGGCCCCCGGGCGCAACTTGCACCTCCATTTCATTGGCGCAATCAAATTAATTGGCTTGATATTTTATCCCTTTGTCGGCTACCGCGTATAAATTATAAACATTGTTTTTTTCCACTACTATCTAATATCTTTACGTCTTATCGTTATACTTAAGTAATAATAATACATAAAATTTAATATAAATTCCTATAGGTAGGTGATGTATGTTTGTAAAAGTGTTTGTTGATAATATTTGGAAGTTCCTAGGTACTTAATATTCTTACATCAGAACAAAAAATACTTGAAAATACACATACCAACCTACTAGATGATTAAGAAAACTGCGGATGAAGCCACGAACAGAAGCTGGTGTAATATAAATAACAATGAAGTTTTAATTTATTTGTGTTAAAATACTAAACGCAGTAACATAATTTTTTGTGAGTGTATAAAAAGTGTCCAAATTGACTATTTCGAGGCGTGCCCTGCGGAGGCGGCGGCAGTCAAAGGCTTCATCGTGATCAAAGCGCCGACATTGAATAGCCGCCGCTTTGATCTTGCCGCACGAAGTGCAAATTATGTTGTAAAGACAGTGAGTGGCGCGCCCGCCAACCGGTACCGTTGTAATTAATTCAATTCAATGTAGCATGCCCCTAGCTTATTCAATCATCGTCTCGAAAGCCACGAAAACATAGACTGCCGATTGTACCAATACCATCAACCATAATCGTGAGACGAACGCCTCATTAGAAGATTCCTTTATACATTAATTTGAATAAGATATTTTAAGGCACAAAAATACTAAAATTTATTATAAAACGGATATCGGTTACTCAATTAAGTTAAATATAATTTTGGTAGTTAAAATATTGAGTACAAGAAGCCAAAATAAAACTGTGAAGTAAAAATGTAAAGAATTTAATAAAAAATGCCGATGGCATCATTCAAGGCTGTTGCGCAAGCGACTCGAATAAAAGGGAAGAAAATACAAATCCATGACTTCCATGGAACATACATGAGCAACAAAATTTCGTTGGGGCAATTTATGGCCATTATACACTGGTCGTTTGTAAACAATAACCGGTTCAAAGAGGTACGTTCTCTTTGAGCGTATTTTGCGCGCCGACAGACGCTGCACGGCTTGAAGTTGCCGTTCCGACCGGTGCATGGCCGGCCACACGGAACGAACCGTAGGTAGGTATCTTGTGAAAGGGCGGACGCGGCGCGGGCTGCGGGCGGATCGAGAATCGAGAGCCGCGTGCGTCGACCCTCACTGCTTTGATGTTGCCGCGTACGTCGTCGATGCCGCAAAGGTCCGAGGATGCCGCCCGACTCCAGTTACCACGCACACCTGCCCTTTGCGGCTCGAATCAACTTTTACGCACCGAATTCATATTATTATTTAACACTCAACGTACCTATTAGCAAAAAAATCACATAAGTAGCACACAACTCCGTAAATTTAAGACAATGATTGTAGGAATACAAATATATGTTCTTCAGTCGTTCGTCAAATATACATTAGTTCATCTCTCGTTATCACACAAATGTGTGTTAATGAGAGATGGTATAATTTCGCATTAAAACACACGAATAAATAATTATAAGTTACCGCTTGTAATTTGTGATGGCAGCCATCAGATTAGACGCAGGTATAAATAAATACGAGACGAGCGACAAGAAATCGGAGTCAAGAGTACTCAGAAACGCTATTTCCGACATTCCAAGAAGATGCAACTTATGCGTATTCAGGAGTGACAGACGAAAATACCAAAGCAAACTGTACCTTCATAACAACGACTACTTTATTCTAGGAATTGAAACATTTTGAAAAGAATTACGAAATTTTGTACTTAAAGCACTTACATGAAGTCTAGGATGAAAAGATATACAATACCTAGACACCTTTAAATTTATACGATAGTTGCTGTTATATGTTTATCTTTAACTATTATTACCTATTTCTAAAGATTAAAACGTAAGGTCAGTGTTTCTGTTTCATTTTACCTACTTAAATACTAAAAGTGACTGAATAGTTTTGAATTTTGATGCATAATTAGAAGAGAATTAGAACATCTACTTACATAGGTATATTTTATTAAAAAGTCACAAAAATACATTCAGGCTTAAATCAATATCTCTTCAATATCCTCTTCCAAATTGGAAATTCTGCTTTCGACGCTGAAATCTCATTTCTTGTAGGACAAATTCTATTAACGGTAAAACCTTTCTTATTTCTTTGAGGTAATGTAATCTTTTCGTTAGGCCTTCATCATGAAGCATATTGATAAAGCCGGAAATTGGACTTGCTTGGCCGGTAACCACAAATTGTAAGAAAAAAATTAGCCTCAGTCAACGGCAATAAATTAGGTTTAAAAAATAGGGCACCTATTTACATGAAAAAAAAATATAGAAGGCTGAACAATGATGCGTGAGACTTTAAATTGAAAGTTAAGCTTGATTTGAAAGTTAAGGGCTTACAAAATCTAGTAAATATTATAAACATGGTCTAGATAGAATGCAAGCTTAAACATACTTCGATTACAAATTATTCACCATAACCTCTTGAGCGGGTTAATTTGTATACTTTTTACTTATTGTTAGTAGTATATTTTTGTACTTTAACATCAGTTTGTTATCATTTTATATACTATAGAAGTATTATTGTTTACAAAGGCTACCCCCGGTGTTACACAGCCGAGCTAAGAACCCGGATCTCTATATTTGTTCTATTTTGTATTCCTTGTCAAGAGCGCCGCTTTGGTATCGTTTTTTATCTATCAACTTGTGTAAATAAAGCCGAGAAATCATTGCTATAGCGTAAATAAAAGAAGAAATATAGGTTTAACGTAAAGGCGGTAAACTCCTGAGGAATTATCACAGACACATGTAAAATAATTTAAACAAAACCAGTCTTGACCGTGAGTCTTATGGAGGAATGTAGGAATTGTAATTTACCAGTTTTTTTAATATAGCCTATATTATATAGGCAATGTTACAAAGAGTCTAGTTTCCCATCATTAAGAGTTACTAAAATGCTTCCTCTAACTACAACTAACTCAACTAACTTCATTCCATAGAACATATACGAGGAAATTAATTTTCTTCATAAACACATTTTCGTGAATTTTTCTATATTTTTTTACAGTTCTGCTATTCTTGGATTAGACGAATACAACTGAGATCATCAAAATCGGTCCATCCGTTCTCGAGTTATAATGGTATAAATAATCCAAACTTTGTTTTATAAAAGTATTATATAAGATTAGTATTGATAAAAAAAATGGATTTAAGTTTTAGATATTGTTTTTTACGTAAATCGTTGAATGAATAATTCGTTTTGGTATACATAGAGAACTGACAAAGGAGGACCTATTTCGAAGGAGTCAGGAGGTATTATTAGGACACACTTAAATAAATACGCTTAGTGTATGGTTTATTCTCGTATACAACTTTTTTGCAATAAATAAGGCACCTATTGTTTGACAAAAACTATTTGTGTTAATATTTCTGTTTCTTTTTTAACCGACGCAAAAGAGGGGCGTTATAAGTTTGGCTTGTCTGTGTGTTTGTGGCATCGTAACTCCTAAACAAATAGACCTATTATGATGCGGTTTATTTATTCGAAAGCTGAGGTGGTCGAGGTGAATCTTAGCCAACATATTTTTATGAATATATATTTATCTGTTGAGATTTATGAGAAATTCTTATTTGTAATTAACACGGGGAGGAGGAATTTTAAATTGTTTCAGTTTAAAATCCAATTGTTGTCAAATCTTTGCATAAAGCTATTTTTCTAGAGAATACAACCGAAGATGTGTTTAAAATTAAAATATTTTGTGAAAGGTATCTAATTTGTACAGTATCTAAGATATACGAAATCAAGCTTCATTTCCGATTTGGTTTGTTTAAGAGGATACAACAAGACTTGAAGGCGTCTTAATGGCGCCACAGGGGAATGAGTCCACGGAGAATAATTGTATTTACCTAACTTTTCCATTAGGGTACCAAAATGCGATTGTGAGGGCTGTCTGCACGAAAGTGTAAGTAAAAGGTAATATCCATTATAAGCCAGGTTTTCACAAGTATTTTTTAATGCCGTAATAATTGCACTAAGGAAGTGTATTTGAGCGTTGATACCTATTCAATGCGAAATCGGACGCCATTCAACAAGAAAGGTCTCGATTTCCGATTGAACAATACCATCCATTGCGACTGAAAAGGGGATTATCGCAGGCTTTATTGGTATTTTGACAGCAGAACGCTGAGAACGGACGAGTTAACATGATTCCGTCGAAAATCTCATCCTGCCCTTACATTTATTAGCGCCAAGCAACGCCGGAAAGCGTATTCGCGTCCGGTCGAGCTTTAATCAATTCTGTCTAAATATTGATCTTTTTTACATTTCCTTTTTATTATCGTCGTACAAAAGAGGTAGATTTCTATTGTCGAGTAAATTGTAATCAAGGCTGCTTTTGAACCCCTTTAATGCGTATAAAGAAGGGCGTTTTAAATACCTACTCGAACTTAAGTAAAATATTCTACCCCGGTCTATCACTGATTGATAAGCTTGGATGTAAAATATTTATATGTCTACCTAATTAACCTATTTAAGATAAATAACGATGCTCTAAAGTCTAAACAATTGTGTTAGTGACAACTTTTAGAGTTCCTCGAAATTTGTAAACGATTCCGGTATCCTTTAGGTACTTTTTCTTTAACTTATTAACATATTCAGTTAAATAAAGTTTCACAATTAGATGTTAGATTTCACTAGCTAGTAGGGCAGGTACCTTACTATACAATAAACGTTCTATATAATTCTGTGGAACAAATTACGTTTTTTAATCTCGTTGAAGGATATTGACGAACTTAACGTTACAGTCGGTGCATTGTCAAATGAAACGAAGCGAACGATAATGGAATTTCTGAGAACAACCCTTGTGTTGGGGCTTGCCGCTTGTGCGAGAGGGTGCAGTGTGCATAGGGTGGGGCTTCGACCATCCATCACGCCACAGGGGTGCAATTAGATGAAGTATATGTGCTGACACGCCGCGCCGCCTCGCCGACTTGCATACGCTAACTCACCATTTCTGATGTTATTATGCAGATGACCTAGGTCGTAAACGTAACTTGTCAAGTTATTTTGTTTTACAAACTGAAACTATACAGAAGTGTACCTAAATATTATGTCTAGGTTAGGGCATTTTTAAGACCTATTACGACACTATTTAATTAGTAGTTATATAGTCTAAGTCAAGATAATACTTTATTAAAACCCACGCGATTATAATATATTCTTCAATGCACTTTGCTAATTAAGACTAAATCTTTATATAGATAAATTTACACAATTTTTTAAAATGTATCATGAGTTTCGGCAAATACAAAAGGATAATAATGAAGGCAGGCAGCGGCCACATCAAAATTTGAGCGGGCTACCGGACTTATACCGCTGCTGATTATTGGCCGATAAGGATTAAAAACTTGATTTATGTTTAAAATTGGCTACCATCGTGTTAATTAATGCGTCGTGAAATATAGTGATGAATCAGGAACAGCCCAAGCTTAATATGTTGAGTAAGAAGTAAGAGTCTTTATTTAATATTAATAGTACCTAATAAATGCCTACATCAAAAAATTTCAGTGACGTAGTTTGACTTATTAGAAAAATATAATGTATCTAAGATCTTCAAAAAACCAAAAAGGAGGTTATAAATTCGACGTGTATTTTTTTCCGATGTTCCGCTCGTACGTCCGTCCGTACGCCGATTTGGACGAGTGAGGTGTCAAACAATAGGGTAACAAAGGGTGATAGTTCGCTTTGGCAATACAGAAGTCCATGTTATATTTAATTTATACTAATTGTAATGTTTTAATGTTCCGAATTCCAAAATTCCCTCAAGCTTTTGACGGAATTTCATGAAAATCTAAGCCATATACTTATTTGATGTTATGGAGCAAAACATGTCATATGTTATTGTTTACGCTTCCACTATATCTCGATGAAATACCAGTCTTAATCGATGAATGATATATAATACCTAGTAAAATCAATAAGGTTAGAAAGATAGTTCTCGAGATAGTAATTGAATTCGTGCGATAAATCACAACGTTCAAAAATATACTTTATATGAACGATATTACATACTTTTGCGTCTTCTTGTTTTTAATTAAAAATATTTATGATACGTTGAATAGTTTTTAGTGTATTCGACCAATTTCTGAAGCAATCGTTGACATTTTAGCGACGTTATACTTATTACTTATTGGCCTAACACCCAATGAAATATGAACCTTTCTCAATAAAAGAGATGTTTTTAAATTCAGTATTTAATTTCTAATAATAATAACTAAGAAACTATTATAATACAGTATGATACTATGATTTCAATTTGGAACTCCAAAGGTACGCAGGTGGGCGTAAAGTCAGAGTGAGCATGTCATAGTTTCATTTTTATTTTTTTATTTAAAATTAATTTGTATTATAATATAAATGGAAATGTGAGTTTTGTTTTTAGGCTTAAATACATCTAAACTAAATACTTACCTACATAAAACTTTTAACACAAGTCAAGATACCTACACCAAAAAAGAAAAGAACACCATAAAAAGCTAGTTTTATTAACAGCCGACCTTTAGAAAAATCAAAAAAAGAGGTTATCAATACAACGAGTATTTTTTAAATATATTTGAGTTGTAACGTGGCTAGCTTAAAAACCAGGTTTTGTTACAAACAATTACGGATGTAAATATGTATATTAATAAGGCTGGCTAAAACGATACGAAGCGGTCGGAATCCTTTTGAAGTTAAAAATTTTTTTTATTTTTTTTTATTTTATTTAGCTTATCAAAGTGATTGCATTAATTGAACTAATGATTGTTACCTAAAATATTAAAGAAGTTTCTTCTGTCTCCGGCACTATTTACCGATGCTACCGATATTATTATTATTATATATTATTCTGCCGTTTTTATTTGATTAACAATCATGCCTTCATAAAACATTTTAATTATAATATTATGAATGCATATTATATTCATATTATGTTTAAAATGTATATGTTAATGCATATATTCATATGCATTCATATTAATTATAACTGTACATATTATATAAGTGAACTAGCTGTACCCGCGACGTCGTCCGCAATGGACAGTTTTTTGGACAGGAGTTTTAATCAGTGAGTCAGAGTGGAGTCAAGTATCTATAAGTATAGGTACTTATAGTAAAAGTGACTGGATATTAGAATAGTTCTTATCTATGTTCTTTTCTTAACTTATTATCTGTTTGTGCCAAATATCATTAAAATCGGTTCAGTGTTTTAGGCGTGAAAACGTAACAGACAGACAGAGTTACTTCCGAATTTATACTATTAGTATGGATATTTGGCAGTCACCTTAAAACCATAAGGCATTTTCAAATATTTTCTTTGCAGAATTATTATTTCTATTTTATTACTTTTTAGTGCGTTTAGAACTTTTGAAGATTTTTGAAATAAATTGTAGCTACCCTTAATATCGCACCCTTAGAATGAAAGTGACCTAATCCAAAAAATGCAATTTGTGATAAATAAGCATTAAAGTCTTCAAAAAATTATAGTATTAAATACATCTTAATAATATATAGAGATCGAAGTATGCGCTGTCCCCTGTTATACTCAGATAAAGGTCACTTCAACTTTACAAGGTTTATTAGATAGTTAGAATATGCTTTATAAGGTCAGTTTATGGTAAAATCGAGTGTTACAGGAATTTTGAGTTGAGTCACTTTCATTCTAAGGGTGCGATATATCCCGATAGCCGTTGTCAGTAATCAATGTCACTTCACTGACGCAGAATTGTCGAATTGACATTTGACATTGAATTTTGAAATTTGAAAAATGATTAGCTTTCAAGTATTTAACAAGGAGAAGTTCTTTATCTGCGATCAAGACAGCTGCTGTCTGCTGTTACTTCACACTTCACAGTTCACAGTCATTTGACAATTTGACAATGTCTCATGTTTATAATTTTGTACTCCAAACGTGTTAATTCTAGGTTAATTTTCAAAAATGGGAAAAATAAGAAAACGAAAAATAAATAAAAGCCATGCTCCGGAGCTGACAGAATCGATAGAAGAAGAACTTACATTGGAGTCCAATGAAAATGCTATTCAGACAATAATAGATCAATTGCAGGTTAGTTACTACTAATGATTGTAGTGACTAGTCGACAATCTAAATTTATTTAGATATATTTAATATTTCTATTTAATACTTTTAATAATTGTAGACTGTAAATGTGGAGGAGAAGTATTGTGGGCTGCAGACATTTGCTATGTTGATTGAAAGCCCTGAGAATATTGACAAAATAGTGGAACAAGGTCTCATAAAAATAGTTGCACCTCTTCTTTTGGACTCTGCAGTCTCTGTGAGAAACGCAGCTGCTGGTTCACTGCGAAACTTATCAGTTCTACAACATGTATGTGCGCCTCTAATGGAACAAGATGTTATGACACCACTACTGTGTTATTTTAATCAGGTAATTTTTTTACTGAGACAGTAATGCTTGACTAAACATTATTCATAAATATTAAATACCACTATTAATGCCAGAAATAATAAATATTTAACCCTAAATAATCTTACAGTTTACAGAAACATGGACACCAGAATCAAATACAAAAACAAAAGATGAAGAAATTGATACCTTTGTTCAATGTGTTAACCTCCTATTAAACTTATGTGAAAGTTCAGGTGAAACTAAAACAGTATCTTTGATTTGAATAGTGTATTAACATTATTTTACTATTTAAAATGTGTAATTACAGGTCTAGCAGTCAAGTATTTAACTGAATCAAAAATATTGGATATTTTCTCAAGATATTTAGACCTAGCTACATTTGGCAGTGATATTGTTGTAGCTGTTATGCAATGCATTTTTGTGGTAGTTGAAGATAATAATGTAGCTATGAAAAAAATTCAATCAACAATGGTACAACAATTAAAAAGTTTCTTATTATTAGAGAATAATGAACCTGAAATACTTTTAATTAAAACATTAGCTGCAGGAACAGTTATTAATATCTGTCATGGGAATGTTGTATCTTTACCCGTTGATGTAATTGGCCAAATAATGCAAATATTAGCAAAAACACTGTCAATAGATCACAGAATGATGTGTAACCAATTGTCAAGTTCTGTTCCTTTACAAAATGGTTCAGGAAAAATAGTATCACCTAAAGGAAAGGATGCCCAAATTTTGCAGAGTCAAATAAAAACAGTGATACACATGCTTGATGCACAACAGAGTGCAATAGAAATATTGGCTAATATCTGTTCATGTGAAGGTAAGATTATATGAAAATTATGTTAATCTGGATTTCTTCTGCACAGAACTGCAATAAATGTAGTCTTCTGTCCCTTTTATTAATCACATTTAAGCCTAATAAGTGTGGGTGTCCTATATCCCTCCTGTTTTATAAATATAAAAATGTTTAGAGAAATAATATTATTGCGTTTCCTAAATTGCTCCTAGAAGGAGCTTGTAATATATATATGATTTATGTTTAAAATTTTTATATTAGTTCTATGATTACCAAAATTCATAATGTTATTTGCAGATGATGATGAAATGGAGGGTGATGAATCATCAGAGAGTGAAGAAAATATTGAAGAAGATATTATAACTAATGGTGAAACCCTCCATCCTGAAGACAAATTACCTCCAGAGGTTTTAGAAGCATTGATATCTCTTGAAGTGTTTGACAAAGTGTGGTCACACACTCAATTACCAGCAGAAAATGTTATGTTAATTTTGAAGGAATATGAAGAGTCCCTACTTGTTTATAAAAAGTAAGACTTATTTATTCTACTTACATATTATTATTACAGTAGTATATAATACTCATTCATTTAGGCTATAGGATAACTTATGAATGTTTATATTTTCTATTTCTGTCTATATATTTATTTTTGAGGAAGACTGACATGTCTGTGTGGATCACCGGCACCAGCTGCTAAGCAAATTGACCGATTTCAAATTCACTTTTTTCGTTTAAAAGTTTAAAAAATTGTTTGAAATATTATTCATATTGTTTGTTGTGTTGGAGGATTTTTTTTTTAAATTGTCTTGTAATTACAGAATTTATAACCTCCAAACTCGAGCATTATTATGTGTTAATAATATGCTTATGGCATTACCAATAGACAAACTTGGTGGAGTGAATGGAGTTTATAGGATATGGGTGGATGCTGGAAAATTGGTATTTAAACAGAATTCAGATAATCTTAATTTAGTTGAGTCTGCTACAGCGGTGATGAGAGCTGCCTTGGACAAGATAAAATTTAGAGAAAATGGCAATATTAATAATGATAGTGGATTATTTAGTGATTTGGCTCTGACTGATATAGAGGTGAGTTTTACAGAAATAATTATTCCCTTGTACTAAAAGGTTAATTAAGAGTTCCTATATCATTCCGAATAAAGCGTCTTATCTAGAATTTGAGTACACTGCGTTCATTGATCATTTTCTTTATAGGCAAGTAAGTAGCCCCCTGCTAAAACTTTTGTTTCCCCGGAATCGAACCTAGTACCTCTGGCGCAACACTTAGACGAGTGAACCATTTAGTCACGGAGGCGGCTATCCCATACTCTGACATTAGTTCAGTTGGTAACTTAAATAATATTTCGTTTCTAGATAATGCTGACAGGAATAAAGGAGTGCCATGTACCAGAAATTAGATCGAATCTTATTCGAATGATTGGTATACTAGCTCTTCTATTGGTGAATAATATTAATGATACGAAAACAACAGTTATTTGTACGATAACTGAATTTATATTGGAACAGGCACACAAAGAGAATGAAGTGTGGGTCTTGGCTGAAGCTATTGACACTCTTGTTGATTTGTATTCAGAGGATGAGACGGATAAAATAGCAGCTAAAGTTAAGCTTGTTGAGAAATTATCTGTTTTAGCACCCATATTGAAAAACAAAGTGAGTTATATCTTGTTAAAAATTGTTTGTGTTATGAACAAATTTACTCAGTAGATTTATTATTTAAGCTTGCAAATTTCAATTTACAATATATAAATCATCTCCAAAAGTACGCATCCAATTTTAAATTTTGATAAGTTTTCCCAAATTGCAAACACTATCAGAAAATAAACTTGTTCAAATCAAGTGATCCGTGATATTGATTATCAAAACAAATGCAGAAATTCATTTACTCCACACACCGGTTGGCATAAATTGTTATCGCTTTGCTTTGCATAAGTAATTTCGCCTCCTTGGTCTGGTATTAAGCGCGTAAGCGTTACAACCGAGAGGTCCTGGGTTTGATTCTCGGTGTTGATAAAAAAAGACCCGCTCTGGCAGGGCATAAATTACTTATTAGATCACCTACTTACCCATTAAGAAAAATCGATCAGTGAAACAGTTCCGTCTGTGTCCACTTTTTTGTACGCATGTTTTTTGATTCCCTGGAAAACCAATCTCAGCCCCCGCTTAACTCTAATTGTATATCATTTTAAATTTATATAGCATATATTATATAATATTTTGTATATTTCAGTCAAGACAACAACGTAAGCTCCCGAAGGAATACAAAGTTCTTGTCTCTACGGCTAGTTCCAACCTGCCCAGGTTTATTAAGTATAAGAAAGCAAGGATTACTAACTTATAGATTGCTTTATCGCATATAATTTATACAAGTGTACACATGTATACATTAAAGTTATTTTATACACATATAAAGTAACATTTTATTTCAAAAAACATAATAAACCATTAATAATTTATTAAATAACAAACTATCAAAACCCAACATAAATAGGAATCTTTACATCACATTTTTACCAAAAATACGTATTTTAAATATTTTTTCCGATGTATGTATGCTTTGGTTAAAAGATGATAATTATTGATATCATTAATTGGTAATTATCACATTTGTCTTAATCTATTTTGTATTATAGCTTATGAAATGACTTATATAGGTAACTTGTTCAATAATGAGTTGAAATCTCGAATGTTTTTGTTACAGACTGAATTTTTAAGAAAAATATTGTCATCTCGAATTAGACTTCTATCATCAAATTTACGTGAGAATTTCAATACATCTAGCTTTACCATTATAAAAAGACAACATTTTTTCGTTAGTCTCAACTGGACCACGAGTCTACTACTTATCACCGTCAATGACAAAGACGTTAAAGAAAGATAATGTTTGGCGCTGATTATGACAAGTAATAATGCATACTTATGCATATTCATGTCAATCTCACGCACCTAGAAGCAATAGGTAGGAGAAATTTAATAAAAATCGCTAAGTTTATCAAACTTAGTGATTTTTTAGCAATAGAAAAGTTACCAATTCAGAACAGATTAAATAGATGAATTCTTTACCAATGTTGGGTGATACACATTGCGACTGCATTTCAAAATCTCAAAACAGTATTACCAAATACTCACTGTAATGAAGAAACTAGATACAATTACAAATGATTTGGTGCTTGTAATCAGACCCCTCTATGACGTTCATTATTTAGTACGACACAATAATGGAAAAAAATTCGACAATTCAAATAGCAGACTCGAGGCCCTGAATATTATGATGCAGTAACCGTTAACATAATATAGGTATATAAATATAGTTTACGTAAAAAGAATAATATTATAAATTGTAACATTTTTAACGAGAGTAAATTATCATTAGTACCTACGAATCATAGTTAATCGTCATGAACATACGTCATGAACGTAGGCTAAGATGTTCATGACGATTAATGAAAATATTTTTTAAATAGTTTTTTTTTTTAATTCATTTTAAATGACTGTCAGAAAAAAGCCTGAGATCTAAACTTTGTAAAGCAAAAATTAAGTTTCTCAATGTATTTTGATAATTTACTACGAGTGCTTACGTTTCTGGGTTATTATTGATCGGTGAACTGGATCCGCCGTAGTGACTCCTTCTTGGTTTTGGGATAGGATTAGGTGAAGACATGTCATTCCGATCGAATTTACGTTTTATATCAGAAACTGAAAGGCGACCTTCGTTGAACGATAAGTCGTCTTCATTTAATGCAGAGTTTAATTTACTGATCTCCCTCTCTAGTTCCCTTGTAGCTTTATCTATTTCTATAAATTCCTTTTCAGTACTTGATACGGAATTATCGATGCTTTGTTTCCGTTCATCATAAAGCTTACAAATAACTTTTTGCGGCTCTCCGTTCCTGTACTCGTCCATGTTGTCATTTAAATTGATATCGTAAACGGCGTAATGTACGTCTGCTGTGTTTGTTAAGCTTTTGCTTCGTTTGTTCGAAAGATTGTAATCTTCCAAATTACCTCTTCGTAATCTTATGTCGTCTTCATTGACGCTAGAGTTTCTTCTATATTTATTGATGTTTACTTTTGGGAATGAAACTTTATTAAGAATGTCTTCTTCGGAACTAGAATTTTTCAATTCGATGGCTTCTGTTGTTTCATTTTTTTTCTCTTCTGACTTTGTACTTATATTATTGTTAAGACTTAGTTCAAGGGAGGGTTCGTTTTCTTTTGCACCACAAGGTTCTGGACTAATTTTACTTTCTGTGATTGACTGATCTTCATCTTCAACTATTTTGAGTTCGACTTTAATGTTTAATTCATCCAGGTCATCAGCATCTGTTTTGTTATTCTCGGTTTCAGTAATACACAACTCCGAATCCGCAGACGTGTTCATCTGTAATATTTTAAAATCATTTTGTAATTAAATCAATTAAGTACTATTAACATTGTCTTGATGCTTTTATAAAATATTAATAATTATACTTATGTGAAACGGTAGCCAATTTCAATACACAGACAATCTTTTAATAATTATTTAACTTTATTAATATTTTCCCAAAATATGTTTTAATATATGTTTAAGTTTTATTATAGATATATGTTCATAATAAAACGCAGAAAATAATTTACCGAGTCGTCAGTGACAGCTGTCGCCGGAGGCGGGGGTGGAGCACGGTTTTTTTTGCGTCTGGAAGCACGGACTGGAGGTATTGGTGGTTCGTCGAAGGGGTTCGTGCTTACTACGCTCAATCTGGAGCCCATAATGTCACTGCGGGCCATTCGTGGCGTTGGGCTGCAAAATAACAAAGGTGAAATCCCGCAATCTTTCTCAACAAACACACGAACACAACTTTCAAATTTTCTGCATCTGATTTAGGTACAGACACCTACTTTATAGACTAGTAAGTACCTAGGTTATTATTCGGTACTTATACACCGAATAAGTTTTTGGTTCCTTTTATAATATCAAAGAAATTGAAAATTATTGCTTTTACATACTTATATTACACCGGTATGTATATCTAAATTATAGGTTACACTCGCACACTTTGTATGAAAGTTTTCATGATGCTTAAGAAACAATTAGGTACCTGGGCGAATGGTCTATATCTTGCTGTGAACTTCGTAAGCGTTCTTGAAACCGTGATCGTGGCAATGGTGTTATGGACCCTCCATACACATAGCGTTCCGTACCCGGCGAACCAACTGTACTTCTGGACATAGATGAGTCTAAAAATAAAGAAAAGAATTAAATATTCATACTAATACGATATGCGGATATCCATCGATATAATATTTTATATCGTAAGGTATACTCAATATGCTTTATGCCGTTGCGATCGACCTGTCACGGGTAGGTATGTTATACTTGCTGACTGTATTTTGGTGAGTGATTTGATAAACTCGTTAATTTATTCTGTCACAAGGGTTTATCAGACACGATATTGTGCCACAATAACATATGACATGTCTGTGGAAGTCTCAGTAAGTAAATGTTCTTTTTGAATCGAATCCTTCTACAAACGAATAAACAATTTCATCTTTTCATTATATATTAGAAATGCCATAACCTATCGCTAAGATTTTACCAAGTGATTATTAACAAGGCCTTAATTTTAGGTTTTATAGAAATAGTTAATAGCAACGCTTCTTACACTGCATAGCTCTCCTAAAGACAATTGGACTGTTGTCGCCGTTCAATTGGTTAGTAGGCTTACTTGGAGTTGGTGTAGGAATTTGTTCAGTCTTTTTCCCCTTTTTCATAAAAGAACGCAGAGACCTGAAAAATGAGAAATATATTTAAATATACAGAGTTTGCAATTGAATCATAAAATACTACCTACGTAAAGACGTAAACTCAAAAGAAAAGGCCTCGATAAAACATTCGTAGAAAGAACATTCGAATCAAAGGCAAAGAAAATACCAAGTAGATAATTATCATTTAAACTATCAGTTGATACAAACGTGTTTTTAGAAGCTATGCTTATTTTAGGTCGAAAATGGTAAGAAATCCAGGGTTTCTTAATCCCTATTACATCAATATACAAAAATCTTTGCGTAGTTACACTTTATGTATATAAAATTTAAAAAATAAATTATGCAATAAAAGGAAATATCCCACGTGACGGGCAGCTACAATAAAAGAAATGTTATCCGCACCTTGTTTCTTGGTAACGGGCTTTTATTTGACTGATTAATGTTAAGCCTTGAAGAACATCTCAGCGTGATTCAAATACAATGTGTGTAATAAAAAATGTAAATCTTTAAATTAAAAAATTGCGCTATTATTTGTACGTCCAATTTTCATTGTTGAGAAAACATCCCACAGGATGTCTGTAGGCGTAACTAACAAAAGCAATGGAAGTTTAGTGCTCTTGATTCCACTTGAACGGTCACAATTGCGCCGTGACGGACAGATTAACGGCCGGGCTACCTTTGGGTGCTCTGATAAAGGCAATTAATATACATAGATATATTTTATATCATAAACGACGCAAGAACGCAATCACACTGTAATAATAACATCTAAACTTAAAGGTGACGCGATTTTTGTTTTAAATTCAATTATATTATAACATCACTCAGACGAAGTGCTTGTTTGTCTCCTTATGTTTTCACTTATTTGACTTCTGATTTAAGAAAGATGTACCATCTATAATTACAATTTATTTGATGTAGTGGATACATAATATGTATTTGTAACCATAATATATAGATACCAAGTTACACTAATAAGCGAGCTTATACTAACAACTAAATAACATCAGGGTTATCTGAATAGATTATTTAGTGCTTATTTCTTATGTACAAATGGCAAAATAAATTGAGGGTAGAGCGCAATATTTTATTCTTTAAATCAAATGCTAAAGATCGCTGTGCCTCGGTGACGGACGACGGTGTATTAGACACAGGACACTGTCTAATAATGTGAACTTTCACGTCATTAGACACCGTTCTACTTATAAAGAACAAACAAAGAATAACATGTTGGTATCGTGGTAAGTCTATAACCATTAATTATGCAATTAGCTCATTACTTGCATATTGGCTTTATTCAGGTCCTAAGTCAGCAAATATTATAAAATTAATACTAAATAAATAACAACATGTTGTACAAGACAATAGATAATTAACAAGTATTTATGAAGGATTTTGAAATTGAGTGTAGGTGCTGTGTCAAAATAATTAGGAAAGTTTTAGTTAAATTATTGAATATTCGAATGCCCTCAGCCGATTGTGTCCGTGACCAAATTGATTGCGTGTATGAATGCATGATGTGCTAGGAACAATGAACGTGTTTTACCTACTTTTGTAATTGATTTCTTCTAGTGTGAAAAATTGAGTAAAAATTCGTTGTAAAATTATTTCCTATAAGTTAGCTCGGTTTTATTCTCTTGTAGTAGGTGAAATGTTATGTATTTGTACCCATTATGCACACGCTCTTAATGTTGTTCATGGGATGCCTTTGAATCTGGATTACATACCTACGTCTGTACACTATTCTTATTTTTTTTCACCAATTTTAATATCTCTTATTTTATAGAGCGCTCAAGACAAAAGTCTATCATTTTTATGGCTTCGCAATCGTTCGTTATTTGGGGGTAGACACACGGACATCACTTGGCTTGACGCGTAAGTCGTTTTAATCTCTACTTGTTTTTAATTTAATCACTAAAGTAAAAGTAACGTCTAAAACTAATTATATATATATATATAACAAAAGCTATCGAAACCGAATTGATTTTAATCTATCTTCTAGGAGACTGCAAAATAAAAAAATTGTTTCGGCGTTTTCGTGTAGGTACACTATAAGTAAGGAAAATGTTATATGCTGTTCAGTATGTGTATTGAAAATGAGATAAGCAATCGTAAGCCTAAACAAACATTTCGCAGATGCTTACAAGGCTGATGTATAGTCTGAACTATTAGTAAATAGTTACATAAGACACAACCTAAATATTTTTACAATTATTAATTATCAATGGAAAAATTTAGTAAAATAATGCTTACAGAATTTAATTATTAAGGTTAACAGCTTCTTAGGATAATTGCTCCCACACAAGACAATGTGTGAGAATCTGTATGATTCCCGGTGAAAAGATTGTAGGAAAGGTTCATGTATGTATTTAGAAAATATCAGCGTTGAGTACAGAACTGTGTCTACCCTATGCCCCATGAAAGTTCCGAGATTTCAATATTACTATTAATATTTTGTTCTATCTTGGTATTATAACTTAACGAGAGATGACATTAAATCTAGCAAGGTCGAACGATAATACGTGATTTGACCTGTTATTGAAGTTGCTCTTTTATCCTTCATTTGTAACGATAACGGAGTAATAAATAGCTATAATTATATGCAATTACCAGTTAAGGCTCGAATGTGACGTAAGTTAAGGCCGTAACCCCTGACTCAAAAGAGCTGGCTTTACTTACTAAACTTTAGTATGTGTGTTGAGTGTTTGCGCATTTTTATTTCTATATTTCAGTGGCCGAGCTACAGGGTAGATAAGTTTTATAATTAACTTATTTAAGCCACTTTATTTGCTTTAAATACAAAGAAAGCGTTGAACCCTGGAGGAGAATGTAAATAAAACATATTAAACATGTTTAATTTAATATATTTAAGGCTGGAACTCGTGGAACGTTAACTAACTTTCGTATTGAAAAGTTAAAAAGAAATTGTTTGTTATTTTGTATGGGCTAAAGTATATGGATATTGCTCATACTTCGATATATTACGATATATTATTAATATTTACAAATTTCTATATAATAACTGTAATTTTACAGAAGTGGGTAACTACCGAAGTTAGGACCTTCCTAATGTAGATAGAGAGTGATAATGAACGCTTGAAGCAGCTCTAACCAAACAATGACCCACTTTCGAGTAGGAATTTACGATGATTCATAAAGTAAATAATTACTTTAACAATAGGTATGCTATTAATCTTTTTAGACCATAGTCTTAAATTATTTCTTGCATAGAACCATAACATCGTCGCGTAATTCCCAACGGGGCATGGGGCACTTAATATCTGCGTCTGTTAGACTGATATTTTTTTCAGTTAAGTTGAAATTTGAGTGAGTGAAGTTAAAGTTTGCATTGAAAATTATTGTAATTTTCAATGCAAACAATTTTTGCTGTTGCTTGAAAACTGAATCTAGCACTGGGCGTGCGAGTTTTAACTAGGATAGTACAATTCATAAATACCAATGTTGGGCCTCTTATTCAATTTATTTTCTATCTATATCACTATCATTTGAATATCTATATTTGAATATTTCGGCTATTGCCTAGGCCATAAGATACGTTCAATAGGTTAGAAGACACGTGGAAAGACCAGCTTGCAAATGTTTATGCGTATTGCATTACGCTGCACACTTTCAATTAATAACAATAAACTGCCAATTAATTTAGTAATAAGATATACTTGAATGGATATGAAGGCCACAATAGATTATTTATATAACGTCTTAATTAATTGAAACCTTTTCCGTAAACTGAAACACTGAACACAGAAAATCAATAGAACTTACATGCAAAGGGCTCATTCATTTTACCACAGGTATGTTTATAAATAGATATGATTTAACCCCTAATAGAAGAGGAAAGCCATTCCTCTTCTATTAGGGGTTAAATTATGAAATTACATATAATGAAACATATTTGTTTAAACAAAATATTTACCCTCATTATCTATACATTGCTGCCACCTAAACGGAAGTTCATTGATGCCTTTACGATAGAACTCGGGAGATCTAGATTCGTCAAACTGTGTGAAAGAATTTTGTACTGCTTCGCGGGACAATTTTATAAAAAAATGGTAGTCCGTTGGAGCAAAGTTTTGCAAATATTATCTAGTAATGCGACTTAAGTTAATTGTAATTAAATTAATCAAACCGTTTATTTATAACGCATCAAAATAAACAGAAATTGCATACTCCTTTAAGTGGCTAATTAAACAAACAGATCCTTCAGAAAATAAACCTAATGAAATCTTTGGGTGTATGCCAAGACACGTTCAGGAACAACCATATCAATTACCGTTTGATCCGTTGCTAAGTTACTTTTAAACCAGAATGCGACAGAGTGTTTTTTTTTTCTTCAGGTTTTGATAAACCGTGGAGGCAAGAACATTTTAATGCATATTTCACAGATCTGTTACAACAGGCTTTTTTTCCTTTTTCTGGGGATTGAATTTAGGGCCGCTACGCTTAACGCTGCATTTATAGGTTCATCATCAACGTTACGTCTACGTAGTATGTAGTTACGTGGACAATTTTTACGTTAATGTGAAAAATAAATTAGATTGTGGTATACAAAATCTAGATAGATAAACCAAAACAACATGAAAAATCGGTAAGTGGAAAAGAAATAGACGCACAAAATCACACTTTCCATATTTTAAAATATTTGTTAGGCACGTTTTGGTAAATTATAGGTAGGTACTATTTTTTCTTCTATAAGACTCCAGAGAAGCTGTTTCACTACTGTGTAACACAAATGATGGATATATGGAATCTGAATACATGTCGAGACGATGTTAAACATGCCAAGCTTGTCAGGTATTTAAATTATTAAAATATATTTCATACATACAGGTCCTCAACCCTGGCTCTCTTGATCGGACTTTGAAGTACCTACAAATAAATGTTGAATGCGTAACTTGTGATATCGGGGTACTCCTTTGTTTGCAGTCTAACAAAATGACATCAACGCTATTTATATTGTAACAAATTCATCACATGCATATGTAATATGTGTTTGCAGAATATATATTCAATTTCCACATTTTTTTAACTTGTTACAGTCATTTGCACTATGGGAAAGAGCATGTTGCCATCTTTTTGAACCCCCGACGAAAGAAAGCTGTTATAAGTTTCACGTGTCTTCACTGTCTATATTCGTATCTGTCTGTGGCATCGAACCTCCTCAACCAATAGACCCATTTCAATGCTGATTTGCGAATACAGATTAATGTATTGTATGTTTGTACTATCAAGTGTTTGGTTTAGACAAAACGGTACGTATCTGTACCTATAATATTGAAAACTAGTTAAAACTAGTTATTTTAAGGTCTAACTCATGTGCTTTTGTGGATGCAATGATCTCGTTGCATATTTTTTATATGGAATCGTACAGTTTGTATGCATCTAATCTTCTAATATAATAAATGCGAAAGTAACTCTGTTTGTCTCTGTCGCGGTTTAATGCCAAAGTTACTGTACCAATATAAATGAAATTTGGTACACAAATAGTCTAGTGCATGAGAAAGGACATAGGCGAAAAAAGGGTTGTAAGGGGTTGAAAAGGGGGGATGAAAGTCTGTATGGAAGTATCGTCATTTTTAGAGCTAAAAGCTTTTAGGGTATATAATATCACGTTACGACAAAGTTAACGCAGGTGAAACCACGGGGTACATCTAGTTTACTATAATGATGAGATTTATTAGACTGTGACAAAATCAGTTTCGCAATACACATTTTATTGACTCATTTCTTATTATATTCATATTCAGTTGCGACGTAAAGTTAAAAATATGCCTGTTTCAGCATTTTTCCCACTTTTATACACTACAGCACTGCGCCGCGGTTTCACCCGCGCCTACAATATAAATATTATTAATCACAATAAAATTTAGCCTATGTTACTCGGGGTGAATTTAGCTTTCCAATGGTGAGCGAATTTTTGAAATCGGCACAGTAGTTTTTGAGTTTATTCGTTATAATCATACAAATCTTTTCTCTTTATATAAATTTACTTTAAACTTTAATATTAGTTTAGATAATGGTCAACAAAAGGTACCAATATAAAAAGTAGGCATATACCAAAGTTTTTTCCTTAGTTTACAAAGATGGGTCTTGTTTTTCTTAACCGGCTAGTTATTTTAAAATCAATAATACAAAGTGCGAGTAGATGATTTAAATGAAAAAACATGGATAATTTTAACACTAACATCATATAAAATTATTCATTATTCAAGGTTGTCCATAAAACAATATTTAAGATAGGTGACGCATAGTGCAGTTATTAATAACCGGACACATAACCGTAGGTACTAACACTAAACCTTTGAACGATGCTTGCTTAACTGAAGTAATAATATCTTCGTGTGGTTTAACCGCAAAAATTTCACTTCTGGTTTATGTAATTATTATTTAAATATTCGTATTTTATTACATTCGAAGTCATGTCTTGCAATACACACAGAAAATTAAGTTCTATAATAACATACCAAGAATTCTTCAACTCCTTAATTCCCGTAAAGTTTATGCTATTGGATCTCTTTCGTCCTATTGTCCAAAACCTTATCTTGTTGTGGTTATCTTCTTCCCGGAAGGGATTTAGATGCTCTGGATAATCATGGATTGAGATGGTTTTTCTTGCCATGGTCGTCATTTTTTTAACCAAATATTTTACATAATATTTCACAGAACAGACGACCACTTGATTTTATCTGATATCACTTATCACACACCGATAGACTGTTATCGCTTTAAGATAATTGAGTTTGCATTCGCGGCGTAAAATAAGTCCGCACTCCTCGCACGCTCGGAGGCACACTACTCGAAGCACAGTACTCAACAGTCAACTAATCATAAGTCAGAACTCAGTACTGTTTAGTACTGAGAACCGTGGTCGCGTAACCATTCTGTCACTTAAGTTATCGTTTGCCCTCACACTAGCACTACACTATGCACTAACTATCTACATATATAAAAAATAATTGGTTTTCTTAAACGCTATTATATATCGCTAATAATTATTTTGACGCAACAACAATAACGGTGCGATAAATCTATTTCAACCGCTAATTAATTATCCTATAAAATTTCCAAATCACAATTTTCGTAGGTACTTCAGAATAAAATGTGGTAAAGTTGTTAAGAACACGATGCCTTGTTGCTTGGCGATTATGTCTTAATTGTGTGCGAGAGAAATTAGGTTAGACAGGTATTGTGGAAACATTAAACACGATGTGTTTGCTGTTAGCCGCCGATGTTGTAAATTCACGATTTTCTTGACGTCAGCTGTGAACGTCACCTTCCAAAAGCCAAAGGTCGCGGTAATGAAATGAAAAATAAAATCGTAATCGGTTTTAACAGCAATGGAGGAGGTTAGAAGAGACCTTTGTGCGGAGGCACATGAACTTAGAGACTTACTATAAATACAAAATATGCAATTTCGTTAGTAAAGTAGTAGATTTTCAATGTCGAAATTTTCAACTTCACTTCAACCGTAGAGTTCGGATATAAGGCTTATATAGATAGATAGATAGAATCGTAATCGAGAGAAGGAGGTCCCTATAATAAGAAAAGCGGCATACGTTTATATTAAGTAATATTACATGTATTTTCAGATCAATAATAGGTACACATGATGAATCTTTTTAACCGAACTTCAAAAAAAACAAAAAGGAGATTATTAATTCCACCTTGTATTTTTTTAAATATATAAAAAGAAATGCTGTAACTCATCGGTCCAAGTGTCTAAAACATATTTTTGCATCTGTTCCCCAGATCTTGATGTTAACTCACTTACTTATAAACGTTACACAACGATCTTCGCTCAACTTGTTGTCTCTTTTTTGCAACAACAATTGCACAAAGTGACAGCATTTTTGACAGTATTTCAAGTTAAGCAAGTTCATAAGTAAGGGGTAAATGTATAATCTTCTAAACCAAACTTTTTGCCGAGAAACGGCTCTTTATTATTTAACCACGTCGGTATATAAGCGTTGAGCGATGCGCGACCAATTTTAATTAATAATTATTACATTAGACCCTACTACTACTTTGTAATTTATAATTCTTGTTAACATTGTGATATTGAAAATGCGTTTCACGTCCCAAGCAAGCATTTATTTTGCAGATGCTTGTCATGGATTACCATGATGACATAAAATCTATTTAAAACCTCTACGTTATTTAAAGGCATACGCCTGAAGCATGTTTTGACTGTAGATTTGTAGGAAGAAATCAATTTAAAAGCATTGAACTCTAGTTTGTATCGAATTAATCCAATTTCTATATTACAATCTTTTTAAAGATTCATTGTACACGAACGGTGAAATGAATTGAGACTAAGATATTTTCAATACTAGATTCGTAAATTTATCTTTTACAATAATGGATCGAGAAATTTTAGGTTTTTTGTATAGAAACTGTATAACTAGACGGCAATCTTAGAGTCTAGACGTAATACACATTACGAAGCTGTCAACAAAACAAGGCAATATGCACAGTACCTACTGCATACTATGTCGTTTAGATAATTATCTGACGGCTCAACCAATTTCTCTCCATTGAGGAACAAATTCAACAACTACTGCGGATTTCTTTTCACATTTTAATATCCAGTTTTTATTATAAGAAAATCTCATCGGAAGTGGAGGCTAATCCGTATTAATGTTATAAATTCGAAAGTGCCTCTGTCTGTCTGTTACGCTTTCACGCCTAAACTACTGAACAGATTTTGTCGAAATTTGATACATAGAATTATTTATTTTTAGAAATATTTTATTTAAAAAACTTAGTGGTTGAAATTGTGAAGGAAAATTGTATGGATGTATGGTTGTATGGAAGTTCGTCATAGTCGAAGGTTGTTGAGTTGCCGAAGATATAGAAATTGGGTAAACACAGGTGGACGGAGTCGCGGACAAAGCCCAGTAAACTATCAGGACAGCTCTCGAGGTGTATTATAAAATAATTGTGTGAAAGTTATTATTATCGTGAGACCGATAAACATCTGAGTCAGTCTTTGTTTTTGTCCTATTGTTCATTTAATAAGCGTCAAAGACATTTTACTGAGGCGTATTCATTATGACGATCGGCACATACTGCAAATTGCAATGAAACACAGGGTCCACAGTACAATAACATAATATTCAAGGAATCAATAAATGAACTGGTCACTGACCTCTTTTACTTTAACAAGGCAATAATTTATGATTATATATTATTATGTACATATAAGCTTACATCTGCGGTTTCACTCGAACTGAATCTAAATAAAAGATAGTCTAGGTCCTAGGAAACACCTGGATATTGAAGTGTTTTTAACTATGAAATACATACATATTAGAGCTTATATCTCCTAAGAATAAGCTCTAATATGTATGTATTGTACTTGTGCCTGGTGATCTAATCGGTAAAATAATATGCCTAACATATTACCTATTATTTAACTCATAATTTTCATAATAGGCAAGTGGGTCCGTGATCAGCAGCTAAACCTGCCAAAACATTTGTTTATTGATTACAAAAGAACTACGTATTTTTTGCTTTATACTGTGTTTTACAAAATAACTAGAGCCTTTGGGAAAAATATATTAAATATAAAAGATATTATTCCTCCTCAGTATCACAAACTATTATAACTACAATGCTCTTATTATTATCGAAATTCATTCTTGTATAAAAATTCTGCTCCGAATGGAATCGTTTCATATTCTTCGCTCTTGGGCAATGTTAATTGCTCTAGATATCGCAAATTCATTGACTGGGTCGTTCGGTTATTAATCGTTATCAATATTTGCACTCACGTTTAATTGTTGACTATGTACTTATGTAAAGTACACTGTTTATATAAAAAAATAGGTAATAACTGCGATCTCATCTGTATAGAAGAAACTATTTAAAGATGTGTTTACCTAATATCTGTGGAAAATTTATAAAATCATGTTTTATTTATAAATAGTTTTAGCAATTAAAATTTATGAAAACAACTATTTTTAATAAACATACACTTTTTAAAATACAATTAGCCTTTTGTGGCTTTCAAATCTATTTTATTCAATCACTCGGAATTTAAAAATCATTAAAAACATGTAAGACCAACTGAACTACGAAGACAGTTAACACGAAAGTATAGCGTATTATTTTGCGTAGTAAGCAGGCTACGCAAATAAAAAGTAATAAGAGAAATCAGAGCAGTGTACCGGTATAAAATCTAGATTCTGCTCCATTCAGATTGGTCATCGATTAGCCCCAATACTAATTTCCATGACCGTAATTATTTAAATCTTTATATGTAACGATTATGATTAATCGTTGTGATTCGATACAATTCTTACAGTTGCATAGCACGTGGCATTCACGAACTCTAATTTGAAAATAACTAGTTTTTAATACTTATCTAACAAAGATTATCACCTGGAATATCATTGAAACAATGCATTTCAATGATTTTTTGCAAACTTGTCTTTCCTTTTTTTTATAGCGCCGACCAATGGCCTAATATAATATAAAATATTATACACATAAAGACAAAAAGTCTTAGTCAATATTGACAGTACTTTTTTACTTTAGCCTTACCCTTAGCTCCCTTACGATAATTTAACAACCGCCTTTGCCTCCGTGGCTATTTGGTTTACGCTTCTGCGTGCTGCGTCCTAAGTTTGAATCTGAGGTACAGAAAGCCGAAGGCTGTGGCTGTAAAGAAAATGGTCAGTGAACCACGTGACCCATGTAAGGATTACTACATATTTCATACACAATACTCTTTTAAATGAAGTGATAGTAATTAAAATGGATTTTTATTGTAATTATTATTACTTCTAAGGTTCGGATCTGTATAGGTACATATACCGTTCTGAACGGTATTATATTATCTTAAATTATATTAAGAATTTATAAATTAAATTATCCAAAACTCGGAGCTATGAAATAATTAAATCAAAAGACCTCGTGCGCTAGCAGTAATTAGTATTTTATGGTACGTAATTATTTTCCTTGATTTTTAAAATGTTTTTAAGTTTAGAAAAACACTACTCTAAGTAACTCGAGTATGACGAAGATTACGGCGTGTGCGACGAAAGGAAACTGTGACTTACCTCGGAAATTGCAAATAGGATGCTCTACTACAGATGACATTGAGCACCAATCATACAGCTCGAGCTAAATGGCAAACATTGTGTAAAATGATGCGCATTTTGCTTCTCACTTATTTTAATCCCTTGCATAAATTATCAGTTTATTACATAGTTACTATTCTAATAAGCTGTTATTATTCAAGTTCGAGTTGTTAGTGATGAAATAAAATACCTTATTCCTTAATTTGTTTTGTTCTATTTTGCTGTGTAGTCTCTGTATGCTTGCGAAGGTAGTACCAGATTTAATATGTAACTAAAATCGGTCCAGTTGTTATTAAATTTTATTTTATTATATATTATTGTATATAGGTGTTATTTTGCAAACAAAAAATACACATCTTTTCTACAGAAAGACAAAATTAATTTTAATCAATGATTTGATTGTAATTTACATTTCATTTGTTTTAAAAATCTGTGGTCTGTTTTAAATATTTCTTATTTACATCATACGAAAGCTATTCAAGAAGCAAGATAGGTGCTAGCTTGTCATTATTCACCATAGGCATAGATACTCTTTAATATGAAAATAATTTTCCTTTTATAAAAAATTACAATCTTATAGAAAGCTAATAGAAAACATGTGTTTATATATTATATATATATAAGCTTCTTGCTATCGACCAAAGAAGACCCATAACTGACCTACTTTATGTTGCTTTTTCGAACGTTTACATTAAGTTTCATTCAAGACGTTGTCATAGGAACAAAGACCGCTGTATAAACAATAGGAATTGTATCATTGAAGGAAGCTATAAAATATTTATTATAACTGCTATTTATAGCGGTCTAACGATTATCCAAACGATATATTGGTGGTCTAAATGGCGGTAAACACTCCACCACATATTTCCGCGAGGGTTTACTATGGATTACGTACAGATATTCAGTAAGTTAAAACACTTAAATATCTTATTTTGAAAATGCGTCTCTGACTACCAAATAACAAATAACTTTTAAACGGCGTGGCATGACTTATGGTTCTAAAACCTTTTTCCCTAAGAGAATTCTTGTTTAATTAGTCACAGACACAAATTCCATCTGTTTAACAGTTACATTTATGAATTATGGTGTACCTCGTACAAACAAATTTAGACAAACGTCTTTTGCGTCGGGACTTAATTAAGCTCTTTAATTTACAGATACAATGCGCACTACCTAACAGATTCAGAGATAATCTATCCTGCTGGCGGCGTTATTGTAATTCATAATCACCTTCAAAAAAAGCAAAAGTTTATCCGATTGCAAGATAAGCATAAGCCGATTAAATCATTGGTTTTGGCACCAAATAGGTGAATCTTTCAGTATTAAATACTAGTAATATATAAAATCTGACCGCCTCCTTGGTCTAGTGGTAAGCGCGTAAGCGTTACAACCGAGAGGTCCTGGGTTCGATTCCCGGCGGAGATAAAAAAAACTCGGTCTGGCAGGACATAGAAGGCTGATCACCTACTTGCCCCTAAAGAAAAAATCGATCAGTGAAACAGATGTGAAATGCATCTGCCCCATACCCCACTAGGGGACACGGGATTAAAAAAATATATATAAAATCTACTAAATAGTGTTGTGTGTTGAATGTTTGGAAGCTGTTTTTTTATAAATTTTAATTTTAAAATTCTTACTTTCTAAATTACTCGTATTAGTGATATTTTCATGGCTCTGACAAGAAAAATAACAATTTTATTTGTCTACAAACTGAACGTCGATAAATGTAAAAATAACATATAACTTTGACATAGGGTTATTTTTATTGCGCCGGAGGCCTCAGACTACTAGAATTCACGGGAAAACAAAAAAATATTTCGCCTGGATAAGCACAAGGCTGATCAGTAAAGAAATTAAATAGTGAAATGTCTCTGCTCCAGACTCGCTTAAAGAGACTTTAGAACCTAGTCAAGTATTCAATTAAGAATCTACTATAGAAGTCATCTAGTGATAAGTAAATTATAATTATAGACGCTGGCTGGCTCTGAATGAAATAGCCGAAGAGGGACAAAAACCCTATATAACAATTTATGACCTAACAACGTATAAGCGACGCAAGATTCTAACTGTCCCATTTGAGAATTCAACAGCCCGGGAATTCGCATGTGTTCAGTTCACTTTTGATTCTAAATACCTAGTTGCAATAACTGGGGAGCCGGATTGGTATTTGTACTATTATAACTGGGATAAAGGAAAAGTTGAAAGTCATGCGAAGGCGCAGAACCCTAGCGGTCAAGGAATTGTTGAAAGCGTGAGTAATATTTGTTGGGCGTAGGAAGGCATACCTACATTTTATTTTAACCTTAATCACAGAGAACCCTTTAAAATGGCGCAGGTCGTCCTCTTCCTTGCCATCTTTAATTGAGCGTATAGACAAGCAAGAGACCATGATTAGCGCCACCACGTTGTTTCTTTAATGAATACTTATATTATCGACTAGCTGACTTGGCGAACTTCGTACCGCCAATAATAAAGAGAATGGGTTATATAGTATAGTTGGCTAACCTTAAAAGTTAGATATACTTATAATAATTCCTTCTTTTCACTGATACTTAGCTCCTATTGGTCGCAGCGTGATTTTATATAGCCTAAAAAAAAAAGAAGTGAAGTCCAGTGTCCCCTAGTGGGGTATGGGGCAGATACATTTCACATCTGTTTCACTGATCGATTTCTTTTTTTTTTCTTTAGGGGCAAGTAGGTGATCAGCCTTCTATGGCCTGCCAGACCGAGTTTTTTTTTTATCTCCACCGGGAATCGAACCCAGGACCTCTCGGTTATAACGCTTACGCGCTTACTACTAGACCAAGGAGGCGGTCATATATAGCCTAAAGCGATAAATAGACTATCCAAGACAAAAATAATTATTCAATTCGAATCAGTAGTTCCTGCGATTAGCGCGTTCAAACAAACAAACTCTTCAGCTTTATAATAGTATAGATATGTAACAATTAAAATTCTTCTGCCCTTGAGTAAGACATCTAGTACCTACATAAATTACCTCTCTTTTTTTTAAACAGCGGCTACTGCTTCGAATATAGAGTAAACTATGTGGTACCATTATTAAATTTTTATTTCAGGTGCAATGCAATCCTGCTGATGCTACTCTCGTGGTGATAACTGGACCTTATACGTTTCGTATTATGAACGTAGCTGAAACTGTTTGGCGGCAGTGGGGTTGGTGTAAGGCAGAAAATGTGAGTAAAATATCATTAAAAGTATACAAACCCGAGCTTCACATTGAATGTCTAGTGCGACCAACTTAGCTATGTAATGAACGAATACATCGTTAATTTCTGTAAAAGGAAATATCTTGTATGGATTTGTAAATAGATTTTTACAGTCTGAGGAGTATTTTGTCTAGGTAGTCAGAAAAGTCAAGAAAAAAGTGTGTGGAAGACGAGTTCCGCGCATGTTTGAAAAAATTTTTTACCTTACAATTGCAAAGCACGCTTGGTTTATTCCAAGCAAAATAATTTGAGCCTAGCTGCTAATAGACTTCATAAATGGGCATAGTTATGCTTGTCTTTGTTATATAATATGCTAACTATTCTCTTAGTGACGTTTTTTATTAACAGATTATTATAACAAGCTGTATGTGGTTAACTCCGGATCGCATAATGTTTGGGACGGACACCGGCACTATAATGGTAGTAGAAAATGGCGAATTAAGGCAAAATTGCATTTTCCGGGCAACTGAAGTGACGGAAATGTCTCTTAAAAAAGTAGAGGCTGAGTGAGTGTTGAAATTTATATTTTAGTGGGAAATAAACTAATTCGTAGAGGTAATTTAGTACTACCTACTAAATTGATTTTATTTGTCTAGATCGATTGCCTCAAAAGCTTATAATGTGTTGTCTGTCTGCCCTCATCGATTGCCTCAAATTCTTGTATATAACTAAAATTTCCGACTAAACCATTTATAAAAAGTTAATCAAAATTACTTAAATTATTTTAACAAAATACATGACACATACACAATCTAATTTATACACAGCATATTACTTTTGCGTAACCGAGATTACTCTCTCTTATTTTCCCAGACCTAACACAACAAATTTGTATTTCATTGCTCATATAAACAAAATTTTCCAACCATCGAAATAAAGTCAATATCTGTAAATAACAACCGATGATTATATTTTTTATTATATTGTGATATTAATAAAATTACAGCGCTGAGGAAGGTGAGAAGGGCAGTGTGTCAAGTAAACAAGAGGCTAGTAGTGAGCAGAGCTCCACTGATGGTTCCAGCTATCCCGTCACATGTTTCGTTAATTTTCCTAAAGGTAAGATGAAGTTATTGAAAGTGGATGAAGCGAAAGAGGTATGAAGGGATCATGGCAGGTGGCAATCTGTGGTCGCTTCCTATCTCTTTGGGAAATAGGCGTGATAATGTAAATAAATAAATTTACAGATATATAATTTTAAAAAAATAAGAAAATAACTGCTTAAATAAAATAAATAAGATTAGATTTTTTATAATGATGTTGACCAAAACAGAATACTAAGATAAGTAATCAATTGTTGCTTTCTTAAATCAATTTTAGGTACCTATTTTACACGAGTGTGAGTGTGAAGTTCTGTGTCCCCTAGTGGGGCATGGGGCAAGATGCATTTCACATCTGTTTCACTGATCGATTTTTTCTCTTAGGGGCAAATGGATGATCAGCCTTTTATACCCTGCCAGACTGAGTTTTTTTTATCTCCACCGGGAATCGAACCCAGGACCTCCCGTGTGAAATTTATAGGTACCAACTGAAGAGTTATAGGTACTATAGGGCTTATCAAAAATAGCTTTCACGTTGTTTTCCATAGCCATGAGACTTAGACTTAGTCCAGAGCATTAGGCTCGCTTTTTGTAATATTAATTTCTGGATACAAACCTACCTATTACAGGATTCGTTTTCGCATGTGGGCAGGGCTATGTGCACATGTTTGAAAAAGAAACTCCTCATCATTGGAGGAAGAGGAATATCTACCGAATATCTAGAAACTCTTATAAGTAAGTTTTTCTCGAAAAAGGTGAAAGATGAAAGGAGTTCCTACGGCGAGTTAATAATTAAGTACTGAAAAAAAAGGGTTGTTTCTAATACATTTATCTGCCTATTTCACTTATCATATTTCTTAGGCAATCAAGATTTAATACTTTATCGTAATTTCAGATAGTTCTTGTTATTCCACTTCTATGTCTTTTACACTGATCATATTCTTAAGCGGCAGTCAGATTTTTTGTTCTTCCGCAAATCTATCTTTTGCCAATCTAATGTTTTTTATTTGATAAGAGTAATATTATAATTAATACAGTCACTGTATCGTCGCAGACATACTCGAGAACACCCGATATGGTCGCCCCTTGACGCCATCCAGCACATCGCAGTAGATCCTAATCAGGAGACAGTTCTTATCACAACGCTGAGAATCCAATTATATTATGTCAAGCTGTTTGGTCTGCATATGTTACAGGTATTTAAATGATACCTATGTTCACTATAAACACTACAAGATAAAAAATGTTCTGTTCGATATGCCTTATCCGTAATTGCATAGGACAAAAACCAAAATCCGTTTAACGGATTTTCACACAGTTTTATTTTTATAAAACTGCAAAAGTTTTAGTTATATTTTAATGTATATTAAATTTATTTATTTTATTTTTTATATTATATATTATTTTTAGTTATATATTAAGCCTAAATATAATCACTCGTTTGTATGTTGGTGCTTGAAACAAAAAATACAAAACTCTGTGTAGGATGTTCTTACCAATTCTAATACTCAGTGTCGATGGCAGTCTCAAACGGCTGATCTTTATAGTAAGGCTTTTGAAGGCAACTAATCAGTGAAGTGAACTAAACAATACAGAACTAATAGCAGAAATGCGTCTGTCCTTATTTAGTAGTTACAAAATCTCATTTCAGCACCCAGAGTTACCGTTCATAGAACTCGGTCCGGCAATGCATTATGGGCGGATCAATTCGCTGTCCACGTGCGCTTGGAAGCCGATATTCATGACTTCTGGAGAGCAGGACAGAAGTATTCGGATCTGGAATTACATGACTGATGACGTGGAGTTGATAAAGCTGTACCAAGAGGAGATTCATTGCGTTTCCCTACATCCTACAGGTTTTTATTTTTCGAGACACATTATAGTCAGTCTTGCGTTTCATATAGCCCTGTGTTCTTCCAAAATATAAAAGTATCCGTAACTCGTAAAACGTATTCTATTGACAAAAAAAATTGTTGCTTTAAAATGCAACAACATAAGGCCTGCTCGCGAAGAAAATAATACAGAAGTACCTTGAGACTGTTTCTTCAAATTAATTGAAATAGAAATTCCTTTTCAAGATAACTATTATAATTTCACGAAAATTTAATAAAATCTGCGCCTAAAAAAATCTCATTCTCTCGATTGTTTCAGGACTCTTTGCAATAGTCGGTTTTTCGGACAAACTAAGATACATGGTAGTTTTGATCGACGATTTTGAAGTGGTCCGTGAATTTCCAATACGCAATTGCAAGCGCGCCAAATTCAGCACCAACGGCCATCTTTTTGCAGCCGTGAATGTCCAAGTCATTCAAGTATTTTCATCGGTTTCCTTTCAAAATGTGTATAACTTAAAAGGACATAATGGAAAAGTAAGTTTGTAATAGAAATGTTATTCCGAGAATTATGCGTTTGTTTAGAAAAACTTCAAAACGAGAGCGAGCTTACTAATGTCGAAAACCAATCGCGTAATTCACATTCAAAAGCACATTCGGCCGGAATGACAATTTTGAGCCATGAATGCGTATCAATTAATTCTTCTCTTCTGTCGTCTCTTTTTATGAATTCAAATTTAATTTCGCAAATGAAATATTGAAAATTAACATTTATAAATCTCATACACTGACCAGACCCTATCGAAGTAGGCGAATGAACTTCGTATTCAAAAGAAACAAATAAGATTTAGTCCATGTGAATCTTAATAAACCCTATGTTATAAGGTTACAGGTCTAGCGTGGTCCGCGAATGATTTGACATTGGTATCGTGCGGTTCTGAAGGTGCTGTCTATGAATGGAATATGTCGAATGGACAACGAGTTGGGGAAGTTATACTAAAGACAAATCAATTTGCGGCTTGTGCCGTAAATAGGTAAACAATGAATGTTTATTGATCTTTGTGATTTAAGCTAAACAAATTAATGCTTATTCATTCGAAAGATCATCCAGGATCATGGATAATTTCTTTTCATTACATTAGCGTGTAATTATTATAACTTCTTTCTATAACAAGTTTAACATTTACAAAACTTTTTTTTAGTAACGGAAAAACAACCTATGCTATAGGTAGCGATGGGGAGATCAAAGAAATAGGAGCAAACACGATCAGACGAAACCTAAGTCTCATTGGGTGCGGTCTTGATACAATTATTCTGTCTCGTTCTGACCTAATGCTATTCATCACCGGGGGATCAGGAGGGGTGTCAGCAGTACAATTACCACTCTTAGATAAGGCAATATTTAACGAATTTCACATGCATAATAAGAAAATAACGGCGATTTCCTTGTCTTATGATGATCAGACTTTAATTTCGGTGGCTGAAGATTCGTCGATTTGTGTGTGGCGATTAACCAATGCGGATGGCAGAGCAATTTTGTTGGATAAAGATTTTGCCCACTCAAAAGAGATATTGATCAGTAAGAAGGATCTGCAAGAGAAGATTAATAGTATAAATGTAACTAGATTTATAGCTCAGTTCTTTATGTACTGATGAATATGTTTTTATTTGTTATTTTTCTTTATGAATTTTCAGTTGCTTAGTACTCGTATGAGTGAATTAGAAACTGAGCATACATATCAACTGCGTCAAGCGGAAGCTACTCAAGCTGAAAAGCTGAAAGAAGTCCACGAAGGTTATTGCGCTGCTATTGAGGAACTGAAAGAAAAAAATGAGGTAACATACAGTTGTGGTACAATGAACATTTGTAAATAGTTTAAATGAAATAGAAGCAATGAATACCTTAGCTTAATATACAATCCAATTTAGAACCTCCTTTTTCAAATTAATTAAAAGTACTTATAACATTTTCGTAAAATCCTAATATTTTCTTGTTTCAGCGAATTTAATATATTTTCTTGTCTTTGGTTACAGCAAATGGAGAATGAGCATACACACGAAATCGGGATGATACAACAAGATATTGCTAAGCTGCGTTCAGGCCACGAGAGGACGCTGCAAGCCTTAGAAGCTGACTTTAATATAAGACTTATCAGCGAATATGATCGATACCAGGTGAATTTTGGTTTTGTGCCTACACAATATATACGTTATTGAATTATTGTATAGACAATTATTAAGCGAGCAGTCGCTGTATTAATGCAATGTTCATATAATATGTATAATATACAGTGTTATATACAGTGTTATATACATTGTATATAACACTTTTCTTCTTTTCCTAAAACATAAAAAGATCCTTAATTCTTAAGGTGAGCTAGGTAAGAAATCTAGTTCAGACATTAAGTTGTTATAAATTCTCTGTAACTTTTTGCCCTGAAAGTCAATACAAAATATCACAACTAATAGACTATGCAAACTGAAACGAAAGATTTCACAAAATGATACTAAGACAGTATTAAAGGAGCTAACACAATTTTCTAGAGCCTTGAAGACAAGACGGCGAGAATGCGAAAAGAATACGAAGAACGACTTGAACGATTAGCTGAAAGTAAACGTCAGGCGCTTCGAGACCTTAATAAAATGTTTGAGGCAAAATTAGAAGAAAAAGACTTGGTTTTACAGGAGGTATTGAAATACATTGTTGCTTTGTAGATATTTGATAAAAGAATAACAGTTAAACTTATATAAGTTAGGTTAATAATTATATTCACGTTTTAACAAACCGCTTGTTTTCTTAAAGCGCAGATACTGAGAGCTGATTTAAGGGGTTTCGTCAACCTATGAATGGGTTCAGGAAAAACTTTGTCTGAAAAGTTTCGAGTAAAATTAAAAGCAAAAATATCTCGATCGATCCCATCCACCCAATCCTCTCAGTTTTTCCATTGATCATAGAAACTTCTCCCTGATTTTCTCAAATACTTAAAAATACTTAAAAATAATAACAAATCCCATTGGTCCAGCTATAATTTAATTTTTCGGCTTTTTTACACAGATTTTTATTTATATTTTTTAGTTACAAGAACAAGCAGATATGGAGAGAAGGGAACACGAATCGATTAAAAGTTCTATTGAAGAAGATGCTGATCGTGAAATAATTGAAATAAGAACGGCATATGAAGTGCAACTTAAAGAAGAGAAAGATGCGAATGTGCGACTGAAAGGGGAGACAGGTCTCATGAAGAAGAAATTGATCACAGCTCACAAAGAAATTGATGACTTTAAACACCAAGTATTGCAGCTTAAAGGTAAAAGTTCTTATTAATTTTAAATTATTATTGCCGTGTGAATAGTTTAATATATATATATATATATATATAAAAGCATTTTCTCATGAAAAAACTATAACAGGCAACCATCAATTGAACTATGAGATTACGAACAGTTATCTATAGGATTCAATCTTAAAACTGTCAATCCCATGGACGCGTGAACGAGAATTTAAAGTAGAAGAACAAAATAATAATAATAACAAACAATAACGAAACGTTTATGAACCATTGAGTTTCTATTCAATGGTTCAAGTATATTATTCTCTTGTGGGTACCTATGAATTCCCCCGCCCCTGTGACGTATAGGACACTTTCCGGTGAAGAGACAAGAAAATCATTGAAATTTCACGCAAGCTAGGCACCGGAGCCTGTTGGCGACGCACAGTGCGAGAAAAGTATTCAGCGAATAGCTGGTACAAATATTTAACGTAGTTGCTTAGTTTACCAAAGTCATTGTCGATATGCTCAGCTTCCTTAATTGGTATGTACACTAGATACCTGCTTAATAAATAATTATTTATATGAGTAAATAACCGACGCTAGCCGCCATATTGAGACACAAGATGATTACGCATATGTACAAATTTTCAATGTTTACAATACTGCAAAAATAACAGTTATAGAGAAATACTTATTTGAAGAGTTCACGCCATCAAATCTAGATTTTAAGCATATTTTTGTAATGAATATAAAAAGAAAAATCTGTTTTCGGAGATTGAAAATACACAATATTATGAACTCTTAAATTGATCTCATATAATTTTTAGCTGAACATAAACAGTTTCAAAAAGTGATATCTACTCTTGAGAGGGATGTTGCTGATTTGAAGAAGGAAATTTCCGAAAGAGACAATACAATACAAGACAAGGAAAAAAGGATTTACGAATTGAAACGAAAGAAACAGGAATTGGAAAAATACAAATTCGTATTAAACTTCAAGATTACTGAACTTAAGAATCAGGTAAGGTTTTTAAATTTTCCGATCCAAACAGAGTTTTAGTACAAAACTTTATCTGCCTTATTCCAAAACGTGGTTTAAAGATAGGCCGGGTTTATGACCAGAGAAAAACCTCATTTTTGTATCAACGTTAGACGTGTACACGCAAGCAATACTGAAACATCTTTAGTCCATGTTTTGTAATAGGGCTCTATGTGAAAGTGAGTTTGTCTTCACAATTAAAGTTTAGAACAGATGTTAATTAATTTTGGTGCCTATGTGTGGATTTCAAAGTTCTTAAACCTTGACAATGATACACTTTTTAAAAGGTGAAACGGACTATTTGTACAACGTAGAAAGAATTATTTCTCATTTAAGAAAGTTTTTCCTTAGCAATAGATTTATCAAAAATAAAGTTAAAAATAAAAAAATGCTTAAATATTAATTCATGCAATATTAATAAGACTGTAATAAATAATTCCAACGCTTTTTAAAATAATCATTATTTCCAAAACGTACACCTAGATTGAGCCTAAAGAGCGAACAATACGAGAGTTAAAAGTGCAAATAGAGGACATGGAAAATGAAGAATTAAAGTTACTTAATGTTAAACATGACCTTGGTATGATAAGACGCGTTAAGCTAGTTAAACTATATTTTTTTTATTTGCTTTATAGTATTTTATTCAAACGAGATCATTTTAATTAAGTTTCATCCAATTTAAATGCGTTTACTTTCATTACGTTAATAAAATCAGAGACCATACCAAAGAATGATAAAATATTTTTTACGTCCAACTCCCACCAAAGATATGATAAATTTAAACTAACAACTATTACTTCATCGTAATTTATCATTCCAAAAAAGATACGTCTATATATTTTTTTAATTACAAAGCAATCAATTTCAAAACTGATAAAATCCATATCAGTATAAAAAATTATTGTACTATTTAATCAGCTTACCTATTATTGTATGATATTTTTTGTATAAACATTAAAACGCTCCAATACGTGTCAGAATTGTACTTATTTTTTATAAGTTATAAACAAAAGAAAACTTATATACCTACTCACAAATAATAATTAACGACGATAGTTTTTGTCATGAACATGGTGTTGAAATTTAGAGCAATTAAAAATTATAAAAGTAAACGCGTTTAAAACAAGTTTAAGTTACAAAAATTACAGCTGTAAAATATTATAATTACAATTATCTCTTTAGATTGCGCCCTTAGAACGTGAGATCAAAGAAAAGAAAATGCGAATTCTTGAATTGGAGGTGTCGTTAGAAAACCTTCTAAAGCAAAAGGCTTTCCGCGGTAATTCTATTTTTCAGTTGTAATTTTTTCTTTGATTTATATAATATAGTGTAGAGTTCCATACAATTAAATTTAATCGGCCATTTTTTTTTTGTTATATTCAGTACATATTTGGTGAATTATATTGTTATAGTAATGGATTATTTTATGTTTTCACAAGTATTAAATCTCACTGAAATTCATAGACTGCTTTGATGTGCTCTACTTCTAAGCAACTCTGCGAATCGTTATCATCACTTTGCACATTTTTTCTTTGATTACATATTTTTAACAGACTTCAAAAAAAGAACTTTCAATTCGACTGTATTTTTTTCCGACTGGGTGAACCGATTTTGATGATTATTTTTTTCTTTGAAAGATAAAATTAAATTTTATCAAAATCTGTTCAGTAGTTCTAGAGTTACAATTTGAAGTTGGTTTTTTATAAAATAAAATAATTATTTATTTTATATAAGGCTGATTTATCCTTACGCGTTTCGGCAGCGTCTTTGGAGCGCGCGCGTTCTGAAATGTATGGGGTAGTAGGGCTCGTTTTATCCTTAAGGTAGACTTTCAACCTGCGCGGCACTATAGCAACGGACGCAGCAGCTGACTTCCGAGCAGCGCGACCGCCGCGCTGCCACTCCGGTGTTAGTTCCAGTTTTTATTCCATGCCTAACGGTGGTGTAGTTATGTTCTTATAATTATCAGAATGAATCGATCAATAAAAAAGATTTTTTAATTAAATATTATTAAATATAAAAATTTCACTACAGAAAAAAGGACAAAGTCCTTTTTAGGCCCGTTTTTGTAGCCTGCTTCACTTAAATCGTATAAAATTTAATTCTGCGACTCTATAAGTGTTTCGTCTTCCTCACCAGTGAATATCTTATTTCGGTCCATTTTTTAGATTTCAAAAAATAAGATAGCATAGCGTGTGATCGCAGCGATTCCGCGACAGTGCTTGCGCAAACATGGTACGGCCGCTATCGCCCGGCGTCATTGTCGCGGCGACAGTGACGCTGCGTTCGACCGTTAGTTCATACGTTTCCATACTGCATAATACTATTGCTCTATCGCGGCGTTACTGTCGCTGCGTTAGTGACGCCGGAGCCGCGCAGCTCGGAAGTCTACCGTCACAGTGCCGTTCGCGTTGGAGCGCGCTGCTTTCTTGTAACGCAACTACTACCCCATACATTTCCGAACGCGCGCGCTCCAAAGACGCTGCCGAAACGCGTAAGGATAATCCAGCCTAAGCTTTATAGTTGTATCGTGGTAAAGTTGAAGAAAAGTTTGTACATATAAACAAGTGAAATTGAATACAATTTAAAAACCTTTCAATAATGATTACAAATAACTATCTCATAACTTGATGAAAAGATCTGAATAAATTGTCCATTGCATCCGTCTTAATCACGTCAGCTTTCAGGCAAAAATTTGATAAAATATAAGTTTTTTTAAATTTAATTATAGAACTCAAGATCTCTCAACTAAACGAAAAGTTAACGTCGGCCAAAAAAGACTTCGCAACCGAAGCAGAAAGAAATTTGACATTGAAGAATACTCTAAAAAAAATAAAAATCGATCTTCACAACATGACTGCAAATTTTCAAGACCCTATGAAATTGAAACTAAGTGTGAAGGTAAAACGTATTTTTTTTAATCATAGATATCGATATATAAGTATATAAATAATTATTCTTTTATAATAGTAAATTATGATACACGGCGAATGTGTTTACACCTTCACATAGAAAGTTTAAACACCTACTTATAAACATAGATTCGACTTAAAACATACCCGAAAAATGCTTTATTCAATTTATGACCGATAGAGTCTACACCTACTACCTAACAGTAGGCAATACATCACCTAGTAACTTATCATTAACTAGAAAAAATAAAAAACATTATTAAACATCTCGTACATATTGGACGATTGTAATGGACATTACATTGTAGTTTTAAAATCATAAATGAATATTAAAACAACAATGTACCTATATTTATTTTTACTACTAACTAGGAATTGTCAAGATTTATAATGTTAATAGATAAGTTCATACAGTATTAGACTATAGAGGCCTGTACGCTTTTCCATTTACGACTTTGATGAATATGTATTTGTCCTAGTCTATATTACATGCGATCTTAAAAGGACACATGATTTTTAGGAATTGTTCCAAAAATACGTAGAAGACATAGACTTCGTCCGAAGTCGTATAGCAGAAGATGAAGCAATACGAGAATTTAATAGACAAAGGGACCATTTGGAGAAGCAAGTAGCTGCACTGAAAATGCAACTATCCAAATCTTTGGACGGATCCAAGAGCGATATTGGAAGGATTATGGACGTTAGTTTATCAGTTTTAACATTTTAATACACTCTTTCAATCGTTATATGATAAAGAAACACAGTATTACCTAACAAAAATCTTTATTTTCTTTTGATTTTTCATTCAAAATTTATTTCATAGAATTGTATGGTATTTCAGGAAAACTGTACTCTTCTTACGGAAATAAACAACCTGCGTTCGGAACTTAAGTCGACAAGGACACGATGCTTTCAAATGGAGTCAATTTTGGGTTTATCTGCGCGGTACATTCCTCCCGCCACTGCCCGAGCTAAACTCAAACACGTCACTGAAGACCGAGAGAAATTGGATGATAAATTTAAACAGAAAATTGAGGTACCTAATTATCATCTATTCAAGTTAGGGTGTGTTCCGACTTTTGTAGGTAGGTACTCTGGACCTACCCACCGTTGTTAAACGACTAGTCGAAAATCGGGAAAAGATGACTTGCGGCATGCAAATGCATCAAGTTAAAATAATACCTACGTTAGGAACATGTGAAGGCAAGTTCTGTACCCAGTGGTGAGGCTGGCTGGCGCAATTTTAATTATTATGCCTTTTTACAAAGGTGTAGGCAGCGACCATAAACTCTTCCACCTGCTTCTTGCTAATAATGTAATAAAACATATTTTAATGTGTACAATATGTACATATTATTATAATCTTTTGCAACTCATTTGGGGTTATCATCCATGTTTTAAAGAAAAATATGCCTACTTAGGCTATGTTTATATAAAACATTGTACGAAAATGATAATCGGTTATCTTAAGGTGGTTCGATTCGGTCCAACAAAACTCAAAGCTAAAAATAAAAACTAGAAATTTGCAAAAGAAGCGTCATCTAGCGAGCTTTGAGTTTTTTGAGACCGAATCGAACCACCTTAATGACGTAATGATTGGACTTGAATCTTAATAATTTTAAAGCAATTTCTTTACGATACGTTCATGACCTTGTGTAACCTTTTTTTAAAGGAATTAATAAATAATTACAACTCAGTGATTATTCACTATGGATTATATAGATGTCTGAAAAATATAAATTATTTCGTAATTCCGTAATAGTTGGTCATGGGTCTGACATATTTAGTATAACGCTCCTATACGTCCCATATCAATACCCGGAGAAATAAAACTGTTTCGGTTTGAAATGCTCAGTGAAACATAAACGTTAAGGAATAATTGTTCAACTTTACTTTATTTTTGGAATTCTTTTACTGCTGAAAAGTTCATAATTTTAATACTTTTAGGAAAGAGAAGAGATTATTGTCGCATTAAAAGAAGAAAACGAGAGATTATTAGGGAAAATTCGGTGTTTGGATGATATGGAAGCGGGCGCTCAAGGAGATTCCGCTGATTAATTTCTCAATTTTAATATAATATAAATTTGATATTAATTATATAACAATTAAAACAAATCTTATTCATCTATTATTTATTTTAAAATTCTATACTTTTCATACAAATCCCTATTTAGTCACTTGAACAAAAACATTTCACATATTTTATTGTATGAAGTCAGTTTTTTTACCCGATTCGCATATAACACCATTAATAGATACGTTTCATGCCTAAATTATAATAACAACATAACATTCGTACTGACCTCTCATAGATTAAAGAATCCGGGACTTTGTCTCATTCATAGTTTGCTACTAACATAAAATTCAAAGATTTTTACGTATAAACAACTCATAAATTGAGCGCAAATCATTCAGAAGTAACATAATACAAAATAAAATATACACCATGTATTATATAATCTTTACCAACAACCCAATAATATTATCATAACATTTATATGCCGCGAACTTGTTCACCTTCTTACACGAATAAATTAATATAAAAAGCCGAACAGAGGCCGTCGATAAATTACGTCACAATTCATGATTCGACGTAAAAGGAGGAAAAATTTCATACATTTTTCTTTATTTCTGTTGTTCTTGTATTCTCTTCTTAAAATGTGTCATAATTTAAGAATAGCCTCAAACAATATGCTTTTAAAGTAAGAAAGGCAAGATAGCTTTACGTCCCTTGGGATAATCAGGGAATTCCTTCTTGTAATTGCGGTGTTTGCCAAGTGCCCATACTGACATCTGGTACAGACCGACAACCGCAAAAATGCCCGCTACAAAGAAATGTAAATTTTATATTTCATTTAAACCACTTCATATATTATGCTAAATGGCAATTTCGAAAGAAGACAGAAATACTGGTGTAAAAAAAGTAGAAGGCTTGGTAGAAGTTAGAACACAATATGTATTAAATATTTACTTTTTTCCTTGGATTGGTATCTCCGAAATTTTCATTACCTATATATCTTTTAGAGGCCAGTATCTCTTCCATCCTATGTCGATTCTATTTTGAATGTGAGGTCTATGGGAGATATTATTTGGCCAAAGTACATTGGCCTAAAAATTTTATGCGAATTTACAACAATAATAAATATAGTACCTACCTGGGGCACATTTAGTAAGTATGGTGAAGAACAACCATGACCCAAACTCATAGGTATAGTTTGGACATGACACAAAGTTGAAGAGTTGAGAGAATGGATTGCCGTCTGGGACAGGAATGCGTCTGACTTTGGTGCCAGGTGGTCGAAGATTCTTGAGCAATATGTGGATACTCAAATTGCCCAATTCACAAATCTGAAGATATTTATCATAATTGAATCAACTGTAGGAAAATTTACTAAATTTCTGTATTTTTGCTTACCATGCATGAAAGTATTTTAAATGTGCAGTGTTGCACAATATCAAATACAATACAAATGTTTATTATATTACTAAAAGTATAGATAATTTTAAGTGAAACTAATCATAATATACATATTTTTATCAGTTAAGGAAAAATAATAAAATAAGTATACATTGAAATATAAAAATAGATGTCTCTATGATTAAAATATTAAATTCATAACATTTAAAGAAATTAAATGATTTGTACTTTGCATTTCACCCAAGTTTCAAGGATTTTACTATTTTTTATATAATTTCTGCTAACTTCAAGAATGTCATTTCAATGTGTTTTTATTTTTAGCAGTATACTAATTTTTCCATTTCGTTTTGACAATTTTTTTTTAACATTGTTGTGTTGGCTCCCATTGTAATACAATATGTTTGTGGTGTACAGGCAGTTTTCGGCTTACGTTTCAACTAACGTCGAACAATAATTTGACACTATTCCTCAACATACGTCAATTGTTTCGATTTCCGGCATAAATTCACTTTTGCGAAGCTACCTGTATGGTAGCAAGAAGAAAGAAGTGAAGCAATCTAGAATTGATAGTTTCTTAAAGCCAAAAGTTTAATTTATTATTTCTCATTACATATTTTGATTATTAAAGTTAAATCATAATTATTTAAATTAATAACACACAAATACCAAAAATAACTAGCAATTTCATAAGAACTACATATATATAATTATTTTAAGAACTTACTTTTAATAATAAAGTATGTACCTATATCCTTTGTTGTAAATGCAGTTTTTATTTTAATTTTGAGTCCGTGTGGAAACTAACCCTTGAGTTTTACATGGAAACATGAAAAAATATGTCTCGAGTTACATCGTTTCGATTTTCGTCGCGTATTTCGAGAACCTAACATGCCGTAAGTACGAAGACTGCCTGTATATATTAAATATATAAAAGAATAGTGTAAGTTAATAAATACAAAATATTTAAATTTTAAGAAACCTTTCAGACATTTTTATTTTAAAATGACTTTATATTATTTAAATACTTGACACAAAACACATTTGTAGGCTTGAAACCAAAATAAAGATTTTTCTATGCAAATAAAAAAAATGGAGAATACTCACAGTGAATCCAATTAGTCCAACATAGACACAGGTGTCACAAGGAGCTGTATAGAGTGGATGGTTGATGTGGTATGCAATGTATAATGCAAAAAGCCAATAATATGAACAATTTTTAAACAAATTTCTCAATGGCATAGTACCATGTGAGAAGCGGTGGATAAATAATGTTTCAAAAAGTCTTTTAGCATAGTGCACCGACCAACACACTGCTGCAATGCTGAAACAATCATTTCAAAGTACAGAGCATATAATCTTATAAATTAATGTATATAATTAAAACATTATATATTTTTTTAATATGAAACAAAACTAGGTAAAGTACCTTGCCACACTTCCAGGTGTTGATGATTGCTCTCCATACAGGAGCCATGGTCTTTGGTATGCCCAAAGATAAACAAATAATGGCCCTGCATACTCAGCCAAGAATACATTCTTCCAAGACACTTGGGGGCCTAGATCTTGGAGATAAAGCTTAGCGCCATTTTCTATGTTTAATGACTTCAATGTAGCTTCATCCTTTAATGATCTACCTTTTGATTCCAGTTTAATTGATTGTCTGTCTGGATACAGGTTTTTCTTTAAATTTCTATAAATCTTCTGTTTTACATCTTTAATAGTGGCAGATTCATTAACATTCACTTTGCCAATTGGTTTTAGTCCAGATGCACTTAAGATCTCCAGCTTAAAACATTATTTCCAAATGTTTACCAAGTTTTATAAATAAAATATTTGAAAAATAATTATAAAATTGTACATACCTCCATGTTAGTTAGTAAAGCTCCCAAGTAATACTGAATTACTTTATTATTGCGGTAACATGAATTTCCGGTCGATGGCTGAATTCAACTGCGAAGTGTGAACAAATAATTAATAAAGGCAAAGGTCACACGGGGAATTTTAAAGCGGTTTAAAATAATTAGTTCTGACTTCTGAAACAAAAAATCATGTCACTCAAAAATTTTTTAGGAAAGCTAAGCGAAATTTAATAAATTTAACATTGAAATAGTTAATAGTATGTACTACGTTAGTAATACAGCTTAATGAAATTTATTATAAAATACAATATACATGCAATAAAAAACACTAAATTAACATTAGAAACTGTTAAGTATCTCAAATAATAAAATCATAATCCTGATGAGTATTTTTTTGAAACCAATAACTACATAAAGACGAAATTTAAAATTATAAGTAGGTATTTATTATTGTTTAATAATTATTATACCTTCCTTGCTGGCTAGGATGTTGGTAAGGAGTCAAGACTCAAGAGTACCCAGTACCTACCGAGTACCGTAGGTAATTAGGTATTATTAGAAAAGTAATTAGTAGACTTGATCCAAGTCATCCGACAATTGACAACGTTAGCGAGATAGCGTTTGTATGGAAATGTTAAAATAGATGTTGCGAATTTAACGTGATTGTCAATGTCATTTCTAAACAAAAGATAGAAGATGAGAGATCTCATTAACATTGTCCTTGTGTAGGTCCCTTACAAGGACCCACGATATAACATTCTTTTATTTATTGGGTGTGATAACTTTTAAGGCAAAGAAATTTTTTATGCTCCAACAGATATATAAAGTGCTAAATTTATATGGTAATGACATATAGTGTCTTAATGTAAGAACATAATGACACCAAATATAATTTCCGTATAATTTGCGTATTGAGAAATAAGCATGAGGGTCTTTTTACGGGCTTTAAAATGACATAAGTCGTGCCGTTACGAAAACGACACCAAATGTCATTGGTAGATCTAAAGAATAGTCATATTCGTCCGTGAGTAAGCAATATTTTGAAAAATTAAATCAAGATATTTTAATTCTTGGTAATAAATCCATGATTATATTATATTTAAAAAATCTTATAACTGACAAAATATGTCTTCTCTTACTTTTTACTAATGTTGCCTGAAATAAATGTTCTGAATGTAGGTAGGTAATCTTTTGAGTTTTGGTTGGTATTTCTAGCGATGTCTCCGCCCTCCGGCCATTGACAGTTCACAACTATAACTTGGTCCGAATATGACAACTGGTTTTCTTGTTGGTAAATTTGTATTTTGTATGTGTGTGTAATGTATTTTAATATTTGAATGGTGAACCGTGGACTGCGCATATTTTTATTAAAGTGCATAACTTTTTAAAGGAGTTTACTATAATCAATTGTGGTACACAGTTTTTAAAATGCGGTCTGTAGTGGAAATAGGAGCTAGTGTCCCAGCTTTCTTGGGGAAACTTTGGAAACTGGTTAATGATTCAGAGACCAACCATCTGATTTCATGGAGTCCAGTGAGTATAATATTATTGTTGTAAATAACTAGAATCTCAAGCAATATCGAATCACACGCAGCATAATACAATATATTTTTATTAGAAAGTGGACACAACCTTTATTTTCAAGCCAAGCAGGTGACAAAACGTCATTGATAGTGAAATAAATAAATAGTTACATGTGACGTTTTAAACCGTGCTTGGGGATCAGATATGTTTCTCAAGAAGAATTATAATTATTATAGACATTTTTTTGTGCGCTGAGATATTAGTCGAAGAAATTAAAAACAATAATTCCAAATGATTTATAATTTTAGTTGTCCTCTTACAGCAATCATTTTATTATAGAATATAAAACTATGCATACAACATAGATTTTGATATAATATATCTAAAAGTATTATAAATAATGTTATAAAACTTTTATAATGTTATAAATTAAACTATATAGAATAATATATTACATTTTATTATTTATTTATCATTTCATTGCCTACATTTTTAGGGAGGAAAAACATTTGTTATAAAAAATCAAGCAGATTTTGCTAGAGAGTTGTTGCCATTATACTATAAACACAATAATATGGCAAGCTTCATTAGACAACTTAATATGTATGGCTTTCATAAAATAACATCTGTTGAAAATGGGGGTCTCAGGTATGAGAAAGATGAAATTGAATTTTCACACCCTTGCTTCATGAGAGGTCATGCCTATTTACTTGAGCATATCAAAAGAAAGATTGCAAATCCCAAAGCAATTGTTGCAAGCAGTGATGGTGGTGACAAAATTATCTTAAAACCCGAACTTATGAATAAAGTGCTAGCGGATGTTAAACAAATGAAAGGCAAACAAGAAAGTCTAGATGCAAAGTTCAGTGCTATGAAACAAGAGAATGAAGCATTGTGGAGGGAGGTGGCCATTCTTAGGCAGAAGCATATGAAACAACATCAAATTGTGAATAATGTTTGTAATAATGGCATCGAAGTATTTAAATATTACCTAACTAAAACACATATTAATTTTGCATTAACTTTACAGTTGATACAATTCCTTATGTCACTTGTCCAGACACCTAGACCGCCTCCCACTAAAGGTGTCAATGTGGGTGAAAAAAGGCCTTTTCAATTAATGATTAATAGTGAACCACATAATTCAAGTGATGCATACCCAGGAAGACTAAAGAATATTAAACTTGATAAGGAAAACAATTTAGAAGAAACTAATGAAGATAATATGGTTTGTTATTTCATATCAGATTTTCTTAGATTTAGGCTTATACATAAAAATACATATTATGTAAACAGAATTATATAAGACAATTATTTTAGGAGGATGGACCAACAATTCATGAGTTGGCACATGATGATATTATACATAATGATGTTTCACAAGACTCTATAGATGCAAGTCGTTTTGTAACTGTAGATTTGTCATCTGTACCAATTATCAATTCTGGCAGTTCTCATACTACAACATTACCTACTCAATACCATGTCACTATGGAGGATGGGGAAGACAATGAAACAGGTAAGATTTTGACTATGTTAACTTTAATATTTAAAAACTCTAACTCTCAAATTAGATTACTACATTTTTATGGTAAAATAGTCCTAGTTTCTTATTTATAATTAAGTTTATTAAATTCATAATTGCTAAAAAAATTTGTTCAAATAAATAAATAAATAAATTTTTTCTGTTGCTTTAAACATCTTCAGATGGATCAGGACTTATATATTCCAACATTTGTACCAATGGTATGTTACAAAGTCCCAACATGCAGCCTATTGTTACTTCTCCATCACCTTCAATTCCTCCTGCGTCTCCAATAAGTCAAGCCACAATGGATCAAAATGTTACAATACCTAGTACTTCAAAAGCTAAAACAAGAAGCAGTATAAAAAACGTATCAGGCACAAAGAATTTAACAGTAAACAATTACAATACAATACACCCATCTACAGATTTTAAACTTCCTGCTGAAATATTTGCAAGTGATGATTCTGTAAGTGATGTTGGGGCAGGTGGAATCGATGATATGAGTACTTTTAATGAACTTGGAGATGGCTCAGTTGGTTCTACATTAAAAGATACAATGCTTGGAGGAATTAATATTAAAGTAGAAAATGTTACTGAACCTGTTTCAAGTAGTACAGGGAAAATGACTAAAAAATCCAAAGAAAATACAGTGAGTATAAACTTAGCCGATATAAAGACTGAACTTCAGGATGATTTTGATTGGAATGACATGCCCTTGGCTACAGTACACAACAATCCTAACTTGAATAAGTTACAAACAGTGTGAGTATTTAAATTCTTTTTTATTGCTTGTTACCTCATCATTATATAAAATTGTATTAAAAAAAACAATAATATAATGTAATGTAATAAAGCAGTAAGCACACATCGTGTGTTTAATGCATGATGTTGTATAATATAAATTCCAATATTCAGGTGTAGGAGGGATAACATCAACCAGAATCTAGAGGATTATTCTCTTTCTGGATCATATTCAAACAAGTATGTGAAATAAATGCTAAATATTAAAAAATGTTGCTGTTGAAATTTACTATAAATATTTATTGATGTTAATTTTTTATACCCAGTATAAATATCTACAACTAGTCATAATAGGCTGTTAAAAATGGTTTTGAGGATCCAAAAAATAATAGATATAAAGATGGTACTAAAATTATATGTAAAATACTCATTGGAATAAATCAGTGCAAAATAAGAAATCAATCCCATAAAGCAGATGTTGTTCCACATATAAAAAATATTATTATTTTAAAGATATTATTTTTATTACAGGAATGATATCGATGACCATTTAGACTCTATGCAAAGTGATCTGGACTCTCTACGAGAACTTCTAAGGAATGACACCTATTCAGTAGATGCAAATACATTGCTTGGGGTAAGTTATAATATTTTACTTAATTATTGAGTTTTAATTATAATTATATGTATTTGTTGGACGAGAATAAGTAAAACAGATGCCGAAATATCCATCTCAGGATTCACTTATTTTTTTTTGTAATATGATGCAAAAAATATAATTTTTCCTTATTTGCATATACATGACTGAGTGAAATTAATGTTTCAAATTGCATTGTAAAATTGTAATTGTAAAATACATTTTTTTATTTGTATGTATTGTGGGTGATAGTAAATATCCTTGGGTATACAAGTTTATAAATTACATCACGTAAATTTTCGATAGCCGCCATTATTCAAAGATGAAGTTAGATCGGTGAATTCTTATTGACTTCACACACACAAACGTGCGCTGATGTAAACAGTGACGTATTGCGTAGTGATGTTGGTACTACTGGGGCAAGTCACGTTGCATGTAGCGTGTAAATGCCGCGTGTGAAGCCTTGTGCGACCCACTGCCCGCACTTCCCCACTCTCCCCTGCCGCGTTGTTATTGTCCCGCGGCCGACTTGAATTTAATTAACATATTGATATAGATAGTACCTACCTACCTACCTAGATATATTTTATTAAGAGAGTGGCCATATTCTAAATATCAAAGATTCATTGGATAAGACGCGGTAGATCTTGATAGATGTCCGTGGAAATAAATGAAATGGTTAATTTTAGCACGTTCTGTTAAGAAATATGCTAAATGCGTATATATGCACTATGCAGTGAAATGTTTCGGTATAAGAAGATATATTTCTTTAAATTCAAAGGGATATTTAATTAGACGAATTTAAAGTACCTTCAGTTAAAGTAATACTGTAGATTTATTGAATACTATCTGTGCTCCGCGGTTTCACCCGCGTTAATTTCATCGTAACGTTATTTTATATACCTACCCTATAAACAGTAAAATAGCGAAAAATACAAAGATATTAGATAATATGTAGGTACCTATTATGTACTTAGTTCGAGCTGAATAGTTATTTTTTTATTATTTAAGTATATTAAAGTCCTGATTTTTCAGAAATTATGCGAAACAGACAGACAGCCAAAAATTGTACAAAATGTTATCTTGGTATATATATCCCATATGCATTTAGTAAAAAGCGATTATTTATATTATAAACGGACACTCCCAATATTATTTATCTGTATAGATATATAAATCTTGAATTAAGATAATGATAGTCTTCGTTCCAGTGAACGGTTTTCAGAAATAGTAGCAAGACGATTGTTTTTACGATTAAAATAAAATATTATTAGCTAAGCTTTAGCGTAGGTATTTAGATTAAAGGCTTCGATAGCAAATAAACTGATGTTGTTTTACTAAAACAATAACTGTCTTGGTTCAAATTACTTGTTGTTCTAAAAAAACTCTAAGGTCAGAAGATACCCTTATGTGCTCTATGGCGGCGGGACTTAGAAAAATTTCGGACGAAAATTTTTTTTTTATAATTTGCGGTTTTTTGACCCGCCACGAGGTAGTCCTCACTAAGTACATCATCTTCGGTCCCATGGCCCATGTCCCTAAACCCCACCGTTTCCGAGATATAGCCGTTTGAAGAAGGTCATTTAGACGATAACTTCTTACAGTCAACATAACCGATATCTTTTCCTAAACTCTGCGTGTTTTACATTAAGTTAAAACTATCTTTTTTCAGGAAGAAAATAAAATGTTATTTAAAGTGAATTTAGTTTAGTAACATCAATATAACTAACATTACTATTTCAAAACAAATTGCTTAAATAGGAAAGAAAAAAGTTATTGCGAAAATAAAGAGTTTCAGGCAAATGATATTGTGCGTTCGAACCAAGCTAACGGTTTTGCTTGTTTTAAAGAAATACAACGTTTCATTAATATGTTCTTTACTTCAGTTTAATCTAATTATCCACTTTCACTGAAGATGAATTATTCAGGATGTTTTCAGATAAACTAAATTTATTGTATTGGAGTAACAACACTCTTAGTATCGAGAGCTTTCGAGAAAAAGACATCGTAAATTTGAACCAAGACAAATGTATTATAATAAGGTATTCTTAGTTTAATCAAATATTACATTAAGATAACATTGTATTACTTTCTTTATGCTTTTTCTTTTTTATACAAAATCATCAAATCATTTGTTCCGATGCCATATAAAAAGTAAATTAAAGTGTTGAAACAACAAATCGGGTTATGTTGAAAAAATTATATTTAGGTTTAGCTTAAGGTAATATGACAAAACAAATAATAATAAATTAATATTTCTGAGTTCAATCGAGAAAGTTATCAATTTATTCAATATCCTATCATTGTATTTTAAAATAATTTCTTTGACTGAAGAAAATAATATGTTTAAGAAAACTTCTTCTACCAATAATCGTTTGATGTATCTTTTTAACACCTAATGCGTAGATTTGGGATTTAATTTTGGATTTTGTATACGCTTTAAGTATAATAGGAAAACAGTAATCATGTTGCGTTAATAATATTTTCTTCGGACATTAACTAGCAGCCCTTCTATGAATGTTAAGTATGTATGTTATTATTTACCAATTTGTGTATTGATTTAGGATTAAGGCACTTGATTTACTCATTTGGTTTCCAAAGGCAAGTTTTTATATTGTTTATATATGTTTGTGTGTATATACGAGTATATTCATTGATTGCGTAAAGTTTTCAGGTAAATATCGTATTTGATAGACTCGCTACTAGGGGTTTAAGCACTATTTTTTAGAAAATAAGTGACGTATATGCTATTGTTCGTAGACTCCTGATGCAAGCTTGCAAACAACGATGACTATCAACCCAGCTTTGCAACAACATATACAAAATGGACATGTAATGACAGATTTTGAACAAATAATAATTTATTCGTAACGATCTGTAATTTAAATATTTTGAAAAGATCGTTAAGGACTTTATGTATGAACTGTAAATAATAAAATGTTTACTTTTTCAGTTGTTCGGGACAGATGACCCTTTCTACGGGTTATCTTACAATGCAGCTGATGAGCGAGCCAAAACCAGCAATGGTAAGTTGAATGGTATGTGATTATTGCATACCACATTAAAATATAGAGCAAATATCATTAAATTTGATACATCTCTAGCTCCTACATACGTAGTGTAGATAGTTGTAATTGTAGACTAATTATGCAAATAAGAAATCAGTAACTTTATTGGTTATTCGAAGATTTTTATTATATATAGACCAATGTAAGTTATCGACTTCAAACGTGTTTTATACATTTTGCATTAACGGGTTAGGCAGAAGAACAATCTAGTCCTCGAAGGCATTTTAAGTATAATTTAGTTTATTTCAGTTGTTTTTATGTTAAATTATAGATACACCCAAACAGTATCCGATGATTGATTTTGATTGGCTGATTGGTAACAGCGATACACCCCAACCGGCAAAGTAGCTACCTCAACTCACAAGATTACCATGATGCCGCACGTCCCTAAATCGGATGTTATTTTTTGGTGAACTACTGTTATAAATTTAAGTTAGGTTTCGTTAAACATGCAATTAACATTTGTATAAATTATATCGTCGTATCTTAGGCTAGACGTAGCGTAAGAGTTAGTGTTATAACGTGATATTTAGGGGTAATTAGGATTTAGGTTATATGACTTAAGGTAAGGGGTTACGTTAATTGTTTTTGTTGTTAATTAAAGCGAAGAAGATAAAAAGTGAGATATCAAATGACGAGAATCCTGTCCAGAGCACTTTCGATGAGGATGATGGTAGTAAATATTATTAAATAATTTTATTTGGTCGCGTAGTTATGGTTAGTTTGCACGTAGTCAGCTTATGATGGCCCAGCGCATGTAATTTAGCTGCTGAAGTCTATCCTCAGTTAGCTTACCGCATGAGTTCCGAAGGTACATACGTCAGTGAAAAGTTTTATATATATTTCACATAATAAACCAAATTAGTATGGCGTTATTATATTTTCGTAGCATCTTATTTATACGTAGATTCGATATAAAATATTTGCATTACATAGCAGACTTCTTACATACATATGTATATTTCCAATTATTTTATTAAGTTACATTATTTTTTAAATTATAATTATAAGAGAACTTTATATTGATGCTGGTAATTAAAGCTTGCTTTTTCAAATACATAGTATAAAGAGATATTGCTTTAGTAAATAATTAGTTTTAGTATTTACTATGATAGTATAATGCAATTATTTGCATGAATCATTATGTAAAACCTATTTATTTTTTAACTTAGTGAGAACATTTGCAAAGACCTTCGAGGCAGTAGATTTATATATTTTATGCTTGGATATTCATATTATGGTTTTGTAACTGCGTATAATTGACCGTATTACGTCGTCAGTTGTCTTTGTATTCGTGTTTGCCTCAGAACCATGGTCTCGTGTCTTTCCTACGGTGACAAGTACTTCTCTAACTCTCCAAGTCCCAATTTGGGGCTTTAGAGAAGCGACTTAGGCGTGAAAACGTAGCAAAGACACATATTTACAATCTTTTATTGTTTAAGTTTTGATTGATGTTTAAAATAGTAAAGTATTGAAATAGTAGGAATCGTAATAATGTACTAATCTATTTCTTGGGCAACTTTCAGCTGAAGGGAATGAGTTAATCTCGTATACAGGAAATATTCCAGACTTTGAAGACATTTCAATACCAGATTTGGATGCGGGAAATTCCATGCCGCCGAGCCCGAGTAGTTCGACTCTTAATACACCGCAAATTCAACTTCGGTCGCCGTCCTTTATTTTAAAGGATTGAAAAGAATCCAGAGGTGCAGCTGGAACAGTGCCAAATGTTATCTAACCCAGTGACGATCCTGATCTTATCGATTCACGTTAATGAAGTTTTATAATTATGTAAAGGCTATTGAGGCGATTTTCTATACCACGTGTACCCAAATTATCAGTACGAATTGCTGGGCTATTCGCCTAAGGCATTGTTTCTCCAAAAGTTAAGCAGTCTTGCGACCCCGTCACTATAATACTTAGTTTTATAACACTACACTAAAATTCATACCTTTAATAAACGAATGTTTTGTTCCTATATGTAGTAAAGGCCCGTGGCCCCTAGTGGGGTATGAGGCAGATGCATTCACATCTGTTTCATTTATCGCTTTTTTTCTTTAGGGGCAAGTAGGTGATCAACCTTCTATGTCCTGCCAGTTTTATAGTGTCTAGGTCGCAAGACTTCGTGGGTTCGACATAAAAATGATTGAGAAACGATAGTCAAGGCTTAGTGCTTAGAACAGATACCTACTTAATACAGGTTTACTGAGTTATTCACAAAAATTCAAACTAACTATAACCTACTAGTATTGACTTTTGAGAGTTTACAGGAGACAAACTATTTTAACTGAAAAAGGCTTATTGAGGCATTTAATTTTTTAAGAAATAACTATTTAAAAAGTAAAGCTTTGCCTTTGTGTAGGAATTTTATATTACTATCAATGTAACACTCAACAAAAACTTAGGTGTTAAGATAAAACTATAAAGTTTTGATATATGTGAAAATATGTTCTTTTGATATCAATGTCTTCATAAAATTTCATTGTAATTCATGATTATACAACCATTCATTATACCTACTATTGAGAGTATAGACTGGGCACGTCATGTACAATACATATACGAATATCCATAGGATTATCGTTGCAAAATATTCTCAGCTAAGGAATTGCATAATATTAGTACTTGGAAGCAATTTATTCGCTAATGCGAGTCTAACTATCACATAATGTAGCATAGATTGTAAAGATGTAGATATAGTATACTAATTACAATTTTAAAGTTATTCTGGGGCCTTAAAAGAATACATATATTTTTTTTATACAGACATGCCGTTTAACGTCGAATTAAAGAATCTAAAGAAAATGTCTTAAGATGTTTTTAATGGCTGTAATGACTAATGTTAGCCATTTGTGTACATATTGATGGCTAACTGTGAGTATTTCTCACAATTTCCCTTATAACTCTTGTAAGCTTCATCTGTTCATTACAATCGGTAATGGAATCTGTAACCACCTTTAATTAGAGATGTGAAAATTAATAATAGGAATATTGTTCAGTCCACTACATTTTTGTATGCTTATGAATTTGTTGAGCAGTTTTCAACAAGTGTGTTTAATGTAAAATAAAATACTGAATTCAAGTCAATATTTAAGTTCCATTGTATGGCACATAATATTGTTTATTCTGTATTCTAATAGTGTATTTGTTTGCATTACCAAAAATTTTCTTTGTATATAATTTAATATTTCAAATTCTACTTTGCAAAAATTGTTGAAGTGTATAAAACTTATTGGCTGTTATATTGTTTAGTGTATTTTTTTAATTTGAAATATACTTAGCAATAAAGCCGACATTCTTGTATATAGTCATGTATCATAATATATAATTTATGTGTAAAAATTACATTTTTATGCATTTACTTAAATACTTGCTTGAATATAGTCCGTAAAATCTATAATTTATATTATATTTATACGAAAATCTTTTTTCTTTTTCTTAAAAATATTGGTTAAGCGCTATTTCTTAGGAAGATTCAAAACAAAATTAATGAATGCATTCATTCTATTTTTGTATATAATTAATATAATTATATTAATTATACGCAAAATATATATATTTAATATAATTAATAACTTTAGTCTAAAGATATGAACAAAATAAGCTTTTGGTAACATATAAAATATGAGTAGGTAAAAACTAATTAGACACCTAAGTTATGTTAAAACTATGTAATAAAGGAATGAAACAATTTTGGCGTCTTAATTATTTCAAACATATAATCCAAAATAAACTTTTAGACAAAAAATTATTTATTAAAATAATTTTATTATGTATTGTGATAATTTCATTACTATGATCACTATGTATATACCTTTTTAAAAATAACAATATTTTTAGACACATCAAATAAATAAATATCACAGTTACATAAAATAAAATGTTATAATATAAAATACTGTAGCTATTGACGAAAATGTATTTCAATATAATTTTTGTATGAAAACTAAGCTAACAAAGCAAATATTAAATAATCTGGGGCTGATTGCCTAAAACAAGACATTCTAGACTTTCTACCTCAAAATTACCAAGTCTCAAAACTCAAAAATGCTAAAGTTGTATTTACTTCGAAGCCCAAAGGTTGATATGTGTGATAATTTACTGATAATAATAATTATGTTAGTCACAAAACAACCTTTTAATAAGAAAATAATATCTTATCTATATCTACTATTAATCTCTTAAATTTTGTACATAAGTATTTTAATTTCATTAATATTTATTATTGCACGATTTGTGATCAATTTATCAACTAGAACAAGAATAATTTCATTTCATGAACTTATATATGCTTGCTTCCTTACGTTATTTTGATCGTAATCTCAAGCTATGGTTATTATGTAACAACAAATTAATGAATACGTAATTTACGCATAAGCGCAGGTAAAAATGTTGGTGCTGGTGATCTGTTTTTAACTTTTTCTGTAATATAGGGCCCTGGTTTAGAGAAAAGCACTGTGTGTAGAGTTGGCACTTCCATTCCTAAGCTACAAGCTAGCTCTGGTGACATATTACGACAGCCCTGAACATCTAGGAATTTAAGCTTCTTACAGTGACCTATAATTCCTTCTATTGTCTTGTCTGTTAATTGGTTGCAGCCCTGCAAATAAAAACATTTTACTTTAAAAGAAAATATACAAAAAAAATATTTCTTATGCATGTTATTATAAAACTTTATATACCCTTAATTCTAAATGCTGTAATCTCTTCAGCCCTCTTACAATTTCAATAACAGCCTCATCTTTTAAGTTGTAACAGTCTGTCAGATTGATATATTCAATACTAGGACAGTTTTTGACTAGATGCATAATACCTTCATGAGTTATTTGTTGGCACCGGCTCAGGTTCATATTTACAAGTTCTTTAAATGAAAAAGCGTACGTAAGACTAACATCTGTTATTCTATTACAACCACTTATGTTTAATTCTCTTAGACCTCTTAAACGCGCTAACGAATATCCACTGTATGACTCCATGGATAATTTTTCGCACATACGCATGACGTCATATTTTCGTTTGGCGTCACGCACAATTTCTTCTTCTGCTCTCGAGCCAAGATGGATCTTATTATGTGCAATTGTATTATCATAGTTCGACATAATGGGCCCATCTTCTCCCTCTGTTTCAACTTTCCCCATACCTGTCAGTCCAGCATCAGATACTTTGTCACAGTGACTCAATTTTAAAGTATGCAAAAAAACTTGATTTTTGAAAATTATTTGTATTGAAGTGTCTGTCACAGCATTAAAACAGTAGCTGATATCCAACATACGAAGGTTTGGTAACTTTTCAGAAATCATTATCAAACCGCTCTGCTCTAAGTTCAGAGAGTTTATATCTAGTACTTCCAGAATGCTATTTTCGTTTAGGCAAATGCCCTTTTCAATACCTTCTTTAGTGATAAGTTCACATTGGGATATATTAAGTTGTTTAAGCCTTCTCAATTTTTGCAACTCAGCTATTCCCAAATCGGTAACAGCTCTACATCTTTGAATGTTTAAATTTTCTAGATTTACTAAATTTTTACAGATATAAACTAAAGATTGATCTGTGACTCTTGTACAAAGTCCAACATCAAGTTCTTTTAAGGATGTCTGATAGTTTGATAGTGAAGATATGCCAACATTAGTGAGTTGATCACAAGAGTGTACTTGAAGGTATTGCAGTTTTAATTGTTCTATTTCTGATAGTGATTTTAGTGCTACACCATCTATTAATGTCTTAGAAAACAATAGTCGTTTTATATTCTTAGCTCTTGATGTCAAAAATTGGAGCACAAAGTAGAATGTTAAAACACTCTCTGATGGATTTTCAAATATATTTGATCCTGGTGGATAAAATCTCTTCACTAAACCTAAATGAAATTGCAATGAGCATCCTGATAAATTAAGTTCTTCTAAGTCTGGAGCTGTCTGAACAAATCTGCTGAATAAAGCATCTGTCAGGTATTGGTTTCCTGACAAACTTAAAGACTTTAATTTTTTAAGACTATTAGAGAGAAGCCCATCAGTTTTTCCCTCCAAAAGGCATCCAGACATAAACAAGTCTTTACAGTTTTGAATATTCAGGATCTCTAAATTTTTACATCTCTGTAAAATATAAACAAATACTTTTTCTCTTATATCACAATTTTGTAGTGTTAAACACCTTATGTTCTCACCATTTCTGTCCCAAAAGTCATTTAATTTATTGGACAATTCAACCTCACTAAATAAAAAATTGTCATAAAGAATACCAGATTCTTCAAAAATTTGGAGTGGAGATATTTCATCATTCAAATCCGCTTTATAAAGTATGACAGTTTTTTTTTTCAAAAAACAATAATCGTTTGCTGCTAAATACCAAGAGCGACATGTTTCACTTGCATATTTTCTGTCAGATTTTGGTAGATACTTAAATATATATACTAGAACCTGTAAAAAAATATATTTTATGATAAATTTAATATATTATTTGTTTCATTAAATATATTACAATTTTTATATGCATAGTCATTTTAGTATTAATATGAAGTGACTTTTACTCAATGCCGGAAGATATTGTAATAATACGTCACTAGGTATTCAAGATCAAAAATAAGATCACGTGAAAATATTATAGGCAAACAAAGAAAAAATATTTTGTAATGCGGAAGAAAATACTTGAAACGTACACTTACCTCATATGGTAAATCCATTATAAACTTTTTAGAAAGCAATCAATGCTTGAGCATTTTTCTATATTTAATCTTATATAAGTTCAAACTGAATTTAAGATTATTACTAAAATTTTCAAATTTTAAAATTCAACATTATCAACAAAGTTCAAATTATTGGAACGATTGATCACAAATCACTTATTATTCTGTCACAATATGTGGATCGAATTTCTGTCACAATGGAATGCCTGAAACGTCAAATAAAATGTCTTGAGTTTCGGTAGTTGGCTGCATTGTTTTGACAGCTGTTTAATGTGACATAAATCAGCTGATAGGATATTGCACAGATGACAGAATACAGAATTGACATAATATTATGATTACGTATTTATAAAAATCTCGTGTCACGGTGTTTGTGTTCCGAAACGGTTCGACTGATTTTTATGAATTTTTTAATGTGTATTTGGTAGGTATGAGAAAAATCATTTTTGTCATGCCTACCAAACTAACTCTATTATATCTTGAGATATTATGTATAAATCTCACGTGTATTTGCTGCAGGTACGGTAGTTTTTTTGGACGATTTGAAATTGATAAATTAAATAAATCTTATATATTATATTATAAGGTATTAAATTATGTTTTACATTTGTAACATACCTATTGTTTTATAAAGTTATCCCTACCTCGATGTTAAAAACGCGCAGATTCCAGCGATAAGCCAGAAGTAAGTACTATTTAGTATTTAACTATGTTATTTCTTCTAAGCACCTCTATATGTTTCTGCTACATTATATTATAATAGGATTTCTCATACCTATTAAACAGGTGTCGAATCTGCAAATACACGACCCTCACTTATGAAGTGGGTGCAAGAGACATATGGATATCTTAACTTACGTGAGTTTGCGCGGCAGGAAACAATATTGTTAATGCCACTTGTTGGGCGCCAGTAAGCTCAGCGTTCGCGGGGTGAAAGCTGTGTTTTTCTGTGAAATTTTCACGAGAAAACCATGCGTACTTGTTCCGATAAACTTTTATATACTTCCAAACTTATATAATCAACTTCTTAATAATTCAATGTAAAAACACTTAAGCTATTATTATGTGTTGGGACATCGTAACAACATAAGGATTGTAAGATAACAAGGAAATTAAGTTTTCGTTATGTCCAGACGAAAGCAGGCTAAACCAAGGTCTCTCAAACGTGAGTTAAATATTGATATCATATTATTTAAAAAAATACGAATTGATTTTTTGAAGGTCGGTAAATAATATTTATTTGATTTAAAAATGTTTGTAGTTTACGAATAGGTGAGCATAGATCTATAAGTACAAAAAACCTTATGCTTCTCAGGAGGACTCCTAGCTTCCCGTGCAAGAATTTTAAAGTCGGTCAAGTAGTTTTTGAGTTTATTAATTACAAATGAAAATAGTAGTTTTTCGTTTTATGGCACTATTGTGGATATTTTATGTTTTATGATATTAAAAAGCTAATCTAAATATATAAAGGTTGAATGTATGTTATTAAAATTGCTCAAACATCTCATTTGCTACGAATAATCCGCATAAACTTAATAGTTCTTAAAAACTACCGTGTAAATGGCGCGCAGTAATGAAGTGTTGAAATATGTCATTGTCATTTAGGCTGCAGCGTTTAGCCAACGTTTAACTGGCTAAAAATTAACGAGCACGTCACCGTAAAGTCTAAAGTGGCGGGTGATGGACAGGCAGTTCTGCTGCGGCCGTGGCGCCCTAATATCCACGTTTTATCAGCCAGCCGACTGGCCTGTGTCGCGGTTTGGCACACACGTACCATTATTTAATTATATCCCGGTCTAGTGCCTTCACTTCTGCCCTTAAAGTATGACTGAGCTTTTAAATGATAAATTTAGCTTTAAATCTGTAAGTTTGAAGCACGTAGAATAGAAGTAGAATTCTAAAATTAGAATCATTTCACGTTTATATTACGTATTAATAACCGACAGTAAAAAATAAGAATTAAGTAATCTACTTCCCTTCTTTTTAAAATGCAATTTGTCTACATAGAACTTAGATAGCAGTTCGAACCTGGAAAAAAAAATATAATGAAAGAAGAAATTAGAACAGCAGGGTGATGACTGATTACTGATATAGATATCGAATATAGGTCAAAATATTCGCTAAAATGCGTCTGTCCTATGGGGGACGTTTCAAAAGACGAAACAACAACATACGTTGAACGATATAATGTTGTTAACTTAAGGTATTGATCTAGCGAAGTCTAGTACTTTCCTAATGTGTCCCGCGGGTGGTGCGGGATGCTGCGACTACTGTTGGCTCTAGGGACACCTAATGCAATACTTCTCGGTCACTTGCCTATACTTTACTATAATATATAAATACTACTGTTATATTACAGAAAGTAGTTATAAAAGGTAATATTTTTCATCTTATTAAAAATTAATTATTTACTGCTTGTATTCATTTTAACAAGAGAATAAATAATGATGATCGTCACACATACCTCGTATAATTTAATAGATCTCATAGCACGTGTCAGTTAGGAAGATAAAACAATATAATTTTTTTAACAACCTCGAAGTCACGTGGGCCCGATAACATGTCAATTTTAGTAAAGGTCCCTCATGTCAACGAATTAAAATTTTACATTCACTGAAAATGTTAATCCTTCGCCATCCCTGGCTGACTATAAAAACAAATTGCCCCGTCTTGAATAGTTTATAACCGGAACAATGAATGAAAAAAATGAAAAAGATTATATTATTATACATAGTTATAAACGCAATCTATCTTTAACATGAGACAAAAAGATACAGTAATAGATTTCTGTAACGTTTGAAAATTTTAATAAATCCACGCGTAATAATTGTGCTAGTTCTTTCTTACTAGGAGAATGTGATAGATTTTGCGTTAACTCTATTTAGTAATCCTACAAAGAAAATATTTGAAATATTAATTGGAATTCGGCAGCTAACTGTAGGTAGGTAATATAATATCATAAAATCTTTAACCATAAGGAACCTACTTATTAATACTTCTGAATGCTTGTTTGTCGCTGATACATAAATAATTAATATAGACATTGGAGTTTAACGATAAGATGCCAGGTTGCGGAGTGGGGTTGCGCGTCCATAAAACTTGTTCAGGCTCCGCAGAGAGCTGCCGCGAAATTTCCCCTGGGTGGCGCGCACCTCCCGCCATTGGGAAATACGGTGAGGCCATATAATAACAGTTTTATGTAGATTCCAACCTAGCCTTTGATATTTTTCGCTAATTCTTTAATTTTTAAAAGCCTAAACGTTGTCGTTGATACTTGACGAAAAATCTTTACATAAATAACAAATTTGGTCACCAAAATATTAAATTTACCTAACTGTTTCAACAGTTCATCATGAAAATGTAATAAACAACCTTTTTTTAAAATCGGTTTTACCTTCTAAAATTCAGTGAATATAAATGTAATAAAACTAATTAAGAATGTTAGAAATAAGTTTGAGTAAGGAGGTACAACTGAGATATGACTGTTCATAGAACATTAGTTAGGTACGTTTCTTTAATATCTGTGAACCAAATTGAAACATTAATTACATAATTTAAGTTTGTTGGCATAAAACCTTTAAGGCTGTTTATATAGTATATACAATTTACATATTTGCCATTTTTCCTGCCGGGAGAGCAAATCCACGTCGATTTACTAGTGTAACCTCATTTTACAAAGGAAAATGAAAGAAAAATATATTAATGCAATCTGTAACACCAGTCAAGTATTCTTTTTTCATTCCCTAGCGACTACAATAAATCACTCACGTGTTTTCACGCAAAAAATCCATAAAAGGCACCGCTACCGTGAGCTCTGACATACAAATACATATAAACCTCATTATGTACTTGATTTTTAATTAATTAAAAACTTAAAAAGTTGGAACATAATGAATTTGTATTAAAATTATGATATTTTTTTCTGAAAGCGGGTTGGTTGTTTTGAAAAATAGCTAGTTTTCTGTTTTCATTCTTCTATTTCATAAATTATAATCTAAGGGTTACTCTCCTAGATACAAATTTGTCTTTTAATTTTGTATCTAGTGTATATTATTAATAATATTAATAAAGTAGGCAATTAAATATAGACCTTCGTAAAACAAAACTTTTAAAACAGACCGTATTTAAAGTATTAAACTTTTCATTTTGTAAACTGCTAATGGTATTAGATTTGCAGTGAAATAAAATAAGGTAATGCCGGAACGTTATTTTCTAAGGCTCTATAATATTAAAATAAAGATCGCTAAAGAGGTTACTGAAAGCATTACAAACTCAATTACGTATTTATTAAGATAATATAACAAATATATAAAAGCTGGATTAAGGAGTGTAAGAGAGATATTGTTTAAAAATATCACGATCTCCCCCAGCGTGGTGGGGTCCCAGTGGATGCGAAGTTGCCGCCCGCCCGCGCCCCGTCCCCGGGGCACGGCCCGCCTGGTCCCAGGAGACCCCACTCCCTGCACCCCATCCCTGAATCCCGGCAAAACAACCTTCATATTCCATTTTTAATTGTGAACTACTCTTTTAAACAATACTATTAAAATATAAATGTACACTTCTTATAAGACCAATTTCTTACGCTTCGTTTAAACGACTGCGCAAATTTTGATAAAGAGATAGAGTCGATCTTTACAGAACGAAAACTACGTTTTTCGATAGTAAATACTATTACTTAATTCTTTTATCCCTATTACGTACCACTTACCAGCTACAAAAATCTGCCTGCTATAATAATTATTGTTGCTCTTTAATTTAATTTTCAGTTCGTTTTGAAATCGGTTTTTAGATATTTTTTTAAATCAATACAGTACAACATTGTTTATAAAATCTGCGGCCTGATACTCCTTCCGCTTTCCGAATAGCTGTTTTGATATAAGTGAAGACAGACGAGAAAAAATGCTATTTACATAAAATTAAAGTCGTTTAAAGTAAATTTATGAGTCAATTGAGAGTATGATATATTTTTCCTAACAATTTTTATCATCTCTACAAGTAACGACAAAACGTAGTAAGGTATGCCATAGATTATAGAAATTATTTATAGGGATTTTAATATTTTATATGACAGAAATTTTGAGGGTAGTAGAAAACTTTTAAAGTAGGTATCAATGTTCGCCAACCTAATACCGTCAGTGTGACATAACATTTTAACAAATGACACTAACGGTAATATGCCGAATGAATATAATTAAAATATCAATAATAAAAACTAAAATTTTGATTGTGTAAATAATTTTTGGTCCTACGAAACCGTAAAGTGAGGTTTGTTTAAAAATGAAACATTTAGTATATTAAGTAGTTACCAACAAAGTACAGGTTAAATAATTAAATTCATGTGGCGAGTAATAAATGAAAAAGGCAGGAGAGAAAGGATGAAAATTGGAAAGATTTCACACTTTTGAACTAATTAAACAGGACAGAAATTTTTATTCTATACCAAGGTATGTTGTAACTTTCAATAGGTATCTTGGTCTATGTATCAAGTTAGTGGTTACATAACAGCTTAAAGTGATCAGAGATAATTCAAAGCCTCCCAAAGGATGCTCGACAACATTAAAATTACAGTTTCCAAGGTATTAAAGGAAATGAGCTGGGCGGTGATGGGGCGTTATTATTCCTTTGTGTTCCTTCAGTGTGGATACTTAATCATAGTTATTAGAATTACATACAACTAAACGGGTGCCAGTGGAATACCTCGTTTCTAAACTGTTTTAGTACTAGCTCGTGCTCTCATATCCCTATGTACACGCCGTAAGGCTTCTGATAGCAAAAATCGGTAGTTACTTGCATAATTAATCAAATTTAAATTCTTTTTCTAGTCACTGGTGCTTCAATATAGAGTTAAACTATCAGTGTTAAAAATCGTATCCTGTGTAAGATGAATTGTGAAAATTGTTTTGTTATAAGCTCAGATTTTAGCACAAAAAGACTTGTCTATGTTAACATACATAGACAATCTACCTGTCATAGTTAATAATTGTAATATTATATTGTATAAACGCCCAATTATTTATCTGTCGCTATTTTACTAACCTGTAATCGTTTTTCCAAAACGATTTGAACCACAGAATTAAGAGTAAACAATAATTATGTATATAATATCTATCTACCTAACTAAACCCTTTGCTATTATTACGTGGCACCGTTATCTTGTACTTTTTTTCATGCTATTGCATCACGGTTTTGTAATTACGTATCAGGTACCTCTAACAACAATATTTTATCTTCCGCCCGTATTGTGGTCAAAATTGAATTGCCAATAGCGTGGCTGGTGTTTTGGTGCAATTCGTCCCTTGTGGCATATTTCGGTTGTTGTAAGTGTGTTTATAACTCGCTGGTCGTTTATAATAATTTTTCAAGTAAATTTGAATGAATTTACTTATTTACAAGTATTTACTATACAGAGATGTTGTTTTTCTACACAATGCGAATATTTGTTTAGTTAAAGGTGTAGCTGCTATTTAATCACGCCAACCGCTCCATGGTACACATTGATTTTGTCATTTTAGCTGATCCAGTGCGTCGACTAATTTAAATACGGTAGCATAAATATAAGAAAAAGAAAAAAGTGAGATTAAAGCGAAATTAAGGTTTTAAATGAACATTTCTAAAAGTAAGGGTGTAAATGTATTATACATATTTAATATAGCAAATCATATCATTTACCTACTAGTATATAGTATATACCTATTAGTATATTTTATTCGTAAACATATTTCAATTTCTTTAAATATCCTAATAATTATGACTTATCTTTGTGGAATAAAAATGAAGTATACAGCAATAGACGTAATATTGTGTCAAATAATTTTAGGCAGTGTTGACAATTTGTACTACGGGATTGTTAGATATTTCGCTGTAAGGTATAACTAAAATTTGTAACGGTCACCACAATAACTGAAATCGAAAACGTGTGAGTGTAACGATGTTAGGAACATTAAAGGGATTTGCTCCCTCAACTTCGAGCCATTCGTGGTATTGTTCAATGCAACGCTCAAATTTCTAGAAATCCTTCGCCTTAAAAGGATAATACCATTTTTGTTCCGGTTGTTAACGGTTGCGAGCGCCAGTCTACTCGATCTTACTTTTACTACATTATCATATTATGATTCTATATGTCATATGAGTAATAATATAACGATGAATGATGACTGTACACGAGTAAATTTAGAAAAAATCAAGAAATGAACGTTTCATGTTTGTCTTAAGGCCAAAGTAAATAAATAACATTAAGTAAGTGTAAAATCCCATAACCCCTAGTGAGGCATGGACAAAACTTTTCTTTGGCATCTGTTTTGAAATTATACTTTTTATTTCCCTGGGAATCGAACCCAGGACCTCTCGCAGTGGCGGTTAATACCATTAAGTGCTAGCAATTTATTTAAACATATTTTTTTAGCTGATGAAGAAGAATGGCTTGAAAGAAAATTGGATGCAGTCGAAAATGAAGTACATGCAAAAGCTAGTAGCGAACAAGAAATATCAAACGAAAGTGAGGTGGCTGGCAACTCTGAAGACCAGGATGAAGAAATTTTTAATGGTATATATTTAGTTTTATTACTCATATCCAATAGAATCCAGGAGCCGGTGACTGTAAGAAAAGCTATGGGTAGGTAAATTAAATAAGTAATACGTAGTAAATTACAAGAACCAGTACGAAACAATAAGTTACAAGAATTTGTAGGTAGTTGTATGACTTTTCCTAATTTTAGTTATAAGAGATAATTTTCTCATCAAAACATCATTTACATATCTGTTAGCTGCATAATTTGAATAGAGGCATATACGCGGGGTTGACAGTTGACAGTGACGTACAACCACGGATAACGGGTGACATAGGAGTCTATGGTCTACTGCAACGGCAGTGGGTGCAATCACGGAGTACAAGTGTGTTAGAAGTGCTTCAAGTATTTGATATGATTGTTACCATAAATCAATTCCAATCACCTACTGGTTTACTTAAAAGGTACTTAATTGGTTAAATCAGCAATATGTTATACTACTTTTTCATTTAGGATTTGGTGCTAGGCATTTAGGTTGAGAGTATATAAAAGCTAACTGCTAAGATATTGCATAATACCGAAAATATGATCATCGCAAATTTATTACGTATAAAATTTAATAATATAACTAATATTTATCATCTTATTGAGTCTTTATTACATCTAAATAAGGATTATAAAGCTAGTGCATAATGAGGCACATCTAGTACTGAGTAGTTTCCGTGTGCCATATCGGAGTACAGTGGATAAGTATTATGTACCAACGGATTTCCTCTTTATTATTTTAAGATAGTCTATCCTTTACAGAAGATGCTATTAGTAAATTATAGCGATTTATTCTATTTATTGAGGTCATCTGGGAAATGAGATATACCTACCCAACACTAATTAATTTAGTAAAATATGTGTCATGCAGTATTTTAAATTGTATCTTAACATAATTTTCAAATAGGTTTTGTTTTGGTTGAATCGTCGCGTTATATCTACCTACTTCCAATAATAATTGTATTAATTGGGATAACTCACATACATAGCTCCAATCCCAAAGAAGGTAGCACTTGTGTTATGGTAATCAGAAACGACGAGGGTACCACAATAAATACATATAAGTTTATAAACAACCAAGACTCGGAAACAAAAATTCGTGCTCATCACATAAATAAATGCACCTACCGGGATTCGAACCCGGGACTTTTTTCGGGTCGCCAAAAATTTCCAAGTTAAAACAAACACGTTGACTTAAAACTTTTATTCCAATTAATTTTTCTTTTTTAAATATTTTAGCTCGCAAGTTCGCAACCCTTAGTAGAGCCTGTGCATGAACTTTATGCATCTTTCACTGATAACTCTTTGTTTATGAGTTTACGTTACATTTCATAATCCTATATTTTAAAAGGATAATTAGTAAGGTGTGAGTAGCATAACAAATATTCAGATGAACAAATTCAACTGATTTAACAACCAAGGAGGTTAAATAAATACTAAAACAGGCTTAGTTATAATTCAATGGAGATTGATTGAGTCGCTGTTGCGGCAACGTCTGCACCCAGCACTTAGTCAAATGTCAGTTACAGGCGCAATTCAGTCACGGTCACCCGAGGTCATTTATCGTCAGATTAGTCGCGTCGTATTGACGAGGCGAGTGCATGACTTATGTCTGTCAACCCTCTAGGTATCCCTCTGGTTGCAACCTTTTATGAACTTATATTTGAAAATGAAATGAAAAAACACGGATCGATTAAGAAAAACCTTTCATTGATAGGAACCTAAAATCTTTATAATGGAATGGAATAATATAATATAATCTTAAAAAATGACGTAATTATCATAAAATTTATAGAATTAGTGTATGTACCAAGTTAAGGCTAAACTATGTACCAAGTACTAAAATGTTTTAGTTTAAAGTTGGCACAAATATATGTGATTTGAATTACATTTTTTCTACTTTATTAATTTTATGTTGCAGTAAACACGGACCAAGAAATTAAAATACATACGTATTGATGTACTTACCTACTATAATATTAATTAATTTGCCTTTTATTATTTCAGATACAGAAGAGGATCCCAAGAAATCTCATGACGCTCTCGAGGATGATGACGCAGAAGGTAATTAGAAAGCAATAACTTTTTATAGAGGTACCTATTTTGAATTATTGACAACATAATAATTCAGTATAATATCACGCCTGAGGCCAAAGCGATTATAACATAGCGGGTTTTAGTATCCCTCTTAGAGACCAAAAGTGCGTCATTTCATCCACAACTTCGTTGAAATTCATAAGGCTACTAAAATAAAGAGCAGTTTTTCCGTGCTCTCCTTAGAGCGTCGCTATGCGTTTTTACTGCGGTTTAACGTTCTTTTTACAACTTCGTCAAAGGGTGTGTTGCTTCACCACCCGCTCGGTGCTTTACGACTCTGTCCTCGCTTATCTCGACACCATTTGTGATAAATCTCCACAACTCCTTGGACTTCAAATATTTACATGCTAATTCATAGTCAATGTACCCGAGATTATAAGTAAATTGGTCGCAATGGTCCATCATAGTCTTGTGCGTACTTATCATTGTCGACTTCAAAACTTTGAAACGCTCCTCGCAGCATTTTATTGCAAGCACATTCATTACGGCGTTTTTATGCCAACTTGTGGTGCCTTCTATTATTCGAAACGTCAGTGCCGCGTATTTTATAGGCACCTATTCTTTAACAATCGGATATTTACAGTGGAGGCTCTTTAAACGATCGAACCTTCCGATTCAGCACCCTCGAGAAGTGTAAGTACACATTGTTCTTGCCTATTTTGATTGACAGAGATATATTATTTAAAAATGTCCTTTGTTTCACGAAACTCCTATGTTTATCTGTATGGATCGGAAAATGAGTAATTTTTGCTAGTAAAGGATTTACGTTGTCGCAGTACCGTTGTTAGGCCAACACGAGCGGTGCGCAAATGTATTCTCTGCGGGGGTGATGGGAGGCATGTGCGGGGGAGAGGGAGCAGCCGGCGCCGCTGAGCCCGAAGTTGGGCGCGTGGGCTTATTCCCCAGGGATCCTGATGCCGGGACCGCACTCTATTCCTGATCGTATCGCAAAATAGGAGCTACAATCACTCTTTGCGAATGAAATTTGTGTAATGCTCAGAATGAAACAGAAATTTAATTATTATAATAAGTTAAAAAAGTTAAATATGTAGACATTACGCATTGGGAAACTCGATGCCTTTAATAAAGTCTTCGAGGCAGAAGGCTGATCATAGTTACGTAGAATGAAAAATTACCAGTTTAGCTAGTACCTTTAATTCAACTAACACAACCTCTTAAACTACACAGCGATGGTTATTAAAAAGGATTTTGGAGATTCCAATAGAGTTATTTACCTAAAATTATCAATTGCAATGGCATTTGGATGTTAACTTAGATGAGCAATCTGAGTAATTTCGGTCGGGCGACGGACGCCTCAGTAGGAACGTGGCTAATTAAATGCCGATCGGTACTGGGTCGGGTGTTTCGGAATTCTGTTCGGCGCTAGACCCGCGCCGGCAACACCGCACAACAAGCCTAACTCCACAATCCTAAATTCTTCGCAAAGTTGCCTCAAATTTGTCAACAATAGTCAATAGGCAGTTGTTTCATAACAATAACCTCAAAGTAACAACTGCATTATAACGAATGTTATTAGGTAATATAATATGGCTAGAGTCTTTAGTAGAAAGTTTGATAAATATGTTTATAAAATTATATTTATAAACTTATATAACTCATTAATTTTATAAACTTAATTAATGTAATTTCCACAAGTTATTTAATTAATATTTTTTAAATACATATTAGATACTTCCAGATAATGCAGGCCTTAGATACACCTAACCTACATTGGTTTATATTCGTATTGTTTAAGACCATTCGTTGCGGGCAACTGATATTAAAATTTTAGTTGTTTTAATCTAAAATAATCAAAAGAAACAAGACCTAAGAAATAGGATTTGCGTGTTGAGCACACGCAATAACACTTACTTGACTATATTATGACCATTCGCATTGTAATTCTAATCGATATATGTACATTACTTTTACCCTACCTACTGGCATGTCGTAGATGAACACATATTATTATTAGATATATAACGACTTCCATTATATGTTATAACATTTAGAGACTACTTAGCCACTTATTCCTTCAAAAGAAATTTGTTATTTAATATATGAAAATAAGAGTTCGACCCTGGCAGATCCCAGGTGGCGCGGCCGCAGCGTTTGGAATTATCACATAGTGGAGAGGCGAGCGGGCGGCGCGCGGGGGGTGGACCCAATACATTCGTCACAGGCCCACCATTAGGCATTTAGATATTATCAGCACTCGCCAGGGATGACCCGCGGTTCCATCATTGTTCCAATGCTTAATTACTAAAAGTGGTTAACTTTAAGGCAAAAAGTCGATTGTCCGCTTAATGGACTCACGCTTTAAGCGTCCCACCCCAGATCCCAGGTGACGGGACGGGCACACTTTATTCCGTCCCAGGGGAATATCCGCCCACACTCGCTCGCAAGTCTGTCCTAGCTGAAGCCAGCTACGTTCTTGTGTAGAATGGAACCTATTCCCAAGACATTTTCACTTAATGATATTGTCTAGTACGTACCTAGTTTAAGTTGCGTCGTTACTTAACTGATCTTATCTCGAATACTTGAACTATAAATGAACAAAGTAAAACAATTACATATTATATTTCAATATTAAATCAAGTATTTCTGTATAACACATGGGGTTCCAATATCCCAGATCGTTAATTTGAGGTTACATTAATTGTAAATATTTAAATATTTATTGTACGGTAAGTTATTAAAATTAAGAAAATTTGGAAATTTTTAATTACAACAAAAACTTGAAACTATATTGTAAAAATATGCTTTTTGTTGTACGTTGTTACAATGTTACGTGTCCTATGTAGAGTACTTGTGATTAATACAGCCGCAGGGGGATCCCAGTTGATTGCTGAACTTCCCTGGACACTAGACAGGGGACACTCCACTTTGATATCCATTAATATTTATTAATGAATATTATATATTAATTTATGACCATCATAAAGATTGATTGGATAAAAATAAAGAACAAAATATATTAAGTAGCTAGGTGTACTAAATTTGTAATTAAAGAGCTTTTTTCCCTCACTTCAAATGTATGTGAAGTTAGAAGTATCGAAACTTTCAGTGGGGAAGAGGGAATATGTACATTTATAGGGCATTAGACACTAATATGTCTTTCATATATGAATATGAAATATCACAATTTATTTATAAATCTAAAATAAATTTTCATACTAGCCGCTATGTAGATATTTCATGTTTACGATAAAAGAAATAGTAGTAGACGATTAAACAAAAAGATAAATATTTGACAAAAGCATTAAATAACGTATCATACTTAAAGTGGTCAGAGTGATTCCCATATAAATGTAAATATCGTTTTCATGTGATAAAAGAACAAACTTTTGATTATATTTGTAAAGGGTTGAATTGTGTTTGATACACGTGCTTTAGTTATTACGCAACTTATTACGCCAATAGGTACCTAACAATTATATAAAAAATCAATAATAATCGCAATTTAATTCCATTCATATCCTGTTTTATATATATATTTTTTGCTTCAAGTACTTTTTATTTAACCGTTCGGGGGTAATTTTAACGTTCATCTTGATCCTGCGAATAAGAACAGAGCGTTCTCTAAACATCCGGAAAATATTGTTATTTTTTGTCGTGAATAAACTCAAAAACTTCTAGACGATTTTAAACTCTCACTGATTGGAAGCTAGAATCTATCAGAGTAACATATTGTACATGACCATGCGGACGAAATTGCGAACCTATACGTAAAAACCTTTTAAGTGTAGGTTCCAACATTCTAAGAAATATTCTAACAATGATATTTTATTTTTGATTAAATGAACAAGTAGGCAGCGCAGCTACTTTTCCATTAATAAATTCCCCTTTCGTACGAGAGATAAAAATACGTCGAGGTCCACTCACAAAGGTACATCCAAGTCGGAATAACACCTTCAGTTTGAATGGCTACGCGAAAGGTAAATTCCCCTGGGGGCAGTATGCTCAAGGCGGCAGAAAATTAACGGTCTCCCCGGGGAAATCTAGCGGGAGCCTGAGAGCCTCAAACCGGCCGCGCCCACTCTACTGGGATCTATTTAATATACTTCATTGCACCTGTATATACTAACGTGTTGATGCATTTGTGTTATTATATTGGCGTCACTCTTATGGTTGCTCGTGCATACAGGTGTAACTTAAAATAAACGACTTTTTAGGCGAACAACATTCTGCATTTTTATTTATATATTTGGCACCGCCTTTCAAAGAGAAACATGACAGTTTTATGCCCTGGTACAATTTTATATGAAATTTATTTATCAATACTATTTACGTCTTTTTATTTATAGTAGGTTCATTTATACTACAAAATTTATTTTTCAGTTTTTAGTGCGTTTTGCGGTCGGTTTTATTTCTTTCTAAAAACAGTGTGGAAGATTTTATTTGTATGTACATATGATATCATTATACGTAACTATTAAGTGTAGATATTTATAACCTATTTAATTTATTATCCACTTGTTCCACGCTCCATCCAGTGACGTAGACGCAGAAATATTTCTGCCCATCTTCTTATGTGCTACACAGTTAATCACATTCTTTTATTTCAAGTCGTGGTCATTATTCTTCCATTTGCGAAATTGTTAAGATAGATATATCATAACATTCATAACATTGCGTTTGGCTGGGGTCATGAGGCGTAAATTGGACTAGGTGAAACTGAAAGAGGATTGGCCATTTGAATTTTAAACAAAGGGGAAATGTCGTTGAAGACAAGTGGATTAGAGCCACTATAGGCAACCCTATGCTGAGGACTTTTTGGACTTGAATTTCCTCTACTTTTTGTTAGTTATTCTTTCCAGCTTATAGGATGTACGTCGATTTTTATAAATTTGGCCTTTCAAAATCTTATCAAATATTATAAACGTAAAGTGTTGTTATGATTTTACGCAAACCCTTGAAAAAATATTTTCTCAATATTGATATGAAATATAAATAAAAAAGCTTACTTTAAAGTAATGTTAATAAAATTTACAAGTATGTAATAACTTCGTCTATTTATGTCCCTTATACAATTTTCAGTCAAACCTTCAAAAAAAAAAAAACAAAAAAAATTTTCGAAGTATTTTTTTAAAATTAGGTATTATTATTTGTTTCAGATGAGGATATCAAATCTGAAAGCAGAGACAGTTTCGAATCTGGTGAGTTCTAGTTTCGAGTTTAGTAACTAGATATTATTAATAAATAAATTATGTATTACCCAATAAAATCTACGATGAATATTTATTAGGGGCTGTCCATTAATCACGTGATGTTTTTTGAGCTTTTTTTAACCTCCTCCTTCCCCCTTTGTGATACGTGGTGAGGTTTAAGACTAAAAAAAAAATCACGTGTATTTTTAGTATGTACCTACAAAGAATCTTAAATTTTTTAGAATATTATCTTTAAATACAGGTATAAAGTATAATCAAAAAAATTAATCGAGCCTCACGTGATTAATGGAAGGCCCCTAATAGAAACCGAATCAAAACATACTACAACTAACAACTAAGGTGTAGGACTAGGTATTGACAAATCGCGGTGAAAACCTACCTCTAGAGAGCCTTTGCTACTGTCGCAATACAGCCGAAAAGATAAAATGAACATAAAGTTGAGGAGCAGATATTTGCGCTCAGAGGAATCGTAGTTTCTCTCTGGGCGGTACTAAACCTTGTCTATGACTTGAAACACGCCGTTGTTAAACCAGCTCATTTTACAGCTTAACCTCAATGTCCTGTCAAATTATTATAACGATAGTGGGTTGTACATTCGTAGGTTGGCGATATTTGAATTATTTAACCATAAGAACTCTTTACAATTAAAGCAATTAAAGGTGAACAATTAAAGCTCGCCTAGCGCTACTCACAAATATCAAACTGTTCAGTTTCGAGCGTGTAGAGTAACAAATATACATTTAAATTTTATTATGTTGATTACTATCTATAATAGCAAGGGTTATATTGATAAAAGACAACTACACATAGTTCAACTTCAAGTATAATGATAGAAATCTGACACATAAATTTCTTACGTTTTTAATATAATATATACCACACCAACCACAAAAGATTTCCTCTCCTGAACTACTCCTCTTGATTAATTCTGTAGCCTACTAGAAAGCTGTTGTTACTGCATAGAGTTCCGTATAAATATCAAGTAATAAAAATACAAACTGTATCCGAAACTGCAAAAGGGCGCAACGGTAGACGGTTTGGAAGTTAGAATTAAAACGGACGCCTGAAATTGTGTACAACGTTCGTCACTTAGCGATGACCGGACCGGCCTTAAAGTCACACCTTTATATTTAGTAACATGGTTTAAATTATATTAACGATCAGAATCCAAAAGGAAATGCAAGATCATAAAATTGCATAATTCCTTTCCTTTCTGTTAAGGTTCTGTGTCCTATTTATAAAAATATATAACGGGATTCCAATCCTTCACGTTACTGCGAATAAATTTTGATACAGAATTTTTTGAATTTACTCATTAATCAAATAAATAAATTACAGATAAAAATACAAAAAAAACTTTTCTCATTGTAACATTAGATAGTGCTACTATCAATTGAAAATTTGTGAGCATTGAACTCAGCGGTTGTAATTATAATAGTTAAAGGCAGCCATATCTCATCACCTGTGCGTATTTGAAGTGCTTAGCTGATATAAAATGTAATGTTTCGCTAGATTGAATAGTGACACGATTCCGCAATCAAGTGAAGTTTAAAATGTGCATTTGCGATGTGTGCTTCGGGAGCAGGGCGCGGACAGAAATGCATTTTCAATAATTGAGGGTCAGACAGGGTGGTGGGGGTGCATTAAAATGTTCACGGTTAACTTTCCAATCGTCACAGAACTTGTGCATGACGTCACGAAATCACCTCATTTTTCGGCTATATTAGTAATTTGGCATTACTTAATAATACAAGGACTTAATTAACACATTTGAATTTATATTACTACGTTATATGCACTGTTAGGAGATGAAACATATAGACCATTCACTTATTCCATAACGGAGGCTGTGCATTGTGACAGAACTATAAGCCTTACATTTTCAAGCTACTACTATTTATAACCCTATACTAATAATAAAGTCTATTTCTATAGGCATTATAAAGAGGAAAGATTTGTGTTTTTGTATGTTTGTAACGAATAAACTCAAAAACTGCTGATTCGATTTAAAAAATTCATTCATTGATGCTATGAAAGCTAGACTTACTGAGTTACATAGGCTATTCAAGGCAAGTCGCGAGTTAAAGTCAGTATTAGTTTTATAAGTATTTTAAAATGTCTTACGTAGTTACACTAACAAATTTGTATAGTGGTATCCCTAAAGACTTATTGTAATTTTCTTCGTACGGCATAGCGGTGTAAGATAATTTAAACGTGTGCATTTTCCTAGGTACCTAACATCTAAGGACAGGCTATAAGTTTCTGCAATATCGCGAAGCGGTTAATATCTAATTTAAACTAGTCAACAAGATGAAAAACAATTACTTGAAAAGATTATATAGAAATATGTCATTAAATAACAAGAATATGGTAGGTATCTAATGCAATCTTGTTTAGTATTTCTTCGACATTTGAGTTGTTTAAGTAAACATTCAAATTGCAATCAAACGTTGTATTCATATTGTAGTGAAGTCGTATAAACCATTGCGTTTAGTCACTTGTCTAAAAGCGTAAATAAACCTTTGGTGGTTTTAGTCTGAGGGAACTCGCGGCGCCTCATCTGTGCCGCTCCCCGTACGACGATAAAAATTTAAAATTCAAGGCCACGTTAACGAACCGGCCTCGCGAAGAAATAGATATTCAAATGTGAGATCCCATATTAACATTTATGGCAACTTTGCGGGGACGAGACAAAGGCAGCTAGGCCCCTACGGAGACTTTGTGCCTTGACAGTCCGTTGAGGCGCGATCACTTGCGCTCATTCGCTTATGCATGCGAAAACTAAAAGAACTCTTAAACATTCCCATTTTCTCACTCGATTTCCCAACTTATTAATGTCAAAACTTTCGATTAGGATAATTATCCAAAGGCCGTGGATACAAACAATGGCTCGTCGTATTGTTTTGCTCCATTCACATAACAAATAAAAGTTTTGAAGTAAACAAATCAAAATCCCAATTTCAGTGGCTGCATTATTTATGCGATAGCTCCTTGACTGTCGACTTCCCCTTTCTGCGAAGTTGCGGTTTGTGCTTGAGTAATTTTTGTTTTTATAACTTCTTGAAAGAAAATCTGATTCTAAATCTTTATATGACTTCATAATGTATATATTTATAAATATTTTGTTATGTTTGCCGTTCACGTATCTTATTAATATCGGTCGGTCGGAATGGCCAAGTCGTCCCAAGTGTCAGTTCTCTCCCAAATAAAATTGCTGCTATCTAAACAAAGAGCCCTAATTATTCGGCCGTGGCGGGCGGGGTCGCTCTCTTATGGGTGTTCTGGGGCCCATTTCGTATCTCGTATAGGGCCCCTGGGATCGTCGGGCGCCGCCTAGCCAATCGGTTCATGGAAGAGCAAGCGATTCGCAACCTTTTTATACATTACTTGTTTCTAGCTTAATGTTTATCTTTAAGCACTGCAATTTCTTTAGAAGATTATAGAAGAAATAATATTGCAAAATATTCTACATTCACCAAAAACATTTTCTGATTACAGCCAAAGCAATGTACCTACACGTAAAATATCATAGATAACATCTTTTATATCACTACATAGTATAAAACAAAGTCGCTTTTTCTTTCCCTATATCCCTTTGTATGCTTAAATCTTTAAAACTACGCAACGGATTTTGATGCGGTTTTTTTTAAATAGATAGAGTAATTGAAGAGGAAGGAAGGATGTTTTATACCCGTGCAAAGCCGGGGCGAGTCGCTAGTAGGTATATAAAAATTGGTAGATATTGTTTAGTTAAACTTGTATGAGTATAAATTACTCAATGAATTGGGTAGGTACTGGTTAATGACGTTATAGGTGGCAAAAAATCCGTCGTTATTCATCGATTGCGGTCTATAGAATTTATTTTAATTTGCACCCGATATTATTTAAAGACAAAAGTTTGGCATAAAGGGTTTCCGAGCGGTTTTTGCCTCCGGGCGCATTGTCTTCACCCTACGCCTTTCAAAGATTTTATTGTGTTGAAATTATGAAATAAAAAGGCGATATCGTGTGTCGGGAGCGGTGCCGTGTGGGCGACGACACCCGACACCAGCCCGCGCCGCTCGCCGCTCAGCCAGCATTGTGCCGGGTTGCCCGCCCGCTATTCACCTACCACAAACTCATATTCGATTGCAGTGTTTAAGCATTCGATTGCCTTCGCCGGCATTAAAGGGTTCCCAAGAATCACAAATAATAGCCATCCTTTTTACTTTTTTTAGTGTTTTACTGGAGGGAAGGGAACGCGCATTGTTTATATCCTGAATCGCGACGAGTGAATGGGTCCTGAGCATTCATGGCTTTGGCACTTGGAGATCATAAGGAGATAATAATGAGCGGGCGGACAAGGGCGGTAGAGGGTCACCCGAGGTGGCAAAACAAACCACCCACCTTCCCTGTTTGCTTCTTGAACGACAATTATTTATAATTATTTTAGGACTTACTGAACACGGTTACTTCAAATTTTGCTATTAGAATTTAGGGTGAAATGTAAACAATTTAAAGTTAGAAGGTTAGATTTTACATTTTAAATAATATTGTGTAAAGAAATTGATAGATTACACACGCTTAAACGCGTGTTGTCGGTCAATAAATATCTCAAAGTTAAACTTTGGCCACGGGGAAGTTTTCATATTGCTGCGACACTTGACTCAAATGCACTTAACTTATGCATGCTTAGAGATATCGCGGCTCCTGAGCTAGATGACTTCCCAAACTATTAGAATAACGGAATTAAAGTAAATCGAAAATTTTCAAACTTAACAATTAGATTCATCCGCTGCCAGAATTATGCAACCGTTTCAAAGTATTGAAATTATTTTCGTAAATAGATACTTCCTTAAATTGAAGCTGTAATGATATCAGTGGCATGGCGTGAAATTACAATCTACATCGATTTTCACCTTGAACGACCACTACTTTGCGTGCTGTGTTGTTTGATCAAAAGCGGTACTCGATGGCAGTTTATAAGATTGCGCGGTAACTGCCTCATTGATCACCGCAGTGGTCGCAGCGGGCACTGAGCTAAATGAATGAATCAGCATGTCGACAATTCTTTGCGAGAAATGGTAGGCCGCGACCCTGCGTGGGAATCACTAGGCGAATAACTGTAAACACTGTAGATAGTTCGATTTTTCAATTTTGTAACAGATTTGCGTAGAGATGAAATACGAGACGAGCATATTTTATCACCGATTAGATGTAAGGCTCGTGGCCGCGGCGGCGAGGTGTCGCAAAGCGGCTTTGATTGTATCTCCCTCCTTCATCTCGCCGCCAAGCCTACCGCTTCCAGCCACTGATATTAGAATATAGAAATCTAGCCTATTTTAATCCCGTTCATGACTATAATTGTAATTCGCGTCTTGTGTAACCTTGGCAAACCTCGAATTCTTCTTGGAGATATTTCTTTAGACAATTGTTTAAGAACAGCGCACTCTACCGACAACAAACCATATTGTATTTAGAGGCGGGATTATTTCTAGGGGTTGAATTCAAGTGTACACCCTGTTTTTACCGACATCTATGGAGAATATTTGAAGTTATAGGTACCTATCCATATTCAGAATTTTTCATTGGAATTTTCGAAAGACTATATTAAAAAGAAAAAAAACATGAGAAAACCATACACAATTAATAGGTAACCTACATTAAGTTGCAATACTTAAGAATACAATTTTAAACGTAAAAATAAATTTATTGCTAGATATGTATATTTTCTAAATTAAAACAATTTTTTCATTATATTTCTAAACGATTTGTTTAATATTATTTTATTAAGACGATAAAAACCGGATTAGGTAACTAGGTACATTAATTTAGTAGCATCATTTAATAGATAAATTATTATTTCTAGTAATAATGCATCATATTAATATATGAATATTATAAAATATTGATAGAAAAATAGTAAAAATTTGATAGAGCAGTAAATGCTTATTTTCAAAATAATCTATGCATAGGTATAGTACATACATATTAAATGAGACGACACAGTTTTGTTTTTCGTTTCATGCACGAAGGACGAAATAGATTTCCATTAGCAAAATGCATGCCATCCTGGTGTCACTTATTGTGAAGGTTTTTAGTTGAAGTTGAAATGTGCAAAATCTAAAAATAACGTCGATTGCAATAGTGCAAAGTGAGTTGGGCGTGTAACTTGGGCGGGAATATAGGCGGACTGGCTCCGCCCCTCGCACCCACGTGGGCACCCAAGTCTTGTCTCACTTCTCATAGTATTATAATTAAACAGATCAAATTAAACATTTGTGTAATTAAATCTCATCGTAATTTAAGGATTTTCGTTGTGTTAAATATAAAGTAACTATAGGTATACCTAGAGTGAAATTTTAAATTCTAAAAATTAAAAAGGAAAACGAAATTAGTGTGAAAATTACAATAAATTAGCGTCTTTTAAAGGTATTTAATAAAACAGTTAAGTAGTTTGCGACGAGCTTATTGAATAACTCAATATTTTGTAAGCCCACACTTTTTAAGAGTTTCCACAATTGCTGCGTTAATTGCATAGAAAGTTTATAAATTAAACCTCTGTTAACCCTTCAAGCAGGTGCAATAGGAAGGGTTAAAATGCGTGAAATAAGTGAATGTAATGAATCATCGATCAACCGATCGACCCCCCACAGAATATACATTGTTTCAATGTCCAACGAATAAATTCAAACTAATTTCGCAATTGTACCTACTTTAAAAGATATAGTTCTCTGGGAAATGGAATTTCAGTGTATTCGCATCCTTGTCATGTTAGTACCTTTTTTTTAAATAATTAAATAGCTTTTATAGATTTTTTTAATTTGCTTGTTTAAAAAATATGGTAAATAAATAAAAATGAACGTTTACATAGGCTACTTTTTATACAACCGCAAGTAAACCATAAAATAGGAATCGATCAACATCTCACATAATTAGTTTATTATAAGAGGTAAAACAATTGAACATCAAAATGACAGGTGAAATAGTGAAAACCAGAAGCAGGTGAACGTTTTACGAAATGTCTTCATTGGCGCGTGCGCATCTAATTTTGTAATCCCTAATATTGTTTCAATTGACCACTTATATTCAATTTCTGTTTGTGTGTGAAATCGTAACTCTTGAACGAATGGACTTTTTGTTTGAATGTTGCCACGATTGAAAAGATTCTTAGCTACTATTTTTTTTAAATGATGAGTATTATAATAATATAATACTTCACTAAAATTACCATCTAATCTAAAAAGACTAATAAGTAACTTAATTTTAACCTAAATTACTAAAATGTTTGTATTAAGAACGTGTCCAATAAAACTTTTCTTATTGTCTCTATTAATGTCACTTAGTTCACGTGATCTTAATTATTAGTTAACGCATTGCACTACACTTTATCTTTGTTTATTAATTCACAACACTATCTCAAAAGGTTTTGTCCCTTTGAGTCTTAGCTACAATTTATGAAGATCTTTTGTTCCATATATGAATCAAGTATTCTGATTATGATATTTTTCTCTTAAAACATTGGGTTTTTTTTTAATTACCTTGTTGTCATTACTAATGAAGGATTATAAATTGAACAAGCCTGTTCTATTTTTGCTATACTTATATACTTTTGCTAATTGTCTTTATACTAAAACTATTAGACAAGTTCAACAGCACATAAATCACTACATAGTATAAAACAAAGTCGCTTTCTCTGTCCCTATATCCCTATGTATGCTTAAATCTTTAAAACTACGCAACGGATTTTGATGCGGTTTTTTCTAATAGATAGAGTGATTGAAGAGAAAGGTTTTATATATATGTTTTATTCCCGTGCGAAGCCAAGGTGGGTCGCTAGTACTATTATAAATTATGATTTATGAGCAATTAGTTGAAATAAACTTAGTTGGTAACATGTCAAATTCATCTTATCTAAAGCGCAACAAATAACAATGGCTGATATGAATAGTCTATTCTATCCCCAAATGCTAATGTTATTGAATTAATAATTGACTCTTACTAAGGGATAAGAAGAGTTCCAAGCAGCATTTTTGCCTGACTATACAGAAACAATCCATCAACTCGAGCTTCTGCAGATATCCTTGATATGCCTACTACAGAATTGACACAATCTCAACATTTAGCATTTTAATTTTTAACCAATTAAATCGTTATTGAATAAAACTAGGTACTTATTAGGTAGGCTTGGATTTGTGTCTTAACTAATATTGGATATAATTTAGTTTACCAAATCATAAAAACAACACCTATAAATATGTATATATATATTTAAGTTCTTGTTCATTTAGGAAAATAGTGGACCTAATATTGTTTAGATTCCTCAAGATATACAAACAAGGGTATGACGCATCTAATTTTGATATTGCTATTGTGCGAGATAGTTTACTTGCGTCTTGACTTCCCCGGCATTTCCTCCTCCGGATCCATTGTATTTACGAAAACACGTCGGATTTGGTTTGGTTTATAGTTAAACATTCTCTTGCACTCTGCAAACCTTTGGTTATTTAAACAAGACATAGGTACTTTGCTTACTCGTACATTTATACCTCGGATGAGTGTTTGTTTCCAATCTCGCCAAAATATTGGTATGGATGGATTATAGTCTCAATTAACATAAGATTTATTTCAAACTAAATGTACGGTTCCGAACGAAAACATGAGCTAAAGCTACTTAACAATATTTAAAAATGTGATATTATGTAGATAACATCGATTTTTTTAAATATATTTTTATATTATTAAGGAAATTTATTGAATTACTAAAGTATTTAGAAATATCTAATTACTGTCCACTTATAATAACATAATACCCAAAACATTGTAGGTGTGTTACAGCTACGTCCATCAAGTTACTTAGTAAGACTTTATGTGAGAAAGAAACACATCTTATTGTTGATACACATCCCTTCATGGCGGTATTAACGTGGTAACTCTTGTAGAAGCAGTTAAGGGGCGGAAATCCATCTAAGTCACTGTTGTAAGTGGTAGCCGGACGTGCGCGCCACTACCGGACTTTAAGGGGCTTGACTTCCTGTCCGAGCCCTCACTTTCACGACCTTATATATTGCTATTTAATGCAAATAAATCTTACATACGTTTATCAATATTAGTAAGGTACACATTCTAATCATTATAACGATTCGTTCGACTGTGTTTTTAAATAGGCAAAAAGGTATCTCTTATCAGCCATGTGCGCACATACACAGTTTTTTTCGTTGTAATTGAATCTTTTTACATTTAGGTATTCGCCCGAGGTAGGATTCAATGCATGATATATACTACTATACTGGCTTAACGATTTTGATACTACAAATATATAGAATAACAAATTAATGATTAATGAATTAATAATATCAAGGTAGCTATACGGCCGGTTGACGCAATTAATGCTCCTGCATTTTGCCCCAAAAAGGTGCTGGGTTCGAATTTCGGAAGGTGCATTAATTTGTGTGATGAGCACGAATGTTTGTTGCCGAGTCTTGGTTGTTTATAAACTTATATATGTATTTTTTGTAGTACCCTCATTGTTTCTGATTACCATAATACAAGTGCTTCAGCAACGTAATTTGGGATCAGATCAATGTATGTGAGTTGTCCCAATTATTATTATAGCTAATTTCACAATAATTTATCAAGCGAATACAACAGCGCATTATCACTGGTAATTGAAAACTTGAACTGTTAACTCTAAATATAAGGAGTATTTTACTAGTTCTTCCTATTGGCTGATTGATCAAGGGGCAGGTGATATCGATGCGCAACCGCAGCATCAGCTCACCTGCAGAGGGCTGACGCCGGAACTACGTGCCGATTCGCTTTGCGCGCGCGTCTATAATCCCCTATTATAGACGATTTATAAAATTTAAGGTTGTATAAATTGCTATATTAAAACCTTTTTGTTTATTGAAAAACTTTAGGTTATCACTAGATATTAAAGTGTTCGTTTAATACTGATTAAGGTGAGCGTCTGTTGCTAAGGAAATATTAATCAACTAAATGATAAATTCGTATATGTAGGTCGAAGACTTTCTAAGTTCTGTAATTTATTATACTATACCTACAAAAAAATGTATAGCAATTAATTATAACTGATGTTGTGAACTGTTATATCCTTTTCATTAATGAGAATAAGAAATGGGTAGTCATGTGTCTTCTAAACTAAGATTGGACTTATAAATTTCTAGGTCCTTAGCGAGCGAGTGGCGTTGGGATAGCATTATGGTTTGTAACGGCTTTTATTTGATAATAAAAACGTGTATTAGCGAACCGTGATCAGTGTCTTCAGGGTCGTGGTGACTAATTCGGCATAACCCACCTAGAGGTGATAAAAAGCTGCATGACGTGCCGTGGCAATCGCTGGTCACGAGCGACCGTGGGCCGTAGACTATATCACCGATTTCTCTATGGTGGCAATAAATTATTGATATTTTTACAGACTGCGCGTATTAATTTGTAAATCTCTGGATAAAAGTATGGCATATTTGAACCCAATTGCAAGTATACATATTTAAATACGTATAAGTAAAAACTGTTTCTGAGAGATTAAAATCTCAGTAAAAATTTACTAATACTTATAACGTAAGCTAAAAGCTTTACACATAAAATAGCTAGGAGTTAAATTTTTGCACTTGGTTTTTTTAGCACTGCAGATTTTCAATTAAGCCTCTTTGGGTGAAAATTACTTAGTTTTAACTACCTATTAATTATTCTATAACGATTGAAAGGTAAATTAGTTAATTTTATCCCATAATATTGAAAGAGTGGTCACAAGATAAAAGTCATCGATAACCTCTGCGTAGAAGGCGCTAAGTCGCGGAACTTACCAATGATGAAACTGGGCATGTCTCCCATTTCGCTACACCAGGTAGGATGTCAGTCATGCTCAGACATAACGCACAGTTATCGAAATAAAATTCCCACGGGGCTCGATCATTGAACTTTTGGAAATCTTAGTAAAAAACAAATGAAAACCTTTGTAATCTCATCAATTTATTGAAATTATTTTAGCTTCCAGCATTTTGGAGATTCAGAAAGACTTTAACAACCTCCCAACTAAATGAACTAAGTACTTAATTGATATCAATGAAATATAATGTGTCTTATCCACATTAAAAACTGAAGTATGAATGGCTGTGCAAAAAATTGCTATTATGTTAACTTTTTTAACATTGTTATTCTTAAAAAAGCGTTGAATTTTTAAGCCTAATTCTCAGTCATTCGTATCGCAAGTAGCACAAATGATATTTTACGAGGTCATAATCACGGTCCAACGTGAAGATAAAGGCGTCAAACCTAACACCGCTATCTGCTGAGATCAGGCGTTACGGTCACGTATCCCTCACTCCCACGTCTTAATTGACCTATTTCGTCTCAGCGTACGTAAAGCCCGCCGCCTCTAGGATACCATCGCGCCGCGCGACGTGACTAGCCGTATCGCGACTCTATTCTTGTCACATATTTGACAAGTTACGTCTACCAATACGAATTTTTGCCTTCGCACGTAATTTTAGGAACAAACGAGTATGCGATACACGTTTAAATGAAGGGTGCTTGGTTTGCCATTATTCTCCTGAGTCCTGATATACTTAGAGATATGATAAACTGAAAACTGGCTCCGAAAAGTCGGCACCCAAGCCGAGTTTCGTTGTGACTTTAGTTGTGACACCCACATGGCTAAAGGTCGCTTTCAGTCAAATATCAGCCCGTTAGTCACGTGTTTTGGAATCTGATTATATTTATCCTCATTAATAACGGTATAAACAAGCATCTTGTAAACTTTACTCTTAAAACCTATATAGTTTATAGAAATGCTATTTTTGTAAAATTTTAAGTACGTAGCGTCTGAACTCTATAGTAGTAAAAGTAGGCTTTAATACAAGATGTGGTTATGTTCAAGCACGATACTACAAAAAAGATATAAAAGTTAAAAGGTGTTGGTGCTTATTGCTAACAAAGTCGTTATAGTGATGATATCAACCGCCACATTTGTCGAGTGTTTATTACGATCGTGTCGGAATCTCACACGTTTGTGGTTGAAAGTGTTAAAGTTTGTCACGATCAAATAATTTACTTTTAGATTGACCCTTATACAGAGATTCTACTTTTTACAATATATAATATGGAGTAGACTGGCGAAATTGTCTGCCTGTTAGCATAAGTACCATAGTCTATCCATTTCAATACAATCAACCGAATTACTAATCAAAAAAACTTTAATTTTAACGTTAATTTTTAGTACTTTATTATTTATATCATTTTAGTACTTTTTCGTACTTTAAATTTATTTGGTTATTTCTACAGTAAAGACGATGCTAAAGGCTATATTTACTGAAATTATCGTATGACAATTTACTAGTGCAGTGTTGCATTCATATTGTTTCTTTAAAATTTCTTACTTATCAGTTTAAATTCACGTTAAATCGCTGTAGATTTACATACTAAAATATTTTATTTATTATATATTTTTCTTTTTGCACCAGATGTTTAAATGATGACAGACACAGTATACTGGTGACAATTATTATTAGCATCGCATAAACAAATCCCAAGCTACAATTCTACAAACACACGAAATAATAGCTTTCAGGTGAATGATATGGCGGAATAAATAATGCTATTGCGACATTGAGACATTACCCCAGAGACCACCCTGCAGTCACAATCTCACGCTGCGATCTTCATAGATAAACGCCTAATCAATTTATGTGTGGCCTTCATTATACGCCTATTGAGGCAAGATTGGTTTAAATCTCACCCTCAAAGCTGTAGTATTTTTTACATATACCTAAATATTCAAGATAAATATTTAATGAAAACTTAGTTTAAATTGGTATTATGCGAGATATCAGCTCATATCTGCTTAAGTTGTTAGCTTCACATATAGATCACGATATATTATGTTCTTGGGTGAAATAAGTTATTTTTCTAACTCGGACCAATTTAAAAGTGAAACATGGTGTGCACAAATTTCCGCTTGTGTTCCTGGATAATATTTGACGAAATAAGAATTATCTGAATTATTTACTACATAGTTTCTATATATGTACTTTTGTATGTTTTATCGACTTGCACTAAACGTATTAAATGTGTATTGCAAGAACCACGGAGTTTTTAAAGATCCATTTTATTTTGAGTTCTTTTATTGCGTGTGCTCTCGACCCGAGGGATGCCGATCACAAAAAATGTCTTGGGTGCCTGACTGACATCTTTTGACAGCTTCAATTCGTTACGCAAGACAAAATATTTTATAAAACATTTCCGTCAATAATGAATAATAATGACAACAACATCTTGATTGTTAAGGTAACACACAGAGTTATTGTAAATCTTGAATTTGTAATAGGTATATTTAATAATGTAATAGGGTATAAGATTTAACACCTGTGTACTTGTATAATTATGTGTGTAGGTGTAGGTGCCAAATCAATGAACCGATTTTAATGTGGTTGTGATTTCAAACTTGTCTTATCAAAAATTATCAGGACCGTATCGGGTGTAGTGTTGGCATATTAAATATTTATCGAAATACGTGGGGCCAGATAATGTACTAATATGATATGTAACGAAGAATATAAAACTTTCACAAAGGGTACAAGTGCAAATGTAGCTTAGAGTTTAGACCCTCATCATTGCTGGCAGTGGGCTTTCGAAGATAAGAAACGTTCGCTTTTTCATAATACTTTATTCAATACCAGAGATTCGGTTCAGTGACAGACTAATCGGTTGTGTCAGAGAGGTGCGGGACACTTAAGTATTAATGTTTAACCCTTCTGTATCCCCGACGCTGTCAATCCCATTTTCAATTTAACATCTTCTGAATATTTTATGTTCATTAATTTGTCAGATCTTACGTCCGTTTAGTTAATAATACGTGAATATATATAAATAGTATTTAACTAGCCTTTAGTTAGCGACTTCGTTCGTACCTATATATTCCAAATGGTACTTATATTTTCTGTTTACAGAAAAAAGAAGGTAAGTAAATTCAACTACTGAACCGATTTTAGAAATTCCTTTTCTGGTTAAAAGTTACGTTATGAGCGAGCTACGTTAATTTGTACTCACATGTCGCGGACGCATTCGTAAAAGCTTGTTAAAAATAATTTTGTATTTAAATATAAGCAGCACAGTTGTGTAAAATGTTATTTAACGGTTTATCGAATCGCTGGAGGGTCCTAATATGCAGATATTTCTCGAGTTGATCCACAAAATGACCGCGGCTGGTGTCGCCAGTAATCTGCGTAATATATTCACAACTAAAAGGCAGAAAGTCCAGTAACTGTATTACTCCCAAGGGTACAATTGTAAGGCATTGGTGGGAGGAATTTTATAAAATGATAACATAAAGACCTTTCTTAACCGGCCTTTAAAAAAAAGGAGTTTATCAAATCGACGTGTACTTTTTTCCGATACTGCACTACGCCGCCGTCCGTGGACTTATTTTGATGAATGGGGTGTCAAACGGATTGGGTAAGGCGTCGAAGTGGGCATTTTTTCTTTTAAATTAGTACGATCGTTTTTATAGATAACTAACTGTGCTCCGCGGTTTCACCCGCGTTAATCTCATCGTAACGTGGTGTTTTATAACCTAAAGCCTTCCTCGATAAATGGACTATCCAACACAAAAAGAATTATCTAATTCGAACTAGTAGTTTCTGAGATTTGCGCGTTCAAACAAACAAACTCTTCAGCTTTATAATATTAGTATAGATTATTTCTTTAATTTTTGTAGTTAGATACTCAACGAGATACAATTGGTGAAATATAATATAAATTTAAGTTTCTTAAAATTAAACCTATTTTAATTATTCATAGTCACATTTTTAAGTAGCTGATAGGTATATTCTGTGGTCTTATGTGTACTCTTATTTATATTAATATATTTTACATTTATTCTTTGTTAGGTTTTATGGTGACTCCGATCATAATGTATTAAATATATATCTATTAAAAACTCTTTATTAAGACTAAATTTTGTCATTGTTTCTTCTTTTTGTGTCTTTGTTGTTGTTATTTTATGTTGGCTCATGGTTGTCTGTAACAAATAAATAAATAATATACATAAATTAAGTACATAAGTATTTGAACTTCCTATAAATAGAAATGTATATTTTACTTTGTTGTGGGAGACATCAGCACCTATTGGTCGAGCTACCCATAACGAAAGAGGAGAAGGAAAACTCGGAAAACTGATATGAAAAAGCTTTTAGCGTACGACATTTCACTGTTTGGTGAAAATCATATGAATCGATTCCCTTATTTGTGATTTGTGACAAAATGAATGCGTCAAATTGCCAACGATTGATTACGTGTGGGATTTTATATCGCGAAGTTCCATTAAGATATTTTTCCTTTTACAAATTTTCTCATTTTGTATTCAGTTCCTATTTCTACGTGATAAGACCTAGATGATGCATGATGAGGCCTTTATATCTATATTTCACATAATCAAAATCTATGTAGTGGTAGTAAAAGTCTTGAAAAGGTATTTTCTTCGGTTCGTCAATGAACTTTAAAATCATAGTACGATTCGGGAAAGTAATAGTTGGGTGCAAAGGGGGTGGAGGGGAGTCAGTAGGCGGGGCGTCTACTAGGCCTAGGCGGGGCGTCGGGTGCTGAGGACCGAGGACTGAGGTGCAAAGGCCCGGGCGCACTGCCTCGCGACGCCCATTAGAACCTCACAAGAACCTCACAGTCGCATCGAACAGCTCGACGTTGTCGCGCGCGTTGCACAACTGCACTTAATTCTCACCTTGCAACTCGTTTAAAATTAAAGGCCCGAATGTAAAGGTGCGCTTCGATCACCTCTAATTACCCGGTCAATAACAGTCACCTAAATAATTGGCGGAAAGTAACCGTACTTAGCAGAACGGGCACCCCTTCAATTAGTGCCACCTGTCGGACACGCGCTGCGCATTAATTTGCACAAGTTTGCCCTCAAAAAACCTCAAAATTTTGACGTCAATGCACCTGCGTGGAGCTACGGGTAAAACAAACACCGGGGAATCAAATGTAGTCACGCTGTGAGGGTGCTGACGACATGATCATGTTATTTAAAGGCAATAGCAGTAGATTAGAGCATTTGATAGAGAAAATTCAAGCTAATAAAGAAAATCACGACGTCACACCAGACGATATTAAAGGTGAGTTGTTTTTTGAAATTTCATATTGATTCTACTTTTGTATTGTTTTTTAAAAAGATTCTAAACATATTTCCTAATAATATCTACCTATCTACCTGTTTCGAAACTTCTCGTCGTCTAAGCGCGTCAACCGCATTTTTCTCAATATACATATAAAAAAGTATAAGTACCTACATACATAATATTAATTATTTTTAACGGCTGATTATCTAGGATATCTATTCAAGACTTTCGATCAGAGCACCTTTGCACATTACGTACCTAACTCGAAAGAGTTTTTTTATAACGCAGGTGAATAATAATATACATTGACGACCGATAGGCGCAATTGGTAACGCTCTTGCCTTCTGCATCAAATGGTCCCGGGTTCCAATCCTGGTCGGTGCATTTATTTGTGTGATGAGCACGAATGTTTATTTCCGAGTCTTGGTTGTGTATAAACTTATATATGTATTTATTGTGGTACCCTCGTTGTTTCTGATGCTGTGCTTCAGCTATTTACTTTGGGATAAGAGCAATGTATGTGGGTTGTCTCAATTATTTATATATTATTTAGTAAGCAACTTAATTTTTGGTAATTTTAATGTGAAAAATGTGATCTATAGAAATCTATTTTTTTTTGTATTAATATAATAAGTTAATAATACGTTTTTTCTCTTCGGCGGAGAAACATTGCTAATGAAAAATAAAACTCGATTTCTTTCTTCTTAAAACTTACCTATCATTGAAAATACATTATATGTAGTAGGTAAGGCTTTTATTTACGCAAGTATCATACATTTAAATAAATTTAACAAAAAAGACCGACTTCAAATAGTAAATCTAAAACTACTGAACTGATTTTTATGAAATTTAAATGGGACCAGACGGGAAGCACCCAGTCGAAAGTTCTGAGGTGACAAACGTAAAACAAATCATTGAGAACCTCCTCTTTTTTAAGTCGGTTAAAAACATTTTGAACGGATTAAGCGCGTAGGTATACGTGTAAATGTATCACAATTTCACAATATTTTTTATAAAATTAGTCCTACGTTTCGCGTGCAATCAGACTCCGTGGTTACGTACAATTAAAATAAATAAACGTATATATAAAATTGTGATAAATATACGGCCTTAACCCGTTGAAACGATTTTCTTTAAACTACATATTAAATCGAAACTTGCCCTTTAACTCGTTTTTTTACAGAATTTTAACAGTCAATGAGCATAATTTAATTTGTTAAATTTTATCAAAGCGTTAAGCGATTAATTATTGTTCACATCTATATAATATACTAGCTGTGCTCCGCGGTTTCACCCGCGTTAACTTCGTCGTAGCGTGATGTTATATAGTCTAAAAGCTTTTAGCTCTAAAAATGATACTTTCATAGAAGTTTTCATCCCGCCCTTTCACACTCCTTACAACCCTTTTTTTGCATTAAAAAGCCTACGTCCTTTCTCAGGCTCTAGACTATCTGTGTACCAAATTTCATTTAAATCAGTTTAGTAGTTTTGGCGTTAAATCGCGACAGATAGAGAGACAGAGTTACTTTTGTATTTATAATATAGTAAGGATTAAATCTCTTGTCATGGTGTTTGTGTTCGTGCTCCTCCGAAACGTTTCGGCCACTTTTTATGAAAACTTTTATGGGTATTCGGTAAGTATTAGAATAGGTCGTAAAGTATTTTTCACCCTCTTACCCCCACCCAATTATTGTAAATCGCCAGAGCAGGTGAAACCGCTAGCCGCAACTAGTAGTATAATAATAATTATTAGTCTATCGTTTAACTATAGACAACAACTCAACACATAATAGCCACTCTCGAGGGATAGTATCACTGGTTTAAAGTGAATTCCCGTAACCCCTAGTGGGGCACGGGGCAGCCACATCGCTGTGTCTGTTACACTGATCATTTTCAGGCAAGTAGGTGATCAGCTTCCTGTGCCTACCCAAGCGAAACATTCATGTGTTTAAATCCCGGGGGACCGGGCTTTAAACCCAGGACCTCCGGCGCAACACGCATACCCGTAAACCACATAGCCACGGAGGCTGTTTAAGGTTACTCGTTTGACTCAAAGTAATTAGTTTTTTTGACGATATGCTTTATGCTTAATAGCAATTCTATTAGAAAACTTAACGAGGCGATATAAATAAGTAATTACTTGTGTTACATGCCCTTCAATTATTTGAAGTAGTAATTAAAAAATCTTAAATTAGGCACGAGTCTTTTTGAAACGCAATCAACTCGAAAGTGAATCAACTAATTATTAATTTTCAACACTTGCTTATAAGGTGACTCTTATCGCAAGTCGCAACGCACTTAGGTATATAAAGGCGCTTGTAACCAAACTGTGACATTTACTAGCGATAAAGTACCTAAAAGCTTTTTGTTAAACCTCTATTCTGAAAAAAGAGTTTCTAAAATAAAATCACATTGGATTATCGCAATCAATAGTATAAATTAGTGTCTTACTTGCTTATTTCATGCAGTTTCGTGTTGAAATAAAGAATTTTAATTTATATATGTTTAATACTTAAATATCCATTCAAATATCCATTTTTAGATGCGCGTGCTCTTGCAAACTATTTTAAAATATCTGAAAGTTATAATAGGTATTTTATCACCCTTATCGTTTAAAATTGTTATAAGGAGCCAGAAAACCAAAGCAAATAAAAATATTCAATTAATCTAGAGTCTTAAGAGCTTAGTGGCAACTACCAGTGGAATAAACGTACGTAGATGGAGTTTTCACTGGCGATTTTGCCGATTACCTACTTATAAACAATTGTCAATGTGTAGGACGCTAAGGTTTTCAAAATTGCGTTTGGCGATTGGCGCTGATTGCCGAGGCGCCGATGAGGTGTCTCAGACGACGCAATTAGGAAGTCAGCTTCCGCCGCCCACCACGACGGCGCCAAGTCACCCGAAGAATTGCCCACAATCATTGTTAATTACATATTTCCTATACACAAGAAATAGCAATAGGGGAAAGCCCACACCTTTGGGTAGGAAATTTTTGCTGGAGTCATTTGGAGTTTACGGATCCAGCGAAGTATTAGATTTTTAACAATCATCTAGTTGATTATCGCCAGTCAGATCGCCCATAATCATACAGGATGAAAGCACGCGAAATCGGGCAAATAAGTTAGAAATTAAATAATTGTAAAATTGTGGTAAATATACGCACTGTTCTCATAACTGTTCAAACTGTTTTCTTAAGTAGTAGATTATCTTTTAGAAAACTTTCGAAATTGAAAGATTGTTCAAGCATACACACAAAATCGAAAGCTTAGTATAATTTTTAGAGTCATTTAAAATAATAATTAAATCTAAAGATTGAAAAGTTCAAAAAAACACGTATCTACGTATAAAATCTAAGTCAATAATTGTTTTATTATAATCACTGTATGCAACAGTATTTTTACAATATCATTTTATGTAGGTTTTTATAAGTAATTAGTTATTGTCATAATAAAAAATAATGGTCCCTTAATTATTACAAAATACTACCTACTTAATTAAGCTGTCTTATTTCTCGGCTCAATTCAATTGTCATTATTTTTTCCATTACGGTCGTTACGCGCATCCGGGGCGTGAAGGGAGACAGATTGATACAAATAGTTTCCCTTATTACATGCGATATAAAGTAGGAAAATAACTAGTTACGTCATAAAAGGGGAATTATACGAGAAATGGGCGGCTCCTCAACTGTTTTATAGCTTTAGGAGAAGTCAAGTTCAAAATTCATTTTTTCAGTTGGACTTTTATCTTGATTAGGTACAATAGTCTTTACTTTTACGTAAATTTTATAATAGTACATTAATTTATTTTGGTTGTTAAATAAAATTTTTGTTTACAATGAGAATAAAAGTCGTGATTGATGAGTGAAGATAGAAGTCGTTTCACTTAAAACTCATAACATACCCACCTGATTATCTACCTGTATAAAAATAATCGAAAATATTATAGGCTAAAAGCCACTCAGTTATTTTCTTAGATTTATTATGAAATTATAATTATTTTACAGGATTGTTTCTAAAATAAAATTATATTCATTTGCCACTGCGCAAAAATCTAACGCCACTAAATCGACTAGAAACTGAAAAAGGTATAAAAATTAATTTCAATAACACTCGCTCGGGGTGAGTTTTTGCCGCCGCCATAGATCCTGATCTCATCTCACATTATTCATCATTTGCGTGCTCTTCATAGCGGCACATTCAATTTGTTTATATTTCAGAAAATTGTCGTTACCTCTAACGTAAATTATTATTTGTAAATCTCTGAAATGACTTTAGCTTTTAGAGTCTTCAATGTTGTAATAATACATATATCTTAATGATTTACACGGCTACCATCTCTCTAAGATTAATTTCATGCTTAGAATAATTTAAACATAATAGCACTAAAACTTTTGAAATGCTGAAAATAAATATATTTTTCTAAAGCGTTTACAATTTTTACGGTAACAACTACGCTTCTTTCTAATATATACCTAACAATACGTTTCGTTGAAACAGAGGCATTGGGCAGTGTGGGCAGCGCAGCGGGAAGTTCTTGGCCATCCTCCACACCAGAACCCTCACCATCACCAACCTCGACCCCAACATCTGCTGACGCGGTTGACCCCGAAATAGAAGGAGACCCACCCTTCACGCTCGGCGCAACTGAGCACACGCCGTATCAGTGCCAGTTTTGCGACAAGGCCTTCCCCAGACTGTCCTACTTGAAGAAACATGAACAGGTTGGTACGCTATTGCAAAATTTGGCTTTTGTAATGCCAGATTATATCTCTAACAATACAGTCTAAGGTAAACTTGTAAAACAACAAGTTTGACCACTTAGCTATTAAAGCCGTCATATCTATGAATTCTCAGTTTCATCATGCAGATCTCAGCTTCATTAGCAAGTGTATATCCAAAACGGCCCATTTGGAAAGCCGGTGCGTATAGATATGCATCGCGGTAGCGAGCCAGTCCACGGCCCTGAGAGACTGAGGCCTGGCCCATTACAGGGGTCGTACATCTCGGCTCCTTTGTGCACACCACTATTATCCGACACACGCCAGGACAGATTTAGATGAGATAAGGCAAATAGAACCGTCACTTTGCATAAGCCCACTACAGTTCAAATTGATTTACATCTTGCGGTGTCAAAAGTTCTGCAGATGTTTTGAGAAAATATTCTTTTATATGGAAAATTCGTAAAAGGATTCTATTAGATAATCGACATGCAATTGCAGTCACAGATATCAATCGCAAGGCGAGGTGTGTGCCGACAAATATATCGGCAAGATCGCCTCTTTGCTTAAAGACAGGCTGTGACGGCCGGAAATAGGTTCGAGATAACTCCCAGGCTGTGCTCAGCCATTTCTTTATCGATAAAATAATTAAATCACTGCTCTGAAAGTATTTAAATAGATTAATTACTACATAGAATTAGTTTTTTTAACTTTTTCTTACAAACGGTTTATAAGCAAACTATTAAAACAAAATATTATCTAAAAATTGTGAAATAGGTATTTAGAATAATGAGAGTCCGGTATATATGAGCCTGTGCTGATGACCTCTGGACAGCGGCTGTGTGAACCGCCGGTGACATCGCATTACGGCACCTGGGAAAGTCTCGGTAGCCCGTAATTTCGGTGCTTTATTGGCTATCAAGTCGCCTTAAACTAGTTTCAAATGTCTTTTGGTGCGCTTTACTCGGAAAACTTAACAACATAAGGACATTTATGTTTGACTCTCCCACGGCGTATGTTCTGCTTATAAATTAAGTTGAATATTTGCGTGTAGGTTCGCTATAAAGTGTGTTACGGTATCTTATCGTACACATCAGGGATGCTTGTGTAGTCAGCACCTAGGGGCCAGCTCCCGTGGAGTATTTGTAATATGAATACTGCTTATTGATCCTTTGCACGAAGCCGTGAATAATTATTAATTATTGACACTTATAAGATAATATAGATATTATCTTTTAAGCTAAAACTATTACATACTATATTACTATTACTTAGGATCACATTCATAGTGGGGACATTTGCAAGTTTAGTTTCTTTTTAGTTTTTTATTTGTTTTACAACTTTGCTACTAAAATTTATAGTCAAAATAAAGTACATACCTATATACAAAAGCAAAAAAAAAAACTACTAATTGGTTTGAAGATTAAACTAATTGGTTTTCAAAGACAAAGTAAATTTTCATTAAACTAACTAAAAAACTAAAGGCTATTTTGTCTCGTCATCCCCGCACTACATTTAAATGTGTATTGGTGGTTTTTATTATTTATCACTACATAGTATAAAACAAAGTCACTTTCTCTGTCCCTATATCCCTATGTATGCTTAAATCTTTAATACGCAACGGATTTTTATGCGGTTTTTTTTAATAGATAGAATGATTGAAGAGGAAGGTTTATATATATGTTTTATACCCGTGCAAAGCCGGGGCAGGTCGCTAGTATTATATAGGTTCAAAGCTGACAACGCAACATTACCGCGTATAGTGGCGCGGTAGTCCAAGGCGGCGGTGATCTCTTACCATCAGGGGACCCGCCTGCCCTCTTATATATAAAAATAATAATATCTCTAAAATGCGATCTTCTCCATTATATTGACAGGCTGAAGTACTTTAAAACAAAATCAAGAGCGTGCCCTTTAAAATATTCAACGGCCATGTCAACTGTCCGGAGTGCCTGAGTACGTTTCAGCTGAATCACGTGCCATCACGTATTCCCCGTAGGCCTTATTCTGTGTTGGGATATCCTTGTTTCCGCAATAGGCTGGGTACGGGTCAACTCTGGCCAGACTATGTTAAAAAAAAATATTTTCTTCGTTTTATAATTAGTTTTTGTTGGTTCATTTATATTATTTTGTGTTTTTCTTTTTTTATTATTGTATAATCTAAAAGAGCCGATTGCTCGTAAATAGTGGCACATTTCTCTTTGTTTTTGTGATTTTTCATTTTTTTTCTTTTGCGTGTTTAATGCAGTGGGCAATGTATTATATAATAAATAAAAAAATTTAGTAATTTATTGAATATTTACAATAATGTACTTAAATATATTTACAAAAATACAAAAGGCTCATCAAAGCCGTTAGGGTGCGTACCCAAAATACTGGCTACATTATAAAAAAATTGGGAATTGACCTGAATTTATCTTGATCGGATGTACTTATTTTAGCACGAGGCATCACTCCAATTAACAGAGAAAACATGCTTCATTCAGCAATATTTATGTGCACACGCAACTGTTGCTAGTAGGTACCTAGGACCTACTTGCATATCAATCGCTGATAGAGAAACACTTGTTGACTGTTGTAATTAGATGTTACAGTTTTCTATTACATACATTAAATTAGCTATGCGCAGAAATATATTACAGTTAGTTATCTGTATATTATATCAATTTTACATAATAAGTATCCTATCATATAATATATAATATGTTTTTACGGTGTTTTAAAATATTTAAAATAGATTTTAAGTACCTACTTCGTGATCATGAGAAATTTTATCAGTTTATCTATAAGTGTATTTTTGGCTCATGCTGGGGCTGTAAATAATAATCATGAGTTAACGCTAACATACTTTTATCATACATTTGGATTTGATGTCGATCACAACACTCAAATAAGAATTAAACTTCAAAATGAAATTCAGTAAAAGCGTGAAGTGTTGTCAGTTTTCGAAGTCTGACAGTTCATTGATGTGAAGGCCAAAGCTATTCTTCCACTGCCAACGACTGTACACCCATTACCATAATTCACTTATGAATAATCCTTTGTTCATATAATTATCTGTATCAGACATTTTTACAAGAGGTGACGCATTTTAAGTTATTTAACGAGTAAAACTAAAACATACATAAATAGGTACTCGTGGCTCAGTTTAAAGTTTAAGATTTTAAGTTTCAGTGTTGATAATATTATATTGATTACATATATTACATATCCCTTTAGAAAGACAAAACAAACACTGCACACTGCCCAAAGTTAATAGTTCAAAAGTAACTGGAAAACTAATGAAATGTAAATTTTCTCACATTCTCACAATCTATAGTTTTGAAAAGTCATGACTTGAAATTTTTCGATTCTTGATAAAAGACGTAGGAAAAACGAGTAGATAATTTAAGGACGTTTGGAAAATAAAATTTCTTATAAAAATTAACATATATACAAATATTATACAGCTTTGATTATTTTAATTTAATCGCAGGAAATACTGGTTTTGTTTTGGATAGTCAATGAACAATATGTAACATCATTGACACGCTACGATGAAATTAACACTAGAAAATGTTTAGTTCAGTCATGTTTTCAAACAGCACATCTATTCATAATACAACTATTTATACGTCTTATAGAAAAATTTTAGTGGTCACACCAGCTATTTTAATGAACTTTAGCATGAAGATAAATGGGACAGACAGATAAATACGTAGACTTTAGAATATTTGTTTGATAGAGTCTTGTCAATCATATTGAGACACGGAAATGGTTTTTGATTTGTGATAGAATCACTGAGCTCCCGACTTGGAATTTAATCAGACAATCTATTCACGTATTGGTGCTAACAATTATTTTCTAATCGTAAATCAGTGCTACGTCTTCTACCATATAATAAGTGAAATTGAAGATTATTTAAAAACAATCCTGATATTTTAATTATAAATAGGATTGCCTCATAAATATATGAATGATAAATTGTTGCTAAGAACTATCTTGGTCAATCAAAAAACGGTCCATTCGTTTAGGAACTACGATGTCACACACAGACATACAGACATGTCAGACTTATAACGCCTCTGTTTGCGTTGAGAGTCAAAATGGTATAATGAGAATTGGCGTGGTGTGGCGTTACCTTTTGGAATTATCTTGCTTTAATGTTACTAAATTATTCCGTATGTAAATCATCTATTTTGCAGACTCATTCGGATCAAATGCCCTTTCGTTGTGAGTTCTGCGCAAGATTATTCAAACACAAGAGGTCCCGGGATCGGCACGTCAAGTTGCACACCGGTGACAGAAAATATCGCTGTGCGCATTGCGAATCTGCATTCTCTCGAAGGTAATCTATAAATTTGTTTAACTAGGTATAGAGTTAATCATTATTGATGAGAAAAAGCGGAAAATGAAGGAGGGTCTTTATAATGTAATCTTCGGATGGTATAAAAATGATTAAATGTAGGAAATCTATTTGCGCCTTTGTATCTAAACAACTTAATATATTTTTTTATACTAAGGCAGTGAAAGTGGAACAGCAATAAAGGCTTTCATTTATTTATGTAAACCACGACATTCAAACCACGAGAAAAGTTTAATGTGACCAGTGCCTACGAAACTACGTAAAAAATAAAGTTTTCATACAAAGAAATTCCAAACTAAGCACAACATAATACAAGTTAAAATACTCGAAGCCTTAAAGAATTATCCCAACACACAAATGAAGATGCTTGTATAACAATGGCCGCGGAGTAAGATTGATCACCATAAGTCACGCCACAAAACACGATTTACGGGCAAGAAACGACGCGTCACCTTTTTCGTCACCTCTCCGTGGTCATGTGACTAATTCCAAGCAATTTGTCGACTCAACGAAGAGGCAAATGAAAAGAGATGATGCGCTGACAAATGGCGGCTGGGTCTTACAAATAAATGTCCGTACCGTTTATGCACGGTGTGCCCATTAGTGGTGGTGTTTGGGCGAGCGCCTCTATTCTGTAGTTTGCATGAAAAGACTCTTTGTTAGTTCTATTTGGTCCGTGCTTTATGTGGCACTTGTGTCTTAGATGACAAATTACACTACGGTCAGACAGTGATGATTTATTTTATTCAATTTTAACATTCCCGCCTCGCTCGTTTGAAGTACGTACTTAGAAGTTAAAACGCATTAGTGTCATTATAAAATTTTAAAGTACGGAACTATAACCACAATTGCAGAAAGCTTGTAAAGACATGAATCGTTTTATAATGCATTTATGAAATGGCTAATTCGTATTTTATTTATTTCTAGCATAAATCACTAGTACATCTTAAAACTTGTCTATACCTACTAAATTTGTTCTACTATAACTATGTATTTTGTGCATAATCAAGTACAAAATATAAAGTTTAATATTATAAACCTTTTTTGTTTTGTTGAATGCTCTAATTATACTTAGTTCGAATTGAAAACTGCGCGTCACAGCTAGTGCCTAGTGCGCCTATAAAATAAACCATAATTTTTATAATACTTATTAATTCCACAAAACGCATATTTCAGTGATCACTTAAAAATTCATATGAAAACGCACGACAACCAGAAGCCGTTCCAATGTACGGTCTGTAATCGTGGATACAACACGGCGGCGGCGCTAACATCTCACATGCAGGGCCACAAGAGAGACAGGGATGGGCGGGAAGTAGACCGCAGGAGGGCGCTACGGTGCGTGCGATGCGGGGAGACTTTCCGGCGACCGGAATTATTACAAGTATAGTTGACACCTCGTTTCATTTTCATTGACGATTAGTTTTTCCCGCAACTCCGTCTGCATGTTTTTATATCTCAGGAAATCTTTAACAATGAGGAAGTTTTGCGAATAAAAGGTAGCTTATGCCCTTTTCCTAGCTCTATTCTATCTCTGTTTCAAATTTCATCAAAATCGGTTTAGTGGTATAGGCGTGAAACAGTAACAGAGATATAGTTACTTTCTCATTTATAATATTAAAAGAAATATCGGATTAAGCTAGAATTGAATCGAAAAAAGTATCTTGTCGCAATCATGTATTCATTGTACGTAATGTTCACCAAATTTACAATGTCTTGTTCTATTTTACTGTACAATTAATATAAAAAGTAACACATCAACTTCTCTATACTATCTCTAACTATCTCTATCTATTTTTATTCCAGGCACACATGACAGCAGCCCACGGGAACATGACTCCACCACGCCGAGTGGCGTCCCAACCTCCACCCACTCTATTAGCTTGCATTTACTGCACTCGTGACACATTTACAAGCATGGAGCAACTGCAACTCCATGTACGGTCATCTCACTCGGCGCTTTTGAATGGGGAAGGCTCCATTGAACAACCAGCACCTACAGATCTCAGCCGACGTGGCCTCAACGAAACGCCTCCAATCAAAAGACCTCGCTCTAGCTCCAGCGTTACTCCTCAAACGGTCTTATCCCCTAGTACTTTGTTATGTAACCAATGTGATGCCGCATTGCCGGATTTTGAAGCCTTCCGAGCACACTTAAAAGGTCACCTCGAAGAAGGGAGTGATGCAGGCCGCGGACCCACCCCTTGTCTGCATTGTGGAGCGACATTCACAGATCCAGTGGCATCAGAGAGGCATTTGGCAGCGCACTATTTGGCCGTGTCCTGCGAGTACACGTGTCAAAGTTGTGTACGAAGCTTTTCAACCCCTGATGATCTGCAGAAACATCTCTTTGAACATCATTCACATAGCCTATACCGTTGCACTATGTGCAAGGAAGTCTTCGAATCAAAAGTAGCAATTCAGGTGAGCTAATATTATGGCAATTATTTTATAAGGAAAATTTTTGAATATCTAATAATCTTCAAGACTTAATCTTCTAGATATTCTCTGATAGTTTCAAATCAATGGACAATGACAAATATATATTTAATAATATTTTATTTGTTTGTTTCAAGTTTTGTAGTTTATTTCAAGCTTAAAATAAACGATTTTCATATTACCGTAAAGTCTATACACATATACTCGTAAATACTCTTCTTTGAAGTTGCAGACATTCATATTTTTCCAAATGCCGCTTTCCAAATGGGCTTAAAGATAAGCCGATTACATGAGAAAAATAAAATTGAAGTAAATATCGTAAATAAAAAGACAATTTCGCTAAATTATGTAGTTACCTACATTCTGTAGTCAAAATTATACTTTGCTGATTTCAGGTACACTTTGCAGTCGCCCACAGCGGAGAGAGCAAAATCTGGGTGTGCCGTTCATGTGGTACAAGTGGCGGGGCCTTACGTTCAGAGGCAGAATGTACAGCCCATGTGAGAAATAGACATGCAGCAGCAAGATGTGCTTGTGGGGCTGTTTTAGCTGGGACTAGAGCGTTAAGAGAACACGCAGCAGCCCATCATACATTTAGATGTCCAGTACCAACCTGTTCTGATAGTTTTGCTGTTCAGTACTTGCTGGAGCGGCATATGCAGGTCCATCACACTCTTCCTCAGGTTGGTTTTGTTATTACAAGCAAGTAATCCGTTTATGAATTGAATTATACACATATATATATATATATATTAAGTTATATGACGGCCTATTAGCCTCAAGCCATTGAAATCATAGACATGAAGAAACTATATATGACGACTGGTTGGCGCAATTGGTAGTGCTCCTGGCTTCTGCGCTCTTGGGTTCGAAACCCGGTAGGTGCATTTATTTGTGTGATGAGCACGAATGTTTTTTTCCGAGTCTTGGTTGTTTATAAACTTGTATACGTATTTATTGTGGTGCCTTCGTTGTTTCTTATTACCATAACACAAATGCTTCAGCTACTTAAGTAATACTATGTGAGATATCCCAATTATTGTAATATAAAAAAAGAACAGAAACGTTAAGCTGAGTGCTTAGGTACCCGTTTCTTTGTTAATAAAAGATCTTTTTTTATTTCCTTATTACTGTGCAGTAAATTATTATAAGTTTACTTATTGAGTGGTAAGAAGCGTTTATTTAGTACGTGCGTTTTAAAAGTTTATAAAACTAACGTTATAGCCAACTAGAATACTTTTATGTAAACCAAATTGCTGTATATTCTGTACACGACCAATTAAACTATGAAAATATTTTAAATATAATTAAAAAATTTAGGATCTGAACGGTGACCTACCGCGAAAGCGTCCTGAAAACAACAACGCGGTAGGGGAGACATCTCCTTGTATCCCAGAGGCCCAAGGAACTGAAGAGCGTCGTCGTAAAAACGGTGCAGTGGCTTTACAATGCGCGTACTGCGGGGAACGTACGCGAAGTCGTGCAGAACTCGAAGCTCATACAAGAGCCCATTCTGGGACTACTGCGAGACACAAATGTCTCATTTGCGATGAAGTGTTGCCGTCCGCTGCTGTGCTCGCTGAACATAAGCTTACGCACTGCAAGGTAACTTTTTCGTAATAATTATATATATTATAGATATTTACATATTAATGATATATGAATTTTAGTAATGATATATATTTACCTCGAATTGGCATGTATAGTGTGTAAAACTACTAAAGAGATATTATAGATCTCTAATAATAATATTTGAGGCATTATTTTTTAATATTTCTTTTACTCGCTTCAGGTAATTGCGGGTGATACATGTGCAAGATGCCGATCAAGGCTGCCCTCAGAAGAGGCCTTCCTTACTCACATGGCACGACATCACCCCACTTTACCCGCCCCTTGCATCATTTGCAGACAGACGTTAGCTTCAGAAGCCGAGGCGCGTTTACACGCAAGATTCCACCTACGGCCTAACGAAGATGAGCAAAGATGCGCCATTTGTTTGAAGACCTTATCAGAAAGCGAGGCCGGTGAAGGCGTTAGAGCCTGTACGTCGTGTTACGCAAGACATGCCGCGCCAAGACCACCTCCTCCATCAGATAACGACTGTAGACTTTGCCGTCGAGCGCTGGAATCCCCTACTCGCCTCCAAACACACCTCATCGAACACACCTTCGCAGGAATTGGCTCCTTCAGTTGCTACCTCTGTTCAGCTGTGTTCACGAGTGCAGCTGGTCTTCAAAGACATTTGCCGGAACATCCGGCAGCTACTAGGCCTTATGACTGTGGGAGATGTGGGCTCAAATTCTTCTTCAGAGCCGAGCTGGATAATCATCAGTTGATCCATCTTGAGGAAGCTGAATTAGCCCAAAGGGCGTTCTATGAGGCGTATGCCAGAGGCGCGGCCTGGGTTGCTCTACAGTCCGATACATCTCCTAAGCTATCTTCCTCGGTCACAGTCCAAGTTAAACAAGAGAGCGAGATTAAAGAGGAGAAAAACGATGAGTACATTGAAGTATCATCTCCGCCTCCTCAAGCGTCCACGGAATCAACATCGCCCTTAGTGAAACAAGAAAAACCTGAGGAATGAATATGTCAATTGACAAGGTAGATTAGGTAAGGTAATTGTTGATATTAAAATTTATGGCAATTAGCACTGAGCCGATCAAAGGCCATAGCCTTCGAGGGATCCAAGCACAATTTCCCATTCCGAAATAAAAAAGTATTATTTATGCGACATATATGCCAGTTTTGATCAGTTTCAGTCGAAATTCCCAAATTATAATTTCGCAACATTTTAATTAAGTCTATGGGAAACTTGTGAGCTCTTATTATGAAATATATTCGGAAAAGGACTTACTCACTTGAACACGGACGCTGTACCCTAGGAGTCCCCAAAATTAAGATTGGATTAGTGCAAATTACATTTAAAACTATTATATATGAATGATATCGTCCGTTGTGGGCCAGGATCCCGCTGCAATACTAGATGACGTCCTAGGTATGTTCTAGTTAATAAAACTGTTAATGTTAAGAATATTTTGTTACTGGACGTTTAGAACGCCTTCGTTAGAAATACTTAGTACTTATGTACATATATAGATATGCTAGTATTCTTCGGTTTTTGTGTTTATGATTTTGCCTAATATAGTTTACACTGTTCGCATCGCTATTGAAATTGTTAAATTTATATGTTAAGCTACACTATATGTTTTACAGTATTATAAAAATCATAAGATTTAAACAATATTTTATTAACGCAATCGGTTCCTTGTTACTTCACTTAGAAATTGGACTATATCTTTAATGTAAAATCTCAAAACAGATTCCTAGTTCAAAATCAAAAAATAATTTTACTTCGAGTACCTACTCAAAAATGTACTCAAACTTCACATATAAAAAATATGACATGACTTAAAACTAGATTTAAGTTTGATGCCTAATCAATTAGGTCATTGCGACTTGTTGTTGTATCCAAGGCAAGAGAGCAGCTACATTGACATAAGCAGCTGGGACATTTGCGTTTGCGCACCCCAATCCCCACGAAACCAACCCCACGACGACCCATTGGCCTTGTACTTGACATACCAAACCTGAACCTCCGTCACCCTGAAAACAATGACATTTTAGTCATTAAATTACGAATTTCCACACATTCATCCCCAATTTCAACAATTTTAAGTATTTTTTCGCAATAAATTGTCCATCTATGTTGTCCATGTTCTTTTCATGGGTTTAGTCTATATCTGAGTCAATTTCATCAAAATCGATTCAATGTTTTAGACGTGAAAGCGTAACAGACAAGACAGTTACATTCGCATTTGTGATATTAGTAAAGATTTATTTATATTTATTTTAATTTTAGTAACCACTTTGTAAAAAAATCAATTATATCATCACAAACAACATCGAGGCAGCCATAATACGAGAAATTAATTAAGTATAGCCTTCTTATTTTATGAAGGTACACTCTTTGGCAAAGCTCAAGACGTACTTACATAGTTATAGTACTAAGCTATTTTAAGCTATTTTTTGAAAATAGACAACAATGTGGACAATGTATATGTTTATTTGGTTACACCACATGATACATATTCTAACATGCATCATAATTATAGCGAACATTACAATGAAAACAGATTAAATAATTACCGTAAGTTAAGATTACAATTAAAAGAAAAAAAGGACAATAGTACGAAAACAAGAGAGCATATTGGTGAATAGACGTGGAATAATGCTTATAATAGATAGTACTCACCGTACAAGAGTCTTTATTAGCTTCGCCACCAGCGCAAACAAAGGAAGTGGTGTCAAGAATATACGTCGGTCCCAGCCGCGCATTCTGCAACTGTGTTTGACACGTAGCTGGAGCAACTATGGGTACGTCTACTTTTTTCAAAATTTGTTGGAATTGACCTTGCATACCGAACATATCCTTGCCCCATCCAGCAACCCAACATCTAGAAAATACAAAGAGTAATGGGTATTTTGTAGATCTAAACTTTCATAAAAGTAACGTAAAATGAGAACTTTGTCGGTGTCATTGATCTTTTTCTTTATCGGCAGTTTGTGCTACCTTAAATTTTAAACCCGGTTAATAAAAATTTATAATTACAAACTCATTTAAATTATATTAGCTGAAAATGACATACCTAACATTGAAGAAACAAGCTAAGGAAAGAAACATTTAATTGTTAGTGACTTTAGGTTTAAAGTTTGTAATTTCCAGTAAAATATTATACAAACATTTAGATTATAATTTTTATGTACCATTATAAGATTTCGAAGAATATAAGTAGGTACAGTTTTTAAATATCAGTATGATTACTGATTGTTTTATAATGTTACGATAGGATATAGATATACCTTTGTCCAGTGTACGTAGTAGTTGATGTTGGCGGAAGGCATGCTCTATTTATAGTAGTTGTTGAACCCATCATAGGTGTTAAAGGAACAGGTGCTGATAAACGTAAAACAGCAATATCATACTGCAACGTATTAGGGTTGAACGAAGGGTGAGTAAACACTTTTGCAATTGTATATTCCTGAAAAGGAATGGGTTCGTAGGTACCGGCAGCATCCCATTCACCCAACCGTACTTTGACATTAGGAGCCATTCCAGATACTCTATAAAAATTGAAAACTTTTACATGATTAACTAAAATACAATAGAAACAGTAAAGCATACTTACATGTAAGTAGAAAGCCTATGAATAACCGTTATAATATTAAGTTGATCTATTAAAACGCCTCCGGCAATATAATCGTTCTGCTTTGTTAAAATTAATGCCTGCAAATTAATATTGATCAAATATTATATATTAATGTTCGATATAATCAATGCAATGTTTCAGTTTTATTTCAGTTTACCTGCCACGGATATTCACCAAAGCTAGCCTGCCCAGCAGCTGGTGTAATTATAGGCGAAGGTGATGTCTGTAAAGTTCCACATGCAATTGTTGCTGCTGTATTACCACAGCAATATTCCTGACCAACAGGACAGGGCATTAATGTCTAAAATAAAGGAATACTATTTAATAAATATAACCGAAGAAATCGTAGGACAAGTAACTGTTATTTAAGTAAGATGTTTGATACTTACTGGTGTAACAATTCTTATATCGATCAAGCCATTACCAAACGAGTTGTTACAAGTTCCAGAAGTTACGCATCTGCAGTTGCTTTGTCTTTTTCGAATTCTATGTTCGTTTAAATTACTGTAAACATATTCTGCAATTTTGTTTTCCGTATTAATACTTCTTTTCTCCCTGGGAAATTTTACCACTGTGTCCATTGTAGGGTTTTCTGAGTTTTGTGTGATTGGTGGCAGACGAAACTCGGCAGCCGGCGTAAAACCAAGTCTCGGATCAATCGAAATCTGTCCTGCGGTATTGTCGTCAGGATTAAATACACAAATCGCATCAGGATTATCACAAATCACAATCACTCCACCAGATGAGTTTGAAAAAATGGTTGGTGAAGTCAAACTTATATTAAATGAATTCAATGATGTTGATGGATCAGCGTTTATAGAACTCATAGTGATTATTGTTTGCAATTTGGATGTGACTATATTACCAGGAGATGAAGGCCGTGCCGTAGTTGCTGTCACAGTTGGTATAGGAGGCCTTGTTGTAGCTGGGGTCGCTGTGGTTGGTGGTGGTGGCATACTCGTAGGTGTTGTAGCTGGGGCCGCTGTGGTTGGTGGTGGTGGCATAGGTGTTGTGGCAGTTGTCATAATTGACATAGTCGTAGGAGCCGATGTTGCAGCCTTAGTTGTGATTGTCGTGGGGGCCGCTGTTGCGGCCGTAGTGGGCTGTAGGATTGGTGCTGGAACTCCTTGCACTATGACTATTTGAGAATTTTGTGAAGGATTTGAAGGCAAAAGTCCTAAACAAGCAGTCAATAACCACAGGCACATGATGAACTATTGGATCGGCTAATACCGAACTGACGTCCGCACAAAAATGTGCTCTGTATTATAGACATAAGTTCAGGCAATGCTGAGCTAACATTAAATACGTCCTCACCAAAGCAATTGGTGGTATTCCCCAACAATTGCAGCCTTCATGGTATATAGCTGTGATCATAGGGCGGTAAATTGCCTCAATCGTGTCAAGTGCGGATTAAACGTTAATCTGAGTCACAATTTTTAAATTCATATGTATTAAAATATTAAACTAGCTACGCTCGCGACTGCGCCCGCGTGGCTTTAGAGACACACGAGTGTGTTCCTATGTCTGCTCGTATTGTAGTCAGCTGCAGTGTATGGAGCAATAGCTCTCACTTTACTTATATTTTGACAATATTTATGCGTGTCTCGTATAGGTACGAATTAGTACACAACACAGGAACAAACACACGACAGTAAAAATAGTGCTGATAGATGGCTGGTCAAATAAACCAACTTTTATAAGTAAGGTTGCGTATGCTTATATTTACAACTTTAACATAACACATAAAGATAATTATTTATTAAGATCTTAGCTTTGCAACATTTATAACTAGGGGATAAGACGTATCCGTGTGAAATTTATTTACATATTAAAAATAATGCATTTAATTCAAGTTCCAAGATCCCCTAAAAATCATGTCGAGGCTAAAATCCATTAAGCTATTGTAATATTGATAATGGAGTGTAATCATATTTTTTTAACGAAATAATTTTAAAACTACCAGACCGAATCATAATAGAAAATAGTTAAACATTCAAATTAAATGTTCGCGTCAGTACCTACCTACCCGATGTCAATTACATATTATTATTTAACATTACAGATTTAAAATTATTGGGTGACACAATTGTTGACATTATATCAATAAATCTTTTTACTCATCTAACTACCGGATGAAAATAATGTTCATTTACTAATTAAAAAATAATAATAAAACCACGTGTGCAATTCACACGTGGTAGAAGTGAAACCTTCAAAAATTTTAAGAAACTATAATGCCTCCTATCTCATTTTCTCCCACGTTAAACCTTATGAACCCCCTCACCCTATGTGTGTCTTTTTTCTGTCGCTTTTTCGTTTCATCGACTTTCAAATCATGACGATACTAAAGAAGTTTTCACTTCAAAAATATATAAGTAGGTACACTTAAATAAAATAACATTTTTTATTACTAGTTACATAGGTAATAGGTTAATTAATTCGGAAGTAATATTCAGTGCCATATTAATTTTGGTTAGGATTTTATAGCCACATTTAAGCAGACAACATATTAAAACAAATTTAAAAGTTTATTTATTTTTCGTCTTCAATATTCTATTTTTACAGCAACTTAACTATACGGACATCTAAAAATTTTTTTCTGAATCTACACATTTAATACAGCCATCTATCGAGATACATTGACACTACATTCTTTGTTCTGTTTATGTGCATCATACCTTCACAAATGACGCATTCGTTTCGTTAGCGAGAGCCACTATCACAGTAGTAAAATAGTTCTACAAATAGCCACGCTGGAGCGTTGCTCAACATGAAATTCTATCGCTCATCACGCATGCTTACTTCACATCGATACAACCAAGAAGTGTGTGTACAATCGAGACCGTTAAATATAAGTATATATAGTATGTTGACAGCGCCACTTGCCGACAGCCGCTGCCCGCTAGCTAGTATTGCCACCTTTAGCTTTTGGGGCTAGATCTAACTCTTTTTATGATTTAAATTCTCCAAATTTCACTACTTAGCTCTGAAAGAGCAATCTAGCCCTTTTTGCATATACTTACTAAAACCTCTTAAAATGGTTATCGATTTGATTAAATATTATTGTGGTACAAAATTTGATAGTGACAATATATGAATGAATTTTGAAATGAATATGAATTTTTAATTTTTAGAGCATTTTTAATATTAATTAAATTAACCCCAGTGTTATAATGAAAGAAATTTTGTCATGTAGGGATTAATTTGTCAGTTAATATTTCAAAGGTACTTATTATAATTATTATTACTATTACTAAGTAATCAGAAGTAATAATTGCAAATTTAGTTACTAGTTATTATTAAGTAATGATTAAGACTTTATTTAAAACATATGGTATTAATTTTTAGCCTTTTTCAAAACTGAATTTGTAAAATCTAGCCTTTTCTGGATGCCCGCTATCCCACTTTCAAAAATCAAGATGGCAACACTGCCGTCAGCAAGTACTCAGCGGTTAGCGCCTAGCGGCCGCACACTGCTTGAGTTTAATCGAGGTTGATTGTGTTTCGGTTTGACGCATAATAATCCGTAGTCTTTCTGCGGCTTATGATCGATTTGCGTAATCTATTTTCTTATATACACAGTTAATTAATTCAGTGCGACGCGGTTATTATGAAAGTGATACATTTTTACATCGGTCATAAGCGAGAGCTTAGATACATAGTTCCAGCGTGAGGAATGGTTACAACAGATAAAAATAATAATATGTAAGATTCGTATTGCGTTCTGGATCATGTTTTTAATTTACTAGTGCGTGCATTTAAGTGAAAAAAAACATCTCTTAGAAAGAGATGGTTTTTGATTGATATGTACCTACTTTGAACAGTCGTAGAAAATGATATTCTAAATTTTGAGTTTTCTTAAATAGTAGGTAGATTTAAATTATCAGGATGCCTTCACAAAGCCAAGAAATAAACGTGGATATAAACTCTAATGAAGATACATCTTCCATAAATGAGCCGAAAGATGATAGAAATCAAGAAGTAAAATATGTGGCTACAGAGAATGCTGGAAGCAATGCTCCAGCAGGCCTTAGTTCGGACCAAAAGCTAGCATTTGCATTAAGAGATTTCTTGGGACCTTCTAGCATGGTTCCTTCTGATGATACTCCATCTCCGTCCATCACCGAGCAAAAACTGCCTTACATAGATGAAATTTTAGATTCAGATCTTGTGAATTCTGATGAAGAGCTCAAAAAGTGTCAGGAAACAGAGGAGGCTTTGAATAACGCGGCATGTAGGCTGAGACGATGGCGTGCAGCGTCACGGAAGCTTCGGAGGCCACGTATAATCGATAACCTGTGTAATAGTAAAGAGTGTGGTAGTGGAAAAAGTTTTAGTGGTGGTCATACGGATTTGGCGGACCGATTGAGGAGTCTCGCGGCAGTCGGTAACATTTCAGCGTCGGCTGGAGAGCTCATGTCTTTAGCTCCACCACCACCGGCTGCAACCGCACCACCCTCACCAGGGTGCTTGCTGACCCCAACTCTTGCAGACCAGAACTCAGCTGAATATTTTGTAAGTAAAACTAGTTACTACTTATAATATTTACTTAATGGGATAGTTGGTATAATAGTACAATAATTAATAACAAAGGTACTGGAATTATGGATACTTTTATGTTACCTAACAGCCAGCTGTTTTGCTGTCCGACGGGCCCAACTCGAAAAAAAAATTAATTAAAATTGACCCACCTGTTACGGTATTCAATAACGCATGTATTTTGTAAAGGTAATATTATAGGATTGTGGTAAAAATAATAATATGAATAATGCATTAAATAAATAAAGATCGATCCGTTCGCACGACCGTCAACCGCTTAATTATTGTGAGTTCAAAATATTTATAATAATAATTGGATCAATTCACATACACTCTGACTCCAAACTAACTAACTGAAGCACTTGTGTTATTGTAATCAGAAACCACTAAGGTACCACAATAAATACATAAATAAGTTTATAAAGAACCAAGAATCGGTAACAAGCATTCGTAGGTACTTTTCACACAAATAAATGCACATTCCCGTATTCGAACCCAGTACCTTTTGGCGCAGAAGGCAGGACTACTGCTAACGCTAACCTATTCAAATCAACATAGTTTTATTATGTTTTGCTTTTTTGTAGGTAGTTTGTTTTTAGGAATGTTGGTAATTTAAGAGTTTTCCAGAAACTTAAATGTTTGAAAACATTTCGACGTTTCTTTTTGACGTCATAAGCATTAAATCTCGAGTTGCACATTAAAACAGCAAGTGAGTGAATTCTCGTAACCCTAATGGGTCATGGGACAGATACTTTTCTGTATCTGTTTCACTGACCATTTTCTTTACAGGCAAGTAGGTGATCAGCCTTCCGTGCCTACCCCACCGAAACACTAATCCCTTCCAGATTCGAATCCAGGACCTCCAGCACAACACGCAGATGCGTAAACAACTTAACCACGGACGTGGTAAGAAAAAAAGCAATATATTTTTGTTTTTAACTAAGTATAGAATTTAACTATAAACACTTGTTGGGTGGGGACCCATTATGGTCGAAGTCGAGAAGTAACGCGCTTAAAACTTTTAAATCTTAAGTTTTCCTTAAAATAATACCTAAAGCTTAGCTTATGCCTAACATCGATGAATAAATATGATATTTTTTATCAAAACCAGTAGTAAATTTTACTGAAGTTTCGAATTGCGGTATTTATTTCAAGGAGTCAGACAAAGTCATCAGCAATTGCAATAAACCTACCTACATCTCATTAGTATTTAATTGTTAATTGTCTCTTATTAACAATGGTTTTTAACGAATCTCAAGTTCTAACCACAATTGGTTTCTGTTTCTTAGAATAAAATTACTTAAGTACATAACTCTACGAAAGAAAACTTTATTTTGTAGACAAAAGGACATCCAATAACTCTTATTTAAGACCTATATAATATATCTATTAATCAAAATAAAATAAATTTATTTTATGAACTAACCTTAGTCCTGAACCGATTGGTTCAGGTGAAAGCGTTTCTAAAACATTTCTCTATGATTCATGTTACTGGTGAGTTTATTTTTCTTATTAACATATATTCTTAATTTAATTAAAATTGTACAATTGTACAACGATATATCGATAACCGTACGGTTAAGCAAGTATAGGTAGGTACCTACCTACATACGTCATTTTATACTTATGTGATTACAGCATACACATTCGAAATGTCAATATTTTGATAACAAGTTTGTTTATTTAGCGAAAAAATGATAATGAAATACTTTAGCGACGTCACAGTATCACGACCACCAAAAGCCGATTCTGTAAACTGTATCTATGGAAAATATAATTAAATTGCCAAGCAATCTGACATAAGTCTTAGAAGATAATAATAAGATAGAATCCACAGATAATATAAGTTAGGTACTAAACTATTATTTAAACTATAAATTACATTTCATATTTTAATCTGTGGGCATGCAATTGCTTCATGGCAGCCGCGTGCCAACTGCAAATCTCCCCGTGTACAATCCGATACAGTGCACAATCAACACGGAGTAAATTTCATATTTTAAATTTTAATGTGTGTGCTATGAAAATGTTTTTAAATTGAGTTTTATTAAGGTTAACCGAGAGGATAAATTAGTTTAAAAAATAAAATAAAACCGACCTCAAACGCACTATAAAGTGAAAAATAAACATAAATTAATTATAAAATAAGCACTAAAAAGTTAAAATAAATATAAGTTAATTATAAACTAACCTACTATTTTAATACAAATACGTAAATAGGGTTGATAAACAAAATTCATATAAAATTGTTGTCGCGTATTTAGTGGAAATCATACTGCTGAATTTCGGAAATATTTAAATAAATTGAAAGAAATTGAAAAAGCTATGCACTATAATAATGTCTATTTCATACTGTTCTATAAGTCAAATTTTAAAGGCTTTTAGTTTCAAAGAATAAGAGCGTCAAAATTGACTATTTTATGAAAAAATAAGGTTAAAGTGCAATAGCCCTATTAATAATCACACTTATAAATAACATACACAAATTAATTATTCAAAGAATTACGCATGCAGGATACGTCGGGATAATTTAACCCTTTTGTCATTTTAACATTTTACTCATTAAATTTTACCATTGTTTTAGTAAGTTAAATTTATCTTATTCATATTCGAGTTTCGCCTCCACAGTGGATTTTATAGACCCGAATTCATGCACAAATACAATTATTAATTAACTTTGTACCAATAATTTTCTGCAATTTTTAATAAAAAATATACAAGGTACGAAGGATAATATTTGCTTAACATATTATATAACTAGTTAACTGCTAACGCTTCGAATTTTCGTGATGCCAATTTTGAAAATTACGGGTATCTTAGATACAACCGCCCCAATTACATCCATTAAAGGTAAAAGACAAAAAAGTTTTTAATTACTAGAGCCTGAAGTCGGGCGAAGTAATTTAATAAGACTTAGGACACGACATGTTTATGGCGCAAAGGGAAATTTAGCTCTATTTAATGATAGGAATCATTTCGTGTACCTCCATCGGTCGCCCTCATGACCCAAATTACACAAGCGACGTCATCAAACAGGAAGGCTAGAAAGTGGGTCGCTTGTCCAGAGTAGGTACGGAACCACACCCCCTCTCTCGCCAAACATTTGAAAATTATTTATTAATGTTTCTAATTTTTAAGTTTGGTTTAGTAGGTAAAATATTAATTATAAATAAGGATGTAATTATTTTATCTTATCACTACATAATATAAAACAATGTCGCTTTTTCCTTTGTATGCTTAAATCTTTAAAACTACGCAACGGATTTTGATGCGGTTTTTTTTTAATAGATAGAGTGATTGAAGAGGAAGGTTTTTATATATGTTTAATATCCGTGCAAAGCCGGTGAGGGTCGGTAGTATATATATATAAAATTCTCGTGTCACAATGTTAGTTACCTTACTCCTCCGAAGCGGCTTTACTGATTCTTACCAAATTTTATATGCCTATTCAGTAGGTCTGAGAATTGGCTACTATTTATTTTCATACCCCTAAGTGATAAGGGTAGCCCACCCCAAAAATTAATATGGCAAAACTACGTTTGCCGGGTCACTGGTCAGCTAGTAAAATCAATAAATACCTAATAACTTCAATAAAATATGTTTATGCAGTAAAATAAATTGGTACTTTATATATTCATACTTTATACTTTTGACTACATCCAGCTCCATGATATTTAAAAAATATTGTTAGGAATATTTTCACCTGTCTCTTGATCTTATGTACTCGTACTGCGTACATATTCGACGAATTTGAAAATGTCACATGGTACAAAACATTTTTTGTCCCATAGACATTTATAATTATAAAAAGCTCTGTTTGAATATATACTGAAATATGGGTAGATGCCGGATGATAACTTTATGAGTCAGTTCAGGTTTCGGGCCGAAATATCTGTATCTGAATCATAAACACCAGACCTCTCTAAAGATTTTATGTTACTTACGAAATTTGTCGTCGGAATTTAGGTACAATCCTCTCTAAGTACAGACACAAATTATCAGAAACCCAACAAGAATTATTATGCATTAAGCTAAACTAGATATCTCTACCATGCTCTATAAATCTAGAAGAAAAACAAAAAGGCCATACTTGTTTTATATACCTACCTATTTTGATACAAGAATTAATAGTCTTTGTGTATCAATTAGGTATTCAAAAATTAAGTATCGAAATGGTTTCTCAAAAGATTTTTGATGGCACTGTTTTAAAGGAAATCTCGCAAAGATACAAATAAATAATGAATTATTAGAATTTTACTAACAAATCCACCGTTAATATCCAGTACATTACACCCGACGTCTGGCAAAAAAGAAAGGCTAATTAATGGTGTTGATGCCACATTTTGAATTTGCGCATTTCATATTCATTTTACTACTTCACGTCCATCTTTACGCCAAAGATAAGATTTTGTTTATGTTTCATAAACATTTCTAAAATTTTCCTATGAAAACTACACAACGGTCAAAATAAAGTGTGTACAAAAACAAAAAATAGTTAGTTTTCGAATCATATATTTGTTTGTTTTATAGTGACGTAAAAGTATAAATAGGTACCTATATTACATTTCATGAGACACCGAAACCCAATAACCTCAATTATCTTACGACGCTAATAAAATCCATTGAACATAAATAATTCAGCTCCAAACAGTAAATAGTGCGGAAAGACTGTATCAAATAACAGCATCCACCATGGCTCTCAACTCTCATCCATTATTCAGAGATAGTGAATCTCATAAGTCATAACATCTCTCCTCCACGCCGTCGGGACGTCAGTCGCTGCCCGCTGGAGATGTAGACCATACCAGAACAACAAAAAAAACAGTAGTAGCTCAACCAAGCATCGATAAGAATAATTTGTATCGTAGCGAAACGTTTGATTACATAAAGTTTACGTAAGAGAAGTATGAAAAACTAGCGATAAGGTATCAATGGTCCTTTGTAAATGTGCCTACATTCAGACTTATCGCTACACGGGGGGCGGGCGAAATAAACATTTGATGAAATCTGTATTTTTGGTAAATTTAGTTCACGCCACAGTAGTCTTACACGCCAATTTTTTTATTCGCGGTTGAAATTGTGTAAATTGATTTACATTTTAGTAGATAGCGTTACTGTAATTCAGCATTTATATTGTTAAATTTAAATATTTTAGGTTTTCCTAATCCTCCGGCTCCTGGTTAAAGTTGATGGTTGATTGACAATTGACATTAGTTATTAGTTTATGATTTCATAGATTATTCGGTATTAAGTACCTACATTTTATTTTTGATTACAAATTAACATATTTTTATTGTATCTAGTAAAAACTACTCGACCGATATTGAGCTATATTACTAACGTATAGAGCAGCTATACCAAAAAAAAAAATGTGTCGCAGTTTCTATATCCAGCGCCAATCAGCTTAATAAGCGTTAGATTATGTCTTACCATAGCATTAAATATGTAATACAGCGCAAACTACGCTTCAATAGTTCAACTGACTGCGACTAAACCGTCGTATTTCATGGCACTTACGTATTTTAGTCAAAATAGTGTTGTCATAATATTATGTCGTTCTCATAGATTATAGAATATAAGCCGCAACAGAAGCGGTACATTTTGTAACCTTCAGATCTTAATTTGAATGAATGGTTAATCAATAAAAAAAAGTTACTTAAACAAAAAAATGAGGTCTCTAAGCGGTCATAAAAGCCTACCGCGAAGCCTGAGGTATCGGGTTCGATCCCCGGTCCCGTCTCTGCCACTTGCCGGACGAGGTGTGTCACGTAAGTCATAAGTGGCACGGAGCTGTGGTTGAATTTGGGTTGCCTGGGAGAGATCGTTGTTTAGCGATAAGGCCGCCCTTACTCCATTGCAACGAAGTGTAAAAAATATATAAGATCAGAAAAAGAAAATATGTATCTAATCAGAAAATAGTAATCATACTAAAGTAACTTGGTATTATTTACTATAAGTACATAAAATTAAGGTCCATAGTTGTAATTTGAAACATTATTTATATACCTTTTTTATATGTTTTCTAATATTTAATATTTTAATATATTATTTATTTTCTTTCAATATATACTGAGCAAATGTGGTTATGGTTACTCATCATTTCAATTTTTTTCATAAATCTAATGCACGCTTCTCTTGCTTCGTGAGTCGTGACCAAATTGAAGAAATCTGAAATAATTATAAACATCCATATTAATGACGCCACAAACAAGCATATAATCATAAATTATAATAAATAAAATAATGTAATAAGATATATATTTTCTATTCTAGTACATTTCAATACAACTTGCTATAAAAATTGGATAATATAAAGCTATACATCCGAATGTAATTAAATTATAATTGCCGTGAGTGCTTAGAGCTTTAGAGCTTCACCTTTAATAATAATAACATTACCTTAATATTAATATCAGCTTCAAAACAACATCATTATTTTTCGCGGAAAGTTTGTGAATTCTAACTACACATCTGAATGTTTTAGTATATGTCGAATGATGTAACTTATTAAATTAAATTTATTATTAAAAAATTAATTTTAAACAAAAAAATAAAACCGACCTCAAAACGCACTGAAAAGTAAAAAATAAATTTTGTATTATAAATGAACTTACTATAAATAAAAGACGTAAATAGTGTTGATAAATAAAATTCATCTAAAATTCTACAAGGGCATAAAACTTTCATGTTGCTCTTTGAAACGCGGCGCCAAGCCATTCAATTAATTTTTTTTATTAAAGTCTAGGAATATTCGATAAGTCTTTATTTATATATTTGGCACCGCCTTTCAAAAAACAACATGAAAGTTTTATGCCCTTGTAGAATTTTAGATGAATTTTATTTATCAACACTATTTACGTCTTTTATTTATAGTAAGTTCATTTATAATACAAAATTTATTTTTTACTTTTCAGTGCGTTTTGAGGTCGGTTTTATTTTTTTGTTTAAAATTAATTTATTTTATACTTTTGAGTGGCTCTTCTAAACCGTATAGGTAGTTGGTTATCATACCATCAAAACGAAACCAACATGGACGCTCTGACTTTACGCTTACTTTATACACTAAAAACTAATTTAATTAATTTAATTTAATATTTTCAAATTAATGAAAATAAGAAAACGCAAAACTGAATCGTTTAATACTAAAAATTTAAGTAATATCGTTCATATAAATTAAGTTTTCATGGTGTTTTATAGTAAGCAAGTGAACGCACATTGTGATTTCCCGTAGGAACTCAGTTACTATATTCTCTCTATCTCTAGAAGTCTTTCTTCTACCTTATTGATTTTACTATCATATATAACCCTTTTAATGTTTTATAAAATGGTATATAAGTCATCGATATAAACTGATATTACATCGAGCTATAGAGATCTAAACTGGACGCGTAAACAATAACGTATGACATGTTTTTCTCTGTTGACAAGTTTTGCTCCATAACATCAAATATATGGCTTAGATTTTCATAAAATTCCGTCAAAAGCTTGACAATATGAGTTTTAATTAAATTAATTTATTATAATTAGTATATATCTAATATAACATGGACATCTCTATTGCTAAAGCGAACTAATTGAAGATTTTTCAATTTTTTATTTTATAACCTCAATATCTCTAAAACTATAAATCAAATTATTTTGATTCTTATTTTCTCTTGTTGCAAATTTAATACTAAATCGAATAAAATATAATTCATCGATAAGGATTGATAAATCATAGAGTTATAAGCAAATAAGCACGACATGGTCGCGCGGAATTCAGCGATTTCTCGTCCGATTGTGAAACTATTCTTTCAATAACCTGAAAACTATTGATCGTAAAAATTCTAAAAAAAAATGGGACCACTTCGACGAGTTACCCTATCGTTTGACACCTCACTCATCCAAATCGGTCTACAAATGGCGACGTACGAGCGGAACATCGCCAAAAAAAAAAAAAAAAAAAAATACACGTCGAATTGATAACCTCCTTTTTGGTTTTTTTGAAGGTCGGTTAAAAATGAAATCTGGTTACTCACCGATGGAAAGTTATTCGTTTACACTTTGCCGTACCTATTCCTGGAATTAAGTGTTCCAAATTGATAAATTATTAGTGTTCAAAGTGATTAAAAATGCCTCGAAAATGCCTTGTGTGATTTTAAGGCATTTTTAATCATTGTAAAAAAAACTGTCGGAAGTAGTAGGAACATGACAACTATCAAGCGACTGAATGCTTAATGAAAAACTATCAGCAATGGTTTCTTCTCTAGTACATAGGTAGACACAATAACTCAATGTTGACCGATATTATTTTTATCAGGAGAAACATTAGTTCTCCCGTTCTTCTGTTCCAATCTATAACGGCAAAAGAAGCCGCAAATAAGAGTTTATAAATTGAGATAAGATCCCATGGCAAGTGGATTGACCGTTTGTGTATCGGGTCAATTCAGTAACAAAGGGCGTTGAACGCAAGGATCCTAATTATTATAAAGTTAATATTAGTTATTATAAAATAAATACGAAACTGAATCTACTTTTTTGTACGTGTAAACCAGATGAGCTGTTCGTTAAGCTATATAAATGCTCATTTTTATCAATGACTGTGCAAAATTACAGCCTTCGGTTTTCATACTACGCAGGTATCCTTGTATCTGTGGTACACAACCAAATACCTACCATTATCTATTATCAAGTAAAAAAAATATCTGTAGTACAAGGTCACCTCTGACGTCAAGATAGGCATTTTGTTAGTGTGCTACATTGGCATTTGGATATTATTGTTTTCTTAGCTATTTCAATTTCCACCACACCCACCTTCTATTAGTAACGACTGCTTAGATACAGGTTTATTTGAATACATATAAGGTTTAGCTCTTAAGTTTCTACCTACACTAGTTTTTACTGGTGTTAGTAACATCAGTTGCGATAACCAGGGTAAAAGTACCTATGGATTACTCGTCGGTACCTTAAACTGGTCAGCAGTTAAGTTTAGTTTCATAGACCGTACTTAACATTGATAAAAGTCGATTTTCTATTAAAGAAAAAAACGAAAACCTATATTTAGTAGCAAAGTCGAATAATAATGAAACTAAAAAAGACACGAATCGTTCGCGTTCAACGTAGTTACTTTATGGACCTAAAGGTCGCGATTATAATATGAGCCGTGTGCTTGCTTTTTACTGTTTATTAATTATAACACGCGAAAGCGTTCGAATATTTATACTCTATCGAAAGCTTTTACTTACAACGCATCCACGTGGGCATATAAATATCACCTATGTCACTCGGCTTACAGGTAAGAGTAATAAAATCGGTTTATGATTTCATTCATTACAAACATACAAAAATACTGATCTATTTAATGTCATGCAAAGTGACAAAAGCCTACTAAGAACTTAATACGATGACGCAAATGCAGTTGTTAATTAATTAACGTTACTATTTGATATAAAATATAAATACATAATTTATAACTTTTTATATAATAAGGTAATGAGTTAGGTTGAGTCAAATGTCAATGGTTCTTAAATGTTTGTTATGTTTTTTTATGTTATTATTTTAGTGTTTCTACTTTTTCTTGTGCTTTGTTTAAAGATCGTAAATGTATAGTATAATAAAATAAATAAAATAATTTAGAGTGTTTTTAGCACCAAACTTTAGAATTCTTGTTTTATAGGTAACTAATTATATACGTAATATATATTTACGTAGACACAGGTAACATTATATAAAAAAATACATTTTCCCTCCAAATAAACATTACCAAATCCACCCACAGACTATTCGTATGTCTTTTCTTTTTAACCTCCGACGAAAGACTATCCATAACTTATGGCGATCATCATGTCAGGGAATTTTGTCTTCAATTTAATTTGTTTATTGTGTTAGGTCAAACCAGCCAATTATCAAGCACTCAGAAGCTCAATTTTTTTAAAACGTCTTTTGTTTATTATATAGCACTTTTTGTCTCCTTTCCATGCAGAAAAAGTCAATATAATTTATCTTTATGCATTTCAAAGATGTCAGGATACAACTCAATAATCTTTTGATATTTATTTATCCCTTACAAAATAATTGAATCTATACCGAAACGGTAAGTTGATGACTGCGAGCACGTTCTATCGACGAATCTACTGAACTAGTTACTAAATTCATTATTAAAAATGTAATTGTACTTTTGTCACATAATATTTTGTCTAATTACCGGATGTCATAACGATAAAAAATACTACAGCGGGAAGTCGATTTACGTTAAAAAACATGAGAGAATTTTATTTTATGACGTTAATCCAACTAACAAAATTAATTACTCTGCTAATCATTGTTTAAACAAGTTATATGTGAAAGAGTACTTGTTTGTTATATAGTTTATAAAGACAACGTATTACCTAAAAATATGGATTAACATAATCCAATTAAAATAATTTAAAAGTATACGGTAAGCTTATAATGCGAATTATGAGAATAGTAAAAATAAAGATACAATATAAAATTAAAAAATTAATTTTTTGCTATTGAAATACTATCTAGAAAAACGAAGACATAGGTATGGGTGAACAAAGAATTTTATTGTTTTATTTATATAAATATTTGGTGTGTTATTTTTGTTTGCCTTTAGTCATAAAAAAATTATGATGATTCACATCAATCAATAACAACATTAAGCTGAGCCAATTATTATAATATTTATACGTAGCATATTGTATTGCCACAATATTCTATATATTACATTTTTGTATTGTCTATGGTTGTTTGAGACATATTTTTTTTCACATTTTACATTAAATTTAAAAGATGCATTACGGCCCCGTATCTACATTGTGCAAATTTAAGTGTATTCAATATAATGTTTACATTATATTGAATACTTAAACTTACTTTAGTAAAGAGTAAAAATAAAGCACTTAATTCAATATTTTACGAGTTATTTGTATATCTAAGTTTATTTTTAGATTTTGAACCGGTGCCAAATCTATAGATTATAGAGGATGGTGGTCGATAGAACTAAATGCAAAAGAGGTAGTCTTTGACCCAATTTCTCTTCTTTTAAACTAACATAATATATTATATATATGTAGTTTTGTTTTTGTTTATACAAACATTAAAAAAAAACTTCTAATCAAAATAATATAAGTAGGTAATTAATAAAGTTTTGAAAAAGTAAAACGCAATGTAAGTAGAACTTACAATCGAAGAAGAGAATTTAGAGTGGGTTGATCTCAAAACCTTATAATTTCATATCAACACTCCCAAAAAAAAATTTTCCTGATATGCGTACAAACACACAAAAAATAAATTATATGAATTAATTGGATTTATTATATAAAACTTTTTTAACATTTTTTATTTTATCGTCAAATTATAGAATTATAGAGTACCTATAATATCTAGTTTCCTCCTACTCTTTGATAGAAATTTCGATAGTTTCCGTTGAAATGTGGCGTTTGGGAAAACCCATAATATTCGGACGTACCAAATTTCAATTAAAGAATTTTACGATTCGAGTGATTATACGTTATAGTCGACCTTAACAAAATGATTTTTAATTCAGTCCGATATTTTTGATAATTTTAACAAAAAAAAAACTGACTTCAATTTGTGACTAAAACTACTGAACAGATTTTGATGAAATTTAAATGCCTACACCAATAAAAATTTCAGCAATTTTAAACTACACGGGAAGCACCAGCTTTAAAAGAAAAAAACAATCATCAAAATCGGTTCACCCAGTCGAAAGTTTCCGATAACAAACAAAAAAATTCCAAATAATCCATACTAATATTTTAAATTCGAAAGTAACTTTGTCAGTCTGTCTGTCTCCTACACTTTCACGTCTAAACCACTGAACCGATTTTAATGAAATTTGGCACCAACATAGATAATAAGTTGAGAAAGGACATAGGGGATGTTGGGTACTATCTAATTTCACTAAGTGGGTACATAATATATTTATTGTGACCATTTCAATGTGCTCAAACACGGTACCTCTGCAGTATGTGCTTGCTTACCTACTAACAATTGTATTATTATGTTTATTGATCAGTCATGTCAGGTCACCGGATTCCAAATTATGAATTGATACGACCAATAAAAATGGCTCTTAATGCCTTTACCGTCAGAAGCGAGCAGGTCGTCTTCATACAAAAGAGATAAGAACTATTCTAATATCCAGTCACTTTTACTGTAGGTAAGTACCTACATAGGTACTTGACGTAAAAAATAAAACTGTCTAATGCGGACGAAGTCGCGGGTACAGCTAGTAATAAATACAGTCGAATTGAGAACCTCCGCCTTTTTTGAAGTCGAATAATAAATTACAAATAAAAATACAAAGATTTTTCTCTTTACATCTAAATAAAAGTATGTATCGATTTAAAATGGTTGCAAAAACGTAACCACCTCCGTAGTCCGTGGTGAGGTGACGCGTAACATTAAGTGCGCGTTACGGCAAGTCTTGGATTTTATCTATCTTTTCTAATAGTTAGGTGAACATATACATTCAGATATACTTATATTTGATGGTACATAAATTTACATAACGGTTTTCTTACAATACCGTGTTTTCTTGATAAAAACTTACGTTTTTGTTGAGCGTAAGAACGTAAAATGATTGAAGGTCATTAAATTGTCAGTGACGCAAATCGATAATTCCTTGATAATTTAATTTTAATTTGATTTATCTGTAGAACGCTTAAAGATTATTAATTAACTATTTTTAGAAATATGAAATAACCAGCGCGTGTCTAGACAAACACTAAGCTTAATTTGAACCAGACCAATTAACGGTTTTCCGAAATTATAAATGTTTCTTTTTATTTTATTTATTAAAATATCCCTTGAAAGAATACGTTTTAGTTTTTGACATTCATATTGACCGAACTTTGTGAATATGATATATCTTTCTTCCAAATTAAAATAAGAGAAAGATATTAAATTTGCTTATGAGCTATTTTATAACTATATATATTATATGCTATAATAGCATATAATATAGTTATAATCACTCTTTTATAAGAAACGAGATTAAAAGATTGCCCGCAAATGATCATTATACTAATATATGCCCAATTTCAGGGTTCGAGTCCAGAATGCTGTTTAGACGTCATCGGCTCCAAAATAACAAACTCATCAGGGACTCCCGTGCCTCCTCCGGGGCCAAGGTACAAGCTGGCCACCGAAGGAACATTAAGAATTTGTTCCTTTCAACATACGAGAACGGTCGTCGATAAAATCCTCGCCGCCAAGTTCTTCAGAAGATGGGAGAGTCATGTATTATGTTTATTGGATGATCACATCGTTTCAAAAACTGTAAGTTATTCAAATTATTTATAAACAACCAATAGGTAATATCTTAATTTGAGAAACTTAACAAGTTAACCATTTTATAGCTGAGCACGAGTAGGTGATCTCTTACAATTAAATATTTGCGAAAATGTTAAGGAACAATTTAGGCCATTTTTTAAATTAATAAAATATTGAATGGTAATAGTAAATTAATATATGTATTTAATTTTCCTGTTATTTGCATAGTATTTCGATCGTATTCACTATTATGTAGTTTGAAAATGACAATTATCTTGCAAAATCTTCTTTGTGAAGCAGTTGTTTAAATATTCACAACGATTTCTTTACGGCAGTCCACGCATTCCACGATTATTTAACAATAACATACGTAATATTATTCTGTCATGCAGGATACATATTGTAAATGATTGAATTAGATTGTTGTGTGTGTTGTTCGGGTTAATATAATAAACTAGCAGTTGACTTTCAACTTTGTACTACATCGATGATCGTCTTAAGTCTAAACCGTCTAAACGCCTAAACACTGAACCAACTGATTTAAGAGATATTTTGAAATCAAACGTAGGTACCCACCTGTCCCCTAGAAACCGGTAACTGCTATCTAGTATTTTTTGGCGGCAATCAACACCATAATAATATTTAGTAACAGGCGTTTTTTGTTACTATTACGCAAAAATATAAAAATTTGTCTTTAGTTCTGTTCGAAATGTAAATAATTGAATTGAATTGAATATATTTTTTTCTCGTTTCTGCATTAAAACAATATGACTTTTAGCAGCATTTACTTTTTTGACTAACTTAGCCGTGGTACTAACATAATTATACAATCACTCGTTTATCAATGTTTCAATGTCGTTTCGGCCTCAGGGTTGATTAATTAATATAATCTACATATCAAATATAAGTGAACTTTTCTGTTTCATTATAGCAATAAATAATAATCCATTCATAACAAACTAAATTTTAAATCAAAGTTACGAGGTCAATAAATAATAGCCATACTTTAAATATGTATCTAACTAATATTTAAATAATTGACAGTAGACATTCATTATTATTTAAGTTTTGGAATGCAAAATTGTTATGTGCGTCATCGATGTTTATGTTGTTGTTATACTCAGTGCATTTTTTATTTAAATCAATTATTAAGTTTTTAATTAATGAAACATTAAATTTAATTAAAATTACAATGAAAATAAAATCTATTCTACACCTATAACAGGTATTAACTATAGTCTATAGTATAGACTATTGAGTATAGACCATAGAGAATAGAAAACATAAATAGTTTCATAGCATAGGTAAAAGGTGTTTCAAAAGGCGCATCGGGGCCGCGGCCTGTGATTTTGTGACGTCACGAGTAACCTCGCGCTCGAGTCCACTGGGCCAATGCCCGCTTCGACTATCGACGTCATCTTCTCAACATTTACTGCAGATCCCATATAACTGCTTCTGCTTCGTTCTTAACTTTCTAACTATAAAGGCAGGGATTTTTAACGTTTTCTATTCGGATTATCTTGTATCCCCGTCTATTTCTTTTTAAGTCATCACAATCAGCCACTATCTCTTATTTTGAAGATTTCTCTAGCAATAATGTATCGCGTTGATGTTTATCATAATTTGTTATCTGATATGACGATCTGTATTTAGTATTTATTTTTTATTTTATTACCCTTTTTGTAGGTACATTGATAGACATGGAACAAATTTCTTCAATTGATTAAAAAAGTGACTATTGAGTGACTTTCTTAACTCAATTGCTACACCTAACATTAATATTTTTAAAACAATTATTTTTGCAACGATTGAAGCTACGATGGGTATAATTATACTACTAGAAATTTAATTTTCTGTAACTACAATATAAAATATACAACCTGATATAGAATTACTTGATTTACTAATATATGTACTTAGTATTGTACCTTAATTTAACTAACATCTATAAATATAATTAAAACAAATAAATGAAAAAATAAGCCCGGTCGTACTAGTTTATTCATAGTTTAAGACTTAAGACGTATCGAATAATATTTAAATTATTCATATAACGATTCACATGCGATATCGTTATACGTAAGTAGTTATTACAATGATAGAATACCAAATAAGATAACCGACCACATCTTGATAATTGCACTTTGTATGTTCAACAATAGCAGTGATTTCATAATTATAATTGTGAGGAAAATGTACTATGAGTGGTTTGTTGTATATTATTATTATTTTTTTGTTTTACTAAAAATATTTGATGAGTAGCGTCGGATTTTAGGCTAAAATTCATAGTCGCGACTTACGTCCGTCAATGTGAAGAATTTTTTGATTGCCATTACTTTTTTGATTCATAAACATTTTTTCAGTCATTTAGCTAAAAAAATTCTTAAAGATATTTTTGGTTGAAACTTTCATCAACGTCGTCTTGTGGGGTGGGGTCTATGAATTTGAGCCGTGACACAGTTCTAGAGGTTCAGCATCCGAGGTCAACTGTCAATTGCAACTGTCAAGTTATTGGGTATGTCATACCAACAATACTGGATTAAAGACCCTACTATAGTAGACTTTTATTCAAAATATATGATATTTTTCAATATTTATGTTGTTTGAAATCGCAGTATCTATTTCATTACTATCCCATCCTTCAAAGAAGGAAAATGTTCAACTTAAGTTAAACAGTTTCAAATATGAGCTAAGTAAAAAAGACAAAGAGACTCATTTGCAACAGATCAGTGTTTACTTGGTCTGACTCAAATGCTCTAGTTAAATTATTTTCCTGCTTTCTAATAGGTGCCTACGTCATACGAGTATGTCCCTTTTTCTTAAGATGCTGCATCATTCTGAATGGCTCTTTACATTATCTTTGTTGCTAAAAGAACACTGCACATCTAAAGATAAAAATATTAATTTCAAAGTTCTGCGGAAATGCTTGAAACAAAAATGATTATGTATAAATAAATATGGTTTGCCTAGAAATAGACTAATGTAATAAGTTTGTATGTTTGTTGCCGTTGCCTTTACTTTGGATTCTACGACGAGTATAGAAATGGTAGTTGGCCTATTTCAGATATAGAACATGGCTATTCGCAATGGTTTCGTGTGTCAATCATGACTTTGGTATTATAATTTTCCGTTAGCGTCTCCCTAAATATTGGTAAGAAAAATGTGGCAGCGCCCCTTGTGATTGCGCGCAAAATGAGATGTTTCTTTATCTTCTGCATTTCGGGACGTCATTTTTTATATTCTATCTGCTGCTTGAACTTGAAAGCGAGAATGTAGACTTAATATTGTTTCAGCCTTGTGGACAAATGGAGCGACCATTGACGTATAATTCCATGAGAGAAGTGTTTTGTATATCGAGATGGGATCCTGCCAGAAAATACTGTCTACGAATAGTTATGCCTCATGGATCCCTTCTATTACAGGTTTGTTCTATAATAAAAATATTTTTTGCCGATACTAATACCAAATTTCATACCAGAATGTCGTTAAAAAAATCAAGAACTACTATTTGCTTCTACTGTTATCAATGTTCCCACATTTAAGGATTGATTAGTTTTTAATAATTTTCTTATGTAAGCAGAGCATTTTTTATGTATTACTCCGAGTGTTAAAATATTCGTTTTAAAATAGTTTATCCTTACAATTTTTTGTTCCAGGCTAACGATGCATACACCAGAGATCAATGGTACTACTCAATAGTTTGGAGGGTAAGTTCTGAACAACTAAACAAGCTTTTATATGAATCCCAGCTATTTAAGACCCATCTAAAATATGACAATGATAAAATGATTCATAAAATGTTACAGATGATTATTTTTTCAGAGAAATATGTTACGCTATCGCAACATACTGACGAAAACTGTTCGAAAGGAATTAGTCTTAAAGGAGCTGAAGGTTAGATAATTTAGATAAAATAATATTAACATTCAAACTACACATGTGTACATCTATATTATGGTTATATGAAATTTGCTAGATCTATATAGTTAATGATTAAGTATTACTGATTCTCTCTTATACATACCATTCGTTTAAAAATTCATAGCATTCAAGACGCAGCAAGCCACTATTTCGCCGTGATAGCAATAGGACTTGAATGAAAAAAACAAATTCAACAATATTGTTGAATGTGTTTTTTGTTGATACATTACTGTTGATACATATATATGTATCAACAGTAATTAACACATTGAAATAAAAATTTATTTACAGTTCTTTGTTACAATTGAATTGTAAGTCACTTCTTATAACACAATTTTTCTGCAAATCCATATGAGATGATTTGGCCAGATCAAACAGAATGACAGAAAGACGCGCAAAAGCTAAAAATGTTATTGATAAATATTTAATACACCCCAAATTGCTTGATTTATACAATGATTTGTCACTTTCTTTTAAACTCAATTCCTAATATAAGGGAGAATGACAAAACAATAAATTTGCCTTATTCAGAATTTTTAATAAATAATAATTATGTAACATTATGCCCTTATTATTACCTCATCGATTTTCAGAACATGGTGGACTTCGTGATGACAACACCCTTGCAGGACGAGAGTGTGACGAGGACACCGTTGTTGCTGCTGACAAATTTACTTTCAGAGGTAGGTAGTAAAAGATTAATTTTTTTATAATTTTTTGGTATAATTATTCCACTCTATGCTTAACCATATTCATTCGTGTCAAGAGAAAGAGGAGCATTATTTTTACGGTCCCTATATCTTGTTAACTGCGCGTGATAAAATGTCATAATCAGTCACAATTGACGTAGTTAACACGAGTTTACTATTTACGTACTGTAGTAAAATTATAATTCCGCAATGTACAATTTAATTAACAAAGCTGTTAGCATTCTGTGTGTTTTTCTGTTTGTCATAAAGACGTGGTCAGCTTGATAGTGAAATGTGACATGAATTTATGGAGTATATTATTTTTAAATCATTCATTTATAGAGGTTTCATTATGGTTCTAAAACATATTTGAGTCGGAAAAGACAATTTGCGATGTGAATTCAGAAAATATTAATAATAATATTATAAATAAGAGTCTTTTCCTAAAGAAGAGGGTATAGTATGGCTTTCCGTCAACGAAGTTTAACCGTCAGTTTCGCAAATTTTTAATACCAGTCCACGCTCTGACGTTAAGCATAATATGAAGGTTAAGTTATTTTGTAAACAAGACGGAATTTCTCTTTTGTAATATTTTAACGTTTAATATACCTTTTGATGTCTTAATGCTATAGAGAAACAAATGTTGATGATTAAGTATATAATATAACTGATTCTCTTAAGAACGATGTAAGTTGAAATTCCGCCAATGTCTTTGTGACGGTTTGAGTCATTATAAGTGAAAGGATGAAGCCCCACGTCACTTGCTGTATGTAGAATAAATTCCTCATTCTTTTGCCTTCCCCTTGACCCCACATGTTCGAGAGCATAGCCCTCTTGCCATCTACATTAATTTATTATGAGTAGGTAAGTAGGTACTTGCGAAGCATTGCTTTTAACCTGTGGTCAGATTTCAAATGCTTTGCGGTTTAATATGATTTGCAAGGATTACAAAATTTCCTTAAACAGTAGTTATCGAATCAGAAGTGTTAAAATCTTAAATCATTCATTAAATCCTATTTTAATATAAAAAACCGCCTCCTTGGTCTAGTGGTAAGCGCGTAAGCGTTACAACCGAAAGATCCTGGGTTAGATTCCCGGTGGAGATAAAAAAACTCGGTCTAGCGGGACATAGAAGGCTGATCACCTACTTGCCCCTAAAGAAAAAATCGATCAGTGAAATAGATGTGAAATGCATCTGCCCCATACCCCACTAGGGGACACGGGACTTCACTTTATCAATATTAAAATCGTTCCAGTCATTTGCGGCGTTATGCCAAACAATATACAAATATAATTTTTGTGTAAATATACTAAGTATTTAGATTTTTTACAATTACTATTCAAAGCCATTTACCGCCAAATTTTAATCTGTAAATAGGCATATCTAGAATAATTTAAGAAATGAGTTTATTCTAGATCATTATCTCTAATTAATTAAATAGAACGGAAAATTTTCTGATGCATCATTTGCATCTTCTCAAGAATAAATATTGTGGTTTGTAATAAATAGTAAATTCCTACTTACGTACATACTTATCAATATGAACACTTCCGTTAATGTATAGTTGAGTGGTTGTTTAATTCGATAAATTAGGTTTGAATGAACTTTATTATTAATAGCAGAATAGCGTTTTTGAAAAAGTTTAATATGTTTGTGTGTTGTAGTGAGATATTTTTTCATTACTATCTTATTATGCTCTGTCTGATGTGAACTAAGGAATTGATAGTCGAACAGTACAAAATCCATCCCAAATTCCGTGATTTAATATTTGTAAAAAAATTATCTGCAACTTGAAATGAAAGTTTTTCTATTATGTATGTATAATCTTTACGTATGTATATATTATATTATGTTGAAATTATTTAACTATTAACTATTTTTTTAATCTATGGCTGAAGTATGAAAAAAAAGTATATTAATTGTTTTCGTGGATTTGCTTGTAAAAAGGAATTAGTGATCTCAAGGATCATTTGTCTGATATTTATATTTTATCAATAGATATAAAGGATATTTCTGATAATAACAATTTTATCACTAAGTATATATTGTATTGATAAAATTATTTCTTGACCTTGGAGAAGATGTTAAATAAATATTTCCTTCTTTCCTAGACTAAATCATTAATAGTTTTTTCTTCATTCTCTCTGATCTGAACTGTAGCTAATTTTATGGTAATACGCAGAGAATATTTAGTGGCATACGGAAATTCGCAATTATAGGGTCAAATTTGATACCCAAATTAAAATTAATTTAATTAGGCTAGCAATTTAGTTTTTTACTACAGGGAGGCACAAAACTCGTAACTACTCAACCAATTTTAATAAACAATAACTGAATTGAAAAATAGATCTTATTTATTTCTTGTACAGATTGAATTAAGATAGTGTTAAGTAAAATTTCTTATTCTTATAAATCTCTTCTAGAACAAAGACAGCCCGGACTGGGAGGAATGGGCTGAAACGATGACAAGCGTGGCTGCCCCTCTTCTAGCAGATAGGGGTGTGAATGAGGAGTTGTGTGCGCTCCTCGCACGTCTGTGCAAACATCGACCACGCTCCGCTCCTTTGCCAGCCCTGGCACCACCAGTCAGGCGCGTCTTAACGAGAAACGTTGACTTCGGGAAAGCTCCTCATGCACGCCAGTTAGTCAGAGACTATATTAGGTTAGTACTGCAAATCTGAAGAAATCAATAAATTATATAATTTTAAACAAAACAAAAACTCTGCTGAAGTAAACCACAAACTGTCTATCTAACAAAAAAGAATCATTAAAATCAATTCATTGTTGTGTAACAAACATACAAAACATATAACTCGGCTTCGTACTCTTTTTATTACAAACAATTTTAGTTAAAAACATTTTTACATTTTTTATTTAAATGATATTTCATTTAAATAATATTTATAAGATTTTGCTAGTGTTCAGTGTTCATGGGAGGGCCAAACATAATTATTTTGCTCAATTATGAACAATCAAAACAGATTTTTTACATTTACACGGATTAAACTCCCGTGTCCTTAAGAATTCTTTTATTTTAATACACTCAGTCGTAAGCATTGTGAAGCGACAAAAATACGTTATAGGAAAACCATACCTTTCGTCTTTGCTAACTTAAGAAAGTGAATACTGTGCTATTAGTAGGTAGTACATACTATATTAGGTAGCACATGGCCGGATCTACCATACGGCTTTTTGGGCTTCAGCCCAGGGCTCCGTGGATTCCCCCAGCAAAGTCAAAAATAGACAATAATGCGAAATAAAATTTAGTGTCTCATTTTTTTCTATACTTACAGTAATTAGATGGACCTCAAAATAGTATTAGCCCAGGGCCTCCTAAACTTACGGTCCGGCCCTGAGGTAGCTTTTTGAGTATCGTAATAAAACTAGTCAGATGACACAACCGTATATTCAAATGATCGATACAATACGTGTACACGTTTGAAGTGCCGCAGTCTCAATAGTCAATACTCAGAAGAATGATTGTGTAAAAATATCACTCATTACTTTAAAAATCCGAAGTACCTCAAGCGTGATCAATGACGGCATTGCTTACCTTCTTCGTGACGATGCAATTATTATTTTGATTTCTTAGGAGCATATCGTTGTCCTCCCGATAAGGAAGTACTAATGGATATCATATACATCCTTGATAGTGGAAGTTTATTTAAAACATGGCTATGTATCTTTATAATTACTTATATTGTTTACCTCATAAGATATATTATTTACTATGCTAAACTTGTTTATGTGGCTATAATATTCTAGTTAATTATATTAACAATCAAAAAGGTTTTAAAATGAGTTTTGTAACATTTGTAATAAAATATAGACATATTTACGTTTTAGTTTCTTATTTTCACTAATACCAAATTTTCCATCGACTTTTAAAAGGAAGAGGTTCTCTAGTGAATTTTTTAAATAAATCTGTTATGTAATTGTGACGACACGATTCTTTTTTTTATTGATAGGTTTACCTCAGTGGTCTCATAAATATACCAATTATCTAAACAGGAAAAACAATTCTAAAATAAATATTTTTAGCTTATAAGACACCGGTTTTAAGAATAATATTGTAGTTATGTATTATTCTGTTTTATTTAATTACTTTTTATTGCACTTTTATTGGGGTATAGTTTTTTAAATGGGATAAAGAGTTTTTAGATTAAATAGGTGCGGAGTAGGTCACTAGTCACCATGGAAGACATAATATAAGAATCAGGAAAGCACTCATCTAAGTCTATAGTCTACAGTCTACACTTTTTCTTAGAGCTGTCCTATTATCGTTTTAATAGTTCATTGTCACTATGTAGGTGTTGATATTCTAAGTAGCGCTTGCAACACAGATATTATGTAGCAATAAAATAAATAAAAGCGGACTGCATTATAAGAAAATCGACGAGCCCCAATGAGTTCTATATTAGGCTAAAACCAATGAGAAGTAAAACTCACCGGTTCTCGCCTTCACGCAGTATCAGAGGTCTGGACGGACTTAGCCCACGTCGATGGCGCACTTGGTAACTTGATATAATATGTATATTTAATAATAGAGATTTCTAGAATACGATCTTGTTGTAATGTCGATGCGTTTATGTTCAGAAGAAGAGGAATAAATAATATTATTATAAATATACAATAAATAAATTAATATGTAGGTATATAATACGCACGAGGTTTGTGGTTTGCTGCACAATAGATGTATTCATTGTCACCTAGCTGATAATTGGACGCGTCGAGACGCTTGCGTAAAATAAGTTCAATAAGGCTCCTTTTATCTTCATTCATCAGAAATTGTTAAATTTCAACATACGCGTACCTACTTTATATACATATATACAAATCATATATAAAAACAAAGACATATACGTATATGTCTTTGTTTCTCCCAGTTTCGTAGTTAACTACACATTAATTACTTAAGTTAAAATAAAATCCTGAATGAAGAAAATTAATTTTTTTTCTTGAAAATAAATATTTTATCTAGTGCGGACTACTGCTTTCTATTACACGAAAAACTTTATAATATTTTCTATTTCGGCATTAACAAGTATCTAAAAAACTTATCAGTTAGACGCGGCGTTAATGATTACCAATTGGTTCTTTCAGTGCTTTAAGTGCGCATAATTCTGGTGCAAGCTTAGTCCGGCGTTTCGTGGAGATCACCCACGGAAACAGAGCAACCTGCCCCCATCCAAGGGCCGCGCCTAACTTAGCTGCGGTGGTCCTGGCAGCCATTGACGACCACTACAGAAATTACACCACCCCCCATCAATGTGACGATACTGAATATGATGTACTGTGTTTTGCGGATATCTTGGAACATATGTAAGTTCAAATTCGAAAGACCTACAAACGCATTGCAGACGGGTTGTCTTTAGTTTTTTCATTGGGTGAACTTTTTTTTTCTTTAAAACACCGATCGCATTCCATCAATTTCTGTACCATTTTACAGCCAAGTTTGTATTGCCAATGATGTTGGAACAATTGACTAATAAGTCTTAAAAAAACTATTAAGAGGATACGCTTGCGTAATCCAATAACCTTTCAACCTGATATTCTTTGTGTCATAAGAAAAACTTCTGATGTAGGTGTTTAATTATTTCCTAAGACTATCATTTTCGTTGATCTTTAAATGCGGGACTTTGGACCGGTAATAGTAATTACATTTTTTTTTTGCGATTTAAGTAAAGTATAGAGTTTAATTAAAAGTTATACTTACATGCAGTTTATTAAATACTTGTACTTTTTAAATGAAATCACATGAGTCCACTTACAAATGACGAAACCTCGATAAAGTTTGTTAATGTTTTTAATCAATTGAAATGATAAGAGTCTTTATGCTTATACGTGTTCCATTCTTCAGGCTTTACTGTAATTTAGCAATACTTATAATACTAGAGGGTTAATCCAACCCTAAATTCTAGTGGCCTTTGTATCTGCCCTAATTGGTTGACAGTGACGTCACCAACCGTGATTTTAAAGAAAACAACTAGTTCACCCAGTGATCTCATTGAGTGAACTAGTTTACTTTTCACTGAAAGTAAACTAGATTACGAAAACATGATACCACCTAGTTTAAATTCATATAAAATTAAAAGTTTTTCCGGTGTGGATACTCAGCTGTTGGTTTGAGTTTCCATTTTTGAAATTTAAGCGAAACTAATGTATCGTATCAAATAACTATTCTGACATCTCAAATAATGTGTTTATTTTTGTGTAATATGGAATAGGTTTTAATGACTAATAATAAAAACTAACAAAAATAATGTAATTCATTTAACAGGTGTGAATACGAAGACTGGTTAGCAATATTGGGCGGGGTGTTACAACCTGTACCGATACGTGCGAGTGCCATGGCGTGTCCTCGAGTGGCGTTTCGCTTGGGAAATGTGTTGACTGCACTATCCCGGGATCAGCGCTGCTCTGTGCATGGCTGTGTGGCGTCGGCAAGAGCAGCACGACCTTTCCCGCCATCTTGGCTTCGAGCCGCTGCACCTTCGGAACCAATGCTGTCCTTGCCACATGCGAAGCTCTGCCAAGTGTGGGGAGATATGGTAACTTGTTATTCAATTTTTATCAAACAAATTTTTATCCAGAACTAGACTTTTTTCCTCTTTCTATTTTCTTTTCGTAATGACACATCCACCCACGGCGCGACTGCTTCTGCGGGTCTTGCCGCTGTGTATACCGTCTAAGACGTGGGTGGGTAACAGAGACTCCTTTTCGCCACGCCCCATCAAGATTCACCCATTTTGGCGAAATCCTGGTGGCGGTTTTCCTGACAAGTGATCATCTTCTAGCGATCTGGTTAACGAGTTCAACGTTTAAAATTTTTGTAAAAGGGCCTTTATACTGGCTCATTGCTAATTCGTTATGACTTTATAGGTTCAAGCATTATTGAGTTGTTGCTCCAAACGAAAAAGCTTCCTGCAAAGTATGAGTAAACAACTCCCGGACTTCATGATTGTTGCCTTGACTGAACACGTATGTAACATAGATTGGTTTAAGTTAATTTGAAGTTTGATGATATTTATTAAGCTAAGATTTGATTTTGTTTAAAGTTTTTTAATATAGTAAAAATAATATTCTAAAGTATGTTAACCAGCTTAACCGTTAGAGAGGTTTCGTTTTAAATTTGGATTATACTTTATAAATTGTTTGCGTTCATACGGCGCATATGAAAGCGCATCTCAACAGAAATTTAATAATGAATGTTTCGCCTAATTGGGTTCGAGCCGCAGCAAACCAAAAATTTTTTATAGAAGTCAATCACAATTTTGCCTGTAAAGAATTGATCAGTGGAACACCCGAAAAAATGTGCCTTCTGTGCAATAGGTGTATAATGATGTTTATCATTTTCAGCCAGCAGCTCTAGAAGCTTTATGTCTGATGCTGGAATGGGAGGTGGCCAGCGGGGAACAAACCCAACTCGAGATTATCGCAGCCCTTCAGGGAACAGAACTAGGAAAGCAATATTATACAAACCTGTGTGAAAGACAAAAAACTTTACAAAGACTTGTAAGTTTCAATTATTTAGGTCCTCTTTAAAGCCCTAAGTCCCCTGGATGGGGCAGAGGACGTCCACAGTACGTCGCCATTTCGCTCGGTTTTGAGCTACGAGCTTTATTTCGCTCCATGTCATACCAACAATTATTTATTTAAGTACTTTTTCAATATTTAAAAACAGGGCGACAACAGGTTGGACTAAGGGTGCGGAATCGGAATTTAACGGATCTGACAGATCTGTACGCTCTCTTCTTCCTAAATCGATGTTTGCTAAAATATCTCCAAGTTAGCTGGTTCCAAAGAAGTTGTGTATAGCTTAAAGTGTCCTAAGAAACGCCCGGATTCGGAATTTTTGTTTGTTGTGTTTATTATTTATTTATGATATTTGTATGTTTGTTTCAGCAAGCGCATGGAGGTCCAAAAAGGTTAGCTTTGCCTGTACGCGCTACGGATGAAGATGTAGCTGCTTTGTTGGAAGCTGGGGCACTTGGGAACCTCGAATGTTTGAGCCTTGCTTTTACTAGCGTTACCAGCGCCTGCGCACACCACTTAATAAAGGTATTTAATTTTTATACACTAGTCTCGTAATTGCGCTAGCGTAAACTTTGCTTTGTTGAGTGTATAAAAACAAACAAGCATTTTTGCTTATAGAAATTATCCTCAACGTTTTGTTAATTTACAACTACCCTTAATTTTATAAATATCAGCTACCCTCATATATTACATTTCATTTACAGCTATTCTCAATTTTGTTAAGCTTACATTTTTATTCTTGCAGCTACCCTCACTTCGCTACCTGAACCTATGGGCGACTAAGTTTGGAGATAGCGGCGTTCAATTAATAGCCGAACATTTACCACGACTACAAGTCCTCAATCTTTGCGAAACTCCCGTCTCTGATAAGGGAATTGAAGCATTGTCAGGTACGTTTGAAAACCTTTGTGGGGACCAGACGTATTTTTGCATCTGTTTCATTGTTCATTTCCTGTACAGACAAGTAAATGATCACTTGATCAACCTTCTCAACCAAACCCACGTAACCACCTCCTAATTATCAAATATTTTCCAGCCTTATCGAGTCTTCGAAGGATAAATCTGAACAGCACTAAACTTTCAGCGGAAGCCTTCGAGACCTTACGTCAGAGATTACCCCAACTTCAGGAATACGACGTGCGCTACACTGAAGCCTGGTGACAAAATACCATTTAGTTAATAGGTGCAATTTATTATTACGATATTACCTGCTATTGTTAATATTTTTCTAGGCACAAACGAGTGACAGACTAAACATAACTCTCACATCATCTTGTTGTACATACGTGTTTTTCTTACTTCACCCATGAGTTAACTGTCAGTTTTCGATAGGTTTATTAGCTAGGTACTGTCAATACAATAGGGTAAGTTTCCACGTAAACGTAAGACGTATTTTACCACACAGACGCGATCAAAAAATAATTTTCCGAATGCTTCGGGCAATTTGAAAATTACATCACGAATATATAGTAATACACAAGAAACACACATTTGTGCTTTCCGATGTACGTATGAGTTGTCCTCGTTAAAAATAAAAACATCGATCGATCAACCTTCAATCCTTTATTTTATTTCTCCTTTGGCAAGCTGTTTAAAGAACAATAGAAAATAATCCTGATTTTCAATGTGTTCTCATATGTATCTACCACAGGTTTTGTAGGATGTTTCGATAGTGAGCCTGTGTAAAATATTTATGCAAAGTGTTCCCCATCCCGGCGGTTAAACGTGAACTTGGGTCTTTGAGTCTTGTTTTAGAGAATTAAAAAATCTATCTTGTCGATATAGGTAAGGAATAGTAACAAAATTAAAAGCATTTATCACAGAGCCTTCTATAAATTTCTCTAGATATTCCAAAGTGGACTACGTTAAGTCTTATATAGTGTTACAGTATTAACTCTAAGCCTGACTATCTCGAATTTATTCTACATACTGCATATGTACCGATTGCTTGTTATGTAAATGTTATCTACTTCAAACTAGTGCTCACGACTTGGTCATTTCCACTAACAATATTAGCTTAGGAGATTCCCATTCGCTTTAGTAAGAGATGGATGTTAGACACAGGAGTCTCTTAAACTAGGTCGGGTTAGTGCAAATGGTCTAATAATTCTTAAGAAAAAGCAGATCTTTGAAAAAATCAGCAGGCAGCGTGGATGCAGTCACAATTCCTTTGAAATTTAAAAGAATAAAATTAAAACTTTAGAATTAAACTCGTATTTTAGGTTAACTTAGAATTGATAAAAATCGGATACAGAGTAAAGTATATGAACACCAACTGCCATTTCTGGTAGACTTGTCCTAAAACAAGTATTATTTTAGATGTAAGTAGTTGTTATTGGCTGTGAGAACTGTTGGAAAGTATGCGAAAGTATTGCGAATGTTTTCTCGTATTAGGTCTAGTACTCTCCCGCCGTTCTTGAATTTAATTTTAGATATGAACCTCAGACTGCTAAAGTTGTTAGAATATCACCTCGTATATTCTTTAATTAACCATTTTTCTCAAGACACGTCTAAGTTGTGTTAGTTTGTAGGTTCCTCATTATACTTTAATTATATTGAATGTTTTTAAGACTTACGAAATTTGGTGTTGTGTAATTTCTAACTCTTCAGTAATTTATTTTTAAATTCTAAAAACAAAACCCGGGACGCACATCATAAAATCATCAAAACCTACTAGAGACTAAAGCAATTTTTTGACTTGACAAGTTTTAAGGTTTTCTAAGGTTTTGATAAATTTTAAGGTATTTTAAAGTTTATAATCAAATGTTTTTGTACACAAATACATTTAATTATAAACTATAAGGCATTATAAGCTAATACAAGGTGATATTATAGTTTCTATTCTCTAACCTGTAGATAAAACTGTAAATAAATTTCGATAAGATGGTTGCAGTTAAACCATATTGAGAGGACGTTTATGTATTAGATTAATTATGTTCTGTATAACTTTAAAAATCTGGATACAAACAATCTTGTACTCAGCCGAACACCGTAAGACTGCTTTTTTTCAACAATTTGTAACGATTTTAAAAATTCTTTGTTTTTTAAAATATGTTGATATTCCTTCAACCATGGCACTGACGCTATATTAAAAATTTCGTTGAATATTTGAAAACTATCACGTACCTACAACGAAAGTAAATATGAACTTTCACTATTTAATAGAAATTTTGGTTCCAATTAGTTTGTGTCTCAAATTGAGACTGCCATCTACTTAATAAGAATTTAACTGAATAGAACAAGGTTCTAAATCTTACGGTACGTTTTCTTTCATATAAACGCGGTAGTTTTCATTTAATCCACTCATGTGTCACTCTACAATCCCCTAAACTCGATACACTTTTGTAAATCCGAGGCCTAACATATTATATACCTAATATTCTAAAGTCTGTTAAACAGAGATGTTAAATTACTCGTAGATTTGAACTTTGTACAACTGAACTTAATAGATTGTTGTGTTTTTACAGTGTAGGTACCTACCTAAAGACGTGAAGGCAAAGGAACCCTAAGCACAAAAACTTTCGAAAAAATATTCATATAAAATTGCCATAAAACTGCGACAATTTTAGTGTCTTCTTTCACGAAACGATCCGATTAGATCAAAGTCACTTTAAATAATTTACTTTTCAAGTTTTTGTTCTTAGGGCTCAGTTCAGTTTTTTTTTTTTGAATGGTGACGTCATAATAGTTTTACGGTTTACCTATGCAATATAACTTATTCTATGTACTTATAATGCACGTTTCGTAGTTTTATTGAAGAGGTTAAGACTTGTTCAGCGTTTTAAGAAAACTTTTTAATAAAATATATATTACTGAATCACTATTTTATTTAAATACATGTATAGTTCCAATTCGTTTATTTTAATACACGCACAGAATTGCGCTTGGATTTATAGGTTTCTCGGCAAATGGAAAAGTGATCATGTACAACCGAAATTTATGTACATAAGACGCGCTATCTCTTACTTTTTTATCTCCTTTTTCCCTATTATAATAAGAGGCTTATTGTAAGGATAAATAAAATCAAAAATCTTATTTGAGTTTTAACCAAATATTTTAATCAAAATATATTAAAATTACGAATCTATATACAATATTCTAGAAAGAGATTGAATACTTAAATTTGTCCCTAGATCAATCATATGTTACTTATTTTATTTATATTATGTATTAACCATTGCGTTTATAGTTGAAACCCTAATATGTAATCAGTAATGGCTATACGAAGGAAAGCATAGACACAGGCGCGTTTTTTCGTTTTTAAAAAAATATATGTTAAACTATGAAGCTTGACAAATGACATTAGCCAAGAGCAATTTATTTTATTCACGTTTCGAACGGCCTCAGAGATTCATGCTCTGTACCAACCTAAACGTGGTTTTGATGTGAAACATCTATAGCCGCACGTAAAGCCGAGTTCTGGCGTGGCGACGCATGCCGTGGCGATGCGTCGCCACGCTATATGATGGTATATATACAGTCTATATGTAGTAGTATGTGTATAGTAAATAATGTCGATGTTTCACAACTGCCAGGCGTCCCGTGACGGCTCACAGTTTTTTTTTGCTTCAAACCTACGTTCGTAAATGAATCGTCCAACTTATAATCGTCAAAGAACTTATTAGATACTATTTTCACGACTTCGTCCACGAAACTAAATACTGAATACATACCTAAAGTTAATACGTAGGTAAGTGAAGTGAGCTATTTCTGACAGCCCGAACAATAGAACAGCTTATCAAGGATTTTATCATTAGTACATACATACATTATTTTACTGTTCTTATCCTAAATAGATTAACGATTATAAATATGGCTTTTATATAATCAAATTTGATACCTGTACATACAAGTTTATTAGATTACATATCCAAATACTAAAAGTATTACTATTATCAATACACACATTACCTATAGATTTTACATAAAGTGAATCTTGAATATTTAAAGATTTAGTACGCTAGACAAACGGACGATTTTATTTATACAACTCTGAAAACTAAACCACCTCAGTAAGTTAGCACTGAGCAACACACACGTACTTAGTGTTTCCATAGATAACATTTTCAAGAATAAATTATATTATAGTAAATCTTACGTGTAGTTTTTTTTTTCTATATAATATATATTATATGCATATTGCCATTTCAATCCTTAGCCAATCTTAGCTTAGATTGCATGATTTCAAGTTATATGCTGTTGTTTAATTTTAATTTATTTACAATAGGAATCACTTGAAAAATCCTAAGCTAAGATTGCATTGGATTGGTTTTTTACTTCACTCACTAGGGCGAGAACTCAGACCAATAAAAACAAGTTCGCTGCTTGGACTCGGCAAGGATAACACTTTTATGTTATAATAAAATCCAACCAAACCACTATTAGTTTAAATGACCAACCTAAATTGTCGATTAGATGATATATCCATCCACTTGACTATATCATTAATATATGGTACCTACCTACTCATGACTATACATATTAATTATCATTAATTTTAGTTATAGGATCAAATTTGGCCTGAGCAGATCATGAAGATAGTTTAAAATGGCCTGATAATGAAATTAAATGATAGTTATACTTTTAACATATTTTAAATAAAGACTGTATTAAAAACCCAAATTATATAAAAAACTTAAATTTTTAATGTTACAATTCTAAAATGTACCTCTATACATAATGCGTTCATAGCAATATAAATTTGATTACAAGCATACACCAAAACCACACTATCGCTAGCAATTTTTTTCTCATACATTTCCTGCCTATTATAAAATATTTTAAATAAACGACCTTAAAATACAAATTTTGCTATTTTCTCTAGTTTTAACATAATTTTTTCCCCTTTTTTTTTTTTATTAATTGAAAATAAAAAAACGTATAAAACAATTCATATCATCATTGATTTAAAATTACTGGGATAGTGTTTTCAGTAAGATTTTATGCGGCTTTGTACTATATTTCTAGTAAAGCTAAACTTGCCAGATTATTAACCAACAATAAAAACAAATAAAATCTTAAAAGAGATCGCCAGATTTTTGAGCAGCTCTTCTCTGAGAGCATTTTAAAGCGAATCAAAAGAAAAAATAGAATATTTTCAAAATACTTTAATGCATTTATACCATTATATTGTATGGCCAATCTTTACATTAACATTAAATTAAAATAATAATAGTATTAAAATGATACTACTAACATAGATAATTTAACAATAGTATAAAAACAATACACCTACAGATTATGAAAAAAAGAGGATTACAGATACAATGACATTCATATTATGTATATACAAAAATATATTAACAAAAACTTAGCACACTTAAGGATATAAATTTATAACAAATCCTCTATTTTGTTTTGTCAGAATTACATTACCCTATTGTATAGGCATTTTGTGCCATATCTAATAGGGATTTTTTGGATGTAAGAGTACATACAAATAATAAAGACTGATGTTAAAACTATATTCTATAACTTCATAATTTTATAATCTCTGGCAATATTTCAAAATCTGGCTAATAATGTGGTTTGCAATTTAAGTCACAAGTGTCCTCACTTGCAATTTAAATTGTTATAGATTTTGGAGTGTGAAATTCTACTACTGGCGCTGCTAAACTGTCAAAATCGAGCGCGAAATGAGTTTATGCAGTGAAATAATTTTTTTCATAAATTAACATATTGACGTTCATGACCTCTTCGTGTAATTAATAAAAAAGTATTCTATATTCTCCAATTTTAATCTCGAAAAATTAGTTCATCGTTAGCAAACACGATGAACTACATTTCTGTGTGTACATATTTCATAAATTTACCTAACAGATGATCATAGCTTCTGTACAATCTTAACAGATTTTTTTACAATTTCAAGACTTACAAAGCACGCCAGGTTTAAAATACCTGCAACTATGTCTTACACCAATTCATAAATGACGTCAAAACTGTTTATTTGAATTTAATACTGGATCGTATATACGTATTTGAGATATTCACATAGTCTATATCGTCACTAAAGGAAATAATTTTAAATTTGGAAAAATAATTCCTTTCAATTACTGCTATTTTGTGAACGCGGCAAAGACTGCCCACATGATGTCGCATGCGTCTGGGCGCATCGCTTCAGCCTCGAAGTCTAGGTCGAGTAAAGCGCGTACACGTCGCGTTCCGAGTTCGTAATCTTCATCTGAAAGCGGCGCGAACGCATTTTCAAGAACATCAGCGGAATGTGCAAGCATTAGAAGCGCCAGCGATCGTTTGTCTGCTTGAGCCACTTCTGTGATCGAACGACGCAATGCAGCCTCTTGAACCTATGGACATTAGAAATTATAGCTCAAAAATCCGCATAGCACGAGCGCCACAAAAACCTTTATCTTGTCTTTAATATGATTTTTCTTTAGTCTTAACTTAATATAGAAAGAATCGATACATTTAGGCATATAAACGATCGAAATAATTTCACTGAATAACGAGAAAATCTGATCAACTATTGACATATTTAAGCGAAGTTGACTTCAATAACTTGTCTTGATTACCGATGCAGCTAACCGGTTACGCGCCTATATTACGTTACGTTAATAAAATAACATAATATCAACGAAAAATATTTAAAAGTTTATGAAGCGTACAAACAAAAATATTTTTTATAAAGTAGCGATAGACAAAGTGCAATATAAAAACTGTGTGTGTTTACATAAAATTCAACATGTCTTTTTCTGCTAATTTAGAACGCTAGTGACTGTTAAAAATTTTAAAAAGTCGAATGCGAATATTAAGAACATTCAACATTCTTAGCTAAGAGTTCAGTATACATACAAATATAAAATAAAATTTTATTTGTTTCCCTGGGATTCGAGCCGAGTAAACGGCATAACCACGCAGACGGTTACAAATTACACTTTAAAAATAACAATTCTGTGTCTGTCAATTTATGGTAATAATTAACATAAAACCATAGCCATGAAAACATTAGCCCATAAAACCATTGAATGCATGAAGATTACAAAATCCAATTTAAACATACTTAGCGTTCTTAGCAACAGGTCAGACTAGATGCAAAATAAGCAAGACTACTTTCTAGTTTAATCAAATGCAAAAACTTGTGCCCAACACTGAACAACTTAAATATTTTATAATATATTTAATTAAGTCTTGTGATACAATTCAGTATCAAGGCAGACCAATTTTTTCATCTTCAATGCCTACCAAAACATAACATTTTATTTATTAACCCAGAATTCTAGTACCTGCTGATGCAACACAGTGACTGAACCATTTTGATTACTGCATTAATGCTACTTTATAAATATTATCTATTCGTTTTCTTATGTATTTTAGTTTTTTTATAGTAATGGAATATTCTTTCTCTTTACAACTTAATTTGTAGTTTCAATGAGACAAATCATTCTATGATATAAATAGGCTTGTTTTTTATAAATGTTTTAATTTTTTTAGATTGTTTTTTAAAGATTGCAGATAAATACTTTTTACTTACAATAATAAAGATGAGTAGTGAATCTCTATCGAATCACCTTTCACTGGCCTTGAAATTGTATGGAGGTTATGAAATACTAACATCAAAACTGGTTTTTGGATTCATGCAAACCTTATGTACATTTTGTAACCTATTTTTAATTGTAGTTTATTTCAACAACATAAATGAAGCTGACAAGGAATCAGTTCAACAAATTTATATGAAATCAAAAAAAGTATCGATTTCATAAATAGTTGCAATTATTATATCTGGATTTAGTGCTAGATAAATACAGGCTTAATTTTATGGCTTATTGATGTGTACAACAGATTGCCATGTTGCAGACAAGAGAAAAAGAAGTGCTAGATAAAATCATAATGTTTTGTTTAATTTAATTGAAAAAAAAAATACTTGATAAGTTTATATTTCAAAATGCAACAAAAATTTACCTTTTTAACTAAGCGGCATTTGACAACATTATCTGTAAGTGGATGAGTTGTCATATCAAATAATAGGAAGTTCTGCTTTTCAGTTGTTAAAACACCTTTCTCAACAAGATTTTTGGCAAGCCTCTCTCTGACATTCTTCAACTGATATTTCAATTTCATTGGATTCCATGTTTCTCCTGAAATTACAGGTTTTACAATATATTTAATTTAAACTAGAACTTTTTTTAATTATTCGAAAGACGTAATCCATTAGCTACATCATGAAAGTGCAATAATTAGCATAATAAAAGTGGTATTTATTATTGAAATAAAACAGGAACAGGTTATTTGAGTATAATTTGCCTTATACCCGACAAAAACATTCTTTTAATTATATATAGATGTACATACTTGCATAGTTACAGATTTTTGTTTGAATGTGACTAAAAGTTCGTAAATTTATTGAAATTTGTGTAAAATTTCAAGTTATCCTGTTGAAATTAATAACAGCAATATTTTTACATACCACTTAGGTATTCTATCCAGCTTTGTACAGTTTCTGGAGGATCTGTTTCCTTCATATGTTTAAGAGCTTCATCTAATAGTACATCTCCTGTAGGTGTATCTGAAATAAAGCAACACTTTAACATTAACAGTTCATAATTATTGTAATAGCTATAAAAATAAGAATGAGAACCAAATTTTGTTTACATATCAACAATCTAAGTAGATATAAAAAAGAAAAAAAATTACCAAAAACAATAATTTTTTATGTAAACATTGTCTCCAAACAATAAATAGGGCACTGAATTTAATTTATATTGGTGTATTCCACAAAAATTATCTCAGGAAAGGTATTTCATCTTATTATCTCTAGATCATGCCAAAAAATCAGGACTTTAATCCTTGGATATGAAAGTCAGAAGGCTGATTTAGTTTAATATTAATTCAATATAACTACTAACCACTCTTTACAATAACTTTTCTTGATAATAAACCTTTTCTCCTCATACCAGCTCTTTCTAATTCTATGCGACCTCTTAAACCCAATTCAATCAAAATGCACCCTCTCAGTCCACTAGAAATACAGTCGTTCCAAAACGATGTATAACCCTGTAAAATAAACATTACACTTACACGGTCATAATATGCAAATAAATTAGTTACATTGTTTTGCTTAACCCATATTTCCAGCACTTACTTCCTTATCCTTCAGTCCTAGAAGTAAAACCTCTTCCATCAATGTTAGTCTTGTTTCTTTTGAATCCCCGTCATCAAATATTTTATCATTTTTCTTATCATCTGTATCCTGATTTTCTTTCAGAGAACCATCGGAATTTTCTTTGACAACGTGTTTTCGTTGCACTAAGCCTTCAGTGCGGTTCATTTTATCATCGAAATTTATTGATTAAGAAATAATGAATACACTGACGATATCAATTTTGGAAATAGTAAACAGGAGAATTAAATGAAAATAATGTTGACGTTTGCAACTCGATGTATTGGTGTGACGAAAAATAAAATATGGCCGAATTCCAAGATAGTGTTGCCAGACGCCATTGTAAAATAGTAAGTATTAAGTTACATGAAATCAATGGATTAGATATACTATGGAATAATGGGAAACTGATAAAATTATTATTTGTAATCTTCTTCTTCAAAAAATGGCTCTCCATGTGAAAATAGATTCGTCAGTGTCCAACAGTTCTAGGAGAATTAAATAATATTTGTACTCTGTTGCGGCGAAATTTTGCAAACCCATACATATTGCTGTCAGTTGTCAAATCTAGATGCTACAAAATTGATGCCAACTGTCAGAGTTTATGCAATGGCGGGAAATCGCTTTCAATTGGTTAGACGATTATTTAAAATTATTCTTCATAATAATCTTTCATACTAATTCTAGTATTCTACCAACTAGTTACATTATAAATCATTAACTGCGATTGTTGAATATTACGCCTGCTTTATTTGGTCTAGTTTAGTTTATATTGTTTAAGCATTAGAAATTTCCGTATAAAAAAGATATTTAGCGTGCACTACGAAAACTGTTTACAAAAGCGATAAGTTTGATGGTTTGTTATCATTCGCGCCAGAACGGCTGGTCAGCATGAAATTTGGCACATACGTGCATAATCATTGCAATATCAAGATCTATCGGTTGTTACTAAATGCGACTCTCGGTTATTTTTTATCTCTTATTTTAATTCTTTTTTGATCATATATTTATAATTTTTGTTTCAAATAACGCCTACACAAGTTACTACAGAAATATCTCACCGAATTTGTTGTCCCATGCCCCAAAACATCTGGATACCAGATAGGCGAAGGCTATCTTCATCATACCTCCTCAATCAACTAAAGAAATTTTACAATCGAATGTATAATTAAATTAACTGTGGCCCGCGATTTCATCCGCGTTAATTTCATCGTAGCGTGGTCTGAATCCTATAGTCTTCCTTGATAAATAGACTATCCAACACAAAACAAGCTCGATATACTAGAGTATTCAAACAAACAAACTTTTCAGTTTGTAATATTTGTAAGTATACCTATAAAAAGCAATTAGTCTTTGTGGTAAGAGAATGTTTAATGGGGTTTAATAATAAAACGCCTTCGAATGACGCTTATACTTGGTAGATAAGATTATTTCCTATATCTACTGAACAAACACTGATTTTCATGAAAATTGATTGATACAGAACTTCTGATTTATAATCAGAACTGTGCAGTAACAAAAACGAAACAGACGTGAAATCAACTCCTGATTGAATGAAGAATTAATTCATAGAGGGTACGTATCTTGATATTTTTTATATTATATTAAATTACCATAAGATTTTTTATTTAACTTTAAGATCAGTTGAGGAAAATAGGAAAATCATAGATTGAACTTTAAACCGAAATGTGCTAGGGCAAGGCGCCAGTTGGCTAGCATTCTCGTGCCGATGCAGTCGTTACGCTAAATTCGATTTTCTACTTATCTATCTTCCGCGTCTGTAATTTCTTATCGTGGTAAACAAATGATGAATTTAAGATAGTTCGAATCCTAGTGACACACTGTGAATGTGATAAAAAGGCGTGTTTATTTACAGCTACATTAACACATAAGATTTACTGTTTATTTAGACTTGATAATTAAAATACATGACCTATTATTGTATATAAAGTACATAAATTGAAAAAAATTAAATAAAGTGTGAGAAGTACCACTCGTAAGTACCTAAATATCATCTAAATATTAATATTTACCAAATCTTCATTTAATTACTATTTCCATCAAAATTCACTTACGTCACTGTTCTATGACTTCTTGCTTCCACAGATTACATAGATAATATAATAATATAAATAGTAAATATTAATCAGCAATAATCGCCTTCGTAGTTAACTAGGTCACACGTCGAACATAATATATGAGTGTGCCTGGGTTTGCTTCTAAGGTAAACAAATAAACATGTGTCGATTTGGAAGGCACACAAAGTTCTGATCTGAAACTGATCCCTGGGTAAAGACTGAAGCAAATAAAGAAAATGGTCAGCGGAGCCGACACCGACCCCCAAGTAGGTATATTTGCCGCCAGTTGTAGTTGCGGAACTACATTTTTCATTGACACTATCCCAATATCAGCGGCTTATTAGCAAAAGACAACAATTTTAAGTAAACATACCGCCCTACCTAATATAAAACTACTACTTAATAAATAAAAAATACTAAGTACCTACTAAAATCAATTTTAATAATATGATCTCTTTTGAACAACGTGTAGGTACATAAACTTTTGACAAACAAAGACAGGAACATAATATTTCATTCTAACTAGGTTCTATAGACAATTTATTTTAAAAATAGGAAAAGTATTTAATGAAGTGGACGGCGGACTTCATTCATATTTTGTCAGCGTAGGTACCTATAGTACAATCGTAGTATAAACATGTAATAAAACCGTTACACCCGTTATCTGGCCGCCTTGTCCAATTTCTATTCAACTAAATCGCGTTTGTCACGTATCTTGGTGAATTTTATGGAATCTAGAATAAATGTAGATTTAAAATATACTTACATACTTACTTACCTTTATTGGTGTCTTAAAAAAACTAGATTAATATAAACCTATTATGCGATATTATTATGATGAATGTACGCACTTCGCTCAAACTGTTTTTTCTTTTAAATGTCTATTAACTCGTAAAGCGTAAAAGATATTATGAAACTAGATTATCTATCTAACAGTAATCTGTGTCCTAAGCGCAGATAGTAAAAAAAATATAACTTTACCTTTAAACTAAAATATTCTTATTGAGGCTTGTTCCGTTTTTATGAATAACACAGTAGGTAATAACACTATTTCCAATTATTAGTGGCGAAACAATTCTATAAGATAACAAATCTAGGAGATTGTCTAATAACAATTATTGATGTATCTTATGATAAACTGTCATAATTATATCAATCTTAACTCGAAAGTAAGGTCACCTACATTTTTACCAATTACAGTAATAAAACATTTCATTCATATCCATCTTTCGTTTTACTTTGTCTATAACGCAGATAAAAAAGTTTATTCTAGGTAGGTATACCTATATAACCTAATGTTTCATTTACATCGCAGACTATATATACTAATAATTATCTAATTTATTTATTTTATGAAGGCGAAAGTTAGGATTATTTTTATTTCAACAATAGACCTGAGTTGGAAACCTACGCGGACAATGCTATCTCCAGCAAGAATTCTTATTACTTTCGATTTTTTAAAGTTTGAGAGTTGATACCTCGTACTTCAATTTCTCCTTTTTGAGCAAGCTTTGAGTAACACCGCAAATTAGAATTAGCTCATTTAACACATATGTAAGTGTCGTATGAAATTTCCATTTGCAAGCTCAGCACCAACGTAATCCTATACTTAGTTGAACACGAGTATTTGAATCTAACCCTAACTGTCTTCAAATCCTAATTAAAACAAAATATTCGAAATTTCCCAGGTAGGTAGATGCTCTTAAAGAGACCTTTCGCCGGCTTAGTTGCCTGGTGGTCAAAAAATATAATAGAAGGTTTATCTAAAAGAAATCCGTTATCAAAGGTATTATGTAAGTCTTGATAGTCGAATGCGAAGTCACCACACAGCGACGTGTCAACACGACCAATCGCATCATAGAGTGAATTAACTCCACTTCAGAATCCATGGTGACTCCACTCTACTCAATTAGTTTACAGAATACCTTTGCTACTTAACCGTAATCGTCAGACTTCTTCGCAGAAGGACTAGTGAAAAAAAAATTCCGTTTACAAAAACACAGAAATTATTATTTATTTGCTTCACCGGGATTTATCGTTTTTCATTGCAGGCTAAAGTGTCTAGTGAACATTGTATCTATATAATTATTTATAATGTCTTGCGACATTTTCTACACTAACTTCCTGCTATTTGTGCACGAATGCACAATTAAATAACCATCTCTCACGGCCATTTGCACTAATCAAATCCACAAACCTATTTCATTCTATTATGTTGGAAATAATGTTAGTTAACAGCGAGTCTTCTAAGCTAAAATTGAGAGTTTGTAAATTAATTGTTTACTGTATTAATAGTTATGCAATATACATATCTATATTATACTTACTTTATCGCCAGTAATCCAAGATACGTTTCGGTGCCTATAAATATTGCTAGTATTTTCTTTCGATTTATTTTTTGTTACGTCCAATCTCGTACAATTTTGTATTATAAAACGTAGAGTGTGTAAGAATGTGGTGTTTGGAATAATAGGCTGATACCACAAACAAACAAGGCGAAATTACTGTTTACCTAATAAACAACGCGAAGCTAGGAATTTTTGTGAATTCACTTCTTACACGCACTTATAACGGAAGGTAGGGCGTTATTCACCTCTCGGTTTTCCACCGATTGCACTTTGGGGAATGTTCATAGGAATTGCATAACCAGATTTCATCATCCCCGTTTAGACTCCGTACATCTAGAAGCGAAGTGGGATTACATGCCTTTATTATTGACGTAAAGAAAACAGCAAAGGAACGGAACTCCTTACCTGTCTCCTGGGTCTGTTAAGCAACCACTTAGTGTAGTTAGTTGTAAACTATGTGAAGTTTTTGATAAAAACATTAATTAAGAGACAGACAAATATTAACATATTTTAATAATATGACTTATTAAACGGTATCTGTATTTTATTGTATTTAATCTCAATTATCAGGAACGTTCTTTGGACTTATTTGATGAAAGATACCGCAAGCCTTTAAATTATGGCCTAAATAGGAAAAATATGCATGTTTTATGGGTTCTGGTAGTAGGCGCAGAGCGAAAAAATCGTTTAGTGCAATCATACTAATCTGCAGTCCAAACATTATACTTTCCTTACATAGGTTTTGAATTTTGAATATGAGTCGAATTCATGCACTTCTTCACGGCTTTACTTTGACGGAATAAGCTTTCAACCAAAAATACAATTCATAAACGTAACTATGCATCATTTAGTAGTTATCACCGTTGTACATATTGTGAACCTAATGTACTTACCGTAATAAAAAATGAAAAAGTCTTAATAAATATTATCTTGACGGCTTTATCCATATTAACAAATTACGCTTTGAACGCCAAAAATATCTGTTTTTTTCTTAGATTCACACTCAGTTGTTTTTCTCCAAAGAAATATAAATATGTACGAAAATAGAAAATTAGGAATAAATTATTCTTTATATATTATTACGATTTTTTTCTTAGGAGTCGTTTTTTACCATTAAATGTACTTAATACAAAACATTCCGAATGGGCGACCTGGACAAAATCACTCTATATTGTCATGTTTATGGATAACCATTGCCTAAGTAATCTTTAAAAGCCCGAATCTCTGAAAAATATAAGAAATCATAAAATTATCGCTTTATTTAAAATAGAATTAGTAGATAGATTATATATTTTTTTTATTAAAAAACAAAACAATCTACATTCATGACTACGTGCTACTCAACAAATGATCTTTATTTTATCTATGGCGTGACATTTAACGACCAATAAAACATTCTTATTATACTCTTGTGAGAAAAAACGTACTTACCTAAGAAAAAAATAACAAAAGAAACTCATTCAAGAAATCAGGCTATGATTTTCATTGTTTAATTTAATTTTTATTTCATATATAACCATTTTCAATGCTGTTCATACGGTCGAAAAGTAAAAAATAATTTGATTCTCATGCGATTGATTATTTATCATGCGCTAAATATGTTAATTGATAACCTCTCATCGTTATCCTCAAATTTATCACTAAAACGGTTGTGGTATTTTCATCAAAGTGGTTTGCTTAAGTTTTTTGGGTTCTTCTTCTCTAATTCTTTTTAAGACAAATACAGAAATATTAGAAAGTATAGTAAATACCAAATTACCTAAATGTTAGCCGTTAAAATACCTTTTTACCGTTACCGTTACCTAAAATATGTACCTATTTAATTAAATTCCTAAATCATGTAAATGTTATATTCTATAATGATATTCTACTTTAAGAGGAAAACCGATTATTTGTTTCTTTGATTTATGTATGAGTAGTTGCTGAATTGAAGATGAAATCAATACTGTTTCTATTGCATTTGCCCAAGTTTTATTCGTGAAATTTTAAATTTATTGTATATACGTTGTTAATTTGTTGTTTATTGTATTTGCCAAAATTTTGTATGCTTTGTGTACGGCCTGCGAATCACGGATGAAGATTAAATAATTGGCCTAAAAAAATAATCTTAGAATAAAAACAATGCGGATTCCTGTGCCTAATATAATTTCCGGTTATAATATAAAATATAGTACTGGCATTAAGACATATCGATAAAATGATTTACAATATTTTCGATTATATAATAACGCACACTAATCCTTTAAGACCGCCAAAGGATTATGATCTTAGCATAATAAACAGATAATGATTATTTTCAATGTAACTGTGGAAGCACGAGTTGTGTTAGTGTATTCGCCGCGGTCGGTTGTGGCTTTTTTAGCGGACGAATAGTTAATAGTTTGATATTTCGCCTATTAGCAGCTCCATGTCGTCTCTAAGTAAGTATTTATTTTTTTACCAGATAAACAGAAGACCTGAAAGTTACCAGAATGCTTATAGTCAATGGAGTTGACAGTCAAAATAAGTACTTGAACGGTAAGCTTAAAATTTCATGCATATCAAGATTAAAATTATTATTTTATTTTAAAACTGTTACATGCGTACTAAATAAGTATTTTGTAATATAAGAATTTATTTTATATTATGATTGTGCTGAATCCATAAAAATACCTAACAAACGAAAGGAAAATGATTCTCCATAATAATCTTGCGTATTAAATGAGGTAAATTGCAAGGAAATTCTAAACATCCTTTCATAATATCCTGTTTGCTTTTGACAAACATTTGGTGTATAATGTAACAGATAACATAATAATCCACATAATATTATAAGCTTATATAATATATTTATTTTATATCCTGTAACTATAACGAACTCTATAGCTAAAGTTACACATCAGATATTAACTGTATGTTGCGTGAATGGGTTCGATTGCTGGGGGAACAAAAATTGTTTTTGTTTAGAAGACACACAATACTGATTTTACTTGACCGTAAAAAATGAGAAACCTGCCCGATTCACATTTTAGATATCCCATGAACTCTTGAACTACTTAATTTTTTTGTTGAAATTTACCCCAATTCAAAAAAGGTTGTTCAATCGCCGTTTATTTTTATTTCATTTGTGCAATATTTTAAATATTAGATAGAGCAAAAAAATTAACTATTATCAACAATATGTAAATAGACACAATGTTTTAAAAAGCTTTTTTTTTTTATTACGAACTTTGATTTGCATTCAAAAGCATTATACGAGTTGTAAAAAAGTTTACAAGTGAGAATTGCGGCTTGTCGTTTAGACTTTAAACTTGGATATTATTCAAAAAGATAAATTGAAGGTTCACATCTCATGTCATACAAATTAAATTTCAACATAAATTTTACACTAGGTCCGGACCAATTAGTACCAGTAGATGATTATATAACTTGGAAGCCAGATGGGCACGTCAAGTTGCGGATAACTGCGAGAGGGGCAGCATCAGAACCGCCAATTTCAGTGCCAGGTTTGCTCAACAGAACGGTGGCCAGGTATCCGGATGAGATAGCATTGGCCACGAAACGGAATGGAAATTGGGAAAAAGTGACATACAGGTAAGGGAATGGAAAAAATTTAGTGTAAGATATATTTTTTATACAAATAAGTTTATATAGGTCAATTCATCTCTAGCATTGTATTTCCCATAGTAAATTATAGCAGTCATCGACAACAGACAGGCTAAAAGTTTTTATCTCTTATAATGCTATCATATTTACTTAAAATACTTTCATGATATTCCAAATTAATAAAATCACTTAAATGATAAATATATATGTTTCAATATATCACTTAATATTGATAATTTAGTTTATTGTAAAGTATTCTAATGGTATGTGTAAGATCTTATCATTTTTAAAACTTGTCTAACTCTAAATGCACTAATGTAAATATTATCGACTAATCTGTATCATATCTTTCCATATAAATATTTTATGTATAACTCCCGACATAAAAATAGGGGTATAAGTTTGTTATAAGTTTGACGCGTGACGAATGGACCGATTTTGATGCGGTTTTTGTTTTGTTTGACAGCTGTCAGATGGGATCTTAGTTAATATGAAGGTATGTTGATCAAAACATGAGATATTTTTATTTGTAACTAGTGGACCCCGCGAACTTCGTATCGCGTCAAAGTTCCGAATAATAAATTGTCAACTATAACGTCATTCCATAGAAAATGTATGAGGAAAATGTTTTTCTTTTATTTTATTTTTTCGAAAATTTTCCAAATTTTTCTCTCCGTAAGAACCATCCGTGTACTTCAAGGAATATTATAAAAAAAGAATTGGCCAAATTGGTCCAGGTGTTGTTGAGTTATGCGCTTACCAACACATTTTGCGATTTGTTTTTATATTATAGATTAAAATGCCGCAGGTTTTTTAAATTGTCTTCAATCTCGCTTATTCAGCTCTCGATTTAGAAATTGATAAACGAGCTACCTTAAATCAGCATTATGATTTATGACTTATAGAAATATTTTTCTAGTCACAACTCAAACATTATAGCGTTCCGAAATGGGACCTTTTATTTTAAGGTTTAAGTTATTATTATCTACTTTATTTATTATTTCTGTTATTTTTTTAGGCAATACAAAGAAAATGTCCGGATAATAGCGAAAGCCTTCTTGAAGTTGGGCTTGGAAAGATATCACTCAGTTTGTATCCTTGGCTTCAACTCTGTAGAATGGTACTTAGCTGACTTGGCTGCCATTCACGCTGGGTAATTACATATTAATTTAAATTATTATACTTTTGACATTCTGGGATGTAATTTCCAGGGTTCGCAGATTCAGACACATATTTGCTATAAATTAGATTAGAATCAACGTGGAAATACTACATGATGCTGTTACCTTCTAAAGACCATCATTTTGACATACTGTTCGACCTTGACAGTAAATTCGCGGTAAAGTAAAATGAATATTAATGGTACTACCACTTAAAATCAGTTTGCAAAGATGGGCGTAACGTAATATGGTAACGCCGCGGCTCTGAAATAGGGTTGCCAACCCCAAATTTAAAAAAACTAGGATTTGAAGTCGGAAATACCAGGACAATTCAGTTTAAAAACAGGACGCTCTAAAATCTATATAGTAAAAATAAATGAAATGATATTCAAGTAATGTTGATAATATTTTTTTAATAAAAATATTTGAATAACAAGTGGCGCGCGAATTTAAAAATACATCATTTTATCAGGGCGCTTTAAAAACACAGGATGCTGCTTAAAAACTATTCAGGACATCCCAGGACACTAAAAAAACTAGGATATGTCCTGGAAAAACAGGACGGTTGGCAACTCTATTCTGAAAGAGCAGATGGATCTTAATTTATAAATTTTCAGAGGTTACGCCGCTGGTATCTACACGACTAATTCAGCTGAAGCATGTTTCCACTGTTTGGAGTCGTCGCGGGCAAATATATGCGCTGTACAGGACAAAAAACAGTTAGACAAAATACTATCAATACGAAGCCGGCTTACGTATCTGAAAGCTATCGTGCAATGGGATGGTGAAGTCGATACTTCCATACCCGGGGTTTACAGTGTAAGTATCTTTAGACAACTTTTAAAAGAAGAAAAACTTCTCATTTGATTATATACTAGCTAATATCTGCCTTCGTCAAATTTAAATACATCAATTGTAAAGTATTGTCATAGGTATTTGATTTATGGTCGCTTTAATACCAGATCAAATTAATAATAGCTTAAAATTGTTTATTAACTTGTCTAATTCCTATATAATCATTTTCCTCTCTTTGTTAAGTCTAGCACTGTGAGAATCAGAATATTTATTGCAATTATATTTATGAATAAAGAGTTTTTTCATTTGAAATTCATACTTATTATTGTGAGAAGATAAAATTCTTTATATTCTTATCATTTTATTATTAAAACAAACTATAAGAACAGTTTTTACATGTGTAAAACTAACGTAAACTGAAGTCTTAACTGACTATAAAAAATGAAATGAAACCAGAAGTTAGTAGAATTATTCTTGTATTTTATGGAATGAATAATAATCATGGTAGAGGTCTGTGAAACTTATGGTTTTACCAAAAGAGGAAGCATTTTGGTATAAAATATGAAAATGATACCGATCCGATTTTTGATTATACTTAGAATGTAGATGTTGTATTATTGAAAAATAGTCTAATAAGAATGTTGTTAATTGCATCGTAGTGGAAACAACTGATGGAGATGGGAGCCAAGGAGCCAGACACAGAGTTAGACCACGTGCTCAAGACTATTTCTGTCAACGAATGCTGTACACTTGTATACACTGTAAGTACTATGTATTCAATGTACATATCTCTCTTTGTTTACAGAGTGTTGAGAATGTTCTATTTTTAAATTTTGTATATTGAATAGTATTAGGACTAAAGTATTAATCCCTATTACAAAACATGGACTAAAGATGTTACAGTATTGGTTGCTAGGATACAAGCGTTCATACAAATATGACTTGTTTTGGTTGAGTATCATGCAACTAATTCTGTAACATCTTTGGACCATGTTTTGTTATAGAGCCTTGTTTAAATTAAATATTTTGAAAAAGTAAGGATTGACGATGGCCACAATAAGCGACTTGTCGTTAAAGGGTAATTTTTACGGCATTAAAAATTGGAAAATTAAAGGCGAAAATAAGCTTATTACCGATCACTATAATAGTTTATTAAAATCAAAGAAAATTTTTCATAGTGCCTCTAAAAGATAGTCCTTTGTATCATAGGTTATAAAGTTTCGTCGGTCATTGTTTATTGTCTCTTGAAATTAACAAAACATTTGAGACATTAACTAAAATTACATAACGATTAGATATATATAAATAAGAAAGTTTATCAACAGAATTGATTTGCTGTTTTATTATAATAGGCAAATATCGTGATAACCTTTTACTTAAGAATATGTTATTTAATAGGCGTTTAATTATGTACCATGATGACAAAGTTCACGGTTTAACGTTGAATTCTACGATTCTAGATAAGCTAATTAATGAGAACAGATATTCATGTGAAAAAAAATTCTTTTTTATTTTTCACCTTATTAAGATTTTTTTAATCTATAAAGATAATGTTTGGTAGTAAAACACTGATCATTTTATTTTATTTTTAATAAAATATATCGTATGACTATTGATAATACGAGTAATCTCGCGAATTAATTTATATTAGTAGATATTATCAGCGGCAAAAATCCCCGATTGTATTAAAATGTTGATAACCTTCATATGCACTGAATGCTGAAATGCTAAAAACATTCGATTACGTCAAAAAGTAAAAATGAGTGTCCTTTTAAAGAATTTAAAGAACATGTTCAGCTACAATGGTATATATGTTTAGATCAGAGACATTTCGGAGTGAAACAAAAATACGCATAAATATAGTTCACTGGCTGTGCCCCGCGGTTTCAACCGCGTTAACTTTGTCGTAACGTTATGTTATATTATATCCTAAAAGCTTTTAGCTCTAAAAATGACGATACTTCCATAGAACTTCTCATCCCCCCCTTTCAACCCCTTACAACCATTTTTTCGCATTAAAAAGTAGCCTATGACCTTTCTCAGGCTCTAGACTATCTGAGTACCAAATTTAATTTAATTCGGTTCAGTATTTTTGGCGTGAAACCGCGACAGACAGACAGAGAGACTGACAGAGTTACTTTCGCTTTTAAAATCATTAGGAAAGAGGTAATAATATAAAGATATTAAAATTTTGGACTATTTATCATTTAATAAATCCTTAAACCTGCAGAATAGGTCCTTAAGGTTTCGTTTAGATACTTAAGAAAATATATTACAAATTGCAATAGTTCTCGGATTGTCCATTAAGGCGGTTCTTTTCTGTTGAAAAATATTTTGTTATTATATTTTACAATATTCTAATATTGTAACTGACGATAAGTTGTTTTTCAGTCTGGAACAGTCGGCCCACCGAAGCCGGTGATGTTGTCACATGACAACTTGACTTGGGACGCCTACGCTACGTCATTGCGAGTGGAAAACCTCCAACCAGCAGCTGAGAGAATTATCTCTTACCTTCCTCTTAGCCACGTCGCTGCTCAGGTAAGTGCGAGAGTAAAAAGGAAATTAATACAATGTCGGAATTTTTACGAATCTGCCTTGATCGTGTTCGTGAGATAGATAACTCTCTTCTGCGTCTTGTTTCAAGTGCAGCCATATATTTTGGATTTTTAATATTTTTTGTGTTTCGCACATAGCACACATTAGACGGATACGTTAAGAAAGTTTATGCAGGCAAGGTTTTTTTTAACCACTTCGTTGCAATGGAGTGCAACGGGCGGGCCTTATTGTTAATCAGCGATCTCTTGCAGGCAACCCAATTTTGGTAGATTTTGTTGAATTTCTTCAGGCAAAGCTGTAGAAAATCAACCACACCACGCCACTTATGACGTCCCGTCCGGCAAGTGGCAGCTCTTCCAGAGATCGAATATATAAAATCAATTATAAATTGTATTCGGGGCCGGGGATCGAACCCGGTACCTCAGGCTTCGCGGTAGGCTTAGCAATGAGGCTTCTTTTGTGCCAATTCATCTGAAAACTTCCAGATTTTACCTACATTTTTTCGTACCTACTTCGATTCAGGTCACGGAAACTATATAACTATGTACATAAGCTACAGGTTATTATTACAAACAAAACACTTTTATATATGACATAGGTAGACTAGAAACCTTTCAATAATTCACGCTTCTTTAATGTGTTAAAGTAATGATAAACAATTATCATCGAAGCAAAAGGTCAGAATTTATCGATTGCCACATGCAACAAACAATTATATACCTACTCGTTTAGGCGAAGAAATTAAGTGGCCAGAATTATGCAATCGAACAACAAGGGGGTAATGATATAACAAATTCGATATTTTTCAGGTGATGGATGTATACATAACATTAGCGAATGCGGTTACGGTGTATTTTGCGCAACCCGATGCACTGAAAGGCAGCTTATTGGAGACACTCAAGGAGACAAGACCCACCAGGTAAGATCCGCCTTTCATGAAATATTCGACACATAAGTGAAGTCCCGTGTCCCCTAGTGGGGTATGGGGCAGATGCATTTCACATCTGTTTCACTGATCGATTTTTTCTTTTTAGGGGCAAGTAGGTGATCAGCCTTCTATGTCCTGCCAGACCGAGTTTTTTTTTATCTCCGCCGGGAATCGAACCCAGGACCTCTCGGTTGTAACGCTTACGCGCTTACCACTAGACCAAGGAGGCGGTCAACACATACTCAACAAATAATAGTTCGTTTGAAAATCTATACTTTTAATAATTTATTACAGATTCTTTGGTACATTTCGGTTTTATAAAACCTACGACTATTGTGTGGTTTTGTTTCTTATAAATAAACTCTTACTTATAAGTTAAAGTATTTTCGGTTTTGCAGCTTTCGCGTCAGCGAGAAAGTGACAGAGATTTTGAGACATTGTTTTAGATAATAAAATGATCTATAGATAATGTAGACGCAAGTCCACTCTATAATATCCTATATATTTTAAGACAATCTCGCAATACATTTTATTCATTTACTAAATTTAATGTAAAATATTTATCATCTATGTATTAACAAATTAGGTGAAGGTCATTTCTATTTCGTAACTATTTATAATATATTCAAAACCGGTTTCGCGCCGAAACTATGAATAAAATATGATATTCGTTAGTTTCGCATAGGTATTGTAATGATTAATAAGACTTGACTTGGATATACTTTACTCAAAACACTAGAGCTAGGAAGGTACTTAGTTCACTTAGAAATACTTTGAATGGAATCCCATAAGTCCGAATACGGATTGAGGTAGATATATTTCTTTGTCTGTGACACTGGTCATTTTATTTGGATGCACGTAGTTACAATAGCCACAGAGGCAATCTCAGAAATCTAGACTCTATCCTTCTGGATATTTGGATACCTATTTCTGGGAAGGAATCTTCTCCTTGTATTGCTTATTTAAGATTTATTGCATCCTTAGGTTTATGGGCGTCCCAAGAATCTGGGAGAAGATGTATGAGAGGATAGTAGCAGTGGGCTCATCTAGCGGTACGCTTACAAAAAGCATCGCATCATGGGCCAAAGATAAAGGCACTAAACATCACCTAGCTCGGATCAACGGGTATGTACTGCCTTAATTTGTCTACTAACTTTTATTTTAGTTAACAAAAGACATGTTTCGAACCTTTTCAAAATAAGAAACAAATATACAATAATACAGTGTTAAAATTTTAACAAAAAAAAATCGACTTCAAATTATAACTCTAAAACTACTGAACAGATTTTGATGAAATTTAAATAGGACGATTTGGGAAGCACTAGCTTTCAAATAAAAAAGAATCGTCAAAATCGGTTCACCCAGTCGAAGAAAAAAAACAGTCGAATTGACTACCTTCTTTTTTGAAGTCGGCAAAAACATTGCATATTCATTTCATTTAAAAACGTTTTACTATAAAGTCTCTATAATTATAATTAAAGCTATTTGATTTATGCAAATGATATACCGTTTTATTAATTATAATATATATTAATACACCTTTATACCTAAGAAGGTGTATTAATTAATCAGTAATACTAAAGAAAAATTTAAAAAGCGCAAATAATGTTCAAAAGCTAACTGAAATAGATATGATTTTTGAAGAATTTGATAATGATATGGCGCTTCTTGGAAATCGATTAGTTTGATAACAAAACATAACATCATAAACTTTAGACTTTCGCGATGTAAATTCTTTGAACTGCTGAGTTCTTCTCGTGTCCACGGCCGTTGCAACACGATCGAAACGTCGAAGTAAATAAATAATGTTTCTTTGCGCGATAAGTCTCGCTATATTTAATAATAAAAAAAAACATAACATAAATGATACTAATTTTTAAAAATATTTAATTTTTATCGATTTGCGTAAATTTGTTTTTAATCGTGTTTCACCTTACTCAATCATTTATCATGACATGAAACATCAACTGATATATTAATTGTTTATTTCAATATGTAATCACTATTATTTAAATAAACAATTGTATCAATTATTTTATCTTCTCCATCGCCACTTGCACTTAGCAAAATTTAGTATCCGATATTCTTGTCTACATTCACAACATTTCCTTTGGTAAAAAACCAACTTAATTGGTTACTTAACGATTCATTGTTACTATAGGTAGTTAAAATACTATAAGTCAAAAGGAGTTTTCGTTCTTTTAATTTGCTTTTAAGTTCAAATTTGACCAGTGTTTGTTAAAGATCGATATTCACCGAGTTAAGTATATCGGTAAAGGTAGATGGCACCTTGCATTTTTATAAAAAAAAGTACACAGGCGTTAAACCGCCCAATCCTTCGCTTCTTAAAAACACCCATACAAATAACACAGGCTTATTTTTAACCTTGTTTTACGTGAGAAAAGTCATCAGCTTCATAATATCTTCATATTATATGGATAAGGCAATTATATCAAGGTTTTTTGTGGTTAAATACTTAGAGTGATACGCTATCAGTGCATTGTGATAAGAAATGATTATTAGGATTAATAGCGATCCCTAATCACATAAGCTATAAGTAACTATTACTATATGAAAAGTAACCTTAAGAAATTCGGTTTACGCTAGGATCTAAAATCTGTTAGACTATTGTCGAAATCCATTTAGTTTACTAATTGTCGTAGCAAAAATTACGATTCGCGGTAATTACGAGCAGTAACTATTTTGGATACACTTGATTTAATGTCCTATGGCCCCTGGATGGGGCAGAGGGCATCGATAGTACATTGCCATCTCTCACAGTCGTGAGTGAAATGTCATAATCTAGCGGGGTATGAGATAGACATTTCTTTTTGTTTCACAGATTTTTTCTCAGGCAAGTGGGGGATCAGCCTACTGTGTCTATTTTACCAAATCATTTATTTGTTGCCTCCGTATAAAGGTTATGGAGGTCAGGTATCTGAAAATGTTTGTAAGTTCAAAAAGCCCAGTGTTCGATTGAAACGAAAAATGTTTCGGTTTGAAACGCAGTATTTATCTCTGTCGCACAAACTTAAGACTTAATCTCGTTTGGAAGTGATTTTAAAGCTAAAAGAAACACAATGTACATAGTAGGTCTATAATGAATTGCGTAAGCTAACAAAAAACAAACAAAACTGGACTTCGTATCGTATCTCTAGGCCATCGTACGTCATACGAGACATCATTAAGCGTCCTATTACAAAAATGCATTGAAACATACATTAAGTTTTATAAGTAATTTTAAAGAAAGTCGGGTTATTTTCACCATTTATAACTCAAGAATGGATGAATCGATTTTGGTGGATCTCTGATTTGTTGGAATCGTCCAATCCGTTAGCAGAATCTATTAAAAATTTAGAAAAAATCACGAAAATGTGGAAGAAAATTCGTTTTCTCATACGTTTTCTATGGAATTACGTTTTAAAGTTTACGTTATTATTAGGAAATGTGAAGCGATACGAAGTTAATGGGGTCTCCTAGTAAAAAATAAATATACATATAAATATACAAAAATAATAAAGGAAGAATGATAAAAGAGCTCATCAATTTTTCATGGGGATGATATAAGGTGTAACAACTCACGACGACTTTTATATTCACAAAATATCATATGCCTATAAATATAATTATAGTTGACTTTTCTAAATAATATTCGTGATTTTATCACATTTTTCTTTATGTGCTTAAATATTAATCTCCTAGGTAACACATGATAAAGCTATCGAAAATACGTTACTTAAGCCATCTATCAAAATTCCGCTTAATATCAACAAAGTAAATTCTTGATTATGATATAAAAACATAAAATTATTACTTGAATAATTACTTACTTATTATATTTAGATATTTTTGTACTTCCCCTAGTTTTAATGTTGATATAATTATCATATAATTATTTTTATTACACCGACTAAAATGCATTCCTACAAAAAATACCTTGTATCGAGAACGCCTTAGTAACTCACCGGTGCGGTAGAAGTTAAAACTGAAATGAAAATTATTGAAAATGTTGAATGCGTCCCTATTTCATGTGGCTTTAAGTTTATAAGATAAACTCTACTAACTGTAGAGTTTATCTTATATACTTAATTATTATAGCTAAATTTATCCTAAGGCGATAGTAGATATTAATAATGATTACGCATAGGTATATCTCTTAAAAAATCTGTCAAATAAGTAATAAACGAATTATTACTGCGACGTTCACATTGTGAAGAGTTTATGTATTGTGAATACATAATCCGTAATAACGAACTTCATGACATTTATATCAAATGTTAGATAATATAAATACTATAATATATATTTTTTGATTAGTGCCTTCTCTACTGATATGATGGGTCTTCCACTAGACTTTTCAATTAAGGAAATGTTTCATTACTGGTACGTACTGTCCATTGCATGTATTGCACCCAAAACGAGAAGATTTTCATTATACTTTGTAGCAACTAACTATGTAATGTAGTGCTGCCTACATTAGTGAGGCATAAATCACGCTAGTAAATTAAAATTATACCTACAATACCTTACGTATGAACTAGCCTAGTACGAATGTAAATTAATGTCAATAATTGTCATAATTATTCGCGTTTTAATTTATTAGTTTTGTGTAATATATATATCTATACATCAAATAGAAAAATAGCCAAGCCAAATTACAAACCAGATTTTTGTCACTTTGTAGGATGTAGTGTTTTTGTTATATCAAACCATCAAACAAACAATAATTAGTCATTTCGTATGTATATATTATGTTCGGGCAACATGAAAATTTTTTGGCCTGATTTTGTCCAATTTTTAAATATATAGTGCTAGACAATTGTTAGGGCCAGACATTAATTTTATATCGGTAAAGCCTTCGATTCCGCGGAAAATCGTAACAACTGTTTTAACAAAAACTCAATATCACATAGACAAAGTCGCGGACATCAGCTTGTAAAAACTAAAACAGTACCTATCCAATCCTCAATAGTAATATAAGCAAATCATATAGGTAAGTTAAGTATACAATGCATGATAAACACATTGCATGGTACCTACCTACTTTGCTTAGAACGTTTGAGTCTTATTTTTTAAATCGTTTAGATAGTAAATAATTTATGATCTACAACATGTCGTTTCATGCGGTATGTTTTTTACGGTAAGAGTTTGTGCTTTTTGCATGATAATTTACTATTTTAAGCTTAAAAAAGTAGATATATATTTTTATTATTTTATAAAGACTACGATAATACTAATCTGATGATAAAATAAAAAAGAGTCGATATACATACAAAGTGTAAGGAAGGTATTTCCCCTTATAAATCCACTATACAAACAATTATTAGTATCCAGTCTCCTGCTGCATCTACTGAAGGGATTTTCATGAGGTTTCCCCAATGTTTGGGGATTCTAGAGGTATATAATTTGTTAAGGTTGCTTGTACAAGGATTGAAAGGAATAGGTATTAGGTTGTTACCGACTGCCGATTATAATTACAAACGTGGTTGCTTCGCAGGCGAGAAGGCACCACCTGTGGCTACAAGCTAGCCAAATCGCTGGTTTTCAATAAAGTAAAGCTGACACTAGGCTTGGATCAATGTACGCTGTTCGTGTCCGCAGCGGCACCTCTTTCACCCGATATCAAGAAGTTCTTCCTCTCTTTGGATATTCCTATTATGGATGCGTTCGGTATGAGCGAGGCATCAGGTGCGCATACACTGAGCTGCTATCCCAAGTAAGTTCTCAAAGATCTAAAGTATAAGTTATTTCTCTATGCTTTGATGTTAATAAAATGTTACAATACAAATTTTATGAGCACTGCATGATTAATTTTAGATATAGAGGTGATCCCCATGAAACAGTTGACAGTTCTTAATTTCTTTATCAAAACCTTCTGGAAAACTTGCAACATTAAACTAAGCCACAACCCACAGATTCAAACTGGACAGCGCTGGTGAACTCATAGATGGTACGGAAACGTGCTTCGGGGAAGCAGAAAGCGTTAACGGACCTGGGGAAATCCTTATCAGAGGACGTCATGTCTTCATGGGATACCTCAATGACGAGGAAAAGACACGAGCCGCATTTAACAAAGACGGCTGGTTGAAGTCTGGCGATGTGGGCCGCGTGGACGATCAGAACTTGCTCTATATAACTGGCAGAATAAAGGTATGATTTACATTTTTTATTTTACTTTTTCATACTATCAAAATTTTCGAAGTCTTGGACCGCTTTTGATGGGACTTTCTTCAGCTGGATGTAGCTAGAAGTACTGATTCATGCCACACAGAAAGAGTCACGGATACAGCTAATTATAAAATTGTAATTAATATCATCGTTATCGGTATCTCAAGCATGAGTTTATCGACATTTTCAATACTGTTCAAATACTGCCATCCCATTCTGGCCATTAAGTTACCCCGTAACAAATATTTCACACAGACAACAAGTCATACTTTACTTAATATACAGGAGTTAATAATAACTGCGGGTGGAGAAAACGTAGCGCCAGTGTTGATTGAACAAACGGTGCAAAATGAGTTGCCGCATGTCGGGTATGCCGTGCTCATAGGAGATAAGAGGAAGTTCCTCTCCATACTACTAACGCTCAAGGTAACACAAAAATATTAATCCTTTATTTAAACATAACTTCAAAGTCTTAAATTAAAACGGAAGCAGAAAAATTAAATAACCATTTAACGCCAGCGTTATGATGGGGTCCCACGGCCTGCTTTCTCACAGGCCAAATCGCGCCAAGACCAGACCGACGGGCCTTGGAAACTGTCGCATCTGATGCCTGTCCGAACCGTTAATAGTCGGTAAGTTCAAAGACGTGGCACGATCCGGCATGGCCTGCAATAACACAGGCCGTGGGACCTTTAGGAGTATAAAGTCGGTGCCAATTCTGATGTACAAGTATAACTATGTACACTTGACTAAAGTAAAATTCTCAAATTTTAGTTCAGTTATTCCTTCACAAGAGTAAAATAGATTCTGACATAACTTTAGTTTGTGTATATCAATATTTGAATACGATGAAGAATTTTATATTTATATATTTTAATAATCCATCGAATAATCGTTTCAGGCAAAGATTGATTCTAGCACAGGTGATAGTTTGGATGAATTAGACACAGAAACAAGGAAATGGGTGGCAGCTCTTGGCAGCAAGGCTACTACCATCAGCGAAATTGTCAAAACCAAGGATCCCGCTGTACGTATACACACATGATTTGACAAACAAATGTCATAAAGCCTGTTAGATATACATTGATACGATAGTACAACGATAATTATTTAGAGTTAGGAAGAATGAAGTAAAATATAAAATAGTAGTATGACATAGTAAAATTAATAGGAGGTGATACTATGAGATTTAAATATCGAGCATACCTTTAATTTATTGTCAGAAACATTAATTCTATATAATATACCTAAAAATCTTTTATTTAACGCAAATATTATTTTTACCATCAGTGAACGTAAGCCGTGTACTGTTTTTATGTCTAATGTAAAATTAATTTTATAAATCTTTTTTCATTTTATTTTATCCAAAAATAAGTGCGATTTATAAAGACGCATTTTTTGTTATAAATGTTTCTTCTTGTTAGGTATACAAAGCTATAGAGGAGGGAATAACTCGAGCAAACAAGCACGCGATATCAAACGCACAGAAGATTCAGAAGTTTGCGTTACTTCCAGCCGACTTATCCATGAACGCCGGCGAATTAGGTGAGATATAATTATTATTTAAATTAGAATATTTTCACTATATTACTAAATGAAGTTTTATTGTGAAAGTTATGTTCTAGATAAGACAATTAATTTCTGATACGTTTTCTAATCAAAAATGTATGCAAGTAAAATATAAAAACGATAGGTAATTAAATATAGATTTTCCACAATTGCAACACGTCATTTTAATGATCGCTTCTTTTGTAAGAAAAACAATGTTTTCTGCTATTTCAATTTCTATAATTATAAATTAATAATATTTATGCTTTTATTTATTAGTTAAATGGTCTAGCGTGTGACCTTTGAATAAGCACAACATTCTTTGTAATAAGTGTTAATTACACACAATTAATTATGTTTTAATTACTTTCACAACATAAAAATCAGCCCGTTTCTATCTTTGAGAAAATGACGAATGTTGAAAGACAAGATGGCGGTTTGCCGCCAAATTTAAACGTCATTAAATATTTAATATTATTTTTACAAAGCAGTTTATATATTGATTGAGATTACTTTTAAATATTATAATTAATTATATAATATACTGCAAGAAAAACTATACAGGCTTGATAATTCTTTACAATTTAATAATTTAAATAAAACTATCCCGTTGATCACCGGTTGCCTATATGTGTTTATGTACTCTATAGTTTTTGTATAACAGATAATCTATGAATTATACTTGTTAGGCTTACAGTTATTTCTTATAATTTATTTATTTAATATTATTATTAAATATTCAGTACATATATTATTTAACTTTCCTGTTCTATAATTTCACTTTCAATTTTCAGGGCCAACGCTAAAAATCAAGAGAAACGTAGTATACGAGAAATACAAAGACATCATAGAAGACTTCTACAAGGAGTGATTAGTTTGAGTATCAAAGGGCTAGTGATCTTGCGATAATAATGTTCCTGTGCATATTTTCTAAACCCTAAATTCAAAAATGTACTCAATGCTAAACCAGCGGCTAACGGAAGTTTGCTTTACTAATTGTTATAATAATTAAAGTCCTTAATTAGCCAATTTTTGTTATAGGATGCCTTTCAGAGTTAAGTTTTACTTAACCTCGATTTTGGTGCTAAGTAAAGAAAAATCACTTAAAATATTTAAAATAACTATGGAATAGTTTTGCTCAAATAGGGAATAATATTGTGATCGGTATTGTTGATTGAATTGTAAATAATATTTTTGTTACCTAAATATAGTTTGTCATAAAATTATGTTTTTTTTCTCTTCACATAATACAAATCTTTTAAATTTTCTTAGAATATATTTAAAATACTTGGAATTATAACATTAATAAAGTCTCACAGTTAATACCTATATATAAAACAAATTCCCAAGAGGATACAAAAACACTGAAAATTATCTATATATAAATCTTTGTGACATTAAAAAATTTAATAAAAAATAAGTAAATTCGGCCTTATATATTATCAAACTTAGGCTTAAAAACGTGTTAACAAAAAACATTGAATAAACACACTAAAAAAAACCTATTTTTCTAGCCTTTTTGTGAATCTTGGAATTTTGTAAATTAATAGTTCTAATATACATATATTTAACATTGGCACAAGCCACGTATTTAATTCTAATTAAATTCATATTGAAAATTAGATTTGATATAAACAAATTATAAAGATTTTATTGAATCTCGTATGACAAACGAATGCGAAATATTAATAAAATTCGTCATTCGTATAATATCGCACATACGGTGCTATAACGTCACTTATGCGATTTTTGTCAAAATTGAATTGAGTATGAGAAAATACACCTAATTTACCTCTTCACTTGGTACGCATACTTGTGTAGTACGCATAATTTTTATTTGATTGACATAATTGTCGGATTAATTATTTTCTAGTGCCATAACGTCACTTCTGCGAGGGTAGTAATTTTTAAACGTTTATATTTTTTTAATAGTAATTAGTGAGTTGTTTGCTTTTACTTAAAAATGAAGTATTAAAGTTGTTTATATTTATTATCATTTTATTTGTTTAGTCGAGAAGAACTATATGTTGTAATAGGATGTTGAATTTTCAAATTCTTCTGAAATATCACATCATTTGCATAAGTGACGTAATAGTACCGTATGTGCGATTTAGGCCCAACGCAGACGACAGACTATCCGTGACAGACTTTTTAGTCTGTGAAAATAGAACCTATGTAATCGTATGCAGTAACGCACACGACGCGCAAAAAGTCCGAAAGTATAGGATGTACCCAAAATTCTCTATTTCGTCTTCTTTTTTTGTACTTCAAGTATAAAATAATACATCGCAATCTTTGCACTTCCATGGCGTGTACGGCACTACAGTTCTGCCGACAAAATGATTGACAATGTGCGTCGTGTGCGTTGAGTCCGTCAAAAATCCGCGACAGACTTTTTGTGCGCCGCAGACTCGATCGCACAAAAAGTGTGTCGTCTGCGTTGGGCCATACAGCTCATTTTAATTTAAACTATATAATCTAAAAAATTAAAATTATTTTTGATGTTGAACAAAATTTTTAACTCGTGTTTTTTTCCATAACAATGTGTTTTTATTTAGTACAACACTACCGAATAACTGCTGAGCTATAAGATCTTTATATACATTGAGACTATTTTTTAGTCGGACGATACAGTTAAATTTTGAAGTTTAACTGAGAAATACTTCATATTTCTTTTTTTAATCTTAGTTGAACGAAATTTTAGTATGATTTATAGAATAAAACAATATGGTATTTTAACATTGGAGTCCAATGGAGTCCACTGCAATCGACCAGCAGAACAAGTTCCGTCGCAAGTGGAACTGGATCGGCCACACGCTCCGAAGGGATTCCCAACATACGAAGCGAGCCCTAGACTGGAATCCTTAAGGAATGCGAAAATGTGGCCGCCCTAAGCAATCCTGGCGGTGGACGATCACTGCAGACGCGAGGGCAGTTGGTATGACGTCAGCGAAGTGAAGAGCATAGCTCAAGACCGTGAGGGATGGCGACGTATTATTGACGCCTGCTGCCCCATCCAGAGGCCATGACCATAATACAAGTAAGCATTTCAACATTAAGTAAGATTAATAATATAATTAAATACTTGAAACAATGCCAATCTCATGGACAAATAACATCAAGATTGAGTACATAATATTTGAAAGTACACCCTTTTCCGTCACATATAAATTGACTCATCGATTTTAATGTATCAGTTAAACTTTAAGACATAAAAGAATAAATGATTATAAAGTTACGCGAACAATTTATGAGGAGGGGGGAGGTGTGGTGGGTGGCGGCGGAGGGTGGTCCGCGAGGGGGAGGGGCTTGGCCACTCCGATGCGCACCACGCCTCGGGGTGCGCCCTTTAAAGCTGCAACCGCCTGCTCTAAGCTTGCATTCTCCAAATTCTGAAAGATGTATATAAAAAAAAATCTTACATAGTAAATGTTGTCACAATACCATAACATTAGATTGTAAGCAGGTCCAAATTTTATGTGTATGCAAAGTTTTGTACCGCATCAAGCGAAACTAAATGAAAGGCATTAATTTGTATTTTAGACTAAATTGCAAGACCTGTAGGCCGTAAGCTTATGTACCTTTAAATGATAAATGTGTTTTTTCATTGATGGAATTGTTTAAGTGTGATATGTTTATTGATGAAAATTTAAGTCGTTAACTTAAATTTGTATCAATCTACTGTACCTACGTAGTGAAAGAAAATAGAGTAAATAAAGACCTGGTCGTTAACGAAGAGCAATCTATCTCCCGGTATGAGCCGCCCGTCCTGCTGCGCTACACCCCCGGGTACTAGAGACCGGATCACTACAAGGGTATGCGATGGCCTTAACGGGTCCTGGTAGTCCAATATTGAGAATCCAAGGCCGCGTTCACCCTTCACTAGTTCTGAAAATTATATTTTAACTATGAAAGATTAACTTTATTTATTAATTAACAAGTACCTACAACCATATAAATACCTACAATTTGTAGGTATATATAGAACTTTTACACACAGTCAAATTAATATATGCAGTCATATCGTATCTAACCCAAATAATGCATTTTCCATAGAAAATCATTCTTGTATTTCAAAGAAACCAATTATTTCGTAGTATCAAAATAATTCATCTATAACATGACCATGTTGATATTAGTTTATTTATAATATTGAAAAATTGACGTATTTTTCCGATGACGAATACAGTGAGTATTATTTTACAAAATGTCTGTACATCACGAAACCTTTTAAAAAATACACGTCGAATTGATAGCGTCGTTTTCGAAGGTCGGTTAAGGAACAATTGCAATGTTCACAGAGTTAAGGTTATATACGAACCTATAATCTGCGGTTCTGAGGCCCACATGGCCAGGCCAGTGAGTGGTTCGAGACTTCGGGACCTTACTTTGCCTCCCGTAGCGCTCTCTTCACCACTCGCGCCAGCACCCGCTAAGCTACCATCCGACTTCGCCTGAAAAATTTCAGTCAAAATTTATTTCCTTCTCCTAAACGTGAAGATTCTTTAGTTGTGTAATTTAATAAAATGTTATAGTATCTAAGTTAATTGGATATGAAATTGTACTGCTATTAATTGTGACAGCAAATAGCACCTTTGGTAATATAAGGACTTAAGTCAAAATTTGTGTAGTGTTATTTTATAAAGGCATTCAGGGTGCGAAATGTTTGAGGCAAAAGAAGTACCTTAACAAGTGTAGGCGCTGGCGGAGCCAAGTCTATAGCAGGCGTAGGTCTGGGCCTAGCACACACCATGCACACCTCACTTGATAGCTCCTTCAGAATCGACACCACTTCTAAATGATTCATTCCTAGTAGACGGTGGCCGTTCACCTCTGAAATTTAAACAAAATCTCATTATACCAGCATTTCTCAGAAATACTAGATAATAATTTATACAATAAAATGCTTGAAACACGTTTAATAATAAAATAAAACTGCAAATCTTTTATTAAATAATAAAATTATACCAAATTTACATGTGGTTCGAAAACGTGTTCTTTTCAGAGGCACTCTGAGAAGAACACCCAAGAATCAGCCGAATTATTTTTATAAATAAAATCTTTTCAAAATAGAATTAAGCATAGGTTGACCTATCTCTCCGTTAAGGTTTATTTTTAGTTTTATTGCTCATGGCAATAAAACGTCTAATGTTCATACAAACATGACTTATTTTGGTTCAGTATCATAGCAACTAATATTGTAACATCTTTAGTCCATATTTTGTAATAAGCTCCATTAAACATGCCTAATAATTCATCGCCGGGCCTGTGGACGCGTGCACGCCCCACTGGTCCTTCGGGGAGCACGGACCGTACGTAGTGATGGGGACGTACTTCCCTTCCGCCCTCTACGTCCACGGTTCCCTCTAGGGAGATACCCAGACCTCCACCAGCACGGACCACCACACCCACTACTATCTCCACATCATCACCTGCATATTGAATAACTACATTAAAAACACTTTTAGTTTTATTTAACAAGAGACTGCTGAAGAGACTGCGTAATCCACGTAAACAACTTAAAGTCTGCTTAACACAAACATGATTCGTAATTTAATCTTGAGTACTGTTAAAAATGTCTTTCTTATTATAACTTTCCAACGAAAAACGGTTTGACAAGTCTTGAGATTAAGTTTAAGTTTGATTACCGTTTTAGTATACGCAATAGTGCACTCACTAAACGGAACAAAACTTTTAGTCATTGCTAGCATATTCCTCGTATTAATTATCGTTTTCATTTTACTTAAACTGATGCGCAAAGGATTGATTCAAAACATTGTATAATTTAATGTTTTGATGGTTTATGAATAACTCGGTTATTTATAAAGATCAATTTACTATCAAACTATAAAATGTCAATGACCAAATTTTATGATTTTTTTATAAGAGACTATTTCATCCTACATTGGTAGAAAAAGGTAATCAATGTTTAAGTAAGAATCTCTACCAAGTATGGCCTGCCACTTCCTCTTGATAGCGTCCTTTTGTTCCTGCGTCCGCGGCATCTCGAACACGGGCTGCGGCCTTTGCACCGTCAAGACAGAACTACGACCGCTTTCACTTACATCGTCCACGCTGGTTTCGGAACTTGAAATGAAAAATTTAAATATCATATAAGTATTTAAAATATGACTATTATTTAGTTTATCTATACAGATAAATTTAAATTGGAGTGTTTGTTTGTAATATTAAAATAACCACTTCTCAATAAAGGCATATGGACACGGCACATATATACCAAAAGTCTGTTTGTTCAGACTAATCTTTGAAACGTCTGGACCGATTTTGACGGGACTTTCACCGGCAGATAACTGATATTTTAGAAATTAATATAAATAAATAATTAAAAAAAAATATTATTCCGCGCGGACGAAGTATAAACAAACTTTAATCTAGAAGTCGCTTATTCGAAGCTTGGTGGATTTGACATCTTACGTGGTATTAAGGTGTGTCATCTGTATGTGGTGTTCACTAGAGTCGGAGTTTTCAGCGCGATGCATGTGCAAGAACGGATTGTTAGTGCTCGTTATCCCCGCAGCGCTTTCACCTGCTGCTATGGCTTGCTGGAGCTGTTCGTATTTCGGACCGCGCAGGTATCTGGAATTCGGGCGACGCCGCATGTACATTTTTAAATGGCGTTTCTTACTTAGAATTACTCAACGTAGCTGAATTAAAGTTGTGAGTTTATGTTGGCTTGTCGTTTTTAATGAAATAGATGACTAGGATGTGTAAAAAAATTTTAGTCAACAATAGCAGATATTATAAAACGCCGCCGCTGAGTTAAAAAGTCTCTTACTTTCTCGTCACTCTTTTGTAAGTGTTAAGAGTGACTACAATCTCTGTAATTTTTCGATGAATTTTTTGTGTTAAAACAGAAATGCTCGTTTCATTCCATAATCTCCTACAGCTTTTTATTTCGGAATAAAAGTGAAGTCCCGTGTCCCCTAGTGGGGTATGGGGTAGATGCTTATCACAAATGTTTCACTGATCGATTTTTCTTTAGGGGCAAGTAGGTGATCAAACTTCTGTCCTGACATTTTTTTTTATTTCCACCGGGAATCGAACCCAGGACCACTCGGTTGTAACGCTTACGTACTTACCACTAGACCAAGTAGACGATCCTATTATTTCGGAATAGCACAGGTTATATTTAATCTTAATCCAATACATCAATTTGTGAGCAATGGCTAGAGGTCACTGCCTATCCCTTTGAAAATAGGCGTAATATATTCATATAAATAAATAAATAATTTAATTTTATCTTAGTTACCTCTCAAGCTCTAAGGTGACGATATTTCCGCTCTGCTTAAGGGCGTCAACTGCCCGTTGATTCGATTTCCCGGCGAGTGAAACTCCGTCGACTGCCACGATGCGATCGTTTATACGCACTTTGTCACTTACAGCAGCCGCACTTCCCGGTGTCACCGACTTTACAAATATACCTGACAATTCTTCTTTCTCACACACATAACCTGAGAGAAAAACGCTTCAAAAAATTAATTTTTCCAAAATCAAGAATCATTAATCCAATCTAAATAAAACTAGTTTTACAAATTTAAACTTTAGTAAAAGTTATAAAAAATCTAGTATGCCCCTAATAAAATGAATTTTCAAATCGGTCCAGAAGTTTTTGAGGTTATAGAAACATGTTATCTGATATAAAATACCTGCAATGGTGATTCCCAGACCATTTTCGTCTTTTTTAAGTTGCACAGTGAATCTATCTACTTCAGGCGACTCTGCATCTAAAGATTAGAAATTTGTCTTAATTTTACAACAGTTTTATAAAATATATTATTATTACCATATTAAAAACCTTTGAAATATTATTTAGAACATTTATTCCGACGCTGCGAAACCACATATCTATACAGACATTAATTTTAAAACACAGTTTTAATTAAATTTAAATGTTACAACATAATATAACAGAAACAGACAAATAGTCAAAAAATCAATAACAGAAGGTGCGAATCATATGCAAAAAATTAACATTAACAAGTAAAATCCCGTCAAAGCAGGAATATTTTAATTTGGTTCACTGATATTTACAGGCAAATAGGTAATTAGTACTCTGTTCCTACCGAATCGCATCATTTTTTTTCAAACAGGGCTCAGGGGCAGATAACTTGGTTTTGTGGATTTTTTGAAGTTATGGTAAATGTAGATTTAATATCAATGTTTTATACCGCTTTCTGGTGGTGGAGTGATAGATTTATCAAAGAGGAATCTCGTGGTCGAGTTGACTGGAACCGGCATCGGCTGTGTGTGGAACACCTGTTCAAATCCGGCTTCCATCAGATAGCGATCCAGTGCTTCAGGGCTCGACAGAAGTCTAAAACAAAATTACTTATTATAAACCACCGTAACTTAAACAATCTTAATAAGTATGGAATTTGGAACTTTTTCGTATCTACATAACTTATACATAATCCTAAGTAATATGGAACCCGCTTCTGGTTATTAGGTAGGACTAAAAAAGTTGTAGAATATTACTCAGATTACGAACGTAACTCTCATACAGATAGCGCTTCAAAAATGAACCCACCAACATTTGACCTTGACAAAGATCAAGATCAATACGTTCGCACGTATTGATTGGTCGCGTCAAGGCAATGTGACCAATAACGAGAGACCAAATATGTACCTTGGTATGCGTGGTGCCATTTTTGAGTTTGAGTTACACTTCTATATATATTATTATTCGTAGGTCTTAGGATATTGTTAGTTGTATTTACCTTGCGGGTACAATTGGTGCGGCAGAAGGATGCAAGGCGGCCGGGTCTACCCCTCGCGCTACAACCAATCTAACTCGGGATCCCGAAGCCCGGAGCACCCCCGCCACTTGTTCAGACCCCATTTCCATCAAGCTCACCTAAAACAGAAAATATTTATGTAGTTACAATATTACATCTTTTATTTACACCTGCTACTTCTGCTCAAAAAATTATTTTATTTTAAAAATATGGCAGAAACTATGACATTAATCTTGTGGAAAAGTGTGAAAATCCATTGCTGAGTGGACGACAAATTTGTTTTAAAAATGTTATGTGGCCACAACTTCCTTTTGTTTCCAAAATTAACACAATGGTACGAGATCCCGCCGTAGAATCAATGCACTCATCGCGTACATTTATAATTTATATATCAAATGAAAGCTAATTTTTTTCTGTTTATTGTGATATACGGCTGCTTAATTGAATCTGGCCGCAAGTAAGGGTAAGTAGCTGTTAAAGATGGTAAATATTTAAGGTAGAGTGAAAGAGAGTTAGCGCGTAACATCACTAGTCTAGTTACGCTTTCACGCCTAAACCACTGAACCGATTTTAATGAAACATAGATAATAAGTTGAGAAAGGACATAGGGTACTAGGGGACATAAGTGGGTACATAATATATTTATTGTGACCATTTCAATGTGCTCAAACACGGTACCTCTGCAGTAAGTGCTGGCTTATCTACTTACTATTGTATTATTATGTTTATTGATCAGTCATGTCAGGCACTGGATACCAAGTTATGAATTGATACGACCAATAAAAATGGCTCTTAATTCCTTTACCGTCAGAAGCGAGCAGGTCGTCTTCAAACAAGAGATAAGAACTATTCTAATATCCAGTCACTTTTACTGTAAGTACCTACATAGGTACTTGACGTAAAAAATAAAACTCCTGTCCAATAAACTATCTAATGCGGAAGAAATCGCGGGTAGCTAGTAAATTATAAATGTACGTTATGAATGTATATTTTTACAAAAAACATACCTGTTTACACCTGGCTGTGGAGAGATGCGGCCAAATGCACAACGTCAGCCGTGATTTTTCAGAATCTTTATATAGATTGCCGTGAAGTGGACGATGTTTTATTTAAAATACAAGTGAACGAAATTTTTTCCCAAAAATCAATTAACAATCTATAATATAAAAATGAATCGCAAAATGTGTTGGTAAGTGCATAACTCAACAACGCCTGGACCAATTTGGCCAATTCTTTTTTTATAACATTCCTTGAAGGACAAGGATGGTTCTTACGGAGAGAAAAATTTGGAAAATTTTCGAAAAAATAAAATAAAAAACAACTTTTTCCTCATACATTTTCTATGGAATGACGTTATAGATGACACTTTATTATTCGGAACTTTGACGAGATACGAAGTTCGCGGGGCTAACTAGTAATTTAATAAAAAATACCAGCGGCCACATTTTGATAGGCAACCTAGTAGATATATATTCTCTCAATCATAAATTCTCGTAAAAAATTGGTTTTAACCGTATACGCGATGAGTGCATTGATTCTACGGCGGGATCTTAGACCATAATGTTTTATTCTCTTATCTTCTACTATTTCAAATATTTAAATGTTACGTATTTTATTAAATAAACTTACATCACCAATTTGCAAAATATGGTCTCCTGATTTCAGTCTTCCATCACGATCAGCTACACCACCAGCCAAAATAGTTTTCACTATGACTCCGCTAGTCCTGGCACCGATGATACCTGAAAAACATTGTATATAAACTCTGCCATGATTGCCAAATGGCAGATAAATTTCTGTATCAGAATAATTCTGATTACTAACGTTTGTTCATTTCATCAGAGACTGAACTGATCAACCGTCTTTATTTATGCCGGAATTCCAATTCAAAACTACAATTCTGTGAGTGGCAGATATGTGAATGTATGAAATTAACAATGACAGTGACGAAATACTGTTATCAGGCAAAAATAATTTGCTGATGTGTAGATTTTAGTTAAAACATAGCAATATCTGTATATTTAACTATATTTTATTAATCTTCATAATACAGTATTGTTCGCTGGACATATCTTGAACTTTTCGCAATGCAACTGATTTAGTCACTCAATATATAGGTAGGTAAATAGCTAGGTAAATTTTTGAGGAGTGACAAAAGCCAACTATTACTTCCCTACCTTCCTTTCCCTAGTGTGGATGTAATGTAAAGGTGCTTTCATGACCATGATATCATGGCCATAAAGAAAATAATCAGGATAACATAGGCCGGGAGATAGTGACAGATTTTACTGAATCATTTGTTACAGTATAGCGGTTCTTCAGGGGTCTTATTACGCAATAACAAAAAGAAAAAGTATGGTTATAGCGCTGGTACCGTCGGCCCAATCGCGTGGGCGATAGTCGAAGTCGAATTAATTACGAGTGTCATTAACATTTGTTCCACAAAAATTCTAGTATTTTCCGACATTCCATAAAAAAAGAAGAGGCGGTAGTGTCATGCCATACTTCTCCGGTGTGACTTACAGCCCGCCATACCGACGCGAATGCGTTTATAAAAAAAAAAATTCAACCATTTGTACCAGGCTAATTTTTGCACAGTAAAGCGCTTATTCCACCTCACTGAATTCAGACGCCCGAAATGATTTTGTAACTATATTCAGTCAAGTGAAATATAATTATTTGTACTGGTACAAATCATTTGGCAAAAAAAATTTTACTCTTTTGTGGTGGTATGGCGACCGTTGGGTACGGTTCCCAACGGTCGCCGGAAAAGTATGGCAAGGTGATTTTCGTAAATGGCTGCACGACGATGATTAACTGTGCAAAAATTAACCTGGTACAAATGGTTGAATTTTTTTTTTTAATAAACGCATTCGCGTCGGTATGGCGGGCTGTAAGTCACGCCGGAGAAGTATGGCATGACACTACTGCCTCTCCTTTTTTTATGGACTATCGGAAAATACTAGAATTTTTGTGGAACAAATCGTTTCGACACTCGTAAATAATACGACTTCGACTAACGCCCACGCGATTGGGCCGATGGTACCAGCGCTATAACCATACTTTTTCTTTTTATTATTGCGTAATAAGACCCCTGAAGAACCGCCATACTGTAACAAATGATTCAGTAAAATCTGTCACAATCTCCCGGCCTAACAGGCAGAAATATAGTTTTTTACCATTACCACACTAGCCATTATGTGGCTTCATGCTGTTTGACATAGAAAATCAACATGATTTGATCCATACCAAATCCGAGGCCGGTGCCATCGTTAACCAAATTTATAATCTCTACTTGCGCCCAATCTCCAACGACAATATTATTTGAAACAGATGCTAAAGAGTCATCATTTCTTGCCATTTCCAAAATACCACGAGTCTGAAAATTGATAACATAATAAATCATATGAGCATACTAGCTTTTGCTGCAGCCTTTTCATGCAGTAAAGTTCACATACACACAGGCTTCTTCTGTAAGGTTGAAAATGGTTTACTAAAGAATAATTTTGATTTTAATAATCAAAAATTATTGAAATTCTACCAGTTGTTTTTGAGACAAAATCTTGGCAATAGTCATTATTGTTAGACAATAAATATAATATAGCTTGATGAATTGTCAATAAATTATTCCTGGCTGAAATAGTCCCTGTGCCAAAACTAAAAATAGCTAGCATACTGAAATAAATAGTTTTACCTGTTTTGGTGATAGATTAGAATCAACAGAGCCTGAATCAATTCCTAATATTCTTTCAGTCTCAGTAGTAGACCCAAATTCTAGGCTGTGAGGTGGTGAAACCTGAGGGACTCTTTGTTCCTCATCTCCTTCTTGAGTACCATAAAAGTTTCTTGTTTGCAGAGCAAGGTCGCCTGGACAATAACATTTCAAAGTGCAGAAACTACTCCCACCTCAAATATATAAAGTTCAGGATCCAAATTTTTTTATTATTTCTTTTTAATCAGGAAAACACATTTTTTTCCAGACTGGTGCTGTGTTCTCTTTTGAACTAATGAAGTTTGATATTTATTATAAAAAGAGCAATTTACATTTGATAAGTTATATAATTTACATTTGCTAAGTATCATTATATTTATTTATACTTTATTGCACAAGAAGATGAAAGAACAATAATTACCTGCAGGTGTTATATCAAAGTCATCAGGAATAATAGAAGGATGATGTGAAACTTGAGTGGCTAGCATTGCCACAGAATCTTGAAGTGTAACTATGCTTCTTAATATTGGATTCTCCAGCAAATTAATAAGCATATTTAAATCATCACATGTTGCAGCCTGATAATCATATAATTATTTAAAACTAATCCATTTTATAAAAAAACAGCAGGTGTGAAAAAAAATTATAAAGTTATTTCTTATGAAAAGCTAATCACTCTTCCTAGAATTGATTACTATTTACCTTCAATTTTGGATCATCACTCTGATCCACAGCAACTTTAACACTTTCCAGTTGTTGTAAAGCATTTGAAATATTCACACCTAGGTGCATGCTGAAATTGAATATAGGTTTAGTCAAAACAAATATAATCAAATCTATATATTCCTATTACCTATATAAGATATGCTTTTATTGATAAATAATTTATTATCACTAACTTTTCGTGAGTTTTCAACATAGGCCTTGTTTCTTACTTTCAATTATATAATATTCACTTTGGTCTATTTATTACTAAAAATGTGTTCTTAATTTGACGAATAAAATTATGAAAATGTAGTATTTACAATAAGATATGGTAACCGTAAAGCCAGTGCTACACTTGGCGTAAGATTCGCGACGGAACGTCGATACTCGATATAAGTTCGGCGTCGGAATTTCCGTCAAGTGGTTTGCTAGCCTAGTGGGTACTGGGTACCTACAGACTACAGTCAGTGTTGCCAACTAGGTTAATACAAAATGTGCTAAAGTAATATTTAAAAAAAATTATATTGGCTGTACGTAGGATTACTCCAAGTTTTGAAATAAACAGTCGATATCTTGATCTTCATCAAAAATAGCTGCAGATGTGGAAGACTGTGGAGAGTCTTAATCATAAGTCTCTTTGGTAGTATACGGGATTGCGTTCCGTTAACCGTTTTAAATAGTAACCAGTATAACTATAAAGAAACGGCTTCACAGTATACTAAATTGACGTCACACTGTACAGTGGTCGCAGTGCATATCGGAACATACCTTTAAGTATTCATCCGTCAGTTGTAAATACCAGACCAGGTCATAAAATCCCCAAAAAAAAAAGAATGAAACAATATTCATCCGTTATAAGCTTCAGCATTTATAAGAATATTATTTAAAACATATTTAACTATTGGAAGACACCATGTCAGATCCAGAAAATCTAATTACGATTGATTTAACAGATTCTTTGTGCTTAGCTAATCACAATGCTCTATCTAACTTAATAATTGAAATAGAAGATACAGATGAATCATTTACGAGGGTAGAAGCTGTTCATAGTACACCCCTGAGAAACCTGAACGATCATGGGTTAAGGAAATCAATGAAAAAAAGAAATGAAAAGGTATTTTTTATTTTATTTATATTTGCTAGTAAGACTGAAGTGTTTTATATTTATATCCAAGCATTTGGATATTCAATTCAGTTTTTTTTATTGACAGATTAACAGCATAATCTCTACATTTTAAGATGTTTTTGTTATCTATTTTAGATTGTTTTTATTAGGCAGTTTTTAGAATTTTTTTGGATTTTACTATCTGTAAAAAAATATGAAAACCAAAATCAATATTATCATGAAATTAACTTTTCGACCTTTCAGACAGACTTGATAATTCAATTTAATCAAATATGCCACTTCTAAGTACAATGGCAAACTTGAATCTGGTGCTTTATTTTGATGCCATTTATTTATTTCTGACACTAGGCATCTGTTTCCAGAAAATATCTACTACACTTGAGAAAACACCAGATGCAAAGATAGGGCAATGTTCTATTTGTTATGAAAGGTTGGGCAAAAGACAAGCTTCTTCGACAATTTGTGGGCACATATTTTGCACATCATGCATAGAAAAAGCATTACATCATGACAAGAGATGCCCACAATGCAGAAAAGCGATAAAAGGAGTAACTAAGTATCATCCAATATATATACCACTAATAATTGAATAAAAGACAAATAAAAAATAGGTCTTTTTAATAATACATTAGACTTGGAAATTAATTTATAACTTATAATTTAGTCTGACTTACTGTTAATTTTAAATTTACCATTTTGTATAATTATTGTATGTAACTACCCAATGTCATCTTATTATTTACTGTTTTTATATAATTGTGGTTGTAAATACATTATTTCATTTATTTCTAGATTTAATTAAATTTAAAGGAAAATTCTTTTACTATTTATACCTCATTATTACATATTTTAATAAGCAAACTAAATAACAATTTAACAATAACTAAAATATAATGTGGACCTATTTTACTCTAAAATTATCTTAGAACATTGGAATACTAATTAAAAGTAAAAATATAATTAATAATCACTACTACAATGACATATTTAAATAGCATCATTTTGTAATGTTCCTGCATGTTTCCCGTTGCATTTATTTAAATTTTAAATTATTATAATTGATATTTTTTTTTTTATTCTGTAGTGTTTTCTAACATGCATAGGACAATTCCATACAAATCTAAGACAAAAATATTCATAAAACTTCATGATTTACCTACTTTTCATGCATAATGCTATAAAATTAATTTTAGAATGTATATATACTTTTACCTTCATATTACACAAGGTTTATTTCAATGGGTCAGTTTGCAACTTTAGGAGTTAGTTATGTAAGAAGTTGACTGACCATAATGACCTATTAAAGTAGCTGCTGTACCAATACCAAAACTATAGTTTAGATAATGTTTAAAAATAATTTCATGTTTACAGCATTAACTATGTTTTGGTATTACAAGATATTAGGGAGAAGGTGTCTTTTATTACGATAATTTTTCATTATATAATGTTAGTAAAAAGTGACAGCAACACAGAAAATTAGATAACAATTAGTATTTTTATTAACTACAACAATAATAATTGTAATATGTAATAACTGTAACTAATAAATAATTATAACACTTCATTTATTTCTATTGGAATCTTAGATTTTTGAGTGTTCTTAATTAAAAAAGCCATACCATGAATTCTATAATGCTTTTCTAAAGTATTTGAGTCAGAGAATTTTTCTCTGCACACATTGCATTGATTTTCTTCTAATGGCAAATTTTCCTCTGGAACGACTTTTATTGTTTTCTCTAAAGCAAGTTTATTGAAGCAATCTTTTATTTTAATATAATCATCCACATCAAGTATTTTATGTTCCAATAGTAAATGTGTGGCAAATGATGGTTTCACAGCTAAACAATTTCCGCACTCCATACATTGGTAAGCCATGTCAGGATCTCTGTGAGTTTTTAGATGGGATTCAAGTAAAACTCTGTCATCAGCAATATAATTACACTTAGGACAGTTATGATATTGTGAAGGGTTTATTTTTTGAGTATTAGCAGTACTAAAATTTTTCACAGAAATTTTTGTAGGTCTTTTTTTCTGTTTGAATTGTCTTGCAATTTGTTTTGATGTTGAGTTAGATGGATATCTATTTTTTTGAATATCTTTCAAATTTAATTTATTAAGAACCAACTTTAAATCTAGACATTTAACAGTTTTGTGAAATTTGTTAAAGTGCATCTTAATATCTTCCCAATTTTCAGTTGTTTCAGTTCTGCATATATGGCACTTTATCTTCAGATCCTTATTATGCTGGTTACTAGATTCCCCAACGATTTCAGCTTGCGAGTTTTCATTTAATATGCATCTCAAACATTTGTTTGATCTCTCATGATTCTCACGCCAGTACCACAATGTTTTTTGACAAGAACCACATGGTTGAAATTTTACATTTTTGATAACGTCAAGTAATATTTTATGTATAGCATAAGAATAATGTTTACACACATGATGATTTAAAAAATTATGAACATTATGAAAAATTAAACCACAACTCCAACAAGGAAAGAGCTGACTGTCATGACTTTTTTGGATAAATAAGAAGTGTTTTTCAAGGTGTTTATTAATTTGACTTGAATTTAAAAAATTTCCAGGACACTTCTGACATTCAAAATATGTAGGATATTTAGTGTTATTACAACATTGCATCACATGTTTACAAACAGCATTTTCATTGTAGCCGGCAAGGTAACAATTAGGACATTTATATATTTTATTTAAATGACGATTCTTCAAATGTGCAACATAATTATTTGGATTAATTGCTGGACACGTCTCATTAAAACATTTCAGCCTAGACGTTACTCTCATCATTTTGAAACCTTCACAATCATGACTATATGGATAGATGCAAGCTCGAAGACTTAGGTGCTTACCACATTCACAGCAAATAAATGGAGATGTTTTTAAATGTATACGGAGATGGGCAATAAGTGCACAAGATGATGGTAATGTAAACAAACATACTGGACATGTCACCATTTTTGTTGTTTGCATGTAATGTAGAGCTCTATCTTTTTCTCTCATTCCAGTTTTAGTAATCTCTTTCTTACATTCAAAACATTGGTATTTAGAATGTCTTGTTATTTGGTCATCATTAATTTGATTTTGTTGTGAAGAACCTATCACTGATGTTATTAATGGTAAAGGTTCTACTTTAATATCACTTATATTTATTGTAGCAGTTTTTATTACATGAGACCGAATATGTGACAAAAACTGGCACCTATTAAAGAATTTATTAGGTGTACCACAGTATCTGCAGAAATATTGGATTATGAAAGATTTTCTGTTGATGTGTACCATTAGGCTAGACTCAAATAAAAATCTGAAAAAAAAATATATAAATACATTTAATGTTCAGAATAATTTTAATCAATTCAAAAGAATTATCATTATAATATATTCATTTTATAATTCTTTTGCCCACCTGTCTCCACAGTCTATGCAGGAGAATACTTTGTATCCATCCGTGGGTATTGGTATTTTATAATTGGGCATTGCCTTCGTAAACAAAATGTTCTGAATACTTATTTTTTCATTAATACTTTCTGAATTCATCTTCAATTATTCTGCAAGTCACATTTTTAATCTTTGAGGGTAATGAATAAAACTTAATAAAAAATTGTGTTTATGTTGTCAGAATAATTATCCTATTATTATTTTGAATATAACTGCTCAGCTGGGATTTCATTCAATAATCTTATAATAGCTATTAGAATTTTCAGTTTCAATAAATAAATGGCTTTTCTCCATATCAACTACTGGCAATTGCTAATCAAGAACAGAAATTCCCAGTCAAATTTGATTTTTCAAACTAAATATTCTTACCTTAAGATGCGTTTTATTGGTTTTAACTTTTAGGCAGACTTAAAAATAAATTATTCCTGTTTCTACATAAACAGGTAATCATAAATTTGAAACTATTTTCATTTTCTCAATATTCTAGAATTTCTATTTCCTCCATATTCGATTGTAAAAATTTTCGGTCTTGTGTCGCCACTATTAAAAAACACTTCAAGTGTTACCATAATCTTTAGTTTCTGTTATTTGTGGTCAGTTATTTAATAAATATATTTTAAAACTATTTGTCATATTCACAGTTCGGTATGAACTATTTATTACATTAATATATCTAAATCAAGTCAACCTATTTTACTTGCACAAGACTGGCCTAAAATCCGCAATGCCTACATGTAATAATGTGTCGAACTTAATTCTTATGTGACAAAAATATTGTAGAACTTGACTTTTTGCCTTAACAAAATTTTTGTAGCGAGTTAATTTTGTACTGGCTACACATAATATCTGTTCAGTTTGCAATTAATTACTTAACATTATAATATTAGCATTGCAGCTTTATAATTATTATTATGTAGGTAGTAATACTCATGTAAGCATATTGAGTTCTTGCCATAATATTTCGATTCCATAATCCATAGACATTCTCTGACTTAGGCTTTTCGCTTCTGGCCTTCTATCATCTATAATACCATATCATTCTTTAGGCTGGCCTAACGCAACACATACTTAATTATTGTCTATCTGAATTCAATTCCGAATGTATATAGCCAGCCTAAAGCTGTATAGGACTCATCACTCAATTAAAAAACCGGGAGGCACTGCTGTAATAATAAATTTGTTTTAATTATTAATTTTATTACTTACTATTCAATCCCATTATTACTTACATATTACTTTCTTTAATTTTGAAAGAAAATCGTTATTAATAATTTAGGATAATTACATATTTAGTTGTTTTCTTACTTAACACAATAATTAGGTACCTATGTACGTAATTTTTAATTACCTATACCTATAACTTAGTATTTCTAAAATCTAAATTTAATAACTATACTATCGTTAAGGTCATACTTATACCTATTGTATGTTTTGAAGCGGATAGCGTTATGTTTAGATATTATGATACCTTATTAGTTTCAATGTCATTGATATAACTCTCTTGATGAAAAAAAGAGAGTAATCGTTTTTCGTAAGTATCTCTTTTTAAATAATGAACAATATCAGATCTAGCAACAAAAGCACTATCATCTACTAATGTACTGTAAATTTTTTTGTTTTCCAACATGTCATTATCTTCAGGTAGTAAAAGTAAATAGCTGGCCACTGCTTTTCCCATGTCGCCCAGCCTGTCTAAGTTGTAGTAGGATATTTGTATATAATTTAGAAGATCGGCAATAAATTCAATACCGGAATTATAAAGTGGTTTCAGTTCCTCTTGGCACTTTTGCTTACAAGTTAGATGTGATGCCATATAATTTGAAATTGTTATCGTTATTTCTGGTGACCACTCTTGTTCTGGCTGACGCTCACATTCCATTCGGCAGTTGTTTTCCCAAGATAGATAATGATTTAATGCTTCTTCCATATTAGCAATTGTTTCACCCCATTTCTTGGTATTATATGATTTAAGACCTAGTCTGTATAGGATTTGGTAGTCATCACTCTCAAGGTCGACTACTTCATTTATATCAACTTCAGGTTGATTTATATAGTAGTCTAAGTTTTTCTTCATCTTTGGATCATCTGGGTTTGTAACAAGAAATGTATAAGAAGCTGATGCTGCTTTTGGCATAGCATACATTTGGAAGTAGCATAGATGCAGATATTCATATGGTTTTCTAATTTGCATATTGAAAATTGTTGATTCAGTTACATTATTATACATATGTACATCCTCAAAAGCTTCATTATTACAATTTATTAAGCATTGTCTTGTGTTGAAAAACAATTCATATATTTTAAGATCTTCAATATTATCTGGAATAGTTGAAAATCTAGCATCATTCTTGCATTTAAGTCTGCAGTTAATCAAAATCCTTTTATAAACTTTATATAAATGTAACGATTCTTCAAATTGCACAATACATTCAGACCACCTTTCATTTGAATAGGCTTCTACTCCCTTTTGATACACTCGGTCTAAAGAAGAGTATTTTAACGAATCAGTTTGAAGAAAAAAAGTCCAAAAAAGTAATATTGCGACTTTTGACCACAACATTTTGAAACAAGCGATAGTATTATGTAGATTGTAGATGGAAAAGTACTTACAATGATATATGATAAGTGTATAATATAAAAACACTGAGTAAGTACCTACTACATTAACATTTAAACACTTGAACAGTCTACCTAAACCTGCTTTGTTTCAATTTAAATGAACACAGTCCACACGCTGTGCGCTTGTTCCAGATTCAAGATTCTAAACGTATCAAGTATCAACTAGCAAAATATGTACCTACTCAGTAATAATTATTATTATTCCCTTTGCTCCAGTTTTATCGCACCCACGACATGTGCTACTAGCCACGAAGCGTCACCGTTCCATCTAGTGATGATTACATTTAGTTTTATTTGTTATAATAACATTATTTAATCTGATAAATGAAATATTATAACGGTATTCGTTGGAATTTCAGTAAAGTTTGTTCAAATTTAGATATTTAAGCAACATAGTAGTAGGTAGGTACATACATAACAATGTTTATGATTTTGCCTACTTAAAGTCATACGGCGTTAAGAATTGTTTCTTGTTTATATATAAAATATATTTTAACATTAATTTTTGTTTTTAGTATAGGTAGGCTATATTAATAATTATTTAAAAAGAGAAATTAATTAACTACTTATTATAAACAAATGTCGTTGCGTATTTTTTTTAATCACGTTTATACACGACAATCTATAAAGACAAAACGTGTTTTAAAAAATCAGTAGATTAAAGTGACATTTTTTGTCAAATTATTTAAAAGCCATGAAATGTTGCTTTTATTTCTCCAGTTTTATACGCGAAGTTTTTAAATCTTTGCTTGGTCTTCAATTCAGACTTATTTTTTGAAAATGTCGTACAATAATATGGTACTAGTTGGTAATTGGAGTGAAGAAAGATTAAAAAACGAAGTAAGATTTAAGCTGTTTGTTTTTCGTACCTTATCTAAAAATTGGGTAACGGAATAGTGATAATTTAGTAGTAAACACCGAGATAGAAGTATATTTAGAGGCTGTAGACACAGTTGAAAAAACAGAAAATGCTCTCCGTCTTTAACTATTTTTTTTACATAATTGGCAGTACGAATTCAAGTTATTTTTGCGTAAACGAGAAAGAAGGGAGTTATTACTACAGAGATCAAGAACATTGTTTAGTAATTTACTAAAAGAGGTAAGTGAAATAGATCATAAGTTTTATTTTTATAAAATTTAGGGTTTCATCGTTGTTAATTTTTTTACAGAGACCTTTGGCTATAAGTGGAACTTTTGCACTTTTTGGATATAACGTTCAGCTTGTTGCGTCTGATATGCCCGGTATATTGTGAATAATTTTATCCTTAGATATTAATATTAAAAGAAGCAAAGCGGGTTGCATGTTCACTTCACAGACCTCACTTGCCTTGAGCAGTCTTCGAGTTTTTCTTACTAATGTGTTTTTATGTTCCTGGTAAAAACACCCCGAAAACAGGAATAACTGTACACAATCAAATGAAGAACTGAGGTTTAATAATCCACCTGCCACTATGAAAACCGGGTTTTAAAATAAATGCATACGTACAGAAAAGTCTGAATGTATTCTTTGCTGAGTCTATCTGACATTTCTGCGTTTGTATCACTAACCATTTTCTTTAAAGGTAATGATTGAATATATATCAGACGCTTGAGATTCAAGCAGATGCTATAGTTACAATAAAATTTGTTGAATATACTCGATTGTACAGCTAAAACCTGCGGAGGTAAACCACAGTATGGCCTGGCACTATCAAGCCTGGTCAAGGAAAGACAGGTGGACTTTATGCAAAATATTAATGACGGATGCCTCATGACTCTGTCACCCATAACGACCCCATGCTGTAGAAACACGTTTGTTATTCTCAGGTTCATTCTTGAAGATAATATTATAAGTATAATATTTGAAGACGGCTTTATTTAGACAACGCCCGCAACTGTATTTTGTACAAATACTAAATTGAAGATCCAAGACCGAGAATTACATTATATTAAAAAAATGACAAATTTTTAAAATTCAGTAGTGTCGATTAATATAGGTGAACGGGAAAAAATATCTGATTTGATAAATTATTTTATGTTTAATAAGATTTTTTATTTATAAAAGAAATCATGACCATAAAATATAATCAATACAGTTGAATTGAGTACCTACATATACTACATAAGATAGCATACCAACTCATTATCCACCTACTAGCTTAATAATCTTAATATACAGTGTATCAACCTCGATCTTCGTAAAGTATTGTTGGATAGCATCAAAGTGTTGGACACAGGACAATACAACGTGACAGTGTTGGACACTTTCAGTTAAAATCAAATGAAAAGTCATGATTGATACTATACTGATATTAAATTAAATGTATATACAAATAATATAAAATAGATAGGTAGGTCTTGATAATAAATTTTGCCTATTTACTTAATCCTGTACTTAAGTATACTGCATGTATGTGTTTTCGGTTTACAGTGTCAAAGATGAAAGCATACGTGGAGAAAAGATAAACTATGGTGATGAATTTCTTTTGAGAGCTGAGAATTATGGTGAACCTGAGGTAATAATATGTAGATAGTTTTATTTAGCCACAAAAGTGAAATTATACTAAAACTAAATTAATTAATATGTATACTAAAAATAAACAAACTAAACTCATACATTAAATTACACTCTGAATCCAAAGTAAATAGCTACAGCACTTGTGTTAAGGTCATCAGAAACAACGAAGGTACCACAATAAATACATATATAAGCGTGAATTACTATATAGTCGAGAGCGGAATTTATTAGAGTATTTATATTGTATTTATTGTATTGAATTGAATTCTGTTTGTTGTTTTACAAGGCGGCCCCGTTATACGTGCGATATACAACGGAGGCAGTCCCCGGGCCGGCTGATAGGATGCCAATTCGACTGAGCTCCACAAAGGATTCCAATTGTCGATGGACAACTATGCCATTGCTAGCAAAAGACCGCCTTGAAGGGCTCGGCAGTCCCATTAAGGTACTTTGTCTACCGAATTTAAATTTTAAAAGTACAAATCTACTAAACTGTGCATGCATGAGTACTTATTGCTTCTCTATTTATTGAGAAGCAATAAATACGCCTTTTTAACTTAGTTTTTGGTGTTTTGGTTTAATTTTAAGTAGATGGCTTTGGAACTTCTCTTGATCTTAGAAGCCACGAGATTATCGAATGAAACGGTTACGAAAGTATTATTGAATATCTGAGTCAAACAAACTCTGTTAGGAAAAATAAGTATGTACCTATCTCATAAAAACGCTCTGAGGGTAACCAATACCAAATAGATACACACTTGTCAGATTGTCAAAGTTGTAGCAATTTTCAGACGGGAGTGAAACTCATTGTAAAGAATTGTGTGGCTGACAAGAGTTTATGTGTTATGAATCAGAATTGGATGCAAACTTTTTTCGGTCCAGTAAGTTGAGAAACTTAAGTAATCAATTTGGTACAAACAAAACGCTAAAAGTTATGCGATTGAGGAAAACAAGCTTGCGATGTGGAAAATTTGTATTAGATTGTGTCTTACAACAAACAAAATCATAGAAAATACTTTGTTTTCTATGATTTTTTTGTCTTGTTTCCTGCTTATAACACTATTATATCCTTCTCATCAAAAACACGGAAACGGAATAGTAAACAGTAGACCTACGGTAGTATGGTACGTTATAGTAGTATGGTAAAAAGGAGGATTGATATCATTCAATATTTGTGTCGTATCCGCAATTATCATTACATATTTGTTTATTTTCATTATAACATTTTTTTTACAGTTTAAGCGAATTGAAACGAAGGAAGTTTGGTATTCAACTTCAGAGATTTTTCGATTTTTTCATGAGAATTATATAAATAATAATATTTTAAAATCTTCACCACTGACCACCATCTAAATTAGACTCATGGACACCAAGTTTCCTGTTATTTACATTGATACCTATCATGATTTAGACGTAAAGTTTCGCAATACCAAACAGTACTCGTAAGTAGTAAGACCCTTCTGCACTCGTTTCACTGAACGTTTTCTTAATGGCAAGTAGGTAAAAACCGCTTCGGTTTTTTAAAAAATAAATTGTTAAAGCGCCACAACGAAGTATTGGCCCATACTTGAGGACTATAGATAAAGATTTGACTCTGTTACTTACAAGTTCTGCGAATCAGGATAAAATAGCCTAATCCGATTTCCCATCGATTGAAATTCATTCAAATCATTACTATGAAATCGTAATAATAACAAAGACCGTAACAAAGGCATTAAATTCAGCGGATAACCTTATCTGCATTAATATAACTTTATCACTTTGTTTGCGCTAATTGATTCATAATAAAATAAACAGGAGTGTGGCGTTACGTGTCGTGATTATATTAACATTCACAAAATGTACACTGCGGAGAATATATTCACCCTAGTTAGTGATGTCGAGACCAAAACTAAGGATTGAGGACTTCATTACATGATATTATGTTTGTTCGAAATTAGTAGTGTGGATTAGTTGATTTTCAACATTGTCTACGCAGGATTAACGTTATTTCTATTAAGTTTTGTAATAAATTATTTCATTAAATTGGTTGTTTCGATACACTTGTTGGTTTCCTTTATTTTATCAAATGTTATATTAAGCTTAAAAATTTATATATACCTCTTACATACCTATATATTACTTCGGGTTGTATGCTGAATACTTAAGGGATCGGCTAAGAGCTTTTTGTAAAGGCTACGTAAGAAATTCCCTTGGGCTTATATCCAAGAAATAGATTAAGATTGAGTTTGCGTATAAAAAAGGTATTGGTCTAGATTTAAGTGATGTTTCATACCAAAGTTATACGTGAAGTGTGTTCAAATATTAAATACTGATTCTTTTCTGTAAAACTATAAAATATGTAACAAATCGATGTCTACATAAGAGTCTTTATTTAAAAATTAGATTTTTGATAAGATACAAAAATTTTATAGATCGTGTAAATCGAATCTCCATTGCAGTCTGATACTGCTATTGCGCGTTTAAGCGACTGCTCCAATGTTGCATTTTTGAAGGTTGGTTAAAAATATTAGTTTTGTTTAGTAGCGCCCACTAAAAGTTTGACTTTAAAGTCATGACATTTTTTATCATGACCGATGCAGAGCCGCAGCAAATAGCAAGTCTACTAGTCATAAATATAATTTTACTCATCTATTATAGACCCACTCTTTTATAGACAAACCTATAGAAAAATAATCTTAAATCAATTATTATTTTGTATCTGTTGTTCTTTTAGTAATGATAAATTTAATGACAACAATAATGACAAAGTTTGAAAACAAAAATCACGCAAAAGGAAAATATTTCAAGATATCAAAAGCTACGCTAAAAATTACGACTAATTTATTACATCCGTTACATCAAACTTAAAATTCACAATTTTTAAACAAAATGGCGAAACATGAAGAAGATAAAGGAATTGTATATTGCAACAGAGTGCGCCTTGGTAATTGGTATGAAGCTTCTAAATTGGAAGAGGTATGCATTCAATAGACAATTATTTCAGATGCAATATTTTACTTTATAAACCATAGCAGATCATTATCGTACGTTTCTTACAGTATAAGCTTGATAAGTTCCTTGAACAAATGAAGTCGGGAAATTTGATGCTGGCCCGTTTCCGGAAAATGACCGAAAACCTTAACAAACCTACAGTATTGACCCAATCTTCGGGAAGTATCGCTTTTGGTGCGAAAATAGCCCTCCTTGCTCCCCACGTGCCAGGTTAGCAATAAAATAAGAATAACGATATGCGAATATTATAAAAAGGGCAAGGGTCCGCTTAAATAAGCATAAATATCCGACTTACAAACGTTATAAAACTCACATTTGAAATTGGGTACCGAACTCGAAAACTTATAATTTCCTTACATTTTATATGTATTATCTTTACAATAAATACCGTTTCCTTGTATTTGCCGACGAAATAAACCAAAAATGTATATTCTTTAAGACGCAATTTAATGTGCGTAGCGCTGGTGACCATATGTTAAATTTCCAGGAAAATAAATAAATAAAAATAGACTGTTTGAAAATGGTGTCAATGTGGGTGGGACTTCAATTAGATTTAATAAGATTTTTTTTCTGTACAGCATGTCTTACTGCTTTAGTATTTTCTGTTCATTTACGAAAACGATTTTTTCACTCAGTTTTTTGAATCATCCTAGCTTCAGATCCACCTGTTGAAGACAAAAAAGGCTTATTACTAGGAGGGCGCCTCTCATCCAGTGAAATCAATTATTCGCAAGACCTAGAAGATGGCTGCGCAGTGGTTGGATTATCAGAACTGGAGCCGATGGAACGAAACACCTTTGTTATAACGAGCGCAGATTATTGTAACAGAGAAGGCGAACAACTAAAGTATAATCAAGAATTTCTTCTTGCGCTTAACTCTTCTGTTGAGAAGAAAAAGGTTTTTTATTTAGTATAATAACGTAGATGATATATTATTTTATTTATCTTCATATTCTATATAATATTCAAGCCTAGTCGTTATTAATCAGCAAATATGCGTAGTTTATTAAATGAACCGACCTAAATAATATTTTGCTAGCTTAATAAGATACTTCATGATTTACGATAAGTGAGATCATAACTTGTGATATTAACTTTTTTTCAGCCTCTGTACCTCCGATACGACCCTAATCCGATCCCAGGGTTGTGTGGCTTATATCCTCTGTATCTTAGCAAGCATTACGTATCAAACACTAGATGGCGCATCTTGCCTCTCCAAAGCCCTAACATTACTCGATTTGAACAAGAAGGAAAGCCTGTTTTAGTATGTCCCGAATTATACCTTAAACGAATTAGCGTTTTTTTTTAGAAATATCGCACCCTTAGAATGAAAGTGATCTAATCCAAAAAATGCAATTTGTGGTAAATGAGCATTAAAGTCTTCAAAAAATTATAGTATTGAATACATCTTAATAATATATAGAGACCCAAGTATACGCTGTCCCCTGTTATACAGGTCACTTCTACTTTCCAAGGTTTTAGAATATGCTTTAAAAGGTCAGTTTATGGTAAAATCGAGTGTTACAGGAATTTTGAGTTGAGTCACTTTCATTCTAAGGGTGCGATATGTCAGCGAGTACTTTCGGTAGTCATTGAATTTTAATCAATTTCATTTTAAATTTGACTATTAGATATCTAATAATTAGTAGTTTCTTCTGAGAGCAAAATTTTTAATGATTTTTTTGATTGAATAACTTTGAGAAACTTTCCCGCATAATAATTTATTATTTATTCAGACATAAATATTATCTGGTGTCCAGTAAGGGATGATACTTAATTGATATTGTATATTCTTTTTCAGGTAAATCAAGACATTATAGTAAATCATTGCGCCACGAATGTTAATTTAGGAATTAATGTTGGTTGCTGGGTGATGGGATTTCACGGAAAGGTAGTCTAACTAAATTTTGATGCGAATTTAATTATAACATTATAATTTATACGGGTAATTTACAGGTATGTGCTCCCATTATGAAGACATGCTTAGACGTTTACGGGAAGGAATTGCCAAATAACATTTGGCAAATCTATATTCCAATAGCAAGTTGAAACTTTGTCCTCGTTAATTGTTACAAATTTTACACGGTTTTGAATATATTTTGTAGTCTTTTAAAGAAAACGTTCAGATCTTAATATTTATAATACAGAAAATCGTAGACTGAGCCTTGTTATTGTCTCATTTATTATACGCCACAATATCTAAAGATTCCCAACTTCCACGTTATCTTGGAGAATATGAATAAGTCATGTGCTTCGTTATAAGATCAGATCTGAAAACATCATGAATCACAAATCAATTCCTTAGTCTAATGAGGAATCTGAATACCTGCTTACCTTCCATAATTATTGCTTTATTCTGGCTTGCTTCACACTTTGAACGACTTTGTAATTGTCTAACAATTTTGGTAACTTCAGGGATAAACTGCATGGCAACACTACTCTATATATTATAATGTATAATATAATAAATATATCATAATGTGTCTGAGAATATGGTTTATGTGTATTGTCTATGGATGTCTGTTATATAATGGGAGGAGTATATATGGAATGGTAGAAAAGGACAGTTTCTCGTATTTTCTTTTATTGAATTTAAATGCTGAGTTATAAAACAGTATTTATATAAATCTTTTACTTGCTTAACGTCTTACAGGGTTTTGGTGTGCGAAAAGACAATAGTCAAGCTATTCCATTTCTCCACAATGCGAAGCTTCAAAAAAAAGTTTCAAATGAGGAACTCACATAAGCATTTATATATTAAGGCGTTACGGAATTTCAGTTTTATTGCCAAAAAGGTGACAAACGCGGAAAGCTCAAAGCTACAAGCTTCGGCTTGGTTGGTTACGTCTGTCATTTTAATAGGCATCGTGGTGAAGTTGGTTTGGATGCTTGGTTACGAATCTTGTCGAAACTTAAAAGTGGGCACAGAGGGCACCTACTTGCAAGGCGATAATAACTTATATTACTTGCCTATAAAAATTATATAAAATAAAGAGGTAGCGGTTATCACGCCCCCCTTTGTGCACGAAATGATTGTCAAGTTAATTATACTTTTTGTAGCTGTTAATTTGGCACCACTTCATGCGAAACCCAATTAAAATAAATACGTTTTATTTATTCAGCAAGGCTATCCAGTCTGATCAATAATTATTTTCTATAGAATCGCATCAATTATTATTTTTAAACGTATTAACGATCTTTATATTTAACTTATAATTAACTAGTTTACTTTAACTAGGTTTTGGGTATTGAGCGTGGGCGCTAACTCAATCTAACTATCGCTAACAAATAGCTTTGCGACAGCGAACAATATCTAGAATATAATAGGTCTAATAATTATTGAATTTAGTCACTACAAACACAAACACTAACAAATTATTACAAATATTTTATTATTTATAATATTAGTATAATCTTATGACTGAGAAGTTGAGTACGAGGAAATAGTTCGACGAATATAGTATAAACCATATTCATTCTAAAAAAATTATAAAAGGTTTTTTTATCGGATAGGAGGCTCACTTACGAGAAGCAATCTGCCGCCCAAAGGTGGATGCTAAGTTAACGCTAAGCGTAGGACATCTCTATTTTTTATTTGTATGAAAACCTACCGTTACATTATTGATGATATTTTTGTCACAATAAAGTTTTCATTAGAAATATTCAGATAATTTTAGATGATGTATTGTGAATTTTAATGAGAAATAAAGTTAAATAGGCCATAACCCTTTTGAAGTTCGAATTATGTCGGTTCGAGCGCGCTCCACTTTTTTCCTTAATTGCAAATGTGCATAATATCACGAAAGAAATTATTTTCCACGCGAAGTTGGTACTTTATAGAGCTGAATTGAAAAGTCATGATTTTCCTAGAAGAATTACGTGCTTTGTTTTTTAAATTAATACTAGATGTGTATTTTGATAGAAATTTAGAGTGAATAATTTAATGTTATCAACGTTAGTTTTTTTGGTTTTGGAGAAAGGTATGGATAACAGAGGCAGTAGGTAGTTAATGAGTTTATTTCTATCGTTACGACAATTGACTATATTTTGTTGTATATAAAAATATAGGCCAAATTTAGAGGCCTCATGGCTAAGCGGTCTTATAAGCGTACCGCCAAGCCTGAGGTACCGGGTTCGATCCCCAGTCCCAAATATAATTTATAATTTAATTTGTATTTGTATTCGGCCACTTGTCGGAAGGGGTGTCATAAGTGGTACGGAGGAGTGGTTGAATTTCTATAGGCTTGCCTGCAGAAATTCAACCAAACCAACAAAAAATTGTGGGTTGCCTGGAAGAGATCGCTGATTAGCGATAAGGCCGCCCGTTGCACTCCAGTGCAATAAAGTGTGCAAAAAAATAAAATAAAACGCGAATAAGATCCAAATTGCGTTAGAAATATATAGAAATGCGTCTTCGTTCTCAAATACTATGCGACGCCAGACTGTAGATTTAATTAGTCTACCTGCAACCAGACATAGCTTTCGAATCTTATTAAATATTGTCTTTGTTCTCGTAATGAGTCAAATACTTATTTCACTATTAATATTAATAACTCGTGTGTATACCGACTGCACATCTTAATTGGTTATGCGTCTAAAAAAAGTCAGAAAAATATGTAAAACAAAAGAAAAAATGTATCAAAGACATTGTTTCACACAAAACATCAAGTAAGTATGCGAATTACACCTTTAATATTGATTTAAAATTAACGTTAGATTATAAAGAAGATGTTTTATTTTACAAAATTATTTATTTTCTCAACTTTAACAGTAAATTAACATTGCGAAGCATTTACACTCTTTTAATTTTACTATACTAACAACTTCTACAACTTTACAACTATGACGCAGTGCTGCCAACAAAATAATAAAATGTAATTGTTACTATACTCAAGTTTACGTCCAGGTATTGCAGTAAATTGTTCCTGTGAAAGCAGCAAAATTTCGAAACTAATATCCTGTAAGGAGATCGTGGGGTGTGCAGCCTTGAAAGGATTCAGAGCGCGTCCCGACTGACTTTCGCGTGACTGTGCACTTACAACTATTTCACGTGTTTGCTCGTATTTATGTACTTTGAGAGATTGTTTGGTAACTAGCCGTATAACACAACAATTACTTAAAGTCCAGATACATTTTTCATAAAGCTTCTTTCATTTGTACCGTTGGTAAAAAGAGTTTGATTGTTTAAATCCAGATAAATAATTTTATGTTTGTCTCTTATTTTTCCGGTTTTTATTTCCTATAATTATTTTTAAGTTGAATTATGAAATTATATTCTTTAATAATTTATATAGAGATTCAGTTTTAATTGCTCGGTAGCTTAGTTGGTAATTTGACGTTCAATATAGGCCTGTGTGTGTCATATTATATGGGTGTGATTTCCGAATCAAAGAAAATATTTTGTTTTCTAACGCTGAGTCTATTGGCTCCTTAAAAAAGAAGAAATTTACGATTATATTTTAAGAAATAATATAAACGTGGATAGCTACTAATAATTTTATAATTGAACCAGGTGAACCAGGAAATTTCCTTTTGATTATATTTCTGTATGTAACTCATACATTCTTCATTCTTGTTGTTTTGTAAATTCAAAAGATCTGGATTTATTAAATTTCCTTGAATATCACTTGTGTGAATTTTTAAAACAGTGGCTATAATTTTTAAAAATCAATATGAATAACTACTGTTGTTCACACTGATACCTATCGCAAGCGTATGTTTAGTATCGCACGACGATTTAAATTTACGATAAAACTTTGCCCAGCACGGCGTGTTAAGATAAAACGAAGTGACGATAATTATCGTCAATTTGCCCGTCCTCTGGCGGTTCCCCTGAAATGCCGTTCATTAAGCGTTCAAATGGACTCGTTGACAATACTAAAAACTCATACCGCGAGAACAAAGGTTTATCATTGCGGCAAGCATTGATGCGGCATTGTGCCCTCCTCACTCGATTACTCAATAGAATGAAGTTTTATCTGTATTTAAAGCACTCTCGTTAATATTTTCACAATATTCACAGTACGGTCCACACAACACGCGGAGAGATTTAATTAATCAACAGTTATCTTTTATTATTATTTTTACGCGACTATTAATTACACTGCACACAATCTAAATGGTCACAGATTATTAACGTGTTGAAATAATAGCATCTAATTAAATTATTTTAGTCATTAATTTGTAATAGGGCTATGGTAACTAGTAGAGGTCGTCATCATCGTACCAATTTTCATAAAAACTATAAATTCCATGGAAAATGATTTTTATTAGCGTAGTTTGTTAATATTATCCTTGAATTGATGCCCGAACATCCTTTGGGTGCAATTTACATAAAAATTTGTTTTCCAGAATCTTATTTATCACTAACCGAAATTCCTATCAGTTCACCGATTAAGTAGGAAACTAAATTCACCTTTAAATTTATAAAATTTTGGACTTATTTATAAACAAAATATGTATATGTAAAAATCTATTTTACTAAAATAGACAAATATTAAATGAAAATCGAAGACCTACATTGAATTATTTATAATAAAACTTTACTTCGTATAATTATTCTTCTGAAAGTTCAATTTATATAAACTATAAGTAATTCTCCTAAAAACATAAAGACGTTGATTGTTATTTTGGGTTTTCTTTTTGTTAAAATGTTGTTACAGTTGCCGCTCTGCGGTAACCTTTCTCACGATAATAATTCATGGTTCGCTGTTTCCTGTTTAATTCTAGTTTAACATAAATATTTTGAATGTACGATATTAATTATTTGTTATAGTGTATTCATGTGAATTATTAGAATGGAGTATTTTAATACGAATTAAATTTAAACTTCTATAAAGCATTTAATCGTTTCTTGTGTTTTTCCCAAAACACTATGAGATTTCTATGAATTTATCTTACGAAAATGTAGTTTATATAAATAATTTTGTAAAGTTAAATATAAAAGACCACTAAAATAATTATTGGGGATTGGGGTCAGGTTAGAAAATTGTCAGTAAAAGAAAAACGTTAAATTGATAGCCTCCTTTTTATTTTATTTTTTAAGGTCGGTTTAAATTAAAATTTTATTAATCTTTATTTTTCGGGGAATCGAACCCAGAACCTTTAGCATAATACACATTGGAGATCAGTGCCGCCAACTTGTTACGGAGCTTCTCAACCTTAACATAATATCCAAGGAAAAACATTCAGGAAGAGCTGCGTGAAAAATATCCGCGTGAAATATTATCACACAAATTCTCACTAAGTAACGATGGGCCGTAATTTGCATGCAAGTATCATCTTCTGCAAAACTTCAGACATCATTAAAACTTATTACGTGGAAAGATCCCTGACACGGAAACCGAGGACCCTCTTAAATTGTGAGCATTTTTTTTTTAAAGATTCCTATGTTATTTGATATAATTGAATAAAGGTCCTTTAACTTTTTGTCAATGTTCTGAAGTTGTAGCTTAAAAACACATTGAGATGTATATTCATGTTTTCATAAATTTATAGTATAGACTTCTACATCATTTTATTTATTATAAAAGTCGCGCTAACAATACTCGTAATAATAAAGATATTAGAAGAAATCATAATAAATTTTTAACGATGTATTTAATATAGATTAAATCCTTCTATTAATAGTTTTAATAGAAGGTTGATCAGAAAGGAATCACTGATAATATAATCACAAAGTTAATATTTATACTCTGGTAGATTGTACTATGACGGTTTGAGAACCCAAAGTTAGAGTAAATATGAAGAGACTGGTTATTATTATCAACCTGAACTCCAAATCTACAAACGTCTCTAAGTTTTCCAATATCTACGTTATTAAGTATTTCGTTTCTGCAAACTTTCTGTGACATTTCTAATAATCCTTCCCATATGATATTACAAAGTGAACGCAGATCTTCCGTATAGCAAATATTATCTTTCAAAATATATGATTTATATTAGTAGATATATCGAGATGAAAGGCAGGTACATAAACGTAGTGGCAGACACATATCTAAGTATGTACCTGTCTCATTCATCATTTTATTGGTAAGTAGATCTGTTGTGCCTTCAATATAAGTGAATTCCCGTAACCACTAGTGGGGCATAGGGCAGAACCATTGCTGTGTCTGTTTCACTGATCATTTTCAGGCAAGCTGGTGATCAGCCTTCTTGCCTATCCAACATTTATAAGTCACCCCGGGATTCGAACCCAGGACCTCCGGCGTAACACGCAGACGCTTAAACCATTTAGCCACGGAGGCGGTTACAGGCCTTAAATATAAAGAATGTGTTTTTCTTCAATATCAACGTTTTCAATTAAGTTAGAAAAAACGAATGATACTTGCGTACAACATAATATTTTCCAGTCAACAAACAAGCCTGAGGGAGCGCTACATTAAATAATATCGACTGATCCGAAGTCAATTTGGCTCTTTCCATAAGCTTATTTCAGAATTCTCACGCAAACACTCCCCACATAAAATAAATTGAATTTGCAGTGACTTAAACAGTATTATGATTTTTCCGCTTCTATAGCTAAATTGGTCACGCATTTGACAATTGATGTGTGTTGCGGATAAGAGTACGATTTACGGGAATATTAAAAAAACTTATTAATTAACTTAACCCGCAGTCGCGCAGCGACACAGTGAGCCTTGACTTCCGAGATGTGAGAACAGCTTCGTCACCGAGTGTCCAGATACGCCATTTTAACACTACAATTTACTTCCATTCGCTCCAAGTGGCTGCCTCAGCGGAAACCAAGGAAAAGAAGGTTCAAGATAATAAGTTATATGTGATTAATATTTTACGAATACAAGCTGTCGAGATAATTTATTCAAACAGTAAAGAAGCCTTTGAGATATTTATATCTACTATTGTCTACAGTATAAGATTCTTATTTTTGAGGTCGAGATTACAATCCCTCCGGCTTTTAGATGGCAGTGATTACTTAATATGTGATAAATCTCTGCCAATTTTTCCTCATTGAGTACAATTAGAGGTTTTTCCCCCTACAAATCATAGCATTTCTAAAATTGTTTCGTGAAAACAAACAATTTTTAACCATAAATGATCATGTAAAAAATATTACGTGAATCAAAAGAATTTCTATCTATTTGGTTACTTCATTCATAGCTCGTTTTATTAACCTCCTATGAAAAAAGAGGGGTTTCATACGTTTGACATCTGTGGCATCATACTCTTAAATGACTGGACCGATGAGATTTTTTTAAATTTAAAATCTGACTTGATCGAGATGGTTCTACAATTTATGAAAATCAGTTGATCCATTTCTTATTAGTTATCATCGACTTGGCGGTCTTTTTAAAATGTGTTTCATTTCTCTTGTTACCTAAATACTTCATCTCCTCACGCGATGATTAATTTCTAACCTTTTATTGATTTAGACTATTTAGAGTAAATTTTTATTCTATTACTTTATGTGCAAGTCAGACTTATGAATTCCCCATCAATTCAATAATAAAATACAAAATCATACCGAACTGCTGTTAGTATAAAGCTAAATTTTATCCCATTATAACAATAATTATGATCTATTGCACAATTAATCGAATCGCTTTAATAGCCTGGTACAAATAAATGTTCTGCTGCACAATTCTAATCCAATCTTGTTAAAATAAAAGCAGATATACGATAAATAATATTGTTGTATTATTATGAAGAATTTAATAGTTTTATATGTCATTATTTTTATGTGTATGCTATGTGATTATATATTGACATAATAGTATTTATAATCAATGTGTGATGTTTTTTTTAAATAAATGTGACTCAACAATATAATATGTCCTCTATATTGGTATATATTTCCTATACAATATATATCTTACATTGAAATTAATAGTCTTATGTTCATAGGAAATCTTTGGCATTCAAAACATTCTTTCAGAAAATGGGCGTAAAGTTGGCGACTATAAATACAACTGTTCTTCTTCTTGTGCCTCTCCACTACTGGAGGTTGGCCGCGTGTAAGATGCAGCAACTCTCGCAGTCACGATGCCCGTTCACAGTGGACGGGCATCGTGACTGCGAAAACAATTAAAAATCAGATGCCATCCTGATCCCATCCGAAGACCTGCAACCTGGTGCCCTGTTATATATTAGGTCTATATGAAATATATGTAAGAATAGAAAAGATATTTATTTGACAATGAATATTTATGTTGACTTGTTTTGCGTTGACACGTGCGAAAATAATAAATATCAAAAACCTGACATATAGGCAATTGTAATATCGAGCTATTTCTGTTAAAATATTATTTGTATCACCAAAAATATATAAAATTAGTTATTTTGAAATAAATAAGAAGAGTTTACTTTTAGATTGGTAGTATTCAGTGAACGTGAACTTTTTTTTACTTTTTTTGTATAAATCTTAACTGAAATAGCCTCGTAGGCAACTCTGTAAATGCGAAAGCATGTCACTATAATATATAACATATTTTATATTATAGTAATAAAGAATTCCAGCTGTCGTCATAACGTCTCGTTTTGTATTAAGGTTACGTGCCTTGAATTGGGGCGTAGATGTTTACAAAATAGATGTCTTGAATTATTAATTTATATTGTTTCTTGAAAATTATACTATTTGACCGCTTTCCAAAAAGAATATTTCTTTATGTATAAGTATGTGTTTAATGAAAACAAAATCGAGTAATGTGTTCCATTGATATAACATATGATTTCAGAGACCTCTTAAATTTCTTATATTTACGCAATTGAGTATTCACATATTCACCGTATTAATGGCGTTTATTTAACAAAATTTTACAATTATTATTTTAAAATATTAAATACATAGTATATCGTTATTTTTTTAACGTACAGTGCGGTCACAATGTTTGTCTCGTTCTGAGTACAGCATGAAAAATTGCATCCGTAGAGAATAATGGACGTAACAGAAACATTATTTTATATAATAGTTTTATTTTTTATTTGTTGAGATTCTTTAAATGATTATATTGCATGCCATCGAGATACACAAATATTGTGACTGGGTAATACGTTGTTATTTAAGTTAACAGTCTATTAGAAACAACATAAAGTTATTGTTTATATTTTACGTAGTAATAAATAGGCTCTTGCTTTGATTAAGAAAACCGGTTTTAAAGTTATGCCATAATTCATCTACATTGCTTAGCGATAATATATAACGACTGCCCGACACCGCAGCTCACGTCAGTATCTGTTATATACTTTAACAATTTCAAGTACGAGAATTGCTTTTTGAACTAAATCGTTCTTCATTGTCTTCATAGCGCATAGTGCACCAGCAATTTTAAACTCTAATAGTGGGTCGTCTTTCCTTTGAGACTCTTTCTCGCCACGTTTTGTTTGAATTATTCATACATTCTGTCAGATATCTATAAAATCGAACATCGTTTAAATGTGGTCTTGGACAACTGAAAGAGGAAAAATGAAAAAAAAAAACAATATTTTCAAAGACAATACTTAGGTGTCCATAAATATTTTTTCGTGATTTTTGTCTATATTTTTAATAGTTATTCTCGTTTAGGTTAGCTGTTCTGCTGTTCTCGGATTAGGCGAATCTAATAAATCGGAGGTCATAACAATCGGTCAGTCCGTTTTTGAGTGTAAATAATCTGACTTTGTTTTATTAATATAGATGATAAGTCAATCCTTTTCAGCGCTTTCTTAGTAGAAAATGCAACCAAAAGATCCAAGTTTATTCTTGATATGGATTCAGTGCATTTAACAATAAAATATGCAAATAATTATTTCATACCATTTTAATTCATATCTAAATTTTCTCGAAAAAACAAGCCAGTTTAAAAAATTCTAACAATGATAGTTTTGTTATATCTAAGATTTATTTCTTGTTTTATTTTCTCAGTTTATTTATCTGTAATATTGTTTAAAAAGAAAAACAAATAATGAAAAAGGGTTGTGCAAAGAATAGGTTTAAATGAACAATGTGGAGTCAGCACAGTAGAGTCATCAATCTCGAGAAGGGATGACACGAGGGTCCATTTCCAAAAAGTCTTTTAACTTTTATATTTGCTGGTTGATAAATAGAGAATGATTCAAATCGTAACAAAAATGATGATAACCAATAACACAAAAATCTATTTTCCGGCAGCAACACTTATTAAAACTTATACGCTTAGGTTTTCTTGAATGAAATGAAAATGCTTTGTAGTTTTCTGTAAAGTTATGATAGGTCAGACTTTTTATATTTCAGCGATCAAGCCTCTTACACTGTCACGTACATTTCTTTTAAACGAAAATAATTATTTTAATTTGAAACGTCTCGAATAACAAGGAAATATAATTATAATTGTTTTAGTAACGCCAGAATCTATAATTAGCCTGCTTACTCTCGAATAATTTCAATATTGATCCAATGCGAAACTCAAAATTAAGACATTTGGCATTATTGTGAAGTATTTTCGTTTTGATATAATTATTGTAAAATTAAGAGTCCTTCTTTTATAAAAAGTTAAATAAAAGAAAGAAAAGACATTAAACTCACCAACTATAAAATAAATCTATTCTAATATTGAACTAATTAATCATTACGTTAATTAGCGCTGGTTCCGCAGGAGATTAGGAGTTCGAAATTGTTATTAAGACAATTAGTAAGCGTCGTATGACTTCAACTCTGGTGCTACGAGGCGTAGACTCGTTAGTCATTTGATCTAACACTACGTTGACACAGAGAAATTCCGATTCTATTTTATTACAAGATACGATTCTTTTTAAATATATAAACGGGTCTTAAAACCGAATGCATCCGTAAACATACATATAAATTATATTGGGACAACCGTATTCTGCAAAAATTAGATCCGGTAGATCCCTGTGCGAACGTAGCGTAACTGTAGGAAGTGTTTGATGGAACGCTACGGCGTAGCAGCTACGCTCATTTAATTAGGTTCGGAAACACACACGTAGATTTGTGGGATTATATTTTCTATAAATTTGAGTTTATCTATATATATAAAGCTATAATAATTTGAAAAAAGGATTGATAATAATTTTATCTAAACAGTATATACTAATCTTCTTTCTTTAACTTAGTTTCATACATCGAAGCATTGAACTTTATTTTTCTAAACTAATCAACCAAATAAAAGTCTAAATAAGAGTGGAAAATAAATCAAACCTTGGTTAAAAACGATTCAAAATAATAGTTAAATAGTTTCGGTGCATAATATATCAGTACAAACAATCTCGGTAGTTTCATTAATATTAGAGTTGAACAATTTTCCTCAAAGCGTATCGGAACGTTCAGGGACCTAGCAATTACTGTAATACGTAGTTTCAAACAGGACTTAATATACATCCTTAGCCGTAAGGACATATCTCGAGATGACTTTAAAATAACTTTCAATAAGCCAGTGTGGTCGGAAGCATACGTCCTTACATTCAATATTCGCTTCGATTTTCAAATAACTTGAGTGTTTTGCTGAATACGTATGTTAACTTAATTAAATTTTAAAATATTGCATTCTTCACAACATGTGTTAATTTAAGAAATTTAATAATTATATTTAATGTTCAGCTAAACTAAACTGAATATAACTTTCATTAATTAACATTTATAATATAAAATGATTGTTGTTGTTTAATGTAAAATGATTATAATATAAAATGTTATGATCGTTTATAACGTTGATTTATATCATTTTAAATAAATTTGAATAGAAGATTGTGTCTCGATTTTTTTTCTTTGAGATGAACTAACGAATTGAAAAAATGTATTAAGCTCGTATATATAAAAATCCATTTTTTAAATTAAATCTCTAGGAAACGGCGCTAGTAGGCATATAATGTAATAAAACATTAACAGCACTAATGTATTATAGTTCAGGACAAAGGCATATTTGGGAAATGTGATTGTTCGGCAGACAACTACATCAAAGGCTTTATTGAGTACAAAGGCTGCGAGTTGAGATAAATAGTGAAGGGGTGACGATCTCTGGTAGCATAAAAGAGCATTCATTTAAATAAAAATGTCACTTCATTTTTAAATGTGGATGATTTTTTAATTAAATGACTGTTTTATTACGTGATAAAATTATTTATAAAACTTTTCAATACGTTTATTAATTAAAAATGTGTTTTACAATAATTAAAGAGTATAAAAACAGTTAGAAGTGTTTATAGTAATAAAGCAAAAAGTTATCAATCATTTGGAATTGAATACATGATATCTTGAAGAACGAAACGAAACGAAACGAAATTACAAATGGTAAATTATAATTAAATAGATGGTTCAGTGTTAGGCCAGTTACATAAAAGTTGTATGTGTCAACGCAATTTTGTAATAGGGCTCTTAATAAGTCTTCGTTTTTATTTTCTTATTAATCAAATTAATATGACAAAACAATTTTTCGATAACCCAAGGTAATAAAAACACGTAGACAGTAAAAGATATTTAAATTATTCGATAACCAAACTCTTTTACTTATAATACCTAACCAACACGTGCAAAGTTGAAATTAAGCCGATCTCATGTTTCGCCACACCTGTCTGCAAAATTTATTATTAAGTTGTACCTTCAAGAGACTTCATTCCGTATTTTGCCAAATCTGTGCATCAACTGGCTGAATAGTGAATCTTTTATCTCATAGCAAAAGAAGTATGTGATATTCGATGGCTCAAGGGAAATCATGCGGGAGGAATTCCCGTGATTCACACATATTGCCTACATAAATAAGAAAATGTTAAGCAATATAATATAGTTAGCCCACCATTTACTTTTATACGTAGGTAATTCACTTCGTATATACAAAGAAGATAGATTTAAAACAGTTATTTTGATCCAAAGTAAACGTTTAGGCAGGCGTATTAATGTTTTTATAATTCCACATTTTACTATATAATATAACATCAACACCTATAAAATCTCGTAACTCATAATGGAGTATGGAGTAGATATATCTATGCGTATGTTGTATAACAATTATCAGATCAGCCTTCTGAGTCTACCCAACCAAAACGTTTTTTTATGTTTCATCGGGGTTCAAAATGAGAACCTACAACATACCTTGTATTTAGTTCCCTATTAAAAAACGAGTATTTAATTATAATAACAAATTCAAAAGGTTAATATTATTTACTCTCTCCTATACTGTAATAATGATAAATGTTATAATATTACAATAAGCTCTAAAAATACGTTGAAGATTTAAAATATTGCAAAAGTTCGTGCATGCAGATATAATTTTATTCGAGTTAATAATATTAGTGTGCCCATTTCCGTGTGATACGATAGTCTTTGTGAAAATCGTTGAAATTCATGTCAAAGGTAGAGTACGCACCTTCATAATGCCTGGTTCGTTGAAGCGAATGTAGGTATATTTCAGTACGCTCTTTGTAAATTATCTATTGATGTGCCGAACGAACGTGTCTTTTGTTACTTTATTATTGTATTTTGATATCATCTTTGTTAAAGTTATATAAAGTAAGTGATATAATGTATATTATATAATAAATAAAATTAGATGTCGATTTAATATATTATATCATATACCTCTCTTAATGTAAACGTATCTCCCATTAAGTAAATATATAAAATCTCGTAGATAAGTTCTTTGGATGTGGTTAAAGGTCTTCAGTTCATTATTTTAATAAATAAAATAGCAATTTATAAACATTATTGTATGGTACTTATATTTAAGTTAATGTCACTATTTCATAAAATAATAACTTTACATTGTTATTGTTATGATTGGGGTATCGATGTGCCGCTTCGACCAAATTTGATCTATTGTGGCAGCCCTTTATAGTTCATACTGATTCCCGTTAAATCCAGAAACTTCCAGATTCTTTGGGCTGTAATGTGTTGTACCTCGTCGGGTTGCAGTACATGTCGCCCTAGGTGGGTACTTCTTTTATGCATTAATGGTCCGCAGGAGCAGAGGATATGCATGGCAGTTTCCTCCTCTTCCTGGCAGAACCTGCATGTTGCGTCTTGTTTCTTACCCAGTAGAAACATGTGTTTGTTCAACTTGCAGTGACCTGTCAGTATTCTAGTCACTGCACAGGTTTTGTGTCTTTTGAGCCCTAGCAGCTCTTTGGCTACTTTGTTGTTGAACCCTTTAATTAGAGCTTTCGAGTGTGCTTGTCCTTTAACGACCTTCCGTCAAACGTTTGCACCGTTTTTCTAAGTTGTTTAGCAGAGAATATGCCTCCCGTTTGGTGATTCCGCAGATCGGTTCTGGGCCGACCAGGGGTGTGTCCGCACGTTACCATACGTTACGGTACAAATAATATTAATATAATTTAACTGTAAAGGGGTTAACCTCAAACGATACTGTGTAGATTCAAACGTCACAGATAATACAATTATTGTTAGGTATGAGAAAGTTTGAAAATTATTATTTCAAAGATATTGTTTTTAGTAATAAAATTCAAAGCAAGTTAATTTGATTATTTAATAAAGTTTCAGCAAAGTTTTATTTTTTGCATTTTTTTAATGCACATTATATACATTACAAATATTTCAATTGAACTATACATATTTGAATTATATTATTGTATAATTATACATATTTGAAGTGAGGTAAATTTCTGCCTGTGTTATACTTGATCATAGTCGTTATTGGTAAGTCTTTTCGCTTTACAAGCCATATTTTTTCTGCGAGCATCTTAACCAGAAACTTTCATACAACACCCAATATCAGACCCGTGACCAGTTTTGTTATAAAGGTGCCAAATTTTGTCATGGCTCTCAAGGTCAGTCGGGATCAATATGTATTATCATTTTCTTATCAATATTCGCTTCTTTGAACTGAAAATAATTGGTGTAAAACAGAGATAAATAAGTTTTATGGTGGATGTTCTCGTAATATAATAAAAAAGATTGACAACTGATAGCTTACAATCCGAGTAATTCAATTAGTTACTCTATACATTGAATTACAAATCAACAGACATACATTAATTGGAAGTAGATATACAATGTTAATTTATTTCTCATTGCGATCGTAATAGAATGCGGGATCACGACCAAATGCCCAATGATCGGTTATTGGTACTATTCTGGCAAACACAACGAAATGAGCTGAACCGTCTCTTCATTCGATACCCGCCTGCCTGGCGGCAAACTCATTTCTATTGAGTATTACCCAAATAGGATCGGTTCGGTTATCATAGTGCTTTATGAGTGTGATTTAGAAAATCCTACATTTCATTCTGTTTTCTCGATTCAACTACGTTGCGTATACGACGAAATTATTCCAGAAATAGAAAAATATTTTCAGTTAATATAAGTATTATGTACTTATATTATACTTCTCAAATTATTTACCGTAGACTTAACGTAGGAAGTGCACGCTACGCTTTTGCTACGGCGTAGAAGGAAATACGTATACTATTTTGTCTTGTTGGCTTGAAAAATCTCATAACTTAATAAGTCCTCTTATAAATTCTACTTGATATAAAAAAGTTTGTAGGTTTTATGAAAGCATTATTGAACTGTGGATTCTGATTCCTGATATGTTTGTCTTTTAAAAAGTTGTTTATAATTTGAATGATACCAACGAAAATAATTTTCTCCAGTTCAGAAATATAATTATTTTATTAATATGATATTTGTGTTTTTTATAAGAACCGAAAAATCGAAAATAGAATCTAAAACGTGTTGTTTAGTATGCCATGAATACGAAATAAGTTTTATAAATATAACATGGACTTTATTCGTCCATTTGCAATATCTAAATAGCTTAGCTGTTGTCGGGTAAAGATATAAAATATAACAGAGCTTGTGAAATTCAATTTACACCTCAATGCATACAAGGGTTTTATGAAAATATATTTAGAATAATACAGCAGGGGTTCGTGTTTATGTTACGATCATACGCGATAAACTTAAAATTGTCTAGTCAAATATTAAACAAGGGTTAAAAATTTATCCAAAACTACATTTTAAAAGTTTAGATTTAAAAACTTTTTAAAACCGTTCTGTCGTTTCTAAATGCTAACATACTTCCAACATTACTCGTATATTGTATACTAGTGACCCGCCCCGGCTTTGCACGAGTATAAAACGTATATAAAAACCTTCCTCTTCAATCATTGTATCTATTAAAAAAACCGCATCAAAATCCGTTGCGTAGTTTTAAAGATTTAAGCATACAAAGGGATATAGGGAAAGAAAAAGCGACTGTTTTATACTATGTAGTAATAAGCTACTAGAAATGTAAGAACCGTATATATTAAGAGAAAGCTTTAAAGGACTTTATTTATTTGTTTGTTAACACTTTGTTGCAAAAGAAAGAAAACAATACAGGAAGGAAACAGTAACAATTAATTAGGAGTGCAAAGGGCCTTTCTACTAACAAGCGACCTTATCCAGATAACCCTGGTAAGGAAAAAAAGGATCGCGGGGAAGTGTGATTGTCTATTTACTTATTAATCATTCACTACCAAAGTTTCGTTCTGTACTTATTTTAGCTGTAACATATTATACCGTGCCCACACAATACTAAATGTGAGGATTAAACAAATCTTTTTGTGAATCTCCACGACGGTACCAACAAATTGAATGTTGGCCGTTAGCTGGCTTATCCCAAAATAAAATACTTTTTCACGGTTTGTTTATCCAGTTTTGTAGGTAGTTTTTATAATATTTTATAGCACTGATCATCTAAAATCTAAATTATGTAACAATATTTGAAATAGACAGTCATCTACAATACATTACAATTATGAACACATATTTATGTAAAAAATTATGCCAAGTATTACCTACCAATAGATCTAATATAAATTAAAATGTTTAAAATTACTCTTACTTAGTCAAGATTTTGATGAAACTTGATAGTAGTGTAAAATAAATAGGTATTACATAGGCCATAAACTATAATCATATAGTTTAATCCTGCACAAAAAATCGTAGTTGATTAAAAAAATATTTTTTAGTCAATATTTTTTATGATTAGGAACTGCCAGGCAGCTATCGTATCAGGGCCGTAAAATTATCGTATATCGATCAAAATTATCGTATCCACTAGGACAATGATTAGCATACATTAAAAAATCATATGAAACGTGACAATAATGTGTTGCAAATGCTTTATAGTTCAAACCTTGTAAACTTCTGTTTTTTTTTTTATTAAAATATGGACGCAATACATATACAAATGCCGTTGTAACTGGTCATTCAGCTTCAGGTATTTGCTGAAGTGGCTTTTCTTGGATTTGTTGTTCAACTTGTCATAATTTCCTGAACGCGCGAGAGAGCGGATGTTTTATTTCATATAATGCGCCAGCGCTGCTCCCTAAGGAGAGCGTTGTAGGATTTATCATGTGACTAGTCGACCGACACGTAGGCAAACCGACACATACAGATCATAGCGTTTACGGAGCAGTCGACGCTCCCACACAGATAAAGTGTTTTTATTAGTATTTGCACTCACACATCGAAATCTATTCGTCATAATTAAGAAATGAGCCAACAGATGGCGCTGACAGTGAAAAACGACTGTAATTAAAATTGGGCTATTGGATTACAAAGTAATTATCAAATTTTGCATCATAGTGGAAATTATCGTACAATCTGCGTGGGATAATAGTGTATCATCGTACATCGTACGCAGTCATGAAATTATCGCATATGTACGATAATTATCGTACGGTTGTGAACCCTGCTGCCAACGATGTTTCTTTAATAAATACATTTCTCTTGTAGTAAAATGAAACATTCCTCGCAGTGCCCGCCGGTAAGATTGCTAAGTTTTATAAAAAGGCAAGTTTTTTATAAGGTTTTAAATTTTGTGATTCCTTAGAGATTAACATTTTAATTAAATATTTAGTTACTTTACTTACCATTATTATTAATTATGTGTCCATGTAAAGTTAAAATGTTTTTAAAAATACTTTCATCTTGATAATACCTCTTCATAGCTTATTATAACCATTTTTTAATAATAATTTATTTTTAATTAATACACTGAAAATCTATAACTGGAACTTTAAAAAACTTTCGTATGAGAACCTGGACTGAGTAATAAATAATAATAAAATATAATAATATTATATGTTAAGCCCATGCGGACGGAAGATAAATTTTCTAAAATGTGATAGAGAACTGTGACAAAGAGATGTGGTTGAAATTCATTCATTTTGAACAAGCAGTCACGCATCGGGACATTTTTCCTACGAAAATGAATAAAAGCCTGAACAGGCGTTTAATACTTTCAAATTTTCTTTTCACAATCCTTTAAAGTTCCTTACCGCATCGTCCAGCTATTCTCAAGTTTTAATAAGTGAATTTATTGACATTAGTACGAAATTTTTACATAGATGTATAGATAGTTAAGTTTTTTTAAGTTTAAGTTTATAGAAGGCAAAATACTTTTGGCTTTAAGGCTTTAGATTTTTATGAATATCGAATAGAATTGTCTGTTTTACAAATACTCTAAGCTATACTTAATCATATCTTGTTCCAATGTTTTACGCACAATTTTAATAATTTACATACTAAGATAAGATCTAAGGAACTCTGAAGAACAAAACGTCTTCATAAAGTTTAATGTTATCAAACAGAATAAAGGAAAAGTTAATTTTTCGCTTGAAAACATCTTCAAAAGAAGCACGAAACAGATAAAACATAATAACACTGGTAATATTGTAGAAGGTATTCAGTTGAAGGGTATGCTCATTCCCCGTAATGGATATTATTAGCTTCAGGCTATACCTGGCATTTCGAACCCTGTTTGTGGCTTACTAAAATTTAGATGAACAAAACAAAGGCGCTACCTAAGTTTACGAGACCATATTCCATTAATACAAACCATGAATGCTACAAATATGCAGGCCAAAATTTTCGATTGGAAAACAATGCCGGACTTAAATTTGTTGATACAGAATATATTCTGTAATAACAAATTCAAATATCATATATGATATTTATAACAATCTCTTTGTGTTTCTATTATTTTTATAGCTGGTCTCAGAAATGACTATACTTTTTTGATGGAATTTTATACCACCTCTATTAAAAGGAGTGAGGCTATAATATATACCTTAAAAATTATAGACAAGTAAAAAGTTCTTAGAAGTGTCTTAAAAATTTTAAAAATTGCCTAACAAATTCGAATTCTCCTTCATTTAAACTCTTTTCCCAATTTGAAGGATAGTTATTTTACTATCGTACACTTATTGACCGGTTTTAAAATTTATATGTACAAAATATTAAGAAATATTAAAAATACAAATACCCCATTTAAAATCGTATTTCATAAGTTTCGTGCAGAGATTAGTGGGAACACTAGCTCGATTGATAACTTTTTGATAAGTATTTTATAATTCAAATTAATAGAAAGCTGTTTGACAAACATACTAAGATTTTATTTATTGTATAGATAAATCTCTCTTTCCCAATATACGTGTTATCTCAATTGTAAAAGGCAAGAAGTGGGGTAAATAGACTAGAATGGAGGCAATATGTTAAGGTAATGGGATCCTCCCTCGGTCAGTAATGAATGATTGAGTTGCAGTCCGAGTGCCTTGATAACGAAATCCAACTATATCCTCTAAGTTTTTATGGGATTGGTTCGATAATTACCTTATTTGTTGTACCGCGACACTGACTTGAGCTGAGATTAATATTACCTGCTATTTTATATATTAATATTACTACTTCTACGTGCGGTGTGGAAACTTAAATATATTATATTTATTAATAATTCTATAATAAAAGTAATACATTACATTAGAAATAAATACATTGTAAATAAATACACATAACTTTTGTACATATATTGACCTAAATATAAACATAATTTTTTCATTAAACAAGACAATGTTCTTTTTCGTATTGTATAACATCTAATATGTATCCTTAAGCTAAAATTAATCTTCTATTATTATAACGCCCTGGACTTACTTGACTTGTAATTAAGAATTGCGCTTTTAAAATTACGTCCGGGACGAGAAAATGTTAAGCTCTTTTTTCCCATTTAAACACTTCATTATTATAGCTTCATACGAGATTTTTACTTAAACCAAACGAGTTCTTGTAATGTAGTCATTATAGAAAGGTTATACTTTCGTCGTAATATTATAATTATGTGAAATTATCAATATACTAAAATTTAATGGCCTACAATCAGGACTGTGAAATTAACAAAAGGAATGGGTCCCCGACATTGGCATTTGTAAATAAAAAAATAAAATTAAGTTATTCCTTATTCCTTCCTATTTATCTAATATTTATATAAGATTAAAAAAGTCATAATTACTAGGAAGTCGTAACAAAAGGAATTGTATTGACTTTTCTCGAATAGTCTTAAATAAACCGAGAAAGAATGACATCAAACGTTGGATGCGAAAACTCTAAGAATGTTTTAATAGGGGTTAAAAGTTCGTCCCGTCCTTGCGAATAAAATAACTTGAGCCAGGTTACAGCTGTGCCGGTGTTCTTCATTATGGCGATTTCGTTGAGCACCCGCTTGAGAAATGCGCTTCAGCGAATCGGCCTTAACAAATGCACCTAACTCTGAAACCATATTCGTAAATTATATACTTATTCTATTATTATGTTAATAGAAACGTCGGGTAATTGTTAATAATTTATATCTTGTGAAAACTTACTCAAAGGATTTTCAATAAACACATTTGAAGTGGTTACAGACACTTAATTCCTTATTTAATTGTATGATCGCTTATATATTGAAGATATAAATTGTAATATTAAGTATGATAAATCTCCAGCGAAAATACAAGAATTGTCTTTTAATAAATTTAAAATTTACGTTAAGCATAATCTTATTGCTATTTGAAGTGTCGATTAATATTATTTAAAATATGATTCCAGGGCGATTTGCTCCACTTCGAAAATTCATTTTTTTGTAAACATCGTCACTTTTAATATGATAAAGTGCGATTTCTGGTCAAAGGCAAAGAAATTTTTCAATCCATTAAAGAAAATCATAAGAGATCTTTACTAAATAATTATTAATAAAATAATATTATATAGGAACTATACGCAGAATATTCTCGAAATACGATGTCTGATTCTGCCAGTGTGTGTCAGTGCCATTTTTATGATAATAATATAACCCTTATCAAAAAAAAGAGTTTGCGGTAGGAAAATTAATCGTATTGATATTATAATAGTCATAGTCATAGTCAGTTAAATGATTTTCATTAAAAAATTTAAGCAATCTTTTATTATCCGATTTGAACTAAATTAGTACATATAAGTACTTAGTCTACAACGTTACCACTCATACTGAAAACTTCAAAGAAGCCGCAACGTAGAATAAAACCGGTAATAAAAATTTAACGTGCTGCGTGAAAACAGACATTTGCCTTGTACAAGTAAATAAGAATTATTTATATTGGGGAACGTATTATGAGTTGACCGATTGAAAGTGGAGAACCCTCTGGTTTCAATACGATTGATTTAGCTTTATTACTGGTAATAAATTTGCTCTACTAGTAAGCAGCTTATATGTATAGGCAAGTGTTGAATGGTTTCGATTGATGTTAGGTACTAAGTTTAGGGGAATGGAAATCTTGCATACTCGCCTTGGCTTAGCAGAGGACAAATTCATATTCAGCGGTACTGGTTAATTTGGTTTATAATAATTAAATCTTGTATCTTTGCTTGAACTGTAAAAAAATAAAAATTAGTAAAAAAATATTATTATTTAAGTTATGTGAAACAATTTTACTCTCTACCTAGAGCTTCATTATCACATATTTTTTTATTTATGCTGCTAAGTGACAAACATCCTGTCTAATAAGACAGGATGTTTGACCGGACAACTTTTAAAAGCTTAATGAGAGCGATTAAGCAATTTTTGACTGCAAAATATTGTCTTCACAATACTTAAGTATTGTGAAATCGCTAACTGATGGGAAAATGGAAAAGATAATAGACTATTTTTATCGATTTCAAAGCCGTGCAGTGGAAGCATCAGGTAGTAATTACTAGTTTGTAACAAAAGATACCTACGTACAAAGAAAATTCTGATACCTAAGTTTAAGTAATAAATGTAAATTGTATTTATATAAGGCGTACCTTCTGTCCGCAGTCGTCTGTGAAGTTGCGAGTTGAACAAAGGGTGCTGAAGACGGCTGGTAAACAAGTTGCAATAAGTTTCACAGCGAAGACTGACATCCACTCACTACTTTTATCTCAGTTAAAAGACATTATTACAACCTTTTTTTAAAATTGTTCTCGTATCGTGAGTTTAAACATAAAGATGTTTAAATTAACGAAATAAAGATTTCGTTTGTTAAAAATATAGTATTGGCTCGGGTAAGTGAAGTTCCGTGTCCCATAGTGCGGTATGGGGCAGATGCGTTTCACATCTGTTTTTTTCTTTAGAGGCAAGTAGGTGATCAGCCTTCTATACACTGCCAGACCGAGTTTTTTTTATCTCCACCGGGAATCGAACCCAGAACCTCTCGGTTGTAACGCTTACGCGCTTACCACTAGGCCAAGGAGGCGGTCAAATTAAATTGGCACGGGTATTCTATTAAAAAAGATATGTATGTCAATGCGATGGCAAGCAAACATTACTGTATCATTGCATATAAGGTCAAAGGTCAATCTGAAACTTACCTAAAGCTTCATTTAATCTTATTTTTACAGACTATAGGCACGTATAAGTTGTTTAAGAATATACTTAGGTATAACTTAATTTTTAAAGATGTAATTTATTAAATGTTTTTGAGTGTCTTATTATATACAACCAGATTGACAAGACCCTCCTTTTTTGTATATTGATAACACACGTATAATATTAACATACTTCAAAGTCGAAATACCAATTGGATGTTCCGGTATACACGACCGGGTTTCAAAACGGCGCGCGTAGAAATTTCAATTTTCTAATCGTTCCATATATTTATACAGAAATTAATTTAAAATTAAATTGATTCCGTACGAGTTTAATGAACACAGGAAAACTGTACGGCGGTTTGGAATCCAACGAAACGTAAATTTTTGGAATTATTTCACCTATAATTTTTAATTGATTAATTATTAAATTTGTCACAGATTACGAATGATTTTATATAAAATAAATAACAATCGTTTTGTCAATTATGTATCTTTATTTATGATATACTGGTGGCTATTTACAATGAAATTAAATAAAGTAAAGTAAAAAATTGATTTAATAACGATGCAAACTTTCTTCCTTAATAAAAAATCTCAAGCAACTTTTTAGAACTAAGTTTACAGAAAATTATACAAAATTAAACTAGCAATATTCTCAGAGACATTAATTATTTAAGAAGTTTAAGCGTTTCAATTCCCAGTCCGCCTAAATCAATATTAGCTTAGTGGTCATTTTATAAAATATCCTGAATGTTACCATTCAGAAAGAAATCAATTAGGTTCACTTTCCATGGCGTGTTGACTTTGTCTAATTGAAACCCAGCTGCATCAGACTAATAAATTAAAGCCGGTTTAATTCAAATAACTATGGCTTTTACGGATTTAGAGATACAATGTATATATAACTACTATTCCAACGAAAAGCTGAACGCTGCACCAATTAGGAGCTCCTATTACTTTGTTTTGGACATTTGGACGGAGTTACGTTTTGTCAGAGAACGTTTCATAGTTTTATCGAAGCATAAATTCTTATAACTACCGAACTTATTCTAATGAGATACTTAAGTAATACTTTAACTGCCCCAAGTTGAGTGCCAACTGTCTTAAAGTAGCTATACAAAAGTTTGTATGAAAACATTCACAGATCCCCCGTTATTTACAAAATTAAATTACACCACAGTTATTACGGTACAATTCATAAAATATAACTTTGCTAAAATATCCATCTACGGATTAAGTTTTCATTTCGATGAATAGAGACTACGCTCATAAAAAACTATTGGTTTTGTCAGTAAAGCCACAAAGGTATGAAATGTTTCATTCCGTCATAATAAATTCATATTGATATCATACGTGTGCGTTGATTTATTACTATCGGTGAGTAATTAAATTATTATATCAACAACGCGCCTCGCCATTGTTACATTCCGTAATATAACGTGTTACTCGGGGATTTGAGTTTCCTTGCGCCATTTGGGCAACGGAAAGGGACAGAGGGCACCGCAGTCCGGCAGCCCAGACGGGGCAATTACCACAATTTGCAATTAATTACTCCACGACACTGACCGCATCCCGCCTCTTACCACAGACTATTGTTACGCATTCATCAAAGTGATTTATTTTACAGAAGATTATTTATTCATAAAAGTTTTAATTAAGTTCAACATATAAATACGCTTTGATAAAGTGCTTAGTAAAAATTGAATAACTCAAGTAATATACAAAATTATATACTTTAATCCGTGCATAAGTTTTTAATGAACCTTCTGGTTTGTATAGCCTTTTGTCGATATTCGGCCGCCCGAAAAACCATATAAAGTATTTTAATTATTGTTGAGAACGAATGTCTAAAAGTTTCTGTAATAATCAAATAAGTAATAACATAACATTTCTCGTTTGTTTCTCGAAGTTTATAATTTTCACAGTTAGATCTAGATGCTTTACTTTACTGAAGTGAAATTCTGAATTATAATGTTTGCTCCTTGTTACAAGATATAAGGCGAAGTTGAAAGTTGTAAACGAAGAGCGGTGATATGGGCACTCAAGTTTACTTCATCCTTATTGTTATGAATGGAGAGCCTAGGGCATGGGCCACACACGGACGAATGAAAGTGTCCTTATCTAGCATCTACGAAACCAGTTAACGCTGTTCACCAAGTTACTCGCTCGAGAAACTTATTAGCAATTCAAATATCCAACCGCAGCATGGTTCCTCCCGCTGAAAAGGGGATTCTCTTTCACATGACTGCTTTTGTAAATTATTTATTACTGTTTGGCCAGTTCAAAAGAGTGCTTTGTTTCACGAAAAACAGGTCAGCAGTGAAAATGATCCCTAATATTCGGCGTTCCACCTTTGTCTCGTAAAACATGTTTAGGCCAGAATAAATGGATTGGTTTGCAATTTCTCTGTTAGTATTTTATTAGCTAGATCCGTTGTTAGCTGGTAAATTAAAGTTACGTTTTGTAAAAAACTTTTTAATTAACACAGTAAGTAAAGCTTATTGTTAGAACAAAGTATTATCTTAAAATAAAAGATTCTGCTTGAGTGTTTTCAGGTTAATTGCCTATCTCATAACAATGTGCACAATATAGCACGTATTCTAAAGAAAAATATTATATTAATAATGTAACGAAAATTGAAATTTCCATTACTTGTTATGAGAATTTTAATAAATATCTTCACAGTATGTAATCGAAAACTATCTACTAATACCCATACCCATGTATTAAAGTAATGGGAGACGTAGGAAAACACAAAGTACAACCGATTGCTAAGTTAGATAAAATTAGACTGAAAAAATATACTCTCATAAATCATGGTGGGCTATGAGGCAGACAGACTTATTTCTGTGTCTGTTTCTTTGATATTTTTATAGTTAGTTCTGTGTCTTTTAAGCTTAAACTTTTTTTTACCACGGTCATTGAATCCAAGACTTTTTGTATAATGAATGTCTTATTAATATAAGTTATTTAATATTTTACTTTTGTTTTCTTCTGAGAGTGATTTAAACGCGATACTGACTGTTTATTATTTAGTATTAAATAAGATATCGCGTTTATTAGTTTACAACAATATCATAAATAAGATTAAGCATATATAACATAATACATCTAATAACCAGAACAAACTACATCCTTTTTGGTGAAGAAATAACAAAAATCTCGTAACAAAACTCGAGGTCCCCTCGTCGATCGACTTCTATGATCAAGTTAGTCGCAATCACTATAATTAAAAAAGGTCTAAATGGAAATTGAAATTTCTGAAAAATTGCCGAAACAGGAGACATTTTGGTGACAAGGTTGGGCTCCATTACGACATTTCCAGAGACTAGTGCAGTACATAAAGTAATTGTTGCCGATTCATGCGATATGTCTTCACGTGTGAAATGACGTTTAGGATCAAATTTTTTCACGGATAAGTACGACCGAGTGTTAAAAAAATCTATTCGATAAATAATTCTAAATAACCTTTTAACTAGATACATGGTATTTAAATAATCTACGATACTTTTGGCAAATTTGTAAACTTGTGGACATGAAAATAAAATACCTTATGATTATAAACTTTAGACTTTCGCGATTTGAACTCATTATTATTAAATTGCAACGGCCGTGGTCATGAATTCTTCTCGTTCCGCTACCTTATGATTGTCATAAAACATGATAACCAATCTATCAAATTTTTTGTTACTACATTCTACATAATAATAATAATTGGGACAACTCACATATATTGGTCTGATCTCAAAGTAAGTAGCTGAAGCACTCGTTGGTAATCAGAAACAACGAAGGTATCACAATAAATACCTAACACACACACATATATGTGTGTGTGTTAGGTATTTATTGTGTATTGTGTGTATATATATACATATACATGTATATATATAGATATATATATATATATATATATATATTATATACAAGTTCATAAACAACTAAGACTTGGAAACAAAAAAAATCGTGCTCATCACACAAATAAATGCACCTACCGGGATTTTTCTAGTTGAAAATTACCATATTGATGTTTCTGTTGTTCTAGCTATGTACCCTATTTTTAATCCCCGACGCAAAGGGAACCACGTTTTTTTGTTTGAAAGACATCATCGAGATGGATCTTAAATTATGAAGATCATTCATTTATGAGGTATTTATGTTTGTAATTGTAGGAGATTATAAAAGGAAACCAGCATTTCAGTGTTTAATTTCAAATATATTTCACCGAATACCAAAACAAAATAGAGACTGTAGCCATACTAGCACTATAACTTCTACAAGAGAAAGAGAAGACTTAATCTAGGAAGAGAAGAATAAAAAAGCGGTGGCATTTTATAACAATGAAACAGTCAAATTACATTGCTACTATTGACTAAAGAATTAATTTATGTACATGCTAGTCAACTGACCATTTCATTAAAGAATCAAACGACAATCCAACAGTATTGAACATGTCAGGGGGTTTTAATTGACTTCAATTTCATAATGGATAAAGATTGCACTCCTAATTATGTATTCATGTTTTCTTAATTTCGTATTAAACTAAATTGTATATTAATTTTAAGCATAACATGGTTACAAAAATACAATGTATTATATATACCATATTAAATATTACATGGAACATAATACTAACGTTCACGCGTGGTGGTGAGACGAGGGTTTGCCGTTTATAGTCGCTTATTGAATCACGAGGGGTGCTCTGTTACGAGATAATTGGAGAACCGTATAAAGACATTAATAACAAAACAGATATTACGAAGGATCGAGACATCCGCTTGTTATATCTAAAACAAAAACGTCGACCGGAAGTATCGAGGAAAATTCTTCGGTAACAGATTTAATTCATTTATACAATGCTCGCATCAAAAATAGAAAAAATATTGTTTCAATTTATACAACGCTATAAATTATTGTACTTGATTTTATGTAACACTTGTAATAACACTTTATTTTTTATTGTTGACTTGCCTTACTTAACATTGTTCTTCCACAAGCCTCAAGTAAGGTTAGGTACCTTATAATGTTATTATCTTCTATTTTAAATTTCATACTATATTAATATTTCCATATAACTTTTTCTTAATTCTTAAAAATATATAATGCGAGATGTCTATAACTTTGAATTTAATAAATTTTTATTATAGAAAAATAAGAAAATTTTGTTTTAATCTTGTGTTCTTAACATTCTTCGGATAGGAATCCGGAACATAATTTATTATAAAGAGTGTTATTAATGTAGGAAGTTCTATTCGTAACGTTTAAGTCGAGTTCGCAGCCGGCTCAGTTGAGACTTCTCAAGTTATATGACAGTTTATCGGGTAGAGCTACTCAAACATTCGTAGACATTCTCGTAGCGTTTCGCATTTGCTGAATGTCGGTACAAAGCTGAATCAGACGTCACTTCCAGCGAAGCCCTTAATCACCCTACACCCTTTGATAACTGAGCCCCTTACAAGGTGAGCTTCAGTCAATATTTTACTGCACGTACATTTATTTGAAGAGTTAAACAGCTTTGTTTATTGACTTTGCTACAGTTCAATATAGTATTTTTAATTGTTTACTTTTAAATCGTACCTTGGGTTGAGGGAAACCAAAAGTTCGTCGAGTGTTCAAAGAGATATCGACGCGCTTAATTGAGCCTTCTTAAATCTGAAAATTAATTTTGCCGCTAAGTAACTTACAGTCAAAATTTTGTTTAATCTCATAGAATATTGGTATTATGATGATATTTTATGCAATAAATTAAAATATTATAAATACTTGTTATGTAGACTGGCAGTGTTTAGATTATTTAAGGTAAAATGTCCAAAATAAGATTATTTAAAAAATTATATTAAATAGATACTATTTATAGAAATCATTTAAAAATCGGAAGGCTTTTCTGTTGAGAGGCAAAGAAGGGTGCTAATTTGTTTACTAAATTAGTTTTGACGTTGAAATGTAAAAGGAAAGCGCGTTCTAATTGGATTTAAATTTTAGAACTTTGAATATTGATATTGGTAAGATAGGTAGCGACGAAAGTTTTCTTTCAATTTTTTATGAAAGTTAAGTTTTTATTTAATTAATCATTACAGAATATTATTGTAAATATAAATGAATGCAGAAAAAAGAACTTTTTTACTTTTTGTTGCCTGCCTAAAGTATTTAAAATTTGTTTTATTAAGAAACATTTTAATAAGACACCCTATTATTTTGGCTTATTTCTGTATTGTTCTTTCAATGTGGTTTTCAATTCTTTCAATATAGAGAAAGATTTAATTTAAATACAACTTTTCCAATATTGACAACCATAAATTCACCCATAGACGATAGAAATTTGCGGCATGCAGGTTGTATAAATCGATTCGTTGTAATATGACAATGCACCGGACCGAACACTACCCGCCATTTCCACTTTTGAATGTCATTGTCACTGTGCTAATTGCCACTGCATTGAACATTTGCGATTCTATTTACATATGTATATCACTAGCCGTAATTACGATACATCATGGTTATTGTCTCGTTTTTTTGATGCAATTATATTCTATAACATATTTGCTATTTGGTTGTCATCTACAACATTTATTTATCTTAAAGTTTCTTATAATGCGTAGCATAGCTGCTTCACTGGCACACAACTTTTTTGGACTGCAGTCACGGTTTTATTTACACTGGAATATCACAAATCACAATAGGTATTTTAGTTACAAAATGGCTGTTGTCGCATTTTCTAAAACATTATTAGGTGTTCTATATGTTACAGAATATACAGCATAATTTATATATTTATTTATACATTAGGCACGAGCATAGTAGTCTAATCTCGGGTCTTGCTGCCTTACGACTTTATTAATGTGAATGTGTCTAGCAACATATCTACAGGAAAAATCGCGTTGTAGACTCACTTAATAACCTCTGTTTTCAAAATCGAATTGAATTATAAGGCACGTTCGATTAAATAATAAAGGTGAGTTTATTTATAGAACATTTAATGTTTCTGAAGTTAATTTAGCTCAACCTCAACTTCTTAAAAATAATATGTTGGTCAACTAAGTCGTAAGCCACTTTGATCGCTGCGATGACAATTTCACATTAGTGAGAAAACTAACAGAGCTGTTTAAAGTTAACCAGCGTTCAGTAAGGTAAAGGTTAGAGTTTAGCAATGATTTCTTACTGATAAATAATTCTTTTATGCCAAAAACTTGGAACATAAAAAAGAAATATCAATTATTACACAATAGTGTGTGGTAACAACTTAATAAGCGGTACAATTATTGTTCCACTTGTCGCGGGAGCAATATTTAAAATCTGCACCTAAAGCAACGAGAGCGATCTTGAAAAGGCAAGGTTGAGGCATGTTGAGAGGACCGGCCCTCCGTCTCTGCCGCTTCGTATTAATTTTTCCACGCAGTTGACTTCGAATGTGCTCCGGCTTGAGTTGCCTCAACTCGAAAGCAAACTTTTCGTGTTTACATTACTTTAAATTCTTTCAACTCCAAGCTTCGCTCACGATACTTAGCATAGTATCATTTACAGTGTATATTTATTTCTTGTTTCGAAACGTTTTGCCTTTTCACTTAAGGAAAATTGCACTTCAAACACTTGTTAAATTTTTCCCCTTGTACATATTTGCGCTGTTAAAAAGATAGCGGAGTAAATAATTCTCCCTCGCGATTTTTTCGATTGCTGTTTTGTCGTCTTCTGAAAAATCGTAATTAATAATAATTCTAACTAATATGATAAATTTAAAAATTTTGCACGTTTTACTTTTTTTATACTGAACCGGGAATGGATATGGGGTTAGGGTTATTCCCCTAAAATTTGAAGGTCACATGGTATGTATATGAGAAAGACGCAGAGAAATATCCTCAGGATGAGATCCATCGCATTGGGTCAGGACAACTAAATTGAAAAAGCAATATCTTATCAAGATATTTGTCGAAGCTGTCGTAAGAGTAATGAATAATAAATTATTATTCATAAAGCGGTAGTTGGTTATGGAAATGATGATTGCCTTTAACTATGATGGTCTATGATTGAACCTTAAGTGATAACGCAAATCGAGAAACCCATAATATGTGGTCCCACACTTGGCCGTTACGACCTACTTTAACGAGACGCCAGTATCTCTGAAAAAAGTGAAATCCCGTCGACCTTTTGGAGGCTATGAGACTGACACATTACTGCATCTTTTTCACTAATCTTTACTGTAAAATGGGTCAGCTTTTTTTACCTACACAACCGAAACATTTGTTGTTTCCCCGCGGTTCCACGCAACAGGCATTTAATGAAAGAGTCGTGACGCGCGAATTCAGTTGTTTCCTTGAAGTGATATTAGTATTATGATATAATATTTACACTACCTTCAGGATCCTTTAAAATGTTCCTCAATAAATAGAGAACATTTCTTTTTGTTATTTGTTTCAATTTACAAAATATCAAAACAAGGAAAATAAATATACGTTTTAATACGGACCTCATTTCGCTCAGCTATAAATGCTAAATACCGGGCCATAAGCTCCCGCTTAAACTTAATATATGATGTGCACTCAGCGAGATTACAACCAAGGTGTCTCTCGAATGTTTAGAAATGTATTTTTAAATAAATAATTATTGTTACTGTCTCACATAGCAATGTATAACGCAACGAATTTTTAACTCGTCTTCATATAGCTTTAATAACTTAAGCTTTTCATTTTTAAAGCTCCTTAATAGCATAAGAAGATTACAAGATTAAGATACTTTAGATAATTAGATTATTCTATATGGAAAAGATTTTAAAACTCTTTGACTACATCTGAGTGACAAGCTATATAATATGTCAACGAACAGTCGCGGATAAAATCTAGTTTAATATGAAACATGGTAAATTAACATCTTGTTTAATATATGTAATGAAATTACATTGAGATTGTTTCTAATTTATTCTAAAATGATAACATGTAAACGTGTATGTCAGCACGCAATTTCACTTTCCAATTTACGGGAAGGCCTTGTCTGCAGTCTGATTTTACGCCTTTCAATTAACCAGTAATCATACACGCCCCGGGAACCCTTTCATTAAATACTGGTTATGAGTTTTCACCCTTCGTCGAATAGTGGACATTGGAGCAGACGAGATCTCTCACCTTTTTTGTTTTTTTCAAATGTCGGCAAATTGAGCTTGAACGTTTATTCCAAGGGACATACGGGCTGCTTTTTTCAATAGGTATCTACGTCAAAATGAAATGGTACAAAACAAGCGATTGTTAATTTAATAACACGAAACAACGTCATAGGTCATATCTACGTAGAAAGCTTTCTGTAATTCACATCATACAAACATAATCGAATTTGAAATAAGTTACTCTACTAGGGCCTAGGTTTTTGAGGTGTGTTTGCAATGGTCATATATAAAAACACGTTATTACAAATAAACGTTTAATAATTAGATATATAAATTACTTCGTAGAATGACGCGTTGTGATATTAATCTATCCTATGGATTTTGATAACATTACTGATATGTGAGCGACTAGCAGACAGTATATATTTACTACTATATTACTGTCTACCTTAGTCCTTAATTGTATTCAAGTTCTGTTATGGTCGTAACTCTAATGCAATAAAAATTATCTAGTCTGCCTGCCTCAATAAGTAGAAAAATTATATATAATATAATAGACACACTCTCATTTAAAAGCTCATAACCTCACCAGGGCCAAGTACGAATCCGAAGGTGGGTTTTCACTAAATTAACGGTACTTTAATAAGACTAGGATTGACAGTTATATTAGAAAATTGAAAGACCTAAAATTGCCCTCATTAGTGCTAATTGTCCATTCGAGTCTATACCTGAGAATAATTAATACCAGGCTATACCTTTGTTGAATCGATAATCGCCTTTGATATTAACATTCATTAACAAGTACGCCTGATGAAGATTTATGCAATACGAAATCTTGCTATACCGAGCAGTTTAGAGGATTTAAATAATTTTGTTAAATAAAAGAAAATTCTACAGAAAATTATTAAAATTACGATTATGATTATAGTAACATATATACGCGGATATGCATAAGTGAGGGCCTGGGGATCCGGAAGTTATAGGTATCCAAGATTGACCCCTTTTTTTCGATTGTATAGTTTTGCTGGTTCGCGATACGCGACTTATACGAAAATAAAGGAATCCTCAAAGCAATCCGTCTAAAACTAACCATCAATGGCGGTGTCTTTTAGTACTCGACGGCTCCACAACAAACAAAATACAGTTTAAATGACAAGAAAAAATTGCGTGAAAATACTGGAATGAAGAAATGCAATTTAAAAAAAATATTTAACTAAATATTAGTTATTCAGGCGTTTTATGTGACCACAAAAGTATCATCATGTTTCGACGACGAGGTTCGAAGGAGTTTATGAAAAAATGATTGAATTTTATATTTTCTTAAGTATTTCTTAACTTCAGTAACTCTAGCTAAGACTAACAGAAAAGAGTAGAAGGGATGAAGTAAAAGTCAAAAACTTGTAAATAATAAATTTAATATTGAACATCACGAATTGTTTTAATTATACACAATACGAGTTGGAGTTTGGGGCTTGTAGAAATTTAGAAACCGACTTCAGTCTTGTACAGCACTAATTGACTGTTAATTAACATTATGAAACACAACAGCAATTTCAAAGAAGAATTATTACGCAGTAATTTTCAGTTTAAACAGTGACAAAGTTCAATTGAACCTTATTTAACATTAGCCACAACTCTATGGCTCATATTCATAGTCACGGCTTTTATGTTCATCGTTTTTTAGATTCAAAAACTTTTCTTGCTACGGAAAATAGACTATGAATATTAAAATTAATATTCTACTTAACATTATAAATGTGAAAGTAACTCTGTTACGCTTTCAAGTCTAAACCAGTTTAGTGGTTTTGATGAAATTAGTACAGAGATAGAATTTGAGAAAAGACATAGGTTATCTTCAATTTCACCCGCTTTCGCTATTTAAAAAATTTGGGTGGCTGTAAGAGGGTGAAAAATACTATACGACCTATTCTCATAATTACCAAATACACATCAAATTTTATATGAAAATCGGTCGAACCGTTTCGGAAGAGTACTAACATGCCTTGAGCAAACATGTACGTCGCGGCAAAAGCTAGTTAAATGCAACTGCTAGATTTTTAAAACATTGTTTTTGATTGAAATCCTTTTATCAAGGTAAGTGTATTCTATGAATTTGAGCCAGTTTCAATTTACATTTACATAACAAATGTACATACATACTTATATTTAATTTAGCATAGTAAACAGATCTTAATAATACATCGATACCCGTTGTCATAGAATAAATAAGTTAGAAAAATATTACAAAGTTACGAAAACAGTTTTATACAATTATAATGGAATCTTTCAACTTTTAGTTGTATAATGTTTGTTATAATAGGGTAAATGGTACAAATAATATATTTGTGTTATTTCTTGAATAAAAAAACAGAGAGTTCCATCTTTAATTCAAGAACAGATAGTGATGATAAACGGATTGCAAAATCCATTGCGATTGGCATATGGAATGCTCATAGAAGATACTTGACCAGTTAAAATTCTATGTAACACATTTGTGTTATCAATAAATATATGGTAGATATTTCCCTTAAAACTCCAATACACACATGCGATTTCTAGCGAGTCTTTGGCACAAAAATATTTTATATCGTCCCTAGCGTAGACAAATTTAAAATATTTTCACAAACGCATTTATAACATACGTATTTATATATTATACAAAAAAAGTAGAGAATTTACAAAGTTTACGATATACAAATGCATAACTGTCGTAAAACTTGACAAGCAAAGTTTCATAAAGTTTACAACTCTGTTCTCATTTCGGTGCCTTTACCGCCATCTTGAAACGCGGAGTCTTGCATTCCCAAATTCAGTTGCTCTGAAGCCTGTTTAAAAAATATTAAAATACACCTTCTTCTTAAAAATGAGACAATTAGTTACACAAATTAACACAAGGCAGACAAAAATAGTTAGTGGTTAGTTAATTGTTAGTTAAACCTTCACCAACATGCGACAGGTACCTTGCAATCGGGATAAGGCGAACGTGCAATCATTCCGCTACGATGCGACTCAAACACTAAGGTGATGCGACTAAACGACTTCAAACGCACATTTTTAGTTTCAAACTTATTATTACTACAATAAAAATCTCTATTTATATTATGACTATATAACTTTTTGAAATCGAAGCGACAATATGGGGACCAATTTAAAACAAAGAAAAAGAAACAGCATGTGATTTCATAAACATCTAAAATACTTCAATAAAACTAAAATAGGTCATTTATAGAATGTTTTATCTCCTTTCAAACTAAATTTAATTTGAATGAGAATTACAATTCTATAGCTAAAACGGGCTAATTGCGGCATAATAAACTTTATGAATAACATCGATATATAATCGTTAAAAGAAATTTTGAAACTATTATATTATTTTAAAAAAATCCGAAGAGATTTAAACTTTCTTATAAAAACAGTAGATAAACACATCGTTTAAACGATAAGCAACAAAAATACAAAATTGTCGTTAGTCACATGACCGTACACAACCGTACTTACTGTGTGCTTTCTATGAGCGGCTTAAGTATAAGGTCGAGGGTGGTGTCGTGTCGTATAATATGTCTGTGTGTCCGCGGCACATTGGCGTTGCAGTCGCGCGATTCACGGGTCGGTCTCACGTAACGCCGCGCCAGGGAGCCCTCGCCTACGTTGTTGTTGCTAGCGTGTCTCTGCCCAATCATACACGACAAACTACCGATCCGTGCAATACGATTCACACTCAGCGAAACGGAACAATTATTACAGTGTGCGTCCACTAATTATTGGCAAATTAATGGCTTTGATGAAGAAATATGAATTGCGACTACTTAAGGTCTAGTTAAATTGTTATTTATAAAATCTAAAACGCCTCAATAAGTCTATTTTTGGAATATTTTGTCTTCTTTTAAATAAGCTTATTGATGTTTTAATTTTTATGAATAACGGTATGTAGAAGTTCTTATTAAGTTACGTAATAGGTCTAATAAGTGAAATAAACTTTTAGCTATCACTTAATTTATATTCCGTTTCACTGTCAGTAATACAGTATAACATACATCAACTTACTTGTATCAAAGTTGATTTAAATATATACATGAATAACCCAAGACCAAAAGGCATAGTGTACTTAATCAATATTGCTTTCTTACAGAAATATTAATATACCAAAGATTTATCAAGCCCCAAGCAATTTCAGCGGAGCAGTGATTGAATTAAGAATTAAAATTATCAAGAGACCTATGAACTACGATTTTCATTTTGTATGATTGTTCATTTCTTGATGACGGATAATTAATTTAAAAGGAATAAAATGAAATGGTCTTTATATCATAGCAGCAGCCTGTACATGATTAACATTTTAGTGGCTCAGAAACAGGAGCTGCAAATACGGAAGTCCTCGTAATATTTAACTTAATAATGCGTAATTAACAATTCCTATCACTTCCGGTTCGAAGGGCGTATTTATCCATTATTAAGTAAAATCAAATGTAAAAATACAAATTAAATATTTAATGTTTATAAAGCATTGAGCTGAAAATATCAAACCAGATGTCAAAAAAAATACTGACAGCAACAGACTGGGGCGACAGTTATGTGTCATTGACTATTCGGTAAATATAGATTTAGGTTAGCATCATGTACATAAGTAATGTTTGTGAAAAGGTTTGTTGCTTATGCAAAAACTACTTGATAGATTTTGATGAAATTTGACATTAGCATAGTAGCATACTTCAGAACACATTGGTAGAGAGCAGATATTTTATAACTATTTTAAACTTATTGTGTTATGTGGACGAACGATTACGAGGACCGCCGTTATGTTAGAAAGCGAAGCCCACTCACGAAGAGAGAGAAGCCAGAATGCGCAGGGTGGGGGTGTACGGGCGCGTGTCTCGTTCGACGTGTGGCGGCGCTATCACTGGCCACGGATACAAGGGAGCGCTGTGAACCGGTCACCCGGCGGGGGACCGCTGGAGGCCGCCGCCACACCCCCACCCCGACCTCGCCACAGACCCACGCCCTACTCACTGGAGCTAGGGATGCGCCCGCGCCGCATTTCGCGCTGTCCGATGACCTAAGGGGAAAATAAATATCTACACTCTCTGACCGCCTATATTTTTAGATAAACTTAATACTTGAACATATTTCACCCCTTTCCCCCTCCCATTTAAGATAAATATCCTAAGATAACACCTCTCGTAAAGAGAAACCGATCAAATACTAACATATGAAATGTAATAGGTCGCGTGCAGGACCGCATTGTTTCTGGCGACTAAATGGTATTGACTTTCCTGCCTAAAATTATTTAACCAACCATACAGAATATTTATTAAAATACATAATCGTTGTATCAATTTAGTATGAAGGCGTAACAATACTAGGTACATCAGGGCCAAATTTTCTCATTACCCTTAAATATACTACAAATAGAGAATACAAAGCCTCTGGTGATTAGCAGTGCCAACGATCAATCAAAACGTCACCTAAACCTATTAGGTTCGGCAAACAGGGATTGCAGGAGATTAATCTCACCTCTCCGACGAATACGCGTAATCCTGATCGGCTCCTAATCCAGAATCCGTGTGCTCGTGTGACACCCGCGCGCTTCCAATCAACTCTCCACTTGAACTATTGCTATTGCTGTTTGTGACTGGACTATAAGGATTGTTGTTTACAGGAGTCACTGAGCTTTTATAGCCATTGTTTGTGAGAAAATCATCACCTGCACGAAGCGCTGGGTCGTCGTAGCAAGGGTAGATGCGCCTAAAATAAACATTTCATACTTTATTAGAAAGACAGTTTCGGATCTGTATAAATAACATCCTAAAACTTGAAAAATGTTCGAAGTTATCGGCACGAGTTTTTACAAAATATTGTGTTTTCTGAGTATTGAGTAGCTTTTTAAGAATTTCGAGGCACAACAATTCAAACTGTACGTAAAAATAACTCGAAGTCGTTAAAACTTATCTTACAAAATTACAACAACAATAAAGTTGTCTCATTTCATTAATGTTATCGTAAAAGTATCGTTTCAATGAGGACAAAGCAATAAGAAGGGATAATATCGAACCTTCCATGTTTCTCGTTAGTCCTATGCGCGCTGAGAGTGCTTGAGACCGATCTGAGGGAACCTTGATTGTGATTGTCGTGATCACTTTTGTGACCCTTCTCCCGTCTTGACAAAGATCCGTGCTCGTTCCTGCGCAATAATAACAATACTCTTTACCCCGAACACATATTATTGAGTAATACAATTTTAGAAAAGTCATTAAAGTTGATATCTTTTGGAAATCAAGCTTTTGTACCTTAGGAATTTTAAGCGGCATGCGTACCAATATCTAAAAAGCGGCGGCGTTAGGTAATCTCTTACCATCAGGGGACACGCCTGCCCTGTTATCCGCTATTGTATTTAAAAAATTGTTTCTTTAGTAGGGCCAGGCTTATTATTCCGTTGTTATCTCATATAAGTGCCAAATATAAAGGGATTAATAAAGTATGAAAAGGGTAGATAGACCTCTTTGACGTATTAACAAATATATGTCATTTTTATTGTTGGTCTTGTTACCTATTTCTCAATAATCGCATCCGTAGTTGTAAAAATTGGAGAATAACATAATATTAAAGGTTTTGACATCACATTAGCTTTGGGGTTAAATTTCTTGAAAACTCTCATTAAGTTTGTTTCCAGACCGCTATTAAGATTCAAATCAGTTTCTTAAGAAGTGTTATATTATTCTTTGGTTTTTTTATTCTTTATACATAAAAACGATGTCCAACTTTTGTTCAGGTTGGGTACATTACCCCTTAGTTACAAAGATTGATGGAATTTGTTCAGTATCTACATTAAATCAGTTCAATTTTTGGCGACTGATGAATAATATATGTTTTTTTAATTCCAGAAAGTTGTCAATTTGCTTTAAGATTTTCCATACATAAATTTTACCAGACGCTTGCGAAAAATACTTGACCAAACCTATAGTAGAGCTATAGATTATTACAAAACTAGTTTATTTACTTGAAAAATACTGTAATAAATTCAAAACAACGAACCTAGTAAAAACTCAATTCATGTTATGACAATTTTGAGGTTTGACCATTAAGTAATTTGGTAAATTATCGAAGCTAAAACAAAAAGTACTTACTGCTTATGTTTAGAAGTAGTTCGTAACTTGGTATGTCTGGCATGGCTGGTCTGAACAACGGTGTATGGTATTTCTTTCAGTTGCTCTTCAGTCATACCCGTCGTATCCACGAGAGAAAACTCTAAATGCTGTTTTAGTTCATTTGGCAGCCATTTTTTGTCGTTTGGCGAACCCGACCGCGATCTGGAGGGTGTGATAATAATATTATGAAGCAAAATTTTGTAATTAACTTTACGTCTTCATATAAGACTCACATAAAATAGTTGTTCTAGGTCCTGGTTTGATTTAAAATAAGTTTCGCTTTAAGAGCCACAAATAGCTGATCACCTACTTTCTACAGAAACGGATCAGAGAAACAAACGCAAATTATTGTTTCATGGCTCAGAGCGATTTAGAAGCAAACACACATATAGATTTTAAAAATTTACCTAAAACAGATTTTATAACATTTATGACTAAATTAATTCCATTAAAGAATAATAAAAACTAGACGAAATCTAATGAAATAGTTTAGCCTAATTTCGTAGAATATTTGTATATAATTAGCGAAGCCGCGTCCGAATTTTTCAAATAAAATGCGCTAAAGTGTTTTTAAAACGGCTCTGTTAAACCTCTAGGTTTACTGCAAACTAACGGTTTGTGGCAAAGCTATCAAAGAGGTTAGGACGCGTGCCAAGTTGGTTCGGGTTAAAAGTTAAAATGATACCACTTTGAACAAACTTCCAAAGCCCATTTTTTATACGAGAAATTTTTATTAAACCTTCTTTATTTCTTTCAATATCTTTTAGTTTTTGAATAAAACATATCTTTTAAATTATCTTACTATATTGTTATTAAAATCAGTATTAGCATATTATAGTATCGGAAAGTTCAGCTTCTCATTAATATAAGAATTTATTCGTTAAATCTAAAAATTTAAATCTATTACTTTTAGACTGTTTAGACAAGATTTAAGAAAGCACATTACCGATGCTTCCTGTGTCTTCGCGGTCTGTGCGATGATCGATGCGTCCCAATCTCTGGCTCCATTTGTGAACGACGAACGTTCGCAACCTGTATATATAAAACAATAGATTCTAAACAAAACTGTGTAAAATAGAATGTTAACGTTTCCTGATATTTATAGCAAGTTTTAAATGCCTCAATACACTTCAAAAGGTTTGGGAGAGGGCTACACCGCAGAGGTTTCGTTTTCATTCATCATGAAATTAATTAATTAATTATGAATAGTGAATAATTAGGAATAATATTATATATTTTATTAATTAAAGATCTTGTTAAAATTAGAATTTATTTCTTTATAATAGGCTCAATAGAACAGTTGTAGAATCACAGAAAAAAAAAACAGTTGAAAAGCATAGTGGTGCTGTCTGATTTTATATATCTAAGTCTAATCTTGACCGCCTCCTTGGTCTAGTGGTAAGCGCGTAAGCGTTACAACCGAGAGGTCCTGGGTTCGATTCCCGGTGGAGATAAAAAAAAACTCGGTCTGGCAGGGCATAGAAGGCTGATCACCTACTTGCCCCTAAAGAAAAAATCGATCAGTGAAACAGATGTGAAATGCATCTGCCCCATACCCCACTAGGGACACGGGACTTTAAAAAAAAAAAAAAGTCTAATCTTACTAATGTGTCACTGTATGAGAACAAGATATTCATACCTACGTTACATAGAATTTGTTTTTTATATAAATCAAAATAATTAAGTTTATTACTTTCTTAACATCCACTTAAACAATAATACTTAAAATGGCAATTCTAAGAACAAAAGACAAATCTACATCATAAAGTTCCTTAATTAAATGGGCAATAAAGAGGATAATCAAGCAATGCACTTACTTGCACTCCGGCGCCCGCCGACGTCTGTCTTAAGACCTCTTTCCATTGTGATTCCGAGTCGACTAGCTCGTACCCTCTGAAAGAAATTGAGCCATTAATAACCGTAGTTAGCAATGACCACTTCTTTTCAACAATCGCTAAGATATGGACTGGAGTGCCACTTCAATGAGAACATTTATACTGAAACCGAATTGTATGGCGCTCAGTACCCATTACTCAGCGACAAGGTTATTATTTTGTTTAAATTGAAAATTTAGTTAAAATTTAAAAAATGGAGCTATGAGCTTTATGTAGTTTACTTAAGTAGCGGTTACAGAGTTATCTTGTTAATGTGATAAAGTTTTGAATCATAGTAATCTAAATATGTATGTTAGATTATTATCCACTGACACTAGTACACTGACCACAGATACAATCAATTATCTATTTCAGTTCTAGAACAGAAATAGTTCCTTTTCTTGAATGATTTAAAATGGCGTTCTTTATAATTTATCTATTTTAATTAACTGAAACGATTGCAAACTTCGGCTTTTTAATCCTGAAGACATCGATGTAGGTTATAGCGATTATTTAAGTAGATAAAGAAGCATATAAATTGATTTGTCTTACTAGAAATGAATATTGCTCGATATTGCTAACATTGTAAATGAAATATCTGTCAAGAACAATATGAATACTGTCTTTGAGCGTTTTCTGAATTTCTGTACAATTTGTGCTTACACAACACTTATATACAACATCTTATATGATATCACTTTGTTATGAAATATTTTCACGGAATTTTAACATTGACAGAGAACGCGAACTTTTATCATCCTCCGAACAAGAGGCCGAACGAAAAGAATGTATGGAGATATTTAGGTAAGAAAGATTAAATTTAAAAACATTGTAATAAAATTGATATAATCTTTGTATGTACAATGTCTTTGATTTTGTGAGTTAAAGCTTCCAAATAATAAAGGTACCTTTGATTTTGATAAATGAGCAACTAAAATAACATAATAACATTTTATGGAAGCATACTTTTCGAGAAATATTCATATACATAGTTCATATTTAGTTTTGAATAATAAACATAAACAACAAAACCTTTTGTTGAATATATAATCTGTATAAATGCGTATAAACAATGGTATATATAAATTGTCTGATAAAATGGAGTCTAATGACTGTGCGCTGTATGTTTTTTAATATTTTGTAATCTGTTTTATTTAAATTTAAAAAAACCGTTAAAGCACTAACTTAGACTCATCCCTGTGCTGTGATTCATCCCGTTCAGAGGCGGAGTCGTTCTTGTGTCTCGATCGGTGACGGCGATGCCGTCGCCCGGACTTACCGGAGCCACGTGACAACTCACTCTCGGCGTCTGATTGCTGCCGACGCGACCTATGCCTGTGCCTGCGATACATATACATGACAGTAACGATTTGATTAAAACCGCGTGGTTTTTAAAGGCTGCTCAAGGAATGTGCGCCGCTGAGACGTCGCAGCCGTCTTACCGGGCGAGCGTTCGCAGCGCACGTTACAAGACGCGTAGCCAATCAACGAGCTGCGTGACGTCACGATCTGAAGATCTACCAACTAAAGCTAGTGACCTTACGGCAGGCAGTCGCATCACACTAAAGAATACACTTCCATATACATGACAGTAATCATATATAATGTTTTTATATATGTTGTACTTAAATATTAAACAATTTATTGGTAAATGATTGTCTACGAGATAATAATTCATGATCGCAATTATCAATGAGCACAGATAATAAATTAAAAAATATCAATAATTATCCAGTCAATAATTTTTTTAAATTGTATTTTCAACCACGCAAGATTTGGACGTAAGTAGCATATTTTTTAAAATTCAGTTTGCCTATAATGCCTACTGATTACTGAACTCTATCAATGAAACCATATGAAATGAGAATAGTAATTATAATTAATTACGTGTTTAATACTATTACAAAGTTTATAGCTAAAACTCAATTAATGTGTTATTATCCATAAATTTATTTTGTATTTACAGTTTATGAACATTTGAGTTATTAGAATATACTTACTTGCGATTCGACCTTGAATCATTTGAGCTCTGTGAGTCGACGGATGCAGATCTGTGTCTGGGGGCAGGCGGTGGTCTGTGCGCGGTTGGCGAGGCGGAGTATAAGCCACGCCGGGCAGGGGCCGACCGAGTGGAACGCGGCGATCCACCAGATGGGTGAATAGGCTCACAATTAGCTTCACCGCTGATCCTATGGATTAAATAGACGTTTATTCAGATCAGCTTTATACACTTTAATAATATAAAAACAGCAGCTGCTGTAAATAGTTTCGAAAAAGGCCTCAAAGGTTGGAGACCTTCGCCTTAAAAAAAAACTAAAACTTCTATTAAAGATTGTTTTATTACTGGTTGAAACAATTAAATTTAAAAACCCAAGAATTCAAAGCTTAGTCATACAAATATTATTAAAGAATCACATTAAAATTTCTTAGTGAAGCGATAGAAATTGTATTAAATTATATTTTTATTTTAAATTATATTTTGCAGTAATACTTGACATACTGACATGAAAATCGTTCGTCTATAAAAGGCTTCAGTTTTATACAGTATCCAGGTGCTCGTATGTTCCGAATAAATGCGAATTCGCTTCAAATTGGAAGTGCCTCTTAACTAACGTAGCAGGCAATTTTAAACCCAATATTTGACGTCCGCTGGCTTGTTTCCTACTCTATTAGACTGCCAATACAGAAATAAAAAACGCCGAAGTGTGGATTTCTCCAATATATCGTAGTATGGTTTTAGAGGGTAATTGCAAATCAAAACCGCCTCCATGGCTAAGTAGTTTCGCGTTTGCCTGTTGCGCCGGAGGTCTTAGGATCGAAAACTGAGAAAGCATATAATTTATTTACTTTCTCAGGTTTCGATCATTTGCTTCGTTGGGGTAGGCAGAGAAAGCAGTATCTACCTTCTGTGTTATGTGGCTATACCGAAATACCTACATAAAATTAATATATAAATAAATATGTATTTACTATTTCATCAACTTCGTAAAATGTCAGACTACTGTAGTTTTACAAAAAAATTAATATCAATGTTTGATTTAATTATAATTATTAAGAATTTTCTAAATAAAATACTACGAAAGAGCTTCTAAAACCCATAAAGTTATTAACTAACCAACCTTGAGTTTTTTGTAAAAAGCTCTCAAGACCTTTGAAATTAAATTCTTGTTGAAAATTAACTTGTTGTAACGGTAGTAAGTATATAATTATGCATATAACGGAAATTAAAAGCGAAATTGTTTAAGACGTAGTACTTACGAGTTGGGTCGATGTACTGAGGTAGGTTGTTTCATTTCAGGCAGGCAGTCTTTTATCCTTAAGTCTTCCAATTTCGGAACTGAAAATTTGATATTTTAATTAATTTAATTATCGAAATTGATTATAACATAACATATCGCATGACCGCCTCCTTGGTCTAGTGGTAAGCGCGTAAGCGTTACAACTGAGAGGTCCTGGGTTCGATTCCCGGTGGAGATATAAAAAAAACTCGGTCTGGCAGGGCATAGAAGGCTGATCACCTACTTGCCCCTGAAGAAAAAATCAATCAGTGAAACAGATGTGAAATGCATCTGCCCCATACCCTACTAGGGGACACGGGACTTCACTTTTATATCGCATTTCGGCTCTTTAATCCTGAAGACCTCAAATTAGGATACAAAAGTTATTTAGATAAAGAAGCATATAAATTGATTTATCTTGCTAGAAATTAATATTGCTCGGTATTTGTCTTTGAGCGTTTTCTGAATCTCTGTACAATTTGTGCTTACACAACACTTATATACAACATTTTAGTTAGTTTAATTATCGAAATTGATTATGACAGCCTAGATAAAACTACAAAAACTATCAAATGGCCGGCAACACATAAGGCACTTTCGTGTATTTTCAAGGGTGACTGGTTATCCACCCACTCCTTCCTTACATGAAATATATTCGGCAAAGATTTATCTATGTGTTGCTGACGAGATCTATTCACTTGTTTTTGTTTAAGACAACGTAGAAGAAAAAATATTTGATTCGAGATTATGATGAGGTCATTACTCTGTCTACGCATGAAGTCTATAAGATTGTTTTTAGAGCAAGACAGAGTGAAGTTTAGATTGAAGTCTCGTGATCGCCTCAGGGCTTAGAGACTACAATGTCAGTTAGTCTTATTCCCTGCATCTAACTATATAGAAAATTCGGCGATTTCGTCTGAAAATTACAAAGAGCCAAACTCAATTTTTTCTACATTTATATTAAGTACACAACAGCGCACATAAATTTGAACCATTATATAGATTGCACAAACAAAATGAAATAATAATTTATATGAATTTCAAAGCCAGGTTAGGATCAGTGCGTCCACCATGAGCTTACTATCGTAGATTGGGTAGGTTTTTACTATTGGAATGTTATCCATTCCATTATAGTGAAGTAAGATGCGCGTAACCCGTAATATTTTCCATACAAATAATTAAAGGAGACACTATCTAATAATACTTTACCCGACTTGTGGTAGAGCTAAAGGATTATATTATTATCTTACTGTCATGAAGTGAGGTATACGATGCATGTCGAATGTATCGCCTGGAGGGAGTCCGCGTGAAGTTCGGCGGCGGTCGGGGCCGTGCACCGCGTCCGCTACTGAAACACGGGCTTGTTGAAATTTAAATACGTAAACATCGTTAGCTTATTGCTATTTTCATTGTTTTACGCTTCAAATTTATGGAAAAATTTAATTTGAAGTAAGTTCAGTACATATTATAATGACCTATTATAACTATTTCAAGTTTAAATAATGCTACTTGCTCACCAGTGCCAGTTAGGTTCCTTACATTCATCACCAAATGATAAGTTAGGAACCAATCAAGATCTTAATTTATCTTTTATAACCAATAAGTTTTTTTGTACTGTTTTTCTTTTGTGCATTACAATTGGACCTGTTTCGACTGAATTTATCCAGAGCAGAACAAAAAACCCAGATTGATTAAAAGCTGTTATTAAATAATAATATTTTAAAAAAGTAAAATTATCAGCTTATAAGAAATAAAAAAATTAACCATTATCGTGACGGACTTGGAATTTTATCGAATCTAATGTTACAAGTAATCCAAATGATTTGCCTTAAACTTAAGAAGATAAATTTAAAAAACATAGGTACTTATTTCTCAGTCTGGAACCTAATGTAAATATATCCGCAGATGCCGGCGACGACTGTTGCAGACGGAAGAAAGTGTGATGATCAGAACAACAACGCCATAAATGTCGGCAAGCTGCTCTTGTAGGAGACTCAAAACCATATGTAGATGTATCATTCTAGAACAAAAGCGATTTTCAAGATTTGAGTTGAAATTAATCACATTGCTTGTTCATATTGTTATTGTAATCTAGAGCTTTGAGAGATTGTCTTTAATTACTTGCGACTTTATCTGAACATAATTACGATAAGCATTAACGTTTTGTATCGTATGATCGCATCACTCAGGTTGTTCAGGGCATCAATGCGGCAGTATGTTCCTTAGAACATACATACTTAGATCTTTGTTTAGATGTTAAAAAAATTACCTAAACTCGTATAAATATGTCTGCAATATTGAATGCCCCATGCGCATTATTGGCATTTTATTATGTTGTGTTTGTTATGGTTATAACAAAACACATAAATAATATTAGCTATCAGGATTCTGTCTCCAAATATCTATAAATGTAAACAAACATTTCCCCTAATAATATAACTAGAGTCTTAATTAAATTACTTCAAACCTTTGACTTTTAAAAATCTGAAATTGAATTTATAAAAGTTGCTCAAGAAAGAGAAAATCACCTATCATATAAATTTTAATAGATCATTTAAACGAGCGACGACACTTTCATAAATAAAATTCCTCTCCACTTTGATCAATGCTCTGTCAAAGAATAAATTTAAAAGCAATTTTAAGTTCGTTCCCCTATTTTTATACACCTCAATGGCGTATACAAATAAGGGTGGGTTATCACTTCACCCGACAGTGCGGTAAATGGCACGCTTAGTTCTCTGACTTATCTGTAATTGCCTGCTACGAATGTCTTAAGAAAACGTAGGCCACGTCTTTTGACGTCTTATCAGATAGAACCGAAAAACGGGTCAAGCTTTCAATTCACACAATGTTTATTTTGTCGAATCGACAGTGATTGATGTGTTACGAGTTACTACCAACAGATTCACGTTTACTGTTAAAGACAGGCTACTCTCCCAGGTTCAGTTTCCTACAGTGGGTCCTGTAACTTGCAACAGGGTACAGTTTAGTTACGTCCCGTAAGTAAATTTTAACCTCTATTGGGACATGAAAAATATTTCTCCGTCTATTTGCTGACCATTTATTTATAAATAACAGGATGACCAGTCTTCTAAGTCTTTTAAACCATTTTTTTATTTGTTTCCCCGAGATTCCAGAATCTTCTATGCTACATGCATAAAATGGAAACGAGCATAAGGTATGCACGCATTTACATAATTACTGTACTATTATTTCTGTTCCACTGATAAATTGACTGTAAGAGATCTGTAGGTAAGTCTTTACCGAAACTGATCCTTTGAAATTTGAAACTAGGACCTAGCCAAAGGTCAGTTGAATATTTCATGGAAAATAATATTCAGGACATCTGGTCCAAAATGGTTTGCGTGAAAGCTTACGTAGTGAGCTACAAAATGCTGTTATAAACTTCCTCTTTCGATGTGGTCTTGATTAATTCGTGATATAAAGTAATCTTATTAAAAAAACTCACGTTTTTGTCAGCCACACGGATCATAAAGTATCGTCCTTTGTAGTAAAGTTTTGAAACTCGCGGCCAATAATAGGTGGCAACTGTATGCTTTCCTCGCAAAAGCAACAGGCCACTTGGCGCCAGTCCCAAAAAGTACTCCACGCTGTCTTCGCCCTGCATTAATACGTCGTTAAAAATTGACAAGTGTTAAAAATACTGAGTTAAAAACACAGAATAAATATATTATAAATATTACGGACAGACAAATCGCAACTTCACAGGCAAGCAAAATGTCTCGGCTATTTTCTTGCCTGTGAAGTTTTGACACCAAAAAATTCCAAAAGATTTGTATGTATGAAATTTTTATTAACGTACTCATTAAGTTAAAAAAATAATTAATATTTATTTAAAAAAATGAATGATGTGATTAAAAAATAGTTTAACCGGATTAAAGTGCGTACCACAATTATTTATGTTATTACTAAATATTCCCGACATTTCGTGTGCTTCATTTCCTGTATTGTTAAGGGTTAAGCTTTAAGGTTAACCTCAACCCTGTTAAACTATTTTCTTTTACCAGCGTGAATGTAACATTATTATTGTGTGCTTATCTTTGAGGTCAGTTAATTTAATGATTAAAATATTTACCAAGACAGGGTGTAGATCAACACCATACATGTCTAGCCATTTCACTTTGTCTAAATAGCTCAGTTCAGCCTGCGCGGGTGATATACCGCTAAAACAAAAAAAAATTAATAAATATTTTATAAAGTAGTTAAAAATTAAATAGCACAAGCATTACGAAAAAGTAATTCTTTTATCTTTATATAACAGGCTCGTATATTCTTTTATGTAGGTAGGTAATATATTATTTAACTATTAATATTATTTCACTTTTATATATCCTTTATAACCTGCCACTCAGTTGATCACACATCTATCTGATACATCCGAAGGTCCTGGGTTCTCACAGAAACAAAATGTTACGTTTGGACTAAACAGTAATCATCTTGTCTTATGGTTAACGCACTAATATCTACTATTAAATTAACGGGCTTTGCTACTACAGATAAAAAGCACAAAATTGAGTGCAACACATTCATACGTTAATAGAGTAGGTAATTTAAAATAACAAACCATTTATCAAGAAATGCAATAGTTGGCTGCATTTTAAACGATAGATAAACGCAATTTGCATGTAATTGTAGCTTTGGCATGGCATAAGCTTACCGGCGCGGTGTGGCGGATGCAACTGTATTGCTTTTTACTATTAAATCTAGCTTTAGAGGGTGACTGTAAAGTGATGATAGCTTGTTTATAACTTAGGTCTATAAACTTAAGTTTATGGTTGCCTAGCAACTCGTTGTTAGAAAAAACAACTTGCAAAAAAATCTTGTAAAATTAACTTTATCTTTTATCAATATCTTATATATTTTACTTTATAATATTTAATCTTATATATTTTACTTTATAATAAGTAGTCGGAATGTAGAACGACTACTAATTCTATGTTATTTTTAAAATAGAGTTTCTAAACATCCGCTACAAAAATTGACTTTTTGATTTTATTGAAAACGATTAAGCGACATGCCATAACATATCGCTTAATCGAACTCGTTGACTCGTGAAAAAATATTGTTTTTTTAAATAATTATGGTTTTAAAATATATTAGAAATTGATATTTATTAAACGGTTGTGTGGATACTTACGTCAGAGACCTGTGCATGTCTGCAGCTCGACCTTCAAGTTCCGGTGTCTGATGCGTCAAGAATCGGAACTCGGAAACGTAGCCTGGGCCGTGTCTCCGAGGGTCATAATCTCCTAGTTCAGCTGCAAAAATTAAATATGATTAAAATGATGATCGTTTTGATTGATGACAATAAGAGATATGGCCACTAAAAAGTTGAAAGTTTAATATTTTTTTACGAATTATTACAAATAAAAAATTTAGAAGTAATACATTGTTAGTGTTGTTGTAATTGTTTCATTGACCGTTCAGTAATTATTTTAAAATCATTGGACTATATATTACAGTAAATTAAAAGCTGGTAGTCCATTATGAACGGGGTAATTCCTTATAGTACAGTTTAATTATTCTAAGAGCTGGCTTGAATTGTCTGTATTTAGGCCATGTGGAATAAGCTTCGTCTCTAATGTGGACAATGCGTACAAACTAATGCACCATAGGTACTGGCTTTACCGAACCGCTTTTAATAGAACAATTATGTATGTGACAATGTATATATATTGATAAGCTTGTATTTAGAAAACCTACGTCGTGTTATTAAAAATTAAACAGTTATATTTTGTTGATCAAAGTACTTCAGTCTTTCTAAAATACATTTCGTATATTTTATACATGTAGTATATTGGTATTGTTTAAATGTATAAATAAAAAACGGGTTCACTATGACTTTAATGTTTGTATGGTATGGTACTTAATTGTATATAACTGCTATGTGATCAATATGCACCAAAACAATAATAACAATTACTTATAAGGTATTAACCAAACATATATTACAACTTAGTTTTAATTCGTACACCCTGATACATAGTACATAGCTATCTAAGTCTTTTACGTTTCACTAGAATCGACCGTACGGAATCGTCGTAATTAATTTACTTAAGCAGGGAGAATTGCCGTCCTAAATAAATATAGACAATGTAATCTTATCCCAGACGATATAAGAAGCTTAATAGAGAAAGATAACGTGTTGTATTTTCTCGATACAACTATGGGGCAGTTGATACATGTAAGTGAAAACAGCGGATATAAAGAGAAAATAAAAAGGACTGCCATCTTTGACAGACTAGAAAAAACTAAGGGCGTGTCGCGTGAGATATGATGACACTGATTTCCCGTCGTTTATCTTTTTTTTCAGCTTCGGAAATCGCAATATCTGGTGAATTACTAAAAAACGCGTACAAAATTCCGCGGCTTAAACGTAACAGATTATTTTTATAGTAATTTACGGGATTACGGAAAGTTGTTTTAGAAATTACCATTGGCAGTTTTCTTATATTCAGTATTATTTTATATACATACTTATAGATTTTCAGAGGCTGAAAATTACAAAAGACCAAAAAAATATCTAATGCTACAATTTTTTTTAATGAAATAAAATCTGGTCTAACATGAAGATTAACTCAGAAATTCTTTAACAAACCTCTATTCACACAATATTTATTACTTATGTATTAAAATTTGTCTACATATATGTATGTCAAAAGGAAGATGTAACTTGTTTTATTACGCGGACGAAGAACATAAATTTTAAAGCGACTATATTTAAACCCGTGAAACCGCTTACTCTCTTCAAATAGAATAATAGCACAAATTCGAATAATGTGATGTGAAAAGTATGGAATTTTAATGCGATGATTGAAAAATCAAAATAAAATAAAATTTCATTCCAATTTTATTGTTAAATATATACTAATATACCTAATATTTCAATAGTTTTATGTTAAGGATATTTAAATAAAAATTTATATAATTATTCTATTTCACAACTAACATAGTTCAATACAAAGAACACAAAAATTTAAAATAATTTTTGTAATTTTAAATCGTGAGCAATTGAAAAATTTAATTGCCATGGATCGAACAGATGGTCAGTTGGTGTTGTGGAAATATGTAATTATTAATCCTATTAAATATAATAATTATTAATTACATAATCCTCGAATCCTGAATATTGTTTCCTATTTTGAGAACGCGTTAGTCAGCGCCAATCCCTAATCATGCTTAGGTATACGTAACTCGTAAAAATATTCCAGTAATTTAAAACCCTTGGAACGTCTTTATGGTCGATTAAATACTCTTTCAACGACCATCGCGCGGTGTCATTTACTCGAATATCCACGCAATTGCCTGTGATGTTGATTAATTTGAACTGTATCTCAACTTGTGCCATTGTCTATAATAATTACCGCGCAACCAAACTGAAAACAACTTCAGGAACAGGCGCCTAAGATCAATGTACATTGTTTTACTTAAAATGCCACAGAAACCTTTGGGTAAATCGATACCATAGACTGTAGAGGATTTATGGGAATATTAAGCTGTGGAAAGACAAGACATTGTCTAGACTGCATATTACTGTATATACGAGTATGTTTTGTATAGTTTCATGCGAATTTATTTCAACGTATCTTTTCACCAAGCTTTATCTACGTATTGTTATGCATTTTCCTAACCATCGTAGCTCATTCTAGATAAAAAGCAGTTACTGATAATTAGTTTAGCCTTACGTATTCTTCATCCAATGTCTCAAATATTATCATTTGCTTGCTCCCATGAAATTTGAGATAAAACACTGAACAACTTTTCTATTATACACATATTATACGAATAATTTAAACGTAATTATTAAGGAGACGAACTAAACTTAAATTAAGAATTTTAAATAATCCAAGCGTTTTCTAAGGTATTCCTTTAAAAAAATCAACGGTTTACGAATAGTAGTTAAATGCCACAGATTATACCTACACATACTAAGCTTATTATAATATTCCTAACGTAAGTTAGTCATTTTTGCGTAGAGCGTAAAAACCGTCGACCAGAGCCTGTGGTCCACAGAGACAATTTCTTATACGAGACGATACGTTACACTTACTAAATAGTTAGCTTAGGGTCGCGTCTCTTGGGAGCTGAAGCAAGGACATAGCTGATGCGAATGAGATAAGATGCAAACGATGAACGCTGGGCTCGTTTACCTTTTGAATAACCCATTACAATTACCTTGCCACTTTGCTTAATGGCACACTAGACAAAAAGGTCTATATAGACATAAAACGATACGCCTTCTAGCCTTCAAATTCAGTGCTCTTTTTATTGCATGCTGTGTTCGCCCGTTAGATTTGGTTAGGTTTGCATTTAGATTTCATTGAGTGAAATGAACAAGTAAAATAAATTCATTGTCTTACGAGTACCTTGCGTAATAATACATAAAATTTTACTATGTTTTTATACCTACATAAAATTTTAGTAATGTATACATAATAGATCTAATACTAAAAACAAACGACAATTTGCATTTAATGAAAATTATAAATAAATAAAAAGTTATTTATAACTTTTATGTTATTTTAGTTTTCAGAGATGATGTATAATATATTAATTAAATAATTAAGTAATTAATATAATACATATATTAATAATACTCGAGCAAAATCGAGAAAACAGACTCTTCCATAACAATGTAGGGAGCGATTTAATTATGCTACCGTATAATTAATTAATACATAAATATTAATGAAAATATTCGAGTCAAGACGTAATTACTGTGTTCTGGATTCATCAAAGGTTTTCCTTATTACACTGAGACAGTAAAAAGTATCAAACGCTTGTACTTTCGTTTAATAATAGAGAACATTGGTACTTTCATGCTCTTAAAGTTAGAAGTTATAATCGTTTCTCATATTACGTGTAACATAGAATATATAATTAAGAACTAAATTAATATAATATATACATAGATAAAACATGTACTAGATTTTACGCGCGTTTTTGTCTCCATGGGAATATTAAATATGGCCTAATTCCCTCAAAATCAATCTAGCTGCCCGCAAGTAATTTTTTTAATAGGTCCATTAGTTTTTGATTTTATCCATAAGAAGCATTAAAAAACAAATCTTTTAATAAGATTAATATGGATGGATTTAATAAAATTTTCTATCATACAACGGAATCTTTTTTTTTTTCGCTTTTCAGCACCGCTTGCGCTTGAATTTGAGGCCAGCCAGTCATTTTATCTATAAATTGTCTTTAAAACTCTAAAAAGTTAACGAGGTTGAAATTGTAATATATTTTACACAACATGTTAAGGAATCGAAATCTTTTTAAGTTATTCCAGGCTGGGGCAGCTGCCGGCAATGAATGACGTGAAATAAAAAGCATTATGTCTTATCGTAATATGCAGCCACGGAAAACATTTCTAACAAACAGCGTCCGTCCGAAGCATCGAACCAGGTTCAATAGCATTCGCGGAACAAAGAGTTCCATTGAACTTGTAATGAGACTATTTTTATGAAAAAAGTCAATGTTTTGCCTCTTTGCGGTTATAAAATATTGATATTTAAATTTTTTTTGAAAATAAGTATTGTGAATCTTAATATAGATTTAATTAATTTGTGATTATAATACAAAAATATGCACTAGGTACATATTTTGTATTATGATCAACATTAACATTTATATTAATTTTAAAGTAAGCTTAGAATTCAGTTTAATTTATTTTGCCCTAAGTATAATTTCAGTTAAATTTAAAGTATAATTTTCTTGAATAGTTTGAAGGGGAAAAATATCGTTTCCCCCTATAGAAGAGTAAATTACTTGCCTGTAAAGAAAATTATCAGTGACACATAACCATAAATGTATGTATGCCTCTATAGAGGTTACTACATCACGAATAATGTTTTCTATATAAAATTGTTACATAGAATTCTACAATCCTAGTATTGGTGGCATAGAAGGCGGAAAAAGTTACTAGCAGGGATGGGTTGTAAAAAAACATCTAAAAATTCACAAACATTCTAGTTTCGAAGCAAAGGCTTAAAAATCACACGAGACTGCCAGTCACTATATTTGTAGACTTTATTGATATAAATGTCCATAGAATAAAAGATTCAAAAAGGTTTTTCTTGTTAAGCCTACACGTTGTTTGTATAGTCATAGGTAGATATTATATATTGCTATTTAACTTACTAACCATACAACCAACGATCATAATTCAATCTTCAAAATATTTTTAAGGTTATAGAAGGCGCGTGGTATCTGTGGTAATTAGACATTAATCAAAATTAATTGTCAAAAAGGATTGCACGCGTGATGGTAGAAATAAAACTTTGAATAATGTTCCAGAAGGAACTCGGACTACCTTAGAATACTCCCAGCGCGAATATAATAAAAACGACTTCTGATTGAACAGAAGTTTGAATGAAATTCATACGTCATTTTATCGCATACGTATGTTCTAGTTTATCACTTCAATATTTATTTTTCAACCGTCTACAAAGAGGAGATTTTTTGTATGTTAAAAGAGTTTGGTAAGAGAATTTTATTATTAGGCTTATTAGGAAAAAAAACAGGTGTAGAAACGACATTTTATTCACTATCAATTTAAACTGAGTAACCAACTTTACCTTAACATCGGGTTAACTACAATTTTTTTTTGTTTTGGCGATAGGCCAAATAAACAATGCTTTCATCTACACCCTATTACAATAATAACTGTTTAACATGCTCCTCGAGCAATCGCTACCGTAAAATATCTGTACGTATTATTCCTGACAGATTGTTATCGGAGTGACTACGTGAGAGCTAAGTAAGGACTATGAATCAAAAGGCTATTTATAGAATTAGTTATTTGTATCTATAATTCGTTTAACTAAAACTATTCCAATCCCGAAAATTAGCTCATTAAATTTTTACGAGTTTCTAATCCGGTAATCCATGTTCAATGACTAAAAATTCAAATAACTAATCTCTACTTGATATAGCGCGGTCAACAGCTTATTTGTTGTTTTATCTCGTTTAGTTATATATAAACGTATTCAATTCGCTATAACACAGCGGTGGTTTAAAAAAATCAGCAAAAATATGAAGTGGCAATTTTTTTATATGAACCACCATATTTGACGTTTACAAGATCTTAAATATGCCGGTGACAAGTCTGTCAATTTAACTATAATAAGCATGAACAATATTATTAGGTATAAAATTCACTTTAATGTGCTCCGTAAATCTACTGCATATAAAAATTAAGTTCTAGTAAGTATCAGCTCTCAACATATTGAGCACGCAGAGTAGCAAAGGTATTTTGAAAGGTTACTTCGTGTTATAGATGGAAAACTAAATAGCCCAAAGCAGATAATTATGCAAATTTCATATATATGTTTATGATATTTTAGAATAAATTTACATAAATTATAGTTATTTGAAAGTTTTGATACGTTTCAATCAAGTTTCGATGTTATGCGAAAATCCGTTCATCATTATCAAATTTGAATTGATAATTATAATTGAGACATTGAATAAATTTCACCTTTGCGCTACATATACATTTAAAGTTTTTAATAAAATCATATTAGTACATTATGTTATAAGTGTGTAAAATTGGTTATTACCACCGCGCTGAGACGGTGGCCGTGCCAAAGGCGACGGTCTTAAGGGAGCCGAGGATGGTAATCATCAATAGTCACGTATCATACGACGTTTTTCAACACACTTGCGAATAAAAATAAATGATTAATCTACTCTACTAGCTAGACTGCTTTAATAAAAATAAGAATGAGGTTGCTTACCTACAAAAAAAAAAAACATAAAAATTTATTTGAATGAAAGACTTATTTATTAAACCTATCCACATTAAAATTGTCTATTTAAACACGAAATTGCATGAAATAAACTAGTAAGACATGTATTTATGCTATTGAATAATCCAATGTAATTTTATTTTGCATTAAAACTCTTTGAAAAACAAAGGTTTAACAAAAAGGTTTTACTACATTGTTGCACTTATGCGTAATGTTAATAAAAATGTCACAGTTTGGTTAAAAACGCATTTATATACATCTTTAAACATTTATTATGTAACTGAGTTTTCAATATTTTCAGCTGACAACAATTGCAACAATTTCAACAATTGTTCTCAAATGGTTCTCAATTCAAATGTTTTGTTTGATATGAATCCTTATTTGGTAGGTCAGCTTTCAATATATCTTTACAATGTTCTGTTGTATTTATAATTCCTTTTATGTACTTTGCAGTCAGTTTATTGCATTATTTTACAAAAAGTGATAATATTTATTATCTACGTAAAATGGATATAAAAAATAACTCGAAAAATTTCAGCTATTTTGTAAATAAATATATTTCAATAATTACAATATGTTAATGACACGTAATTATTTAAATATAATATTTAAATACATTGGGTTTATAGGGATGAAAATAAAAATAATGACTCACATTGCAGGACGTAAGCAGCAAGCTCAGCTGCTAGATCGAAATTGACAGGCAGCCGACCTCGCAGGACATCTTGCTTTAGCTGCAGAAATAACTGGTACCTGGAAAGTACACTTCTTTAAGAAACAAAAATTCTTTAACTTAAAATATATATTATCTATTACCTTAATGGAACAAAAAATGTTTTAAAATATTTAAAATTACCAGCTGTAAACATCAGCACAGCTTTTTACTTTATGTGGAGTTTTCATGAGAATTTAAAGGTGTGAGTTTCGTGGGTTAATACCCAGTTATACATTACAGTTATATTATTTTAACTGTAAGTAACGTAATAATAAAAAATTTATTTATTTCCCTAAAAAAATCCCTGAGCAAATGTCGCATTTTCGATCTGACAGAATATTTTAAGAGATATGAAACCATTAATATTTCTTCAGCCAAAGTGGTTTTAATGAAAGCGCCGAGAGCCCTTAGAAGGAAATTAAATATTAAAACACCATCAAGCCAAGATTTTCAAAGATATTAAACTGCGGCTTTATTTAACTTAAAAGGGTAGACAGTTTTGTGGAGGCCTGATGACATGACTCCTTAGCGCGTGTCAACTCAGTCATAACGAAATTTTAATAAAATAAGCACATTTTTCGCGAAACCATTTTAAATTCACCTTGAACTATAATTTTCCTTATAAACTCTTATTACAAAAATGGAGACATAATTTGTATAGGAAGCTCCCATCCAATTAAAATTTTATGAAAGTTGTAGGACCATTTTATTGAATGTAGCTCAGCCCCAAGTATTCTAATGCTGGCTTGGTCTATTCAACTATTCATTTAATCATAGTTACATGTTTACGAGCATACTAGGCTCACTGAGAGAGCTCTTAGGATTTCTTTGTTACGTGTACAACCTTAACTTTATGTTATAGCAAATTATTTAGAACACGGTGACATAAAATTATATTATATACCATTTATTTATTAAGCATAAGTATATAATTTGTTTCTATTAGTCTCGCTACACACTAAAGTATTCACAGTTCATTATACCTTCTTTGTTTGGTTCCTCATAAGATTTGTCATTTGTAATTGTATAATTTAACATTTCAGTGCAGTTGAGATGAAACAACAGTAATGTACAACTACGCCAGACTACTGTACCTCAGCCAGAATTTTCAGTAAACAAAACATACCCAACGCTTATGATGAGTCTTAAAGTATATATATGTAAATATTATGTGAATAAAACTCTAATATATTATATAAAATCAAGAGGCGCTAAAATAGAAATGTATAAAAAGTTTACACAATTAAAGCGCTTCTTTGCTTATACTTATATACTTTAGTTCAATCGAGTCGTAACAATAAACCTTCGAAGTAAAAACTTTAATAAAGGGGCTGTTACTTAAAAATTTACTTCAACCTGACAAAGGGAGAAAGTGCTTCGTAAACGCGAACAGGATTTTACTAACTTTCAAGACATCCCTTCTGCGAGGGGTTTGATAGTCTTAGCAAGGTACATCTGTAACAAACTTTGTTTATTTACTATTTTAATTAGATATACTTTAGTTCCGAAGTTAGAATTGCGAAATTATATAGTGATTTTTAAAAAGAAATTTGACTCTGACTCTGTGAGTTTATAATTAAGATAAACTAAACACCCTTACAATTTTGTTCCTAATTTACTTATATTTCTTGTGAATAAAATTTTAAAACTTACTTATAAACAATTATAATTCAACTAGCGACCCTCCTCGGTTTTGCACGGGTATAAAACATATATAAAAACCTTCCTCTTCAATCACTCTATCTATCAAAAAAACCGCATCAAAATCCGTTGCGTAGTTTTGAAGATTTAAGCATACAAAGGGATATAGGGAAAGAAAAAGCGACTTTGTTTTATACTATGTAGTGATATATTTATTTAAAGAATTTTCAGACGAAAATATAAAACTATCGTCTTTATAAATACATATTATAAACACATTACAATGAACGGGTTTTCACAGCTCTACTATGTACGTGTATTATATGAAACACGCAGAGCTTTTACGAGACAGGTCTCGGGCAGTAACGGACCGAGCGAACACTTATTTGCCATAACTGTTACAGTTTCAAGGGTAGTATAGTGCTGAGTGGACAGTTACACGTACAGGGCACATGTGTTTTATTATCACTTACAAAGTCCGCATTTCAACCAATAGGTTGAAATGCGTATTTTACGTACTTACGTATTTTCAAATAACAGCCTTATTTCCCTGTTTAATAAATATTAAAAAAAAGCTTAATAGTAATAAAGCTTAAGGTTTAGGTACATTGTGAATGTCAAACTTCATGAATGTTAAATTAAGTTTTAATTAAGAGCGATAAAGCGCAATGGTAGATTATTTGAAACTGTATATTATAAAATTTTAACCATAGAAGAACTATTTTTTATTTAATATTCTAAACACAATAGATGTTTGCTGAAGATATCTAATGAACATTATTAGAAAGTTAGCCTATCAGGTTATATCTGCGTCAGTTTAGTGTAAGTTGAAATTTAATTTAATACCTCTACTTAATCACAAAGCTAAGATTGTAAGTTGTAAAAAATGTTTATATTTTAATAAAAAATGTAAGACGTTGAAAAACTTCGTCTCTTTAATATTAACTTTGCTGTACTTAAATAAAACTCCATTACAAGCCACAACCGCAACGTTGAAACATCGTCAGGTAAGATATTCCTTATAAGAGAATTCATTAATTCTATAAAATTTTCACCAACTCGTATATTACAGGAAGTTTTATCCTTAGAACTGTGTATTTGTTTTTTTACCGCCAACGCAAAAAGGGGGTTGTAATTTTAACGTATCTGTGTGTCTTGTGTGTCTGAATAGTACTTAACTCTGTAACTACGAGTACTTTTTATCTATGTTAATAGACATTTATTCATCAAAAAGACAAACAAAAATCACTTACATATATATGATAATTTTTTACAATAATTTTAAAAGAAAATATTATGCAGGTAATTCGTCGTTCTTGGTTTTCGATAGGTATAATATTAACAAGAAATATCAATATGAGTATAAACAATAATTTAGTAAAAAGATGTTAGTAAGTATGTATGTATATTAGGTGTGTACACAGAATTTATAAAATGAAAAATAGGTATTTAACGTAATACCTACTTATATTTATATTAAATTGATATGTTCCTTAGTTTTTGTAATGTAATCTTTCAAATTAGATTCTCCTAACACAGGTTTGATAAACTTAACAGGAGAGACCGAACCCATATAACATGCATTATTGAGAAAATAAAGACTTTTTAGATTTTTTTGAATAGTTGTATCCATAGCTATAATTTATAGAATCTATTCATTTATTTTCTTACCTAGTTATTTCCTCTAAAAGTTTGCATGGATCGGTTGCATAGAACTTGACCCCAAAATAGAAAGTATGTGTGTCCGAGCCACGCAGTTGGCGCCGAAGACGCTTTCCAGCATCCAGCCAGTGCTAAATAACAACAGTACATTATTTACCGTTACAACAGACAACTGAGTATATTTAGGGTAAGTTTTATTTAAATACATTAGTATTACAAAGTATTACCTAGAACCTATATACAGCTAAACCCGCAAAAATGGTGCAAAATAAGACGGAACGAAAATTATTTTAAAGTTAGACCAGCCAAATACTGTTTACACAAGATTCGCTTACAGACATAAAAACATGTAGCCATTAAATTAACTCATTATATTCAACACTAGACTGAAAATATTTCATGATTTCTTATCATTTATGTTCTTTTATGAAGATATCTTTATTAATTTACTAATATTAATTAACTGATACTAATATTACTTTGGTTATAATATTTCTAATATGAATTCGTCTTATATATTTTATGTAAGTAAAATAAGATAAATAAAAAGCTTACCGTTTGGTTGTCTTGGTCAACATAGCGTAGGCCGAAATAAGCCGTCTCTAAAAGGTCGAGATGCCTGAATACAACATCCAACAACACTTGGCCCGTACTATTGTCCTGAAAACCAAACCCGTATTAGTATAATTTTATAACGGAAACTGTTTGCTGAATACAAACAAAGGCTCTGAAAGACTTTTGATGGAAGATTTTTCTTGTTATTTACTCATTCGTTTTGTTAAGAAACTATATACATACCTGTATAAGGTAAGACAATTATAAAACAATGTTTGTATTATGAGCAATATAATAAAATGTTTTATGCGACCTACAGTGTGGTTTTTCTAAAGATACATGAAAATAAACGCTTGATTCGTTTCTATATAAATGACGCTATTGAAGGACAAAGGATAGGAAATTGAAAACACAGATTAGTGAGATTTTTAGAATAAGTTCTTACAGTCTTTGACTTTCCACATTGTTCAACGAAGTCAAAATGCACCACAATGCAGTTTATAATAAATATAATCAATTACGAAGAAGGGACTCTTAAATTAGAGCATAAAAACCAGTAGCGCAGAAATTAGTTTAACTGTAGAAAGGCACGCAATAAGAAAAAAGTTCGAAATCGATCTCCCACGGTTCAGCTATCTCCAATTATCATTTCTCGATACCGAGCTTTCCACAATTAAGCTAATTCGCACGCGATCCCGGGACTTGTAAGACCAGTAGTGATGCGAAGTTGGCGATATAATGATGGGTAACGATCAGCTCTCACGCGCTTCTACACGGCATGATGACTTCATGTTATCATTTTAAAATATACTTAAGAGAACGACTATTAACTTCCTGTCACTGGTTAATCTTTGCTCTATCTTAATCTATCACTTCCTAAAAATTATCTGTGCGTCGTCGTTTAAAGAGTTTACCGCCTACGTCGCTATGTTCATCGTGTTGAGTGTTGCGCGATTTCGAAATAGAAATATCTAGGTTAGATAACAACAAGTCTAATTACCACTTTACCTTTTCAGAAATGATCTGTCCTATACTCCGCTATGGGTAACTGAACTTTACTTCATAAGCGAGTTTAAAATATAAATCAAACGAACGCAGCCTAATAGAATTCAAAATTCAATTACAAATTCCATGGTGTTTATTTTATTATTCTGTCCACAAAAGTAAAATATTTGCCGTAACAAATTAAATGAAATAACGACTAAGCGGTTAGTTTCGATATAACACAAACGGCATGGATCAACATTCGGTTATTCTGCGTCAGTTTGTGGGATAATTGCGAAACAGTTCGTAGAGCTGAATAATAAATGATTTAATAACAGAGCGCGAATGCTCCGAGCCGGTGTGTTCGGTTAAAAAAAACAAGTAACGATTTGAAAATCTGACGGCAGACATGGTAGGTACAGTATTGTGCACACGATATATGACTCCGGCAGTGAGTACTGTCTACACAAAACGACATTGTTTGTCGACAGCAACATTTAATTTTAAACTCTACTAAATCCATATCAACATAATATCTCCGCCCAAATCCTGTGGTAATTTAACTATAAATTAATTGATTAGGCCCAATAAATTCCTAATATCGCTCCAAGCCACCCAAATGCCCAAATACTTTCCGAAACTCCCTTTCATCTCCACAAAATTACGGTTTTTAAAACAAAGCACATAATAATTTAACTTTAATTAACTTTGGTAGAGTACAAAACGGAAATGATTTACTCTTGAACATTTTCCATAAAAACGTTCAGAATGAAGTAATTATGCATCAATTAGACACCGATGAAACATTTTTCAAGTCGTTGTTTAATGAAATTACTAAGGAGTGCGCAATTGTTAATATTTCAGTGTTAACGCCCATTAAAGCCTTCAATGAAACGCGCGTCGTATCAAGGATCTAGAATCTAGATTCTAGGCAGTAGACCGTGAAATGTCTCAATTTGCTCCCGTGACAATACACTCCACAATGACCCCACAATTTCTTCACTTAGCTTTTCTTGTAAAGAGCGCGCAGACTTATTTGAACGAGAGTTTTCATTTTAGTAATAGCGAGACTAAACAGCAATCAATAAGAGCTATAAAAACAATCGTTTTGTTTAATATATTATATTCTTGTTAGAAAGTTGTCGTGTTTGAGATAAATGCTCCTTTGTAGATAAGGAAACTGAGAAAAGGACGGTGATTTATCTAAAATAACCATACAATAACGGAAATGTCGAACTCTCGTCGTTGGCACTTCGTCCAAATTGGACGATTTTAGCGCAATATATTATCGGCTTGAGGATTTGTTTCGCGAACAACTTAGAAGTTTCTACCATTTACGAAATAAAAGATTTCCCACCGACGACAAATTACTTTGCTATCCTTTTTGTATTAACTTATTGAAATAAATATAAGTATACACATACCTATCTATCTTTAAAAATAATAAGGCGTAAGCATATTTTATGACAGAATTATTAAAATTAGGGTAGCTATACTTTTACATATAAAGCCATAAGTCATAACTAATCATACAAACTTACTGTCATAAACTAAACAGGTTTGGTTCCTGCTTACATTTCTACAATACAATAGCATTGACGATGAATGTTCCATGTTTATGCAATGACAATGTATTAGGTAGCATGTAAATGTCGCCACGTGGGGAGGACATCCAAGGAGTCCGTACTCGACACTCGCGATCCACTCTCACATTCACTACGCGGCGACAATGCGAGCCAAATAGAATTTAATATTCATAGAGACGTACGATTCAGTGAATTCATCGCTCGCACCTTGGACCCGGGCCCCGCATATAAAAGACCTTTCTTGAACCCCAGGGTGTGTTTCAAATAATTCGCCTCAGAATAGCTGCACTTACAAAGTGATGGAATAGGAATGAAAGCAAAAATCTATGCGTTGTTTCATGATAGGGCGAAATTGAAAATACCTCTGCCGTCCCAAAGGGCGACCGTGAGCTTCAAATAATCTTTTCTTTTTGATGGAAAACGTATTAAGTTACGGAACGATCTAATACTAAAACCATACCAAAGTAAGTTTGTTTTTGTGAAAACTTCATAAACCATTATTCCTAAAGTTAAATCATTATTGTGGAGTCGTATCATTTTTGACATTAGTATTAATTTTTCAATTATAATTCTTATTTGTTGTTTATATAATAAAGTTGTAAATTGTACCTAGAGCTATTTAGATTACATATTGATTATGTTCCCGTATATATCTTTTTTAAAATCAGTAAATTGATTGATGGTCTAATCTCTTTGGCAGTGTATCAATGTAGTTCAAAAATGTTAATTTTTAATAGCTTTACCTGCATTTCGTGAAGTAATTCTCTTTCGTCGAGAAAAACTACCCGACAAGCCAGTGTTCGCGGCGCGGGGCACAAGCAGTCCATCATTTTGCAGCTGGACTCTCGTCAACTAAAACAGAAAGAAAACTTAATTAAATTACAGTCGTGCAAATATATTTCTGATTAAATTGTTCTTTTTTCGTTAAACTGACCCAACTATACTCAGATATGTACAAAAGTATAAATATACCTCCTAGTACCGAACGTAGGTCACATTCATAAAACACATTGAATAAACTACAGGTACGTAAAATTTCGGGGGAAAAATAAGATTAAAATTGTGCTGAGAATATGATCCAAGTTCCAACACACAAATAATAAATTCTTTAAACTTTTGGTGGATAGTTTTTTTTCTGTCTTGACTAACTAAACGCGTACAAAATTCTAGTTAATGTTATGTATCTGGCATTAAAGGTATTCTGAAATATGAACGTATACATTTTCTCTCTCAAAGCTAAAGTTGTTTGAAGGCAATTACGGAGTTATTTGCAGCGAGATTCAATAGTAAAATCACCAAAGGGTTGGTCGAAACCAAATATATCCTCGTTAAAAGTTAGTCCAGGGAAACGCGAGTGCCGCTTTCTGTTTTAACAATTTTATTTTAATTAGTAGCAGCGCCCTCTCTAATAGGCGGATTTGATTTGACGGGATTTTTCAAGCTCACGCTGCCATACAATTTTATTAGTGAGTATTGATGGACGCGTATTGTGACTAGCGAACGCCAGACTTTCTGCCGCTTAATTGAACTTTCGCTTTCATCCTGCATGTTGATAAATACCTGGTTCTATCGGATTAAGCTTTTAAATGTCTATGTATGTGAAAAAGTATATAATGAATCTGTAGAAGCGTGTAATTGGAAATACACGTACATACAAATAACATCACGGAGAATTTGGTGCAAGACGAAACTTCTAACAACCGAGCGAACTGAGAACTTGGAAACAAACAACAAAGACGGCAATAGAAGCTATTAATCCGGACGATTCTGCCAGAGATTAGAGCCCCTCTATTGGCCCAACGTATAAACTATCTCTGCATAGGATTTCGTTTTATAGGGAAAAGCAAAAATCAAAATCCGACTTATATAACTTATATACTACGTTCTAAGTTTTTGTACAAATAATGTTATTTTAAACATAAGGTTATCATTTATATATAATATATTATACATGGATACAAGGATTCTAGTCACAGAAGTCAGGAAATAATAATTTTATTTCTACTATTTATTTTAATAGTTAGTTGTGTCAACATTCAACAACGCATCACCATTATATAATATAAACAAAAGTAAAACATTAATGCAGCCTTTTTTATACGAGTGAACCACATGAGAGAGTTACAAAAATCGTTAGAGTAAATTAAACAAAAGGCTATTAATTTTATTTGACCTGTTTCATAAAACTCACGCTAATTATATACTGTCGTCTAAACTCTTCAATACATTTTAAAGTAGAACATTCAAATTAACAGCGTTAAAGTTAAAGCATATCGAATTGTTTATTACCATAGCGACGTTTCGATTCTTAAAATTACGAGAGTACTTAATTTTGCTCAGTAAAACTTCAATCAACTAAGCTAATTTTTGAAGCTAATTTAAATTAGATTTCTTTGCAATACGAAATTTTTGTTTAGTCAGATCCGACAGCGTACATGTATCTAAGAACAGATTTGCTTCAGTCACACCAAACTATTTTAAAGTTGCATTATCCAAATATTTACTTTGCAGATTTATAATTTCTGTTTTATTTATTACTTGGTACTGAAATTTGAAATTGGTTTTTAGTTATTTAGAAATGATTTTTATATACGACTATCTCACTTCAACTATTGGATTGGGGCCATGCTGGAACGCAACACTACAATTTTCTTTGTTTAACAATTTCTAGTTTAATGGTAATCTTGAGAAGTGCATTGTATCAAATAAAGCAATTTTCTTATAACAGTTATGTATGTATGCAACTCCATATATGGTTTATGGTTACAATTGTTACATTTGAACAAAAAAAAAACCTTTATTTCTTGGAATTCAGCTGTTTTAATAAAATATCTCTACATTCAAATAAAATGTTAATAAAATGTTAAAATTCGTGTCGCGTTCCTTCTTGTTATTTGGAAGGCTGAGTGGGTGGCGTAAATACACTTAACTTTAATAAAGTACTGTAGATAAACTAATTTTATTCATACTTTTTTCAACTGACTTCAAAAAAAAGATCTCAATGCGACTGTATGGTTTCTCGTTCAGTTCAGATATTATATAAAATTTATTTAATTATTATCAACGGTTTTTGTGAATTCCTACACTTTACACATAGAGAATTTGGTATAGTTTTAGCTTATATAATTTTGTTTTTGGAAACGGTTTCTTTGTTGTTTAAAATTTTAGTATGTATTTCATTCATTACGAGTTTATTTAATTTCAGATAGGTACATGATCAATTTTAGCAGTAGTACATGAAAAGACTAGGTAAACAGATGACAAGGAAAAAATATCTAGGATTAAGCTCTTTAGTAACAGAACATATAAATTTTTCTAGGTGTGGGGAATATGTTATATACGAAATTAATAAACAATGACAAATTCGGACACTAAAGTACCCAAACGTGTGACAGCCTGTCTATGCTATGATAATATAATAATTTTATTATTAAATGGTTTTAATTCTACTCTGCAATATCTTTTAAAATAAGATAACTTTAAAATTATTTAAATCTGCTGTGATTTAAAAGGAAATAGATTGTAACATTTACAAGGCAAACTATAATATAATCGTGTGTACTGATATGTAACATATTGAATTACAATATGCGAACATAAAACTGTTGAGTTGTTTCAGGTTTACAATAGTATTTAATACTATATGAAGAATAATTTACATTATTTTTCTGTGCTGATAAAATTACTGTATATTTAATTTTACTATAATTTTTTTAATTTACAATTTTTACAGCGTCAGTTTTTCAATTCTTATTTAATTTCTCAGAATACAAATAGAAGGATTTTGTTTTGTAATATTAGAAAAGTTAAATATATGAGTATTATTTATTACGTCTTGATGCATACATAAACCAATTTTTAATGTACATTGTACATATTACTTTGAAATAAAATATTTAAAAAATAATTCTAATTCTTTTTAGTTAACATTCGGGTGTTGGAGGATCTTAAACTTCACTACAGAACTACATTAATATATTTCCATCTTTTTGCTAAAGGGGTGTGTAACACACCTTATTTAGAGTTATTACATTTAACATAGAAAAAGCTCAAGTTTAGAAATTAAAGCGTGAGTAAAGTTAGGTGCGACCAACGGACGCCACTGCATGCCGTCACGCGTCTGCCTTGTGCATAATGATGCCCGGGCACAGAGTACAATTTTATACCATACCCAAAGGAGTAATAGTTCAAGGGTATGCAAATGTACGTAACACGGAACTGGTTTCATTGCATCTTTGTGAAGAGCAATTTGTGCAGTTTCAGGATAGTTATATTTGTCAGTTGATTCTACTCACATGACTTATCTGCATTTATAATACAAATTGATAAGGTTTCTTCTCTGACTTCCATAAAATATAATTCCTCTTTTAGAATAATTAAATAACAGTTGAAAATATCCAACGAGATTTAGCCGAAATCACTTGTGGTAACCTGAAAGCTTGCTTATTTTTCGATCAAAACGTTTCGTTGGTCTAGCGCACTTTGTATCCTGGTGAGAATACAAAGATGATGTTGAACCCCATAAAATCATTCGATTGGTTGTAGAGCTTATATTGATTTTTATTGAATATTGATTGAGTGGTTTCACATAATATCGATGATAGGGGTTTAAATTAGTCCTGAAATTAATATTAAGCTAATTTATATGCGTTGAAATAATACAGTAGAGAAGGAACTAGATGCGAATTGTCAACGAGAGCATATTCGACTAGTTTCGAATGTCCGTTTATGTGACGATCAATCATAGAGAGAGCCATTTACGAGTTGTTGTACGAATACATATAGCCATTATGCCTATTCAAATCGAGATTGTAAATTCAAATGTACATAGATATCTATTAGAGATAGAGTCAATGCTCAATGACACACGTTTCACTAACAGAACGTGAATTCATTTACCACCGTCAATTTGTATTGATATAACGGTATGATGAATTGAAAACCATTTCAATGCTAAAACTAAATAATACAGATAATTTTTCAATATCCATAAAAGCTTTTCATGCTGAACTCCGTAATATTTTCAACACATTTGCTCAAATAGTGATAAAATTGAAGCGAAAACAAAAGACAGAACGGTTGGCTACACAGTTTCAAAGCTCCACCGACTTAGGAGTGAGTCATAATTGAGCAAGTTGATATAGAGTTGTGAGGAATGAATAATTTATCTAAAAAGTAATTTTAATGAAGATTTCTACTTCAAAACAACTGAACTGCCTAAATTAAGTCAAATGACGCGACTCGAATTTTATGTGGCAATAACTTACACGCAATGCGTGCAGTAACATATAGGTGGTGATGTTTCACGTTAGGGAATAAATTGATCTGAGAGGCCATACCTCGGCTGGCGTCGCTCGTAAACCTCCACTCGACCAAGCACTTTTTGCGCTTCCAATAAACTTCCTCTCACGTCACACCTGCATTAAAGTCAATTAGTTTTTCAAGTGCCTTTCAAGGCCATAAAGTGGAATTACTTAATGAACTTCAAAAACTCCGTTTCGTATTACTCTAGCGGATTTCTATGCCTTTATTATGCATAGATAGATATCTATGCATCTATCCCAGACTCATATATCTACTAAACGTATAAATATAGTATGAAATGTTTCGAATTAAATAACGCTTTTACACAATAACCTAGAACATGAAGATGCTAGACAAAATGATTCTCACTGAAATTTTAATTAAAGTAACACAAAAGCTAAGTTGAGCTTTACAGTTAATACAGGCGTTAATTGAAATAGACAAACAGGACAAGTTCCAATGTATAAATGTGTGTCCCATACTGTATTGTACTGTACAGACAAATGTAATAACAAATATCGAAGGTATCCTTAAAATAAAGTTAACAAATGACTTGAACTCAAGTGCTTGCTTGGAAAGACGCCAGAAGCACGAATTGCTTACGAATGATATAACGACATACGCTGCTAGAGCAAATTGTTCACTGTGCTCGGGAATTTTAAAAAGCTGCGAATACATGTAAAACACTATGAAGGAGGACAAAGATATTCAACAAATCTCTCCAATATAAATAGAACCCAAACAGTAAAATAATATTTTATTTTAAGATGCGTTGGCTATGCCCGTCCATTTCATGTGCTCTACAGCTTATGCAAAATTAAAAATATATTATGTTATATCATTGTTTTATATCATTTCATATGTAAACACATAAAAAACATACGGTTTGAGAACTTAAGTCTGAGATTTGTATAATTCAATTAAAGGCGTATAAATGATATAAACAATATAATGTAATGCTATATGCAGCCGAAAACACAGGCGAGTGCTAGTATGTAATAAGAATCAGTGGGAATCAGAGCTTAACTACTATTATGACTTTGAGTGGTGTCGTTTTTTGCCTCTGACATACATTATTATGAGTAATTTCTTGGCTCTCAAATTACGGCAGGTAGCCTGAGGCGATCCCGCTCTCGAAACAATCGGCGAGTGAAGGCCCATGCCCCATACTCTGTCCACGCCCACAATTTAAAATTCTTAAAACTGGCATGGGAATTAACTAGTTCGCCGCACTGATTATTACACTGTCTACACTAATAAGCGGACGAGATGAAAATAGATTACCGTATAATGAGTGTGCTCTTTGATTTCGTGATAATTGAGGTGAATATACAGGTAGAGATTTCAACCAAGCTTAAATACAAGCAAGCTTTCCAATTAAACTAGTGTTTCATTTCTTCAGTAATAATCAAAGCAAAATTGTTTTGAACGTCATTCTTACATATGTGTGAATTCCCGTATCCCCTCAGTGGGGCATGGGGCAGACAGAAATCTGTATCTGTTTTACTGATTATTTTCTTTAGAGGCAAGTAGGTGAACAACCTTCTGTGTCAACCCAAAACTCAACCGGAACATTCATTTGTCCCCCCGGGATTCGAACCCAGGACCTCCGGTGCACCACGCAGACGCGTAAACCACTTAGCCACGGAGGCGGTAAATATTTTTACATATAATTTACGGAATGTTTAAAACGCATTCTCTGATAGAATGTTCCGATTACATTGTTTCAATGACCACCAAAAAACAAGCTGAATATTCTGCGGTCTCCCTCACTGAAAGCCTTTCTAAAGTACGTTAGTAACGAAGAACCCTACAGATTACAAAGCCGCATGCACTTACTTTGTCTAATAAGGCCCTTCGCTCTAAATGTTTCAAATTAAACGCGATCGTCGCAAATTCTAACTTCCAACAATGAAACATCTTCGTTTTGTTGCTTGGTGTTTCGGAAACCCGCATAACGAGAGACTAAATTAAATAACAACAGAACTTTGAGGATCTCACCGTCTGAAGTGGTGTAGCGTGAAGCAGATTGAACGATATTAGTTTGATTTCTATCGGAAGTTTTGACCGCAATGTTCCTGACGGCCTCTCCATGACTTGAGCGCTTATGCGTGCCAGTTCACAATAATTACTTTTTATTTTCTTTTATGAATACTGAAAACATTTTCATAAATGTTTCGGTATATAGCTTTCGTAACTACTTATTTCGAACAGAAATGAGATTGTTCATAAAGTTGTATTGTTTCTCGAAAAAGGTTTTTTTAATAGGTCAACACGTAACCTGGATTTTTAAGAGGAATGTTTTGCTTTAAACTTAACACAAATAGGATGCTTTGTAATATGTTGCAAATATACTTATGAGATAATATACCTATTTTTTCTGGAATATATTTATTTGAAATATTCAAAATAAACGATGTAAAAGAAATGTTTTAAATATAAACTTTTGTAGAAAGTTATGTTGTATAATAAATAAATTCAATTGGGTATAAACACACAATATGGTACTAAACAAGCAATGTTTTTTGTTGAAATATGATATCGTTTATGTCACCATGATATCGAACTTTGATGATTTCATGGTATTTGGGCAAAAAGAAAATGTTCTTTTCCACCGTTGATTTTCTTGATCGTGTTAATAACTAAAAAAATTAGCGAAAATTTACATAAAACCTAGTCTTTGTTACTAACCAACTAAGCATACGTGATCGTTATGAATTTGGAGCGGCGCGGGCACAATTGAATCTGCTAATCGGAAATGGGCATTGTCCAGTCAGAGAAGCTGCCTTTGTAGTGAATGCATGACAATCAAGCCGCGCCCACGTCCAGCTTCGATTCACAGCGCATATACATGTAATAGCTGTATTTATAATATATCGTAGTTATGTACAACTTATATTTAAAGTTCATACACTTATATATTTTTTATTATAGCTTGTTTACATAAAAAAAGGGTTTACAATTGTAATAAATAAGAAATTCCAACTAGGTGGTACAGTGATAAGTGTCGTCGGCTTTTATCGTCGTCCATTCGTTTACTAGCTACGTTACTCGGACAGACAAACAAACCCACAGACACGTCAAACTTTTAACATCTCTTTTTTACGTTGGGGCTTAAAAGACATCGGCATACTAAGGTGTCATTCTGCATATAAGATACATTTTCAAGAACATAAAGTTGTTCTTACGCAAACCGTTAGCACATAGCCAAGTGCCATAGAATAAAATATAATAAACCCCATAGACAGTAACACAAGACGATATTAAATTATGCAAATATTAACAGGTTTATTTATTTCCCCTAATTTATTCAAGACACCATCAAAGCGTCAATAAGAGACGCTAAAATATGCGCATTTTTCCTATCTTTTTATTTCTCTCATAAATCGGTATTTCATAGACGAAATCTGGATGTCAAAGAGGAATCTCGAGGACGTGGTTCTTAAAGTTGAATGCGATTAACAAATCTCAACAAGGACAAGTCTCTTGACCTGGCAAATCTCCAAGCTCCCAACTCTATACAAAAAATTCATATTGCTATTAAATGATCCCCATGTAATTATGCTGTAAAAAGTTAATTAACCATAGTAATTGAATTCGCCATAATTTCAATTTCAACGTTCACAACAGTACCGTGACACGTGGATATAAAATAAGAAACTTGAAACATTTCACAATTCCACCGAGTAATTGAATTTCTTTGATTGAATTTTAATAATTTTCAGAAAATGTTTGAACGCTAATGGAAAATGCATCATCGGGAATAGACTATCAGGTTTATAACACCAAAGTATATTTGAATATTTTGGTTTCAGTATTCGAAATATTCTATCGTAAAGTTTTCTTATTTCATAAAATACAGGCTGAATAGCCTCGAGTCAAGAAAAATAATAAAAAGAGGTGTGAATAAATTTCGTAACAGTAACCTTATCTAAAAAAAAATCAATAAGAATATCAAGGTACCTACTTAGTACCTTAAACATTACTTTGTTTATCTACGTTTAATAATATAGAAGACTGAGTAGGATTCACGGTCGGATGGGTTTGGAAGAACGTAGGTAATTAGTTTCAAGAGTTATAAACTATTTTATCCTATATTAAATAAGTCATTTTTGACAGTGGAAGATTAAAGTTATGTTTTAAAGCAAGCACAATTAATGTTTTATCAATACGCCAAGTTAATAAGATATTTCTAAATTACACCTACTTTTCATTCAATCAAATTTAACTTTCTTTCTAACAGAAGGACATAAGTATTAAAATATGAGTTCATTGATTATTAAATTATCCACTCTGAAAAAAAAACGTAGCGTTGGTTGCTAAACTCGGCCACTTTGGTAGACTGCTAATTTTGTATCCTTTAAAAGATATAAAATATAGATATATATTAAGATATGTCTAAATATGTATTATAGATTAGTTTTGCAATAATACTGTATAGTCTAAAAATCGTTATTTTGTACGAGGAGTAATATAAGGATAAATAAATAAATGAAATAAATAAATTTTGAGATCGTTTACGATTATTTCAATTCTAGTAATATCACAACATACAAGGAGGCTTGTGAATTTGTAACCAGTCAACAGTACCAGATCAATAAGGAAAAGCTTCGATAATTACAAGTTGCTAAGGCCGTAATTGCTTAGATACGCTATTATTTAAATTTAAAAAACACCTAAATTTGAAGTCGTAATAGAATTTGTGATTTAAAAATATTATTTATCCACCGATTTGGAACCAGGGCTTTTTTTATTTAGATATTTTACTCACGAATTGGTAAGTAGCTGTGTAAATGTTTTAGATCCTTATGTTTTTGGTAACCAATTTTTTAGTTGCTAATTGTTAGTTAAATAAAATAAAAATATATTTTGAAAAAAGGTTTGTCTAGCTTCTAACATAGCATAGTCAGTTGTAAACTAACAGATGCTTTAATGCAAATCTGAACTTAAGCCACGTGGGGCTATCTAGACAAGAGGGTAAACATATTGAAGATTCGCGGTTTTCTCCCTCTGCAATAAATTATGATATTCAATTAACACTCGTTCGATCGACCATCGTCGTATACCTACATTTATCTTTTACATGTGCTACGTATATAATATAATATTCTAATCTGCTAAGATTGTCACAAACAGTAAAGTGTTACAATCGTCTTAATATAAGTATTAAGTAAGCTACGAATCAAATTTTTTAACTGTGTAGAATTACTTATATTTTTCTGCTTTTTACAATGGTCAATAATAGGGATGCATCGGTATGCCTTTTTGCTGATACGATACCAATACCGATACTCTTATAAAAATATCGTCGATACCGAAACCGATACAAACTCTTAGTGAATTAAAATTAAATTAAGGCAAAATATTATATGAAAAACAAGTTTGTTTAACGTTTTTAATTTCTATTAAAAAATAAAAACAGTTACAGACTTTGAATGAGATTCAAGGTTTAGCTATTAAAATTAAGAATTATGTGTAAGTAATAATTAAAATAAAATCAATAACTGTTAATAATTAAAATTAACAAGATTTTTTTCAAAAAAACAGAGCATTATCAAGTTTTGCGGAGAAAGCCGATTTCGGAAGTCTGTCTGTATAAGACCTGCGGTGGAAAATAATCTCTCAGATGTATCGTTGTATGATGTATCGGCAATAAAAATATCGCCGATGCCGATATATCGGCAAACCCATAGTATCACCGATATATCGGTATCGGATGCATCCCTACTAAATAATAAAGCAATGATCCTCTCATACCAGTGGAAATTGGAATAGACTACCAAATCTAACAATATCGTCTACAATGACGCAATAATGTAATTCAAATAGGAGGTTCTATAATATTGAAACAAATTTAAAAGCTATAAAAATATAAAGGAATATAAAAAAAACATATTTATACTTTTTAGGCAAGTGTAATTTATATCAAATACCTATTTACACGATCATGTGCTAGGTATAAACTATAAGGCCTTTTTTCTTACAGCTAAGAATTAAAAATAAGGTGGGTTACCTATAACATAAAATAGATTGATCAGAATTAAAATCACGATTACCGAATGATACTTGAATACACTTAAACTTTGATAACTAAGCACCAAAACTACTTAGTTATTCCTAATGGATACTTCACTATAGGTCGTCGCCAGCAACCGTGAATATAATTTGACTACAGTGAGGTTCAAGGATAGTTTACATAGGGTCAATTAATGAATTAGATAATTGTCTAGGTGAGGAAATAATGCAAGTAATCCATGACCAGTCTGCCGCAGCGGCCATTCAACTCTACGGCCGCGTCCGATGCCTATGGTTGTGGAAGTCACAACAATTGTACTGCATTTTTTATTAAAGCCATCCCCATAATTCAACTCCCGCGCTCTGATTCACACATAAATTACCCGTTACATTATAAAAAAAAAACTTCAGCCACAGACCACAATATAGTTAAAAACATACTGTGCCCAAACAAACATAAAGGTAACTTACAAAAATTCCAAAGTTCTACCCAGTCTCCACTAATACGTGGGCCCCGACATAGTTTATGACAATTTCGCATTCAAATCGTACTTGTGGACATGACTCGCGGAGCCGGTATTTTCTATACACTTTCACGGCACTTTCAAGAAACTTTTTGCAGAAAGATCTTTATGCAGTAAAGTCACTTAACAATCAGTTTGTCCATCTTTATTAGTAAGTACCAAGTTTATAAACAAAAGATGGGATCGCGAATACGAGTAAATGATGTGCGTGTGACGTACCACCTGTCACTACGACGCACCAATATTCACTGCCGGCGGGAGGCCGAGCCCGACGTCGGTGGCAACTCGCAGCGGGCTGATCCCGCTTCAGCTTGTTCTCCGGCCTCCTGCTTTTAGAACTTATATATACGTTATTTTATAAATATTTCTATATTTCTTATTAGTTTTTCCCATTCCTTTACATAGCTTAACAGAAATGAATATAAAAGTTATTACTAAGTCAAAACATCGCCATGATTAATTTAAGTCGTTAAAACGCCATCTGCAATTCTTATTGAATAGCAAAACAGAGCGACCTCTATTTAAAGCTGGCAGAACTACATTGATATACAAAATACAGAAAAACTATAAGTAGCTAACACAGTACCAGTTCACAATAAATTGTCAAACTTAGCAGTTATTAGTTAACATTACTGGATCTAGAGTGTTCTGAACACAGACAAAAGAGTAATCTTTTATTCGTCGCTATTTACAGCGGCACAAACATGATAAACAAATATAAGGCGAGGGAGTCATTCATTCAAATTTAACATTGACAAAAAAAAATATTTATTTATTTTGACATGAAATTGATTAAATATTGTGGCCGAGGCCTTGACTCAAATGTGTGCCATGGATCTTCTATGATGCGATCCTATAACAACATGATATTACCACAGATGTTAGTAGTAAAATTTCGCAACCCAAGTGGTGTTTACGCAAGTGGTATAATTTAAACGTTTAACTTTGTATGTAAACGTTAGCTGGAAAAGGATTCCTTATTCCACAAGTGGAATTGAAAAAAGTTATAAACATATAAATGAATGGCTAGATCTTTATAAATTTACAGATAAATTTCGTTAGCTTTCAAACAAAAATGCCGCATTAAAATCGGTCCATTTGTTAAGGAGTAGCTGCTGTCTGTCACAGCCAGACACACAGACCAAAAGTCGAGACTTAGAACACTGCTCTTTTTGCGAATGGAGTTATGACTCTTGAATCTATTCGTTCATTAATAATTCCATATTATCAATTGCTTATACTTTATTGTGGTTGGCTTCGTCATCAATTGATCATTGTTATTCTATTAAGAGTCTGTACGGCAACTCACTTTGTGACTCAGTACTCAATCGTGATGATGTGTCAAGTACAGTTTAAATTCATTATAATATTATTTGTAACTGCAGTTTATACTAATTTAAACAATTTTTTAAAGTATTAGATATTTTTTATCTTTATTTTTTGGCCCGAATTTGTAATTGCTTCATCTTAAAAGCGCAAGAAACAAACATTTTATTTTTATAACCAAAAATGTCTACAAAAACTTTCTATATTCTGTACCTGTGACCTTATTCTATTAATTCATAAGTATGAAGTAGTTGGAAACCAAGCTTAGGCCCCAGTTTGTAAGTATAGTAGCTATTGTCACATAATCGATAATTATTATTGACAAAAGCTCTGTAAACATTTCTAAGATTATATCAAATTAGAGTGATGATTAGTAGAAGATGCTAAAAGCCTGGTAATCCCACCAGTTGCTAAGATGCCAAGGCTTATAAAAAGTCTGTTTACTTTCAGTACTTTAGTAAAACCAGTAGAAATGTTACGAGGTTGTGACCTTTAAGGAGTGAACGACCCCGAGTTTTAATTCTTAATCAAAAATGTATTAATCAGCAATTTCAGTCTTTTCTTACATTATTGTCTTGCTTGGTGGTCTTTTCCTTAGTTAATTGAAACTTACTACTCTAGATTTAAAAATTTTGCAAGATGGTTCTTACGTAAGCATTAATGTATGATTGTACATAAACGAGACAATGGAATGAAGGTGCCGAGAACGTTTCTGGTCCAAAAACTTTGCTCTAGATGTATTTTACGACAAACGAGAGATTGCATTGTTTATTTATCACATACACTTTGAAATAAGTATCTACGATTACTAAAAATGTTATTCGGCCCAAGTTTCATAGTTTGCCTAACTTATTGTCCGTTTCATTCGTATACATACTGTCCGTAGTAATATTATAAAAGCGAAAGTAACTATCTGTCTATCTGTTACGCGTTCACGCCTTTATCACTGTACTTAACGGTTTTGATGAGATTTGACATATAGATACACTACAGCTAAGGAAAGTACATAGACTACTTGTCTGTCTTGAAATAGGGACGAAAGCTAGAATGTTGGACAAAGATTCATTTTAAGTAACACTCCAGCGAAGAGATTGAACACCTTCCAATACAAACTTCTACCTATCTCAGCTATAGTGAAATTGACAACAATCGTACATCGAGGCCTTTTTGATGTTTACAATGTTTTTCAGGTTTCGTATATTAATATGCTAGGGTGAGATAATGTAGAGATATCAAGAGCATCAAGTACATATTTTCACATGAAGCTATCAGCTATCGGATGCGGGCTCTCGAGCGTAATATAACGGCTTTATGACGCTTGATGTAATATCATTCACGTAGAAACTGGCTGATTTCAATGTAACTTGATACTGCTGAAGATGCCGCTTTTACTAAGCTTGTAGTTTCTAAAATTCTTGTATCTATAAAAGTGCCACGTTCTCATAAAAATTGTCTTGTCCATTGTTATTATTATATCAACTGAAAAGTGAGAACATTTCACTTTTGAATTGATATAAGACCTAACCTAATTGGTTAGGTTTGCATAGGATTCAATGAACAAACGATTAAGGCCGACCGTTGCACATATATTAATTATTTTTGTTTTCTTTCTTATGCAATTGTGTTAATAAATAAAACAATAAAGTCTTGAATATCAAAACAGCAAAACATACCGAAACAATCGTTTATTACATTGTTTTATCTTTGCTGCCAGTATGTTTGTATGCACATATATATTTTGATGTAGCCTATGTTAAAATTGGTTATGTAGATTTGAGTTTTTTTACAAACAAAAATGGTAATCTTTTCTTTTTATAATACATATCTTAAAATATATTCATATACACACTATAGGAGTCTTATTATGTGAATAAGAATTAAGCTCACTAGTGTTTTTAGACCACTAGTTACATCGAAGGGACGATCCTACCTTCCCACGTTAATAGCTTGTTACCGTACCTGCACATGACTGATAATGGAAAACACTTGTTACTTTTTAAAATGTAAAAAACTTTTGTTTTACATAACGTAATAATGGGCTTTGTTTGTACAAGGACTGTTATTCTTTAATATCATACATATCTACTTTAAACCACGTATTAACTAAGTATTTCGTATTCTGCCTCGATGTTTGAAGATGAAACTCAGCTGCAAGAATTAGTCCGAACAACTCAGAACATTTCCCGTGAAAAATGCGATAGAAGACGCAGAAGGATTCTACATATCTACGCAAAATTTTAAATTAAATCTACATAGGTAAAAACTGATTTAGGAGTTAGATTGAGAAATACAAAATAAAAGCGACTTGTCGTAATTATCTAATAAACAGATCCTCGGAGGTAATTAAACAAGCGTCTAAAGATGACCTGAATTAAGAATGATATCATTCTGATCTTAGTTTAGATAATGCGCTGTTGGTATAGGGCGTGGGATTATGTCTTTAATTATAATCTGTTTTAATTAATAAGGAAGTATTTATTGAAATTCTGTAATCGATTTTTAAATGTCGTATAGTTTTTGTAGAAGCAGTGATTTGCATGGTATAATAAGTAATGATTATAAATAAATATGTTAAAAACATTCCGTCTCGGTATTTAGGTAGTATCTAGAAAGCTCTCTTCTAGACTTTTTCTTTTTATAACAAACCATCAATACCTTTCCATACTTAGAAAGTATAAATTAATACATCAAATATATACGAAATTTCATCCGTATCACCTCGATGTTCGTCGTTCCACAACTAAGCATTTTCTAAGGCATTTTTTTCCGCGCACCACCACTCTGTGAAACCAGTTGCCTTCAGAGGTATTTCTGAATCATTACGACTAAGGGACCTTCAAGAAAAGAGCGTACCTCTCTTTAAAAGGCCGTCAACGCACCCATGGCCCAACAGGCGTTGAGGGTATCCATGGGCGGCGGATAAAGTACTTAATTATTGTACTGTGGACGAAAAAACTCGCCAGTAGAGCTTATTAATCTGTTAAGGATAATGTAGAAGATTGCTTGACTGAAGAATACTTGGATCGTTCCATCTCCCACGTGTAACGGTTATAAATCTGAGTCTGTAAACCGAATATTATATCTGATTAAAATAATGACTGCTGGGGAGTTTCTAGCGCCGCTTCTTCTCCACCAGAATGCCACCCTTAGAATCGGAAGCTGAAGTAGATTATACATCATATGTTTAATTTCAGATCTTAATAATATGTAACAAATAAAAAATATCAAAAGGCAGGCAATATGAAGGTCTTGCAACAACCTTGAATTTGAGGCGCTCCTTTGTAATAATGTTTATTGTAAGCATTATATACCTAACATGTATTACATGCTCTGATCGGTTCAATATTGCCGGAACAATTTCATAGTTGGGTTAGAAAATTATTTTCAAAAAATAATATCAAAGCTCATAACGTTTAAACAGTCTCTAAAAATTGGAAACAAAATTGTAAAAACACGCACTTTTTTTCAAAAAATTAGATTTTTACACTAAAATTTTTAAACTGTGACAATAGTTGCATCTCAACACACATTATTTATTTACAGGGATTATATCGCAAATATTTCTCGGATATTCGATTGTTATATATAATATTTAAAATTACATTTTTTTAGAAGTCCAGACTCGCAGACGTAGTTTCTCAAATAAAAGATTAAATTAGTAATTCACCAGACAAACCAAAAGGAATATATTAAAATAGGAAATACAAATAATAATGCATCTCAAATGTCATTTGTGTATTTGTAACATTCCATGAGAGGCGGTGGGCGTGCCTTGATTCTGAGAATGGCTTGAACTAAGAAATGTTTGTGTATCCTTTGTTACGAGACGTAAGCAGAAATAATGAGCTCTTCGGCTACGAATGAAAAGTTAGAAATGACATGCTCTATTGATCGAAACTGTACCTCGAAAATTAGAAAAGTATGAAAAAAGTTATGAAGTATTCAGCTATCATTACAAAAGATCCTTAATTGAAGATGATAAAATAATGGCAAGGGTAGTACTTACTAAGGTAAGTACTACTTACTTAGTATTTTTTTTTATGGCAATATGCAAATGAAATTAAAAAAAAAACTAAAGATCCTTTAAAAACGATACATAAGCGAAAATTTTCAATATTTCGTGGAAATACTGGATAACTAAGGAGATGTATTATGTTTACTATAGTATCTACTACAATGCGCTATTGCTGCATTTAAATACAACTTCGTGACAGCTTATATTATAATGAATGTATATCTAGTTTTGAAAGATACATAGATAAGTAAATAGCTAATGCTTGACTAAACATTATATCATGCGTTCACGCTTGGTCGTGATCCAAAACCACTATGATTTTCGAAATACAGAGTGATTAAAAAATCGTCATAACATTATCGGAATTCAAAAGTAAGATAGAAGCAGTACTAGCTGTACTTTATATAATACTAGCGACCCGCCCCGGATTTGCACGGGTATAAAACATATATAAAAACCTTCCTCTTCAATCACTATCTATTAAAAAACCGCATCAAAATCCGTTGCGTAGTTTTAAAGATTTAAGCATACAAAGGGATATAGGGAAAGAAAAAGCGACTTTGTTTTATACTATGTAATGATTTTTACTGTAACAATAGGTATTTCGTTTTGAAATGCATTCTATGATACCAAAATTGTCCCAACCATTGAACAATTTCGTAATGATAGTAGCTTCATTAGTTTCTTTAGCTGTAACAGTTTCATTTAAACATTGAATCTTTTTTTAATATTTAATAATGGGACTTATATATAATGTACTAATTTAAAATGTACTAATAAATATAATCAGCTAGATAAAAATTAGCAAGAGGTTTAGTAAATTATTTAATTTCATTTCAAATGTAAAATTACAATTTCTTTTAAATCTTTACTTCTAAGAACGCTGACACGAACCATTGTATTCTTATCGACTACAAAAGTCACGGTTAAAAAATACGATAACAATACGCTTCTCATAAATTAAATAAGTTATTGAAATTTCCATTCAATGCAAGTATAATCGTATTAAAGTTTAATACCTTTAATAATTAAATCATCTCGTCTGGACGGGCAATTAGGAATTGTTGGTCCCGTCTCAAGGTTTCATTTTTTTTTCAAAATCAAGGCTAGTTTTAGATTGCTTTAATTTCGAGATCTAATTTTTTATTGACAGATGTTAGATCATATAGGTTTATATAGGCTAAGCCCTAAGGAGAACAAATAGGTTTTCTTTACGAGAGTTAGGTACTAGTAAGATGAGTAACAACATGATGCGTGTAAAAGGCAACATAAGTAATAAAATGACGGGCCCATGACCCATAAATCCTCATAAATTCTGTCTCAAGGGATGTCCCAACATCCTGTATCATAGGTGTAGTTTGTTTAATAATACTTGGGAGTCGTGCACGTGCCCTCCGCACGCAGGAAGCACGCGCCGCCAGTGACCGCCGTTATCCCTCTATACTCTATAGTCTATACCATAGTGTTTTAAGTATAATCTATGTCATACAGACTTGAAAGAGTTCCAATAACACCAAATCTCGCGATTTTTTGGTCCATAGATAACATTCACACTTAAGGAGAAATATAATTTAGATGAATCTTAAGAATTAAATTATTTCTTCATATTATTTTTAAAAATTGTTTAAATGATAGAATTATCTATCATTTAAACAATAACAAAAAAGTCACTGAATCCTTATTTAGTGGCTGATATTATATTGTGACTTTTTCTGTTGGTAATACACTCATAATTTACTTTTCTGAGCCCGAGCGTGTCTTCGCTATGGAACTATTAAAACCAAAATAGCCGACTTCTCTGTGTTGCTTTTAAAACCCAGGACCTCCGCAATAAATACATAGAATAAATCGATGCGTGATCAAGTCAATAGAATAGGCATTATATTTTATTTCGAAAATAGATTAGGCATTATATTTTATTTCTTATATTTCGAAGCCATATACAATAATTTACATCTAAATGTTAATGGTAGTTGTCGGCGACGCATTCCCGGCGCCAGACTGCGTTATATTCCTCTATACTCTATATTGTATAGGACCTTGAGGGCTTTCGTCTGACTTATTGTACCTACACAAAATCAATACCTCATTTCCATTGCAACAAAGAAAGAAATATCTCTTACCAGACCACTTAACGGCAAGTTTCCTTGAAAGATTACATTCATTGCTGGAGGTAATCAATCTAAACGATGACTTGTTTGTATCGCACCTGTGAAACCTATATTCCTCAAAATATAGTCTAAAGTTTTAATAATATTATTGTTTTTATTAAAAATTATTGCTGAAAGGGAGTTATGGAACAAACTGGAGGATGATTTCACCCAACAGTGGTCCACGTCTGTAAGATGTAAACTTTTCTTGAGACGTGGAATAAATTATATTATTATCATACAATGCTGAAAATAATAGGCAGTTGATTACACCCCTATTCGTTATGTAGTTTTGTTTTATTTTAACAAGATCAAAAATACAGAATTATATAATATAATTATATATTTGTTTTAAATAATGGCGTTTAATTAACCAAACCAAATACCAATAGGTACATACTTAATAGTTCCACTACAATTATTTTTTTAAATGAGGAAATAAAAGTGAAATCTCTGTCAAAACACATGGCACTGGGCAAACACATTTCTGTACCATAGAATATCATCGACCTTCTATGCCCATTGCCTATCCAACCTAAATAATTGTTTGCCCGGTATTCGAATCCTTGACCGCCCGTGCAACATGCAGACGCGTGGATCGCGTCAGCATAGTCAAGGAGGCACTTCAGATCAAAGATTTAAATCTTTGGTTTAGATTAGGAAATGACACCATATTTTTCTAGGTATTACGACCTATTTGCCTTTTCTGCATTTTAACAACTTTTTTTTCATAATCTGGAAAAGCATTGAAAATAAAAATTGAAACAATTTTAAAGACTTGCTTTCCACTTGACCGGATAAACCTACCTTCTATGTCAAGTGTTAAAACTTAAATCAGGTTTCTATGAATGTTAACGGCTGTTAAGAACCATTCATTTGATATGGTTGAATGGTTTCGGTTGAAAGGTCCCCTCGGGTGTCGCTCTGCAGGTAGATAATGTCGCGGTACATTTTTTCACCCTCATAAGGCAAATAAATTCGTATAGGACTCGGATACCTGTACGGGTGTATCATTTACGATAAAAGAAAAATATGTTGTTTTTTATTGGATTTTTGTTACAGGTGTGTAAATATTTCAAAACAAAAAAATAGGGTATCTATTCAGGTTCGGGCATGCATAGATATTGTAAACAACGGTCAACAAATGTACCTTTCTCAGACTCTCGTCCAGGTCGGATCTCAAATCCCATTTTTATATCCTACTAGAAAATGGGTTAAAGGTATACAAAGATAAATTGAAAAACTAACACAGTACTTATTAAATTATAAAATTTCGTTACACTGCACAATTGACTACATTATAGAACAATGATTTCTAAAATTAAAATAAAGTATTAATTTTTTTAGCTATACTTGCTGTAAATTATAATATATATTATAGTTTGAAAATGTTTCGTTTCATTCTACAAATCCACAGATAAAGTCCAGACAGCGCGGGAAGTTTGAGGTTATGACTGATTCATGTTTGATGTTAGTGTTATTTCAACGGTCGCGTCAAATGTACGCGCTGACGTATCAGCCGTTAAATTTGATTTTATAAATCCTGTCGTTCCTACGATCGACGTTTGTAAATTTAGTGTTAATAATCAGTGGTTTAAAGGAAATTTTACGAATGATGGGTGTTTTCAAATTTCTTTAATTGTGTCTTAAAACATTATTAATTTTTTTTGGATTTCCTCAACTTGTGGGTAAGTTTTCTTTATGTATTTTTCAACATAAATATAATAGAAATCCAAAAGATAATCTTTAATTTAAACTAATTTTATACCGTTGTGTACTGAAATCCAATAAAAACGTCCGAGCTTGTAATTTTTGTTTAGATTTAAAAAAAATAATTACATTTTAGCAATTACATTTATTTAGAAACTGGAAAATATTTTTATGCTATTTGAAATATATCTTTCAAATGTTATTTTCATCAATCTTCGATTTGATTTCATTAATATATAATATATACTTATACTAGGTATATTATTTTCCGCGACTACATTTTCACTTTTAGCGCCGGCCGTGAATATAAAGCCTTTATCTATTTTAATATGTATAATTTAATACGATCAAAATGAGTTATAAATTACAACATGTTTAGATAAATGTAGTTTTATACGACCAATTTTTAAAACTATGTTTATTGTCTATGCAGATAGCTAATTATACAAAATCTATAGTTTCTTAATGGAATATGTGGTAAGTAATTCAATGTTAAGTCAGCTGGAACACTGATAAATAAATGTTTTAAAAAACCTCGTTTGCGCGTTGAAATCGCTAGGGCCCAGTCCCCTTGCAATTTGCCCCCTAACTATACTCCGGTACACAATTACCAAATGTATGAAATAAAAGTCCTATTTTTATTACATCAAGGATCAAATTTCCACGAAATTATCTATCAAAGTGTTGTAGGACCACCATCACAGTACTTTGAAACACCCTCGCGTTATTGCCTATACGGTACGCATATTGTGGATAGCGCCTTACCAATCCATTAGAAGATTAATCCAACGTATTGTTATTAATACATGGTTGTTTAAATTACGCCTATTATTAAACCGCTTTTTATGACCCGATCTGCCGCTGTATCATAGATTTATTAAAATAAACTTGAACAGCTGCGAGTTGCATTCGTAAGAGACAGCTGTTATGCAAGAATTTTTAACTTGTAAGTAGGTAAGTACTATATATTAAATTATTACCTATTATAATTAGAAATATCGAATTTTCTTCTTCAAAAAGATAGGATTGTATTTAGATCAAAGAGAAAATTCATATTGTTTGAATATTTAACCAAGGATCAATTAACATTTAAAAGAATAAGAAAATCAAAAAAATTGTCCTTCCGTTATTGTTTTTATAGGTAAATCGTAAGAGGTTTGAAGCAAAAATGGATGTTAAGGTCATTAGCTCGGATCTTGATATTCCTATTATGGAAAACGAGCGTGGGATACGAATTAATAAACTAACTTTGCCAATTTGTTAAATTAAAAAGATATTAAAAGCTTATATTTTAAAATCTCACTTTAGAACTAGTTGAGACACATCAACATCTCTAAATTGTAATCCGCTATTAACGATATCCTACTTTCACATTTAACAAAATTTTACATTTTATCATAGCATTTCTTTAATGATTATTAACACACATTAAACAGTGTAACAGTATTAATATGTTTTTTAAGATATAATAAATCCTGAAAATAAGTAAAACAGTTTAGTAGTCATGAGAAATAAATCTTACTAAATGACTTATGAAACTTATTTGTAATATAAATAAATAATTATTTCGCATATAATTGAAATAATTATTTACATCATCTATTTTCACATGTTACTATTCATAAAAAGCCTCATCAGCCATTCGGTTACGTTCCTAAAATAGTAGCTGCTTTAACAAATATACATAAATAAATTGCTTAAATACAGCTGTAATGAATTTTTAAGCATTAGTCGATAATTGATATTTTCAAATTTACCGCATCGTATGGATCAGGTAAGACCAAAGTATTGACATTTATTACTTGTAAATATGTTGCAAAGCCTAAGAAATGCAAGTAGCCTTATTTGAGAAAATCTTACAAGTGAAGAAATGTTATTAAGCGTCACTTTTCTGTACTAACAATTAAGAGCATACGTTTTAAAAAACTAAAACCATATAAATGAAATGTATGTAGAAGGTATTGTAGAGAATTTAAATAAATTATTCTCCTTGATCTATAACAAATGCCAATTGCACTTTTGGCAGGATACAGCCTTTCACCTTTAACCAGTCACGACAATTATAAATCTAAAGTCGTACATAAGCTATCGTTATAAACAATAATATTTTAATACGTGTACTTAGTTCACTTCAGATGCTACCAACCTTAGCAACTTTAATGTTTGATGTCATTTATGGCAGTTCGAGTTCACTTCACTTCATATGTGTCAACGCAATTTTTTAATAGGGCTCTCAATTTGAAAGGGCAATTTAAAAAATACAGTAACAACTGCTACTCCAAAAAGGGAAGCGAACCAGGCACCAGCCATCTGTCCAAAGTAGAAACGCTTTGAATATCAAAACTCTCTTCTAATAAGAATCGCAAATATTGCCTCAACTTTGCTACAGAAAGTTAACTATGGCTGGAAGTCAAGCGTGTACAATAGTTATTATATTTATATATAATCCAGGTAAAACTTCACGAATAGCATTTTTGGTTGAAAGTTTTACATCAAAGTTAATTTCAATTTCAATCTATCAATATGTTCTATAAAAAGTTTTGAATTGGTAACCTCGCATTATTTGTCGGTTATAAAAAGAAGTACAATGTACTGGATCCTTCTATTAATGCGATACGAATTGCGATAGTCAACAACGTCGTATGATACATGACTGGCTTTAAGTGTAGGTATATACCTATGTATGAACGCGTAGGGAGTTCAATTTACAAATTACTAAGCTGACGTGTACTACGGACAATACCATTGTAATGTAACGGTTTAGTATATTACTGCTTAGTTATTTTCTAACCGAATGCAAAGATAATTCACCGCTCTTATGCTGTCTATTTTTTAACCTTACTAGAACCCAGTTGCCGTGTTATTTTGTAAATTGGTTAATAAGCATATTAACAAATTATATAATATACATTTATTAGAAATTATGGGTCCTAACGCCTACTATACAATTTTTAGTTTTGTCAAATAACACGAACGACAATATTTTCCGAAGTGTAAGAGTTTTTTGATACCAAGTAGGTAAGACATCTATCAGATTAACTAGCTCCTTAACTTATACTTTAGTTATTTATTATAGAAATACATATAAGATATTTTAATTAGATTTCTATAGTTATACATATATTTTTTATTCCTAATGAAAACCGCGCTTTGAGAAATGAAGAGTGACTGAAGACGAAGTTACCAACTGGTGTCTGATCCTTAAAAGATTCTGATATAGGCATTTGACGACGTCATATTCATTGAGGATATTGTGTAACTTAACTAACATCTCATTAATGTTAATTAATTAATGGAATTGTATTATTCTTCCTCTTAAATTAAAGAATAATAAATAAAATAATAAAGTTTTCCTGCTGATATTAAATGTGTCTAAGTCGAACGCAATCCGTTGATGTCCCAATTTCGTCGGTAAAGTGTAGTAGATTGAAGTTATTTATCTATTATAATTGTACATTACATTTTAACTGTTAAATAAGAAAATTACGGTCGTCGCTTGCCATCAATCACGAAATGAGCGCATACAGTTTTCACTTGAGAAATATGTACATAGACTAACAAAGAGCTAGAAGCAATTTCCTATATTTCTTTCTATCTTAGATCTAGGGCACTCATTATGGGAAGACTAGTGTCGACTTAACACTATTGTGTAGACTAGAAAGATGGCAATAAACCGTATGGCCTACTAAACATTAGTTGCGATAAGTTTATCAAAAACTGGTTATTTTAAACTCATTTGGTTTCTTATCAGCGAAAAGAAACAGCGACGTAGTAGGTATAATATAGAATAACTTAAACAATTGATTAGATAATCTAGCGTATTCCAATAGGAAATATTTTTCTTATGTTCGACAAGGTCATGTTTATAGCAACTGTGACCATAACCATCTCCTACTGAGCCTTTTCCCGGAAATGTGAGTAGTGACAGATTTTTTTTTACTTGTAACTTCGTCAGTTAATGAAAGAATTTTTTAAATCAGATCATGTTCAGTTCAATTTTGAGGTTAATCATTATAAAAAAAATACAAATCTTTCCTCTATAGTCTATACTATATATTATTTAAGATTGAAAAACTACTTTGTTTGTGGATCTTTATTTCGTCATTCTTTCTAGAGTCTTTGCGATGTTAAAGTAAGATTATGTATGAAGTGAGAAATTAATTCAAGGTTTCGGTGGCAACAATACAAACACGAATCACATTCCCAAGGGCCCGGTTGCTCTCACAACTATGCATAAATCTCAGTTTCATTAATAAACGTGGGCGCAGCAAAACACGAACCCGTTACACGCAACATAAATCCATATACGATATTATGACAAATACCTAAGTTATACTTGTGTTTTGGAATTCGGAAACAATACACTTGGCTCAGTTTCTCTAAACATTTCCAGAATAAACCATATTGTTAAGTTTTCTTTGAATTATTACAAAGAGCAAATAATTTGTCGAATCCAATTAAACTACTTTTGAAATGAATACATGTGAGAAATTTATTTAATAATCTATGTGAGATAGAGCTAATTAAACACATTTACTCGACGACACATTTACGTATGTTTCACTGAAAATATTATTTTCAGGCAGGCAGGAGGAATGGTCTCCTGTAGATTCTGTTATTAAATTTTTGTTGTTGTATCGATCACTGAATCTTCTATGCAACATGTAATAAATGAAAGACGCGTGACTAGCTTATCTAGCTTTATGCTAATATTATGAAATTTTAAATTTTTGTTTTAAATAAGACCTAAACTCAAAATCTGCTGTACCGGTTTTAGAAATTCTTTCACTGATGGGAACTTAGATTCTTTCTAGGCTAGTAAACGCTAGTAAAAAAAAAATATTATAGACATATACATGGCAAAACAAAGCCTTGCGAAATATTGTTATTCGTAATACGGTGTTAAGACTTTTATTTCTCTACATTTTACACCATACCAAGGTTCCATGTGTTACTCATGGCCCTTACGTTAGGTATAATTGACACTAACGAAGGAAACACGAGCAGTTAAATTATTTCACACGTTTCAATGCAGAGGCAATGAACTTTTATACCGGAATCTTTAATTGGCACTAAAATCAGAGCAACGGAAAATCATAATTGCAGATGGCATTTTTAATTTAAAAATCTTGAAATCCTATACATTTTACTGGCACGTCTAGTCTAGACTGTTAAATTTGTTGGTAGAAGTACCTTTATAGCTTTTGATATTAATATTAATGAAATTGTAACTAGTTCAAACTAATAAATATTTATTAAAAGAGGTGAAAAGTTTTAAAATTTAATAATTAATTCAAAGACTAAGTGATAAGGATTTTTGGCCGTTCCTGCTAACATCTATCTTGCTTTATGTGTTAACATATTGTTTCAATCATTGATGAATTGATTCTCTGACTCTTGTAGTATCCGGCCCGTCAGTTGTAGCCTTGTAGGAAGATATTGCTTTTGCCGACATCTTTACCAACCATCTCAAGCAATTTTAAAAAAATCATGACAAGTTATTGAACAAATAAATCTTCCAGGGGATCATTCTATCTTTTGGTGAAAACCGCAATCGTTCAGAAGATTCGAGATAAGCGCGAACAAACAGACAGCCGCGGTGAGGGACTTTATTTTATAATGAGTACTGTGTATATCGATGACAGATCATGATTACCATAATATACCATACTTACTCAGACTCCCGCTAGTAAAAACTTGACATATATGCAAAATTTAGCGCTATTTGTCTTCCCAAAATACTAAGCCCGATTTGTTTATAATGTTCACGTTGGAATTTAACATAAAACTGGTTACTTTATATTCTAAACTGAGACGTTTTTGGATATTTTAATAAGTAATGAATTAATTTGTCCAAAATGATACCACTTTACAACGAAATTCTGCAACTCGGGGCACACGGCTGTTGTAAAAATAATATAATGTAAAAAATATTTTTTATGGCAATATACAAGATTTCTTAACATTTTTAGAAAGTTACAAAATATTTTGCCACTACAAAGTACATATTGATAATATGTTAATAAAATGTGTGGGTATAACGATGAAATCATTATGTAGGTGTCAAGTTTGTTTTATTTATAAAGATCAAAGATTAACAAGGGACCGCGATTAACAACATTAGAAAATTGGATTAAAATTAATTTTATTTTTTACATTTATTTAATCACTTCACTAAAAGTACTTACATAAAATAAAAATAGAACAAAAGCCTAGAATCTTAATAAGGAAAGTAAAAGTAAATAAGTAATAAACAGTCTCTAGATAGTTAAATACAGAGTAAATAAATCAAGTTAATCTAATATTAAACTAATATAAAAACTATGAACTGTTATTAAAAGATTGCTTTGAAATAATAATTTCAACGAAATTCTTATGCCATATAAGTCAAATTTGAAAGAGCACAATGTGATCTTTATATAAACAAATTACTATTTAATTTTTATCACGATGACATTGACTTATTTCTTGACCCTTTAGTTCATCCTTCTTGTGTTGTTCAAGATTAAGTGTAAGAGATAAGTCTGAAATTGTGAAATAATAACATCATTAATTATTCTGCCTTGTTAAATACCATATAATAACACAACAATTTTAAATAATATCTATCCACGAACAACGGTTACAGACATAATAGCATTGTTCCGCCTATAATTTTTTTGTTTGTATTGTTGAATTTGTTTAAATTACAAATTGTTGAAATTGTTTATTTAAACGAAATTGCATGAAATAAGCAAGACACTAATTTATACTACTGAACGCGATAAGCCACTATGATTTTATTTCGTATTAAAACTCTTTTTTGAGAACAAAGAGGTTTTACTATATTATCGAACTTGTGCGTATATAATTGTTTGGTTACACCTTTATATAATACCTAAGTGCGGTGGGATAAGGGTCACTTTATGAGCAATCGTGTAGAAAAGTAAATTTAAAATATTATTTTCGTGAAACGTAATCAATAATCTTTCTTTTATGAAGCAGAAGAATGTTAAGTCTCGGACTCAACAAGGTATTGATTCTGTGGTTAAAACTGAGCCATGAAAATAAGATTGACATTTTGTCCCGACACTTTTGTATCTAAATTGGTCAATATTAAATAAGAATCTTGAAAAAAATTTTCAAGAATAATATTCACATATAGCTTATTTATATTGCGAATGTTGCACAGACCATAAACAAAGCGGAAGAGCAGTGACCAGCGTCCAGCGTCATCCGAATTTGGCACACAACGGGACGCGAAGGCAAATTAACTTCACTTTCCCACTTGACTACTAACTGGACTTATCTTTAAACGCTCGTAATTCATTTGTATTTTTATCTTTTTGTAGATTTTTAATTAAACAAGTAATTCCACACACCAATCGTTATCGTCAGGACTAGATATAAAATTAATTTTATAATTACAAAAATAAATTTTGTTATTGATCGATTGAGTTCGACTCGATTTCTTATTTTTAGAATGTATTATTTCTACAACGTAAAAATGCAATTTAGTTAACTGGTAAAAACCAATATTAATTTTTTTTGTCTGTGTAAGTATTTCTCTACATTGTACTGCCTTACTTCGGTTTTGGCGAATGTGTAATTTATCATTTGTTCCCCGTTGTTATTGGACCCCAGAGAGGACTATCAGTAACAGAGATCACCCCAGGATATAGGGCAACGTCGACAGGAATTAAATTACTCAACTCCATTATATAAGACCTATTCTGGAGGAATTAATTTTCATGTTATTCTGTTATTTATGTCATCAGGGATAGATAGAATTTAAGCAACAGTTTTTGGCTTTGTAGAACCTACATGTAAACACTTTTGTAAATATTAAAATATAATTAAATATACTGTATATTAAAAATTATATATACTTTTATTAGATTTAATATAAGATTTTGTATATGAATAGACTTTTAGTAGATTTAATATGAGAGTCAGTAGGTACCTTTATTTAAAGATAATACGTACATGTTTCATGTTTAATCGTATGTAAATTGCTTGTATTTTAGTATAGAAAAACATTAGTACAAGTAACGGTCTTTTGCCAATTATGAACCATGTGAAATTGTGAATATAAAACAATGGCTTAAACTCGAGTGTATGTATTTTTTTTATTATAAATTTTTCTCGTGTTTTGTGATGCCAGACGGTTAATTAGATCATAACTACCGACTTTGTCTGCGTGGAACACAGAAAAAACTTATGTTATTTTAAATGCTTAATTATATAATCTTTTATTTGGTTTTTTTTTTAATTTAATCAAGCATCAAATATTCAGCAGTCTCATTTATTCATGTAAACGTGTATTCCAGGGAAAGTAGGACTCGATTTGCACTCGAGAAAAAAATGTTGGCTAGGCAGTGCGGATTACAATCCGGTAGGTATACCTACATACCTACTTGCCTCAAATGATTAAGGTTTTCTGGCAGATCATTATATATCCTCTGTTTAATATTATATCAATTACACAACATTTATGTATTTTATATCAGTTTTTAGTTTATCTTTTCTTTTACTACATAAATCTATTTTAATATTAGTATGAGTGAAAGACCGCGGCGACCGGATATCCGTAACTGGTCGGCACATTCGGCTGAACTTCTGGTCTGCATTTCATACTCGAAGTGGCTATTAAACTGTCTGTTATTATCTATTCTATCCTGTATAAATAGCATTCAAACGAGATACCTTAGTATAATGTATCGTTTTTATATACAAAATGAGTAGAATTGTAAGGAAAAATTTCTACGCAAAATTTAAATTTTTCCAGTACCTACATTGAATAGAAAAGTACCTATACAATAAAAAATCAACCAATAATGTCGGATGAAAAGATATCTTATACTTAATACTAAGAATAAAACTACTATTTTTGATTAAAATAAACTTTATTTCTTGATCTATATAGTTACTACTATTGTTGTAGTTGTTTTGCTAATTATGTTGCTTCAGACGGAGATAAATTATATAAATCAAACAACCATTTAGTAATTAATTCGATTTTATTTAGATAATCACCTAAAGACAATAGGCATGTTGTTAGATGTCTAACAATTTTATTTATTTATTTTTATCGTTCAAGTATAAACCGTTACAAACACGGCACAGCCTAAACAATTATAACTTTCTTCACAGTAGCATGATAATGTCGCTTCATAGGCAATTAAGTAGGTTCTTATTGTAACGATTTCACTGAATCAGGAATGGTACGAATTCGTATTTTAAGTTCAAATACATATTATATTCCAATTTTAGGTATTTTATAACCTAGCCTAACTAATATGTAGTTTCAAAGCCGAATTTTTTTTTAAAGTAAATATAATGTTTTAAATTATGTATGTTTAGGTTCGTCCTACAGCTAATAGTTAGAGATCTCATAGAAGTAAAAAAACACATGCCACTAAGTGAATTCAGTTAGAAGAGACCTGTTACTTGAAAGTTAGGATCTCCTAATCCAGTGCATGACCAACTGAGCACATGGTGACAGTTGCACCCGGTATATCGCATTTAATATTCATAATCCTTTAAGAAACGAGCAAAGTATGTAGTGCTTAACTGTAATTTTTAGGTCAACCCGAATAAGGTTGCCTATAAGACGGTTACCGGACGTAGTTATTTACGCGACCTAAACCCACTCTGTGTGGGTGTTATGGTGGTCAGTTTTTATGCAGCTTTATTACTATGACACGATAAATAAACCTCTATATACATACACATAATATTCGTTATCGTCTTCTACCTTTTCTAGTGTGATGTTTTGACACTAACCGCATTTAAACAAACAAAGCATTGGTGTTTTTAGATTAACATATACGTCTATTTATACGTTTCTTATGTTCAAACGATGCCTATATTTAGCGATGCGTAGTTCCATTAAACTCGGGCAATGCTCATATAATGAATGCGTACGTCGTTATGCGATGTTATGTATTTAATAATTTGTTAGTCTTTCGAGGTTCTGCTTATATATTATATACCTAGATGCCAAAAGTGTTGCCTGCCTAGAGTTAGAACTAAAAGTAGTCTATCTACTTTTTCGAAGATCCTATCAATGTAATACCCAAATTCGTCAACTCCACTTTTCTGTTACTGAAGTAAGAAAAGAGTTGGTGGTGAGTAATGGTAACAAAACAAGTTTGTTATTTTTTAAATAATAAAAAAATAGGTTTGAAACGCTATTATGACTCTACGTAATACATATATAAAAGGACGAGCCTCTTTAAATATAATTATTATGGTATACTAGTTATGTGTTGAATTTTTTTTTCAAACTCCGAATATGTGACATTTAAAATTTTCCAAAAAAAAAAACTCTGACACTTTAATAATAAATATTAATAACGTAGCTTTCAAATTAAGAAACACTGTTGCGTGTTACATTACTTGAGCGTTTAAAGTCTTAATTTGTACATTCTACATAATGGTTAAAACAATTCACCTTATCGAGAGCAATTATGTACCTACAAAAATTACCTGCTATTTTCATTTGAACTCGTGGGATATATAAGCCTTGAAACAGTTATTACAACAACCCACATCACAGATTACTTGTTCACTCAAATTGCTTCGTTTTTATCATAAATTTTAAAGATAGGTACATCTATCATCAATGTAATCATATATTATTATCTGTTTTTCCAAGTAATGTGATGACGTAACAATTGCAATTGCAGACACAATTCTGCATTCGTTTCATTGATTGTTTTCTCTGATGATCAGTGATCGTCTGATTATCGATCTAAGTTCTGTGACTACCCACTGAATCATTTGTTTCCCCTGGATGCGACGCTGAGGCACGTGAACCACTTGGACTCAGAGGATGTCTTCCAATTAGTTTGATAAAGTGTACAAATTAGCAAATTATAATGTAGATCTGACATGCTAAGCTTGCTATGCTATTTTTAATTCTATTTCTACGCAGATGAACTCATTGGCAATGGAATGATATATTAGTTTAACCTCAATAAGCCAACTTTAGTTATAGAATGATTCGTCACTCTCCTGGGACAAAATGTTTTATACTCACCTAAACTAGGCTTATGAGAGCCTTGTGGTTAAGCGGTCTTATAAGCCTACCACGAAGCCTGAGGTATCGGGTTCGAGCCCCGGCCATGAATGCAATTTATAATTGTATTTGTAATCGGTCTCTGGTAGGGCCTCTTGCCGGACGGATGTCACATGTGGCACGGAGGTGTGGTATAATTTAATTGGTAATTTCTACAGGCAGGCCTAAAGAAATTCAACCACACTACATGCGGGTTGTCTGTAGCGGATAACCTGTGACGAGGGAACCCACCGCGATTGTATTCCCAAGAAAACAGTGGTCATGATTGAGGACACCGACGCGAGAGAGAAACTAGGCTTATTTATTACCAAGGCTGTCTTTTGGTGATATTTAAAAATATTATACTTAATGTACCTAATATTCTTATTTTCTATAATTGATTTTCAGAAAATGGGTGCACCGGCTTGGAGTACGCGTGGAGGCGGTGATAGACCTCGTCTGCTGCGTATGACCCCGCTAAGGCACAGCTTTGCTGCACCAGCCACGCCGCCTGCGCAACCGCCTCGCACTCACGATTATGCGTCTGACGCCGATACCAAAAAAGGTATGCTTCATGGTACTAAAACAGGCGGAAGTTTACAAATTAAATATGCACCTAAATGCTATTGAAAAGGAGTAACATTTTAAACATACATATATACTTTGAGTAAATCTTAATTTTTTTTAAATGGCGTTATACACTGCTTTATCAAGTGTATTGATTTAACTACTTCTCTAATATACAATATCTCTAATAAACAATATCTACTATGTTTCAGAAGAAAGCTGGAACGCCAATCTATCCCAACGATGGCGGAAACTACGACGTCGATGTTCGCGGCTGCGACCTGGTTCAGGAACCCGAGAACCCAGCCCAGTGCGCTGTTCACCGTCCCCGCCTCGCCCTCCACCACATTGCTCACCTGCTCCAGCATCAAAACTGTCCTTCAGGCATCGAGGGAAAGTCTACACTACAGCTTCTCTCCGAGTTACCAGCGGAGCACCCGATATTTTAAGAGCACTGGGCAAACTAGGCGGTGGGCTAAGAAGGAGAGCTCTATCAGCACATGATGTCTTAGCACCTCCACAACAGCAGCCTTCAACATTCTACGTTCCTAGCCCTACAGCTGTTCGAAATCCTCCTTCACCATCGCCAACCAGACAAACGTCTACCGTTCGTCGACGATGCAGTTCCCCTAATATATACAGAACAAAAAACGGTAGAGATCGAGCGACTTTAAATCATGAAGACGAAAGTAGAGATGTTGTAGACCACTCTTATGGATTAGAACGTAGAAAGAACAGTAATGGAAGGAGTAGACCGTACAGTGAAAATGTGGAAATACCCATTTATAAAAATGGATATCATCGACTGGGTAATGATACTGAAAAATTATGGGAAGAGCCATACAGATTACCTAGAGTGCAGATTAGGCAGGATCCAATTCTTCAGTTAAAGAACGGAATTTCTGAGTTGCGTGTGAGTTCAACCCCGCGGTCTCCAAGACCTGCTGCAGTTCCACCCACGCCTCATAAAACACCAAAACGGCCCCCAATTCCTGAACCTCGTGACACACACACTTTTGAGGTAAATATTGAATTACGTTATTTTATGTTCCAAGAGATCACAAGTCACTACGTTTACCTTAAAATTTGCACATTTTATTGTGTCAAAATATCTTATTTTAAACAATTTACAATTAAATTAAAACAATTTAACAATAAAAATTAATAGCCATACATACCATTAAGCATAGACTTTTCACACTTAGTAGAAAAATTAGGTAAATAATTTTCTTCTATTCATTCAGTGGTTATTATATTAACTATCTTAGTTTTTTATTGTTAAACGTTTTTTTTTTTGTAAATAAATACTTAAAAGATTTCTTATACCTACCATTTTTATTTTATTTATTTTATTTCACAGACAATCATAAACAAAAGATAAAAGAACTTTACACAAAGAAGACCAAATAGAAATAAATAGCGCCGACAAGAAATGTATACAGGTTTTATGTAGATATTCACAATATTTTCAGGTGCGTTTCACGAAATCTGCTGGCGGCAAAGGCCTCGGGTTCAGCATTGTGGGAGGACGAGATTCACCTCGAGGGGACATGGGAATCTTCGTAAAGACGATATTTAACAACGGCCAAGCCGCCGAGTCCGGTTTACTTCGGGAAGGTAAATTTCACTTTAATATCCGAAAGTTAACCAGTTTCCAGAACTGGAATTGCAATTTTCATTAACAATATTTAAGGGCAGTGGTTGCCGCAAGCGAAATCATGTTAGCGAATAGCAAAAGAATTTTATTTTATTTTTACTTAATCACCTGCTTGCAAACATAAACCTACTCACATTCATTGAATAGTTATTAATTTATAAATCTCGGAGTTGAGTTTTAACTCACAATATATTTTAGCAGGAGTAACAATCTAATTTCAGTAACGCATCGTCTTGAATATTATCTATTTTATTATTAGCTATAATATTTTTTTACCAAAATTATAATGTTATCTATATTAGTTACTTCAGTCTGAATAATTGCTATATTTAAACAACTATGCGTAAAACCAGTAAACAACGCTAGTATTATAAGTGAAACAATGAGTTCATAATCTCCTTACATAATCCATCAGCGATTATGGGTTATTGTATAACGCATGTGCAACGTGCATTCTTGACTGACGGGTAATAACAGCTGCATTTCACTGCCCACACATTAAATTTTGTCCACCTGTCTACATTATTTTTTATGATATTAAGTAATAAGTCGAAAGCATTTTGAACTTTTATAGGAAGTACATTCATTGAACATACAACAATAACAACAAATTAATATTAATGGCGACGATAATTATTTTAGAAGTGAGATCATAATCTTTTATGTAGTTTAACTAATGCTATAACTTCAAGAGTCTACAAAAATATCTGTTGCTTCACACAAAAACTGGGTTGCCTGGAAGAGATCGCTGATTAGCGATAAGGCCGCCCGTTGCACTCCATTGCAACGAAGTGTATAAAAAAAACTACCTAAATCCTGGAGAAGACCCATTGTAATTTCATTCACACTGATGCTTTTCCAACCGCATTTGTAACTAAAATCATGCATCTGCATTCAATAAGTACTATTCCATAGAAGGTCCTGGGTTCGATACCGGTCGGTCAGATTAGTAGGTAAAGAACGCTTATCACCTACCTTCTCTCCAGAAAATGATTAATAAAAAATATCTATTCATTTCAGGAGACGAAATCGTATCAGTAAACGGCCGTGGGACAGCTGGTTTGACTCACGGCGAGGCGATACGGTTGTTCAAGGATGTTAGAGCTGGTCCAGTCCTACTCCGTGTTGCACGTCGTGCCCCGGCGCGCTGACTGCCCTGCGCCTGTTGTGGTGAACAGCCACTTCAGGCGCCGCACTATATTCCTGACTACTCCACCATCTAGCAAGGTCTTATGGAATTCAATACTATCTAGCGATCGTAGCTATGAGTTCAATTTAGGTCTTAGCTCTTAAGGAATTTGGCATGAACCTCCCGAACTTACTTGAAATCTACAATTATACACAGCCATGCCAGATAGGTTTTATGTAGTTAACGAAATCCTTGGCGGGCCCTTTACAGGGAAATAGACCTTTTGTTTTTAATATGAGCCTACTTGGTAGCCAATTGCCACAGATAAGATAAAATGTCGGGGCAAGTACACCTATTTGCCTGTAAAATTTCGTTACAGACAAATAGATGCTCCTCTGCATCGTTCTAATCGAAACTATTTAGGTTCGAGGGTAATTCGCTTCACAATTTCACTATGGAGGCCGTTTATATTTAATCAAAAAAAAATTAAGGTACAAAAATTGAGCCGCCTCCAGTATGTAAATGTAGCTGTTTCTTATTAAATTCGGCTAGACTACATGTAATTCAATGTTGTAACACTTTTGGCTAATAAGTACAGTTTGTGAAGTTTTAAAAGTGTATTCTTAATAATAGTATGTAGTACTTTTTGGGCACGCTGTAAAACTGAAATACATACATTGTATTGAGTCCAGTTTTGCTACTTGCTTGGAGTAAGGGAATAAAATGTATTATTTTACTACTATTGCAAATATATAACGAATGAAACGAGTTTTAATATAAAGTATTTTATATAAATATGTCAGACGACGCAAAGTCGACTATCAAACTTTGTCTAATTAAATTATTATATAGAATGGCTTTGTAAATTAATGCTGTTTTTATAATTATTTGTACAAAATAGATTTATTAGACTATAGAATATGTATATAATAAATTTATATTTTGATTTTAATAATGTGTTATGAACAATTAGGTTAAAAGTGGAGTGGTAGATATAAGACTATAGAAATTGAACATCATTGGTAGCATGTTAGTTTTTTTGATTCCGTATCATCTGCGCCAGTTGTTTTCTTGAACAAAATGTGGTATAGATCGCAACTTAATAAAAATAATTTACTGGTTCTTTTCTGATTCAGGAACACAGAATTGGTGTTTTCAAATTAATATCATAAGGTTTCTGATTTAAATAAGAGTTTTTGATTTGCTATTCGAGTCTGTGATATTTGTCCAGAAACCAAAATGTAAAAATTAAAATTTAAATAAGTACATGTTATTGAAGGATAATGATATAACTTAGTATTTAAATAAAAATCATTAATGTGGAATTCCCACAGATTTATGTGATGCAATGATAAGTTCATCTGTCCTAAATCACATAGCTACTAGCCGAACATAGCCGAAAAGTTTGTTCTTAGTTTATATTGATTTCATTGAATTTCAAAGACAAATCGGATAAGCTTGTAGCACCATTATACGGTTTACCTTTAGCACCATACCTTTTTTGGAATTCGATAAAATATAATATCGTTTGTAACTACGCATAAAAAACTTCTAAACATATTTGGACTAGTATTAAGGCAGAGCTTTTACTAAAACAATAATTATAGTCTGCAGACCAAATCATATGTAATTTAAATAAGTATAGTAAAATTGTGCATTTACAGCCTCTTTAGTCTAATCTGAAACTGGCAGCCACCATGTCATATTAAACTAGAAATACAAAAATCTATTTTAAGAGAAAATTTTATAAAATAAACACTTCTCCTCTTGTGTGGGTGAGTATAAAATTAGCTTACTCTAACATTTATTATGAAATAATCTTTTGACTCCCTTTACTTCCTTAGGTCCTACGCCCGCGAATTTGGCTGCCTAGCAGAAAATGTTAAAGTCGTATATAGCTACTTTTATATGATATTAATAAAATCATTTTTATATTACATACCTAATAATGATGAAAGGGAATGATGGGATGAAGTGGCTTTAAGTATACAGCGTTTTTAACTTATTGAGACAATATTATAAACACTAGATTATAAATAGCTGTTTATTATAAATATAATTTAAAAAATTATTATTATATGTCTTAAATCGCACAACTAACATATTTTTGCATTTTGTAGACCTAATTTTAATCATTATAACACAAAAATATGGCAACGAATAAACATAATATATGCAACAAATACTTTTTTAATTGTGAACTAAATCACCCGACTATTTCTGCCAATTTAAAGGTCAAATATATGTGAAGTCCCATGTCCCCTAATGGGGTGTGGGGCACATGCATTTTACATCTGTTTCACTGATCCATTTTTTTAAGAGATAAGTAGGTGATCAGCCTTCTATGCCCTGCCAGACCGAGTTCTTTTTTTATCTCCACCGGGAATCGAACCCAGAACCTCCAGTTTTAACGCTTACGCGCTAACTAAGGAGGTGGTCAATCGTAAAATATAGACTTAACTTAAAAAGAGTTGTCTAAACTTTAAGAATCTTTAGCATATTTCTTACTTTTAAACAATAGTAAACAACAGCAATGAATCAAAGACTGTGTACTCATAAAATAGATATGAAATAAAAAAGCTTGATATATTTTAAAAATATTTATTGTAAAATAGCACTTAATTTCAATGTATAATTTAGGCTATAAATATGTAGTTACACTTTTAGTGTTTTAACGATATTAGTAAAATATACAAGTTAGAAAAATAGGAAATGTAACCACTATATATATACAAGAATTCGTAAAGAAACAACTGTTAAGATATTATGCATTTTAAAAGTTAGGAATGGCAAGGCTGTTAACTGGTATTCTAAAATTAATAAAAAGCGAAATTACGGTTATTATTGAGAAACTACTAACAATAATTACATAAGTTAAATCCCATGAAAATTTAATAGGTGCAAATCGGCCTAAATAGGCATCGCGCAGCCTCCTGTGACTACCCCGTCGAAATTGTTTTTGTTTCGCCGAGATAAAGGAGGAGTAACGGAGACAAAAAAATATTTAATTTTATTAAGATTAGATAAAATATCGTGAATATATGTTACGTACCATAAACATTTATAGTGAGAGAAATTAGTAAAATTATTTTTGCAAATTTTAAGTCTGGCAATAGGAATTGTGATCCCAATGGCACGCCATCAACACATATTCATAACATAATGCTTACACTAAACTTAGTACTACTTTACTTCAAGACTAGTATTTTAAATAATAAATAAAGATTTGAATAGATCAATTCAATTACAGTCTTCGGGTACAACTAGGATACGTTTTAAACGCAATCTGCTTCCACGGATTAGGCAATTGGGCATTTAGTAAAAATCTCAAAAATATTGATATAAAGATATAAAAAATATTCATTTTACCCACAATCTACAAAATATTTACCTCAAGAAATCTTACAACAGGGCAATTTAACAAAATTAATTGTAACGAGCGGTTTTATTTGTCTGATAATAACGAATATATCAACATTTGTTTTTTTATACTTTGATTTTTTTTCTTTGAGATGGCTCTATGGGCACAGATCAGTGTCTTTATTCTTATGTAGGAGTTGCTAATACTACTGCCCAAACAAAAAGACTTCGGGACATGAAGGTGTGTTTTATACTTTGTAGGTTCAGGCTCTAGGCATCAGATGGGTTTTTTAATACTAAAGAAACTTGGCCTGCAGGTAAAGCTTTTAGAGCCGCCCAAGCTTGCGTACGAGTGAATCCTTCAAATGATTGTCCTCCTGCTGAGAGAAGTTCGGCACCAACTAAAACACGGCCGCTTTGGGCAGCAGCGCCACCTGTAGATTTTTTTCGAATTTGAATTCAATAAAATCATTTAATAGTTAGATTTTTATCCGTAATCAAAACGACCAATATGATGATATGGTTCAATATAAAAGCAAAAGTTTACGCAGCTATTATTTAAAAACTTAACTTAAATCGGTCCAGCTGCTCTCGATGTTGGTGTATTTTAATAGATACAGAATATAGCAATAACTATTACCTGCAAATAGCTTTTTTATCGTGAGTGGTCGATCGCCATTTGGAGAGTCCCTACCACCATCAAGCCCAAATCCTAATCCAGCACCTCCGCCGGCCTTTTCTAACAAAACAGTCACCACCGATTCCCTTATCTCCTTTGCAACTTTGAAATTTGTTTTATCATGATCAAGGCGACCTTTCGACTCCGCTGTGGAATAAAAATTAACAGTTATTACGATAAAAATTAATAGATTTGGTAGGTTTTCCAAAATTTCCTGCATATACGTACCACTGTCAGAGCCGCATTCTTTAGAGATTCCTTTTGATTCGTTTTCAATTTCAATCACAACTTCAGAGCGTTGCTCCTGAAAAAATAAGGAATTTTGATAAAATAAGATCTATTTTATGATATAATTTAAACAATAAATTCAATTATGTACTCAGTGGCACACACCTTCGAGGCGAATCTAGACGTATAAACTAGCAGAATCAGTTTATCCGTTCTTTTGCTACGAGCGTACATAGAACATACATATCAAACACAATCCAAACACACATATGTATTATCCAAAACATGCTAATCCTACCTTTAATATTGACACAGATTGTGCGTGTGTAAGTCCAGTCATTAGGCAGCCATTAATGCTTTTTATTTTTGTCCCCTTTTGAATGCCTGCCTTGGCTGCGATACTGTCAGACAGGACACGATGAACCTTAAAATAAAATGTTGTATTTGAAGCATTTTCCGATACCTTAATTACGTGACATTTTATCTGTGACGTTCGCAGAATAAAAATTACCGTCAGAATTTCTAACGCATTAAATATCAGGTAAGCAGTTAATAAGGTAATTAATTTTTACAATTACAAAAATGTACTACATATTATATACACACAAAAACACATACAAATAGACGATAATAAACATTTTAAGTTAAAGTGTATTGTTATAAGTACTCACCGTTACATCCTTTGCCTCACAGTCTGTACCCCCAGCTAAAATAAGACCTACACCTGAACCATTTCCTTTTTTGAGGTGAATAAAATGAGTTTCAATTTTCGAAATATCCTTGTATTCATTTTGTTGTGTATTACTTTTAGCTAATTGCGTAGTGTTAGTAACATTTAATGTACTTATCGGCTTGATATTGATCCTGTTTTCTAAATCCTTCTCCACCTGGACATTTCTCTTTTCTTTTACTTCATTTTTCAAATTCATATTATTATTATTATTATTTGATTTTACTCCTGGATAAGCCTTACTGATTTCGGGACTCAATTTTTTATCTAATCTATTGTAGTCATCTAATCCAGCTTTATTAATCTCATTCATTATTTTATCTTTGATTACTTGTGGAACTTCTTCATTTTTATCAACGTCAACATGTATTCCATTTGGTTTTGTTTTGTTATTTGTGGATGAATTTCGTTTTAGTCTAGAATTTTTAAAATCAGATTTTCTTTGTCGAACCGTTACCTCATCTTCAGAGTCAGAGTCACTATCAACAACAACTTTGTTACGTCGCCTGCTATCGCCTTTATTCGTTATGACACTCACATTGGAAGGGAGCGTAGAAAGGCGTTCAGGCGGTCTAGAGACAGGGCTAGGAGATCTGTCATGTGACTCATGAGAGAATTTAGTTTCAATTACTGGAGACTTAAGTTTAGCATCCCTACCACTCCTACATTTTGCAGAAGCTAGGATATTTCTTCTATTTATTGTATCGACATTGTAAGTCTTTGAAACTCTTCTCTTTTCTGAGTCAGCTACAGAACTTTCTAAAGAACTACAACTCGCCTGGGATCCAGACGTTGCACCTGACCCCGCGGAAGAACTAAGAGAAACATTCGTTTCAGATGATACGGAGCGGCAGACCTTCCGTTTAGTGTATTCGTCACCATTTTTGTCAATGTTAATCGGCTTGGCTAAAAAGTCAGATTTTATGTAAGTAGCATAGTGCGGTATTTTTGGTGACATGCGAGAGCTGTCAGATTCAACATGATCCAAGTGATGCATCGGAGAAGAAGCTGATGATCGGTAGCTGGATTGATTGGAACTCATTGCTGAGTCATTGTCACTATCAACAACCTCAGTCGTTGTACAAATTTTTACTTCAACATTCTTAAAATTATGTATAACATTATGATTGAAATTGTTCTTATCGTATTGCTTATATGCAAGTGGAGAATTAATATAATTTGTTCTGGTTATTTCTGAAGAAGCTTTCAAAGGTTTGTGTAAACTTTGAATGTTGTTAATTTTATTTATAGTTTCCACTTTTTCAGCAAATTTCCGTTCCGGAGTTGATTCTTTAGATAAGCACAATGACGGTGAATAAACTTGCAATGACTTCCTTTTAAAAGCTGGCGAATATTTGGGAAGATTGTTGGGTAAGAAATTCGTTTTCCATTTACTGTCGTTGAAAGTTAACGGTCTCGCATTGTTGACCTTATTTTCACTCTTAATTTCAGGTTTTGATGATTTTTGCAAGAACATTTTCGACAGGTTGTCTTTTACTTTAATTTCCGGCAAATCAACGATAGGATTGCATTGCATTTCAGGTATAACTAAGCCTCGTAGTTTTGACATAGATTTTTTTCGTTGCTCTATTAAATATTCTAAGTTTGATTTATGTGATCCCGTATTTTTTGAACTATTATCTTCGCTGATACTGCGCCCATGGAAAACAGGTCTAGTGAATGCAGCCTCTGAAGTTAAAGTAGTTGTACTGCCATAAAACAATGGCTTTTGTAAAACGTCTTTCTGATTATATTTCATTGTTTTAGTTTCTATTATTGTATTTTCTCCGCCTCCTAGGACCTCTGGTCGCTCCGTATGCCTCTTAAATGACCGAGGGGGTTCATCTAGGTTATCTTGTGATTTCGTCAGCCGTCTGTCTAACGATGATATTTCGGTGTAGTTTTTCACATATGGTGTAACACTTTTTCTTATTGTAGAATGAGATCTGACGGGGAGGGTACCACATTTATCTAGCCGGTCTGAAGATATTGCAAGATCTGATGAAAACATCGCAATTTTATCTTTGACACTAGCCTCGCTCCTTGCGTCTTGAGTTCTAGATGTATAAGAAAATCGTGGGCGAGTAGTTGGCCAGCTCGGAGGCAGGCGTGGGGGTAATTTCGTGGGTAAACTTGGTATCTTTTCAACTGCGTCTGAAGGTGTTTCCACACCATCAGGAGGCTGACGCGGACATGTTGGTACCGCCGTCTCATCATTCGAAAGGCTTTTATCTTCAGCATCACTCCGATTCAGGCGCTCTGGAAAATTAAATTTTAAAATTATTCGTGAAAATAAATAATAGTTTAAGCCAACATTAATAAAATGGAGTACGTTAATAAATATTAAATTTTGAAGGACAATAAAAAGATTGGACCCGGGTAAAGTTGTCATACCGGTTTTCATGACGATAATGCTCGTAAATTAGAACGCGTTTACAAAAATTACAAAAAATCAGCACGGAACATTACTACAGCACACACTAAACACTAGGACGTCTGTTTGTCGTTGATATAGTCACACGAAATTAATTTAATTGCCTAGGCCCTAGTCATCGTTTAAAACCTTGACTTGTAATATTTACGCAAGCTATGTCAATATCGGAAATGTTAAGACAACATGATTCACCTATTACAACTGACCATTAACCAATATCTTACCTAAGGTCTATGCACTGATGCGTCATTTATTACCTCACTTATCATTACAAAATATTATGCATATCAGATGAAAATGCACCAACAAATAATCAGATTATATCTGTAATAACAAACGCATAATGGCCACCAAATTATGGAATGCGATCGTAAATGATGATTCTATGTGAATTATGTTAGTATAATTAGCGATACCTTCTTCAATTGGGTGTAAGAGTCTCGAATGCCGAATTTTAAGAACGGTATAGGTCTTCGTATCAAATATCAGAAACTTTTGAGTGTACATTTATCAGACACTTTTAAACTGTTTATGGTCGTATACTTTAAGACAAACTGAGTGCAGGCTTTTGTCTGATATGGCACACTTTGAGATATTTGCACAACTGTTATTTACACTACGAATACAATAATCCTCGTTTGACTGAATTATATTAAAAAGACATTGAAGTAATTTGTACAGTTGAAATTACGAATAGTTTTTCGCTATAGCAACATCTCTTTCGACTGCTTAACATTTTAAACGATATTCACTTGTAAAATAAAATAATAATGAGTTATAAAAACACAAATTATGAAAATTTATCTGTGACCGGAAATAAATATAATGTTATTTCAAGAATCAAGAAAATATTTTTGATTTGCATTGCAACCATATTATCATCAACCGACTTCTAACAAAGAATTACTTTTACTATTTAAGTATTTTATTGGTTTTTATCGTAAATTTATTTGAATGATTTTTTTATTAATAAGTAATCTTACAACTAAGTTATACATTATACAGAATGGGAAAAGGTAGACAAAACTTGAAGTCAAAAATTAATTAAGTACAAATTTTTAGATTTTAAATATTTTTAGGTTTAACCTTTTTAATAATGATATCTCCCATTTTCGGATGTACCTAAATCTTGAATCGGTTCGTCTTGATGAAGATAAATTATTTCCGTTACTAATCGTTCTTTATAGGCAAGCAATCCATTGATTAATACGCTATACTTCAACATTTTATTTCTCTTTTTCACGCGATTCTAACCTTCAATATAAAATCAGCAGGCAATAGGTACAAAAAAGCAAATCCATTTTAACCAGGGTGTAGATAAAAAGAGCGCTAAGATAAATGAATAACAGTTTTCTTTTAAAAAATTCCCATAACAATCTTCCTTTTACATCTTGCATGAAACGACTATGTGAAGATTATAACTATACTAACTATATATAAAGTATTTCAGTTCCTTTTAACCAGAAAAATTTCAATTTGTAAATTTATGTAAACTGTAACAGATTTTTAACTTCCTACTTTATAATAACAATTTAATATGTGTCCGTATTCGTAAATGTATACCAACCAAGTAAAGACATGGAGCGCCTCGGTAGCCTCCTTGTATCCAACATTGTGTAATGTTAATCTCCTGAATCAAGATTAAATTGCATCAATTCATAACACTGCACTTTCGTTTATCAAACCAGTTTTTGGTTCACGTTCATTCATAAACTTACTTTCATCGCTTTGGGAAAAATCTTCGAAAACAATGTGAAAAAAACAAAGGAACGAAAAGCGAAGCTCAGGCGAGGAAGACCGAATATGGAATGCGGAACACTTCCATTTCAGTCCGAAATAACAGTTATTTAACACAGGGCTGCGTGTGCGCTTGCGGCGTGCGCGTATGAAGGCTACATCGGTCGGCGTACGCGATACCGCCGCGGCGGAACGCGATGCACTAAGTCGCCACTTTGCCACGGACTTGCAGAATTTTGCAGCGTCGCCGCCCTTGACGGGGGCGTTGCTCCGGACCAGGGACGACTCCCCGCGCCCTCCGCACCACTAGTAACCACTTACAGGACCCCACTGCAAACTCCACACAACCTATTCACATTTCCTACATTAAACCGCGCGTATAACAACCAAAAGGTTTAAAAATAAATTTTAATTACTATTTGAATCCGAAAAACCTGATATCGTTTGGTTTTATTGCTTAAACTTGTAACTTAATGTTTCGTTTTCATAATTGATTGCGAGCAAGCGTATCACTTTGCCGGTGGTCAAGCCGGCTTTGTTCTAGTATCGATTTAAGTGACCTAAGCATTGATCACTAAATCTCGCTATTTTTAGAGGAAGGCGGAGGGCGGCGACCGAGCGCAGACGGCGCCCGCGCACTACACATGTCAGGGTCGCGACGCCCTGCGCAATGCTCTACTTCCGTTTATACCTTTTTGTACATAATATTAGAAATACTTAGGAACTTAAATAGCTTTGGAGTTTCCGAAACCTATTTTATTATCTCAGCTGTTTCATCCTGTCTTAAACTCTAGTTGAATGTTACTTAATTATAATGAGGTTAATCCGGACTTAAATGAGTATATTATACTTAAGTCTTTCACTGACGGATTGCTCTTAAGATTACAATTTCCTATAGAATTACGTAGCTCTACGTGGAATGCGGACGTTAACTTATTGCGAAATCTTTATATTTTGTTTAGACCAATTTGCATTACACAATCAGAGATTGAGCCGAATTAGTGAGCTCCGACTATTGCATAAAAATGCAATAAAAGCTTCGTTTATAAGTTGGCACGAAGCCTACAGCAGGTAAGTTGTTTACCCATTAAAATGAATTTGGCAAGCTTTCATTTAATTCCCTCACGGGCCGCTGCATACAAGTTGATCGGCGAGCGGAGGTAAATGAGAGAATGCGCAAAGATGACGTCGTGCGGAGGCTGGAATGCCGCTGGACCCTCTCCTCCCTCGCGACTCGCAATCTGAACCGCTCCGACGTGTTTGCTAACTTGTTTGGACATTTTTTTACATTCCCCTCTTACCATTAAATACTTTTTAAAATGTATTTATTATATTATTAAGTGCGCGCAGCTTGTGCGTGGGAATTCGTTTTCTTAATAATCAATGGAAGTGAAAGATGCAATAAAAACATTACTGTCCCAAAAGCTATATAATAAGACGTTCGCATGTTTGATTGATACTTGAATCGATTAATTTATGACCTTTAGTAAGATCAGCAATCGAAACAACTAATAAACGATCCGGGCATCTTCAATGTTGAATAATCATCAGTTTCATCGATTATTTAAATAATAGACCAAGATCGACTATGAGAGTAAAAGAAAGTTCAATCGATTTCACTTTCAAACTAAATTAACTTTCTCCAATGACATGACTTACATAATATTTGTAAGTAATAAAACAAGTCATAATCGCAAATTTGTAACTAAAGGTCGTCGAGTTAAAATCTAAATCACTTTCTTCGTACTATTGATGTATCTACAAACAAAGCTTCTACAATAATAAAAATAATAATATTTTAGATTAGCTTTTACTCGCGAATTTATTTACATTAGCAAATACAATATAGTCTATCGTTCAGAAAGAGCATAAGCTTTCCATTAGTGAAAGAATTTTTAAGACCAATCGAATAGTTTATTAGTCACTACTAATTAGTTTATTGATTACAAATAATTCCGAAACAAATTTGCTATATAGAGTTGTTTAGAATATATCTTAACAATAATTATTAAAATATGAGGGTATTTCGTTGCGGTAGACGCAACACACGAATATTTCGGTAATTTGGGTTTGGTGCTATACATATATTTGAGGAGTGCTAATGAATTGTGGTGACGGACATAGACACACGTAGATTTCTTCCATATCCTTGACCCCTTTGCCTCTCGCTTTTTAAGTAAGATCATATAGTAGGTAGGTTAAAAGTTGTCCTGCAGAGGGTGTCTTCCTGCCTTAGTTTGAACTGACACCACTAATATAGTACTTCAGACCTCTTTCCGGTGTAAGGTAATGTTCCGGTTAATGTGTGCATTACATGTAACTTTGTGCCTGACCTTGACCACGTAAAAATATGTATTGACCATATGTATGACCACCGATCGTCTTTGGTGAAACAGAGATACAAACGATATCAAATTACAACAACTACAAATTGAAGAATACATTTTAAAGCAATCCATAATACATGAATATGGTTCTTAAAAATTCAAACCCCTTGTCCAGTGAGAGTTTACGCATCTTTGATCTTAGATGGAATTAATTTATCCACGTACATGGAATAGGTTCAAATCTATGCTCCTAGGTTAAGAGTGAAAGACAGCCAATAACTTTCAATCATAAAATGTCAATCTGAAATTGCAATTTGCGGCATGCAAAATGTTGAACAATGAATTCTGAGGCAGGTCGCGGTCGTAACATTATTGGTCGTGCAACGGACAGCAGGAATTCAGCTCGCCTTACTTTCCACAAGATTCTTTGTGTTCAAGGAAGTTTATATTTTATTAACAAAAACGCCACGCTGCTATGCGATTACGTAATTTCGTTTAACCATTATATATGCGACTTCAAAATTAATCTAAATTATACAACAATTGGGCTTCTTAGTAGGTACAAACTTAATTTGCAGTTTTAAAGTTTAAGGATCAGTGTTTTATGTGTCTGTGCAGTGCTCGAACAAATTTATACATAATCGATTAACAAAGTAAGAATCTATTTATATATAAATTTGCCTTAAGATCTTCGTTGTTTCAAAAAACCGAAAAGCAAATTTACATATTCAACTTTCAAACAAACGAAGTATCTATATGTAATTATTTTTCCAAAAAGGCTTTTGCAAGTGGAAATTACTTTATTATATAATAAGTAGAAATAAAATCATTTATTAAATACTTAATGGAAGAGGAAATGAAAAGAATTGTAAAGCTTTTATTCAAAGGAAGTTAAGTAAAGGTCACACCATGTGTTAGCAATGAACAGGTGCCCTAAAACAAACGTTGCAAGGTGCCCTTTTAACAAGATGGCGATATTTCTAACGATTTTTAAAACGAAAGTTATTAATTCATGATTGATGATAAAGTTAACTATTTTGCCAATCTGGAAATGAAACTTGGTTCTGAGATTAATTTAATTTAATTATTTGTTAAAATTGTTAAGCTGAAAAGAGATAATATTTCAAAAATTTAGTAGGCGTCCAGAAAGAAAGCGTTGTCATTAATTCTCTGACTAAATAACCTTTTTTATTTATTTTAAATACTACGTGAGCGAAATACTCTAACAAAAAAGTATATTGTCTTACCATTCCAATAATTCTTGTCATAGGATGTTTTTCGTTTTGGTGAATCGTTATCAACTCGTTTCCTGAAAAAAAAAATATCAAAAATATAACAAAATTGCTTTTACAATAGTAAAAATAAAAGTAAAGAATCACACGTGCTAATTATGGTGCTTTTATTAAATATTAAAGTTTAAATATCAGTAAGTCGTTATTAAATTACCTATTTAACAGCCAAAATTGTATTATTTTATATAACTTATTTTTTTATTTTGCCTCAGTAAAACAATACAATAAATCTTCCGAAAATAGTTTTCTCTCTAGTGTATCTTAATTATATTAGTGTATGTATGTATTTGTAATTGATCATCAAATTTAGTGTTTTTGTTTTGTTTTTGAAAAACTCTTTATTCAACATAAATACTTCAGTACAGACACAGTCCAATCCCATTAGCAAACAGCAACCCACAACTTGACTATCAGGCTAAATTCGCCTTTAGTCATTTCATGAACAGAAATAACATGTTTGAAAAATAAAAAAATAAATACATTACGAATATAACTATTATTAAATGTGTGTGAATAATGTGTATAGACTATAGACGATTATTAGACTAAGAGATCATTAAATATTTAAATGCTTTGATAAGTTAAATAAAAAATAAATACAGTTTTAGCTGTTATACAGATAGCTTATTTCTTTATTTGATTGCATCCCACTACCATATCACATATCATTGCCATATGGATGTTCTAAAGTCTAAACAATGGTTTGTTTTTAATACTACTATTTAGCACGTGCCTCTTATTAAATAATGATCATCACGTTTATACTCAGAATCTTAAGTACGTAGGGGAGAAAATTAGTTATCTTTTTCCAATTTAGATTTATGAAACGTGTTTTTGAAAATTAAGTTCTGTCAAAGTAAATTCATGCTAAAAGAAATCGGGTCCTTATTTAAAACAGTCCTATCAACATGACGAGTAAAAAACCTGAACATAAAATATGCAATAATTTGAAATGTCATGGTCCATCGCGAACTGTCACGGAACAATCTGAATGCCAAAGACGCCGAAATACAAGTACAAGTTCGATGTATTTTCAAAAACAATAATACGTAGTATGATGAAGAAAAACATGCAGAATAAAACGTTATAGGACTGTGGACCACCTTATAGAAAATATTAATGTCAAAGTTCAACACCAGGTGGCACTGCTTATGAAATATCTGCAGGTCTATAATGAAGCTTTAGCAATAAGTAGAGACGTACTAAAGCTTTATCTAGTATTAGAAATATTTTTCTTAAAACTATAAATAATATTACACATACAAATTAATTTTTTTATTTAACTACTAGCTGACCTACTAATATTAATTTTTGGGGTGGGCTACTCTTATCACTTAGGGGTATGAAAAATAGATAGTAGCCGATTCTTAGGCCTATTGAATATGCATATAAAATTTGGTAAAAATCAGTAAAGCCGTTTCGGAGCAGTAAGATAACTAACATTGTGACACGAGAATTTTATATATAAGATAGAAAATTGCTGGAAGATATCGCTTTATATTTAACTAGGTATATAAAGTTGCCCTGATAATTCGGCTGCAATTACGTAGTAATAAAAGCACTAGTGTTGATAAAATATATAATGGCGTATTTAAGAAAGGTAATGTAAAGATATTTTTTTAAAGAAAATTACATAATTTCAAAACTTGCTCGAGATGCAGATACGGTTTAACGGTTACAATAAGAATATGTAATTAACGTTTTTATTACAGTTAATTCATAAAGTGTGAAGTAGTTCGCGAAAGTATAGTTAAGCCTGGCCTAACCTAGGTTAACAACATCGTGATACCCCGTCCCCCGCTATACCACAAAGGTGCTGCACCTCTCAAGCGCATGCCTTCACCGGAAAACCTTCACGAATCATTTACCAGCAATATTTAATCTCAAAACGAGATTAAACGATTTTATGAGTGTTAATAAACGAAAAATCAGCCACGCAAGCAAATTGTTTTTGATATAATTATGAAAACATTACTTTTAAATGAAAGTATAATTTCAGAAGCTTTTATTTTATAGTATAACATAAACGCCTTATCAGGTTTCAGTAAAATCTAGCTAAGTGCTCTCTTATTTCGATCGTCGAAGTCAAAGGATCATTTATATATTTATTTACATACAGAACACAAACATACCGGTTCATCCGTTTAGGAGCTAAGATGTCATTGATACAATGATACTCAAAATGTATAACACTCCCCTTTTTGCATCGAGAGTTAAGAACGAAGGAGAGAAATAATCCTTTAAAAAAATTATCATAAAAGTTTATCGAATTAAGCTGTTTTTCTTGTATTAAGGTTTATATTTTCTAAATTCTGTATACAAAACAGCATTTAAATACATTGGAATGCGAGTAGCTCGCCATGAACCCACAGCTTTATAGTATATCTATGCTCTTAATCGAATGCAAGTTACGTCTTACATTGCATTTCAAATGATTATCTTGCCGTGCCTATCTCGACCATATCGAATATCTTAAGTAATAAAGTGTATCTTGCGCAGCATACTGCGCGTGCGCAGGCGTTTTTAAAGCTCACATACTATCAGACTCCGTCTGCTGATAGAAGTAACATTGTTAATTAGCATTCTTTTAAATATCTTAAAAAATCTTATATACTAAAGTCTCGTGTTCCCGACATCCCCGAAAAGTCGTGTAGTGGGGTATGGGGTAGATGCTTTTCACATCTATTTCACTGATCGATTTTTTCTTTTTGGGGCAAGTAAGTGATCTATCATCACGCAGGACATCACGCAGCAGGTCTTTATCGTATTCTCGGTGTATTCTGGCCAGAGAGAATCGCAAACGTGGTTCTATGGGAACGATACGGCGAGACTCCAATCGACCACCAGATCAAGCGTCGCAAGTGGAACTGGATTGGTCACACGCTACGAAGGGATTCCGAACATATACCAAGGCAAGCCTTAGACTGGAACCCTCAAGGAAAGCGAAAACGTGGCCGCCCTAAGCAATCCTGGCGGCGGACGATCACCGCGGAGGCGAGGGCAGTTGGCATGACATGGAGCGAAGTGAAGCGCGTAGCTCAAGACAGAGAGGAATGGCGACGTACTGTGGACGCCCTCTGCCCCATCCAGGGGACTTAGGACTTTAAAGAAAAGAAGAAGAAGTGATCTATAATCTATATGCCCTGCCAGATCGAGTTTCTTTTTTATCTCTACCGGAAATTGAACCCAGGAATTCCCGGTTGTAACACTTACGCGCTTAGCATAAAACCAAGGAGGCGGTTAAATAACTTAAATTAATTTCATCTTTTGTTTTTTAATTTTTGAAATAAGCTTTAGAACGATAACAAATAAATAAATAGGGTCTCTCTGAATCTCCCTTACTCCTCGTTTATGGAATTCTCCAAAATATGAAGTAATATTATGTTTATTTATATATTCTAATTATATATATGCATAGTTGAATTCCAAGCGTCAAATTCAAATGTCACTAAATTTCCCAATCATTACAAATAACCTTCTGAAAATGTGTGTTGAGACATTGAATGACGAAAAACTTCACTGTATCAAATTTTTGTCGAATAAAAAACTTTTAAATAAAGCTTTTACCAACCCAAATAAAAGGAAAATAAAAGTATAAAAGTGAAGTCCCGTGGCCCGTAGTTGGGTATGGGGCAGATGCATTTCACATCTGTTTCGCTGATGGATTTTTTCTTTAGAGGCAAGTAGGTGATCAGCCTTCTATGCCCTGCCAGACCGAGTTCTTTTTTTATCTCCACCGGGAATCGAACCTCTCGGTTGTAACGCTTACGCGCTTACCACTACACCAAAGATGCGGTCGAAAAAATAAAAGTATAGAATATAAGAAAAAAAAAAGTTTGAGTCAATACCTGCCGCATATTTATTTTTTATGTGGATCGTAATTTTATAAAATCAATTTTTATTGCTTCAAGGAAATCCAAAATTAATCGTTTAATCAATCTGCAGGATACGTGTATGACATTTAACAATTTATTTTTTGCTTTTCTTGGTCTATACGGAAACATGATCTTGATGTGGATCATAAATTATATCAAGTTTAACCTCGAAAGAAATACCTAGTCGTTATGTATTTTGAAGTGTAATCACATTATATATAATGTAATATATACAAAAACCTTACACGGTCACGATATTTATTTCATTAAAATCTATAATATCTTTAAATTTGAGACACTTTAAAAGCCCTGTCGACATTTCACTAATATTATAAATGCGAAAGTAACTCTCTCTGTCTGTCACGATTTAACGCAAAAACTACTGAACCGATTTAATTGAAATTTGGTACACAGTTTAAAGCCTGCTTAAAGATGAAAAGCTATGGAAGTATCGTCTTTTTTTGAGCTAAAAGCTTTTAGGCTATATAACATCACGTTACGACGAAGTTAACGCGGGTGGAACCGCGGGGAACAACTAGTACCTACCTTATAAATAGTTGAACAGATCTTGGTTGAATCGGTCCATTTGAGCTAGTATGCCACATACCGACACGTCAAATTATTAACACCTTTCTTGCGTCGTGGTATAAAAAAAGTTTAAATAAGTTATCAATTAGGAATTTTGGCGACGGTTGAGACATGTGTTGAAAGAAAACATGAAGCCGAGTGGAGAGCAAAGAGAGGACTTATGTACTCTAAGGCAATGATTGGTACGGATGGCAATAAATGGCATAAAATGATCTACAAATATGGTAGATCACAGGCAAGAACTCTAATAGGAGCCCTGACTGGACACTTCGAGTGTCGCAGCCATCTCTACAAGATGAGGCTTGCTGAAACCCCAACATGTAGAGCATGTGGGGAAAAAGAAGAGTCGATAAGGGATATACTCTGCGAATGTGACTCAAAGGCTGGCAAGCGACTGGACCTCTTCGGATCGGCATACCCGAACCTAGGGGACTATCGGCACTTCGCATCCAATGACATCCTGAAGCTTATGCGGTCCTTCTTCGGGGATCTTGGAGTGAGTGAGTAAGGCATGGGGTAAGTACAAAAGGACCTAAAGGTTCGACGTGCATCCCGTCAGGGAACCCCTGATGATAAGATAAGATATCAATTAGGAACATAGTACAAAAAGCTAGTTATGTGACTTTGCCTGCTTAGAATCATGTTCATCAAGTAAGGACCTACCCACTTTATGTATCTAATTCTCACTTAACACGAAAGCAGTATACCTAAATTAAAAATATTTACCTACATAATATTAAAAAATGGTCGCAATTTATAGAACAGCGATTAAATTAATAAGATATAAGAAAATACTCTTGAAAACAATTCTTTGATATTTCGCTTGAATACATGATTTAATAAAGCTGATTATATCTGTAAATTGCCTTCTTGGGACAAACCGGAATCCCCACTCCAGTCCATGCCGATAACATTGAGCTTTGCAACCTTCCCTCTTAGTCTACGAAGATATAAATAAACTTGCCTTCGTTTTTTCAATTTGTTTATGTTATACTTGTAAGTTGTAACTCATATCAAGATATCACCTATTAGGTTGAATTAAAATAGGTGCCTACTTATATCTAAACCAACGTTGATAGAAGTAACAAGTACCTTTTAATTCTGCGGCTTTGAAAAATAAACCCAAAAGGTCTTATTGCAAAAATTGTTCTTTTCACTGGCTTAAAGCTAGACCAATTGTTTTTATAATTAGTAAAAAGTAGTAGCTACACAAAATAAATAAGCAATAAAAAGTTTAATCTCTTCCATAGAATACAATTATAACGTCCATCGATCCAATTTTCTCACAGGCGCTCATCAATTATTAAATAGATCTGTCATTAGTATCTATGTAACATGACTGGGATTTTTTACAACTATAAATGTATAATTTACAGCTTCATGAAAGGCCGGGAATAAGGTACAAGTTGCAGAGGCCAGTGCAGTACCGTTAGAACATTTCTCAGAAGCTCATTGCACTTTATTACCTATAAGTCTTATCTGAGAGACCGCAGAAAAAAATGCATGCGCTCCCACACTGCACCTCAGTCGCCGATGTACGGTTCTATTCTCGAGTCAAATAATTTCCTCTGTTATTTTGAATGATACATCACCTACCAAAAGATATTAAAAAATCATAAGTAAAAATCGATTTATACTGCTCTGTTCTTAAAGATTAAATCTTGTTGCAAAAATAATGCGTGACGATTCTAAACACAAACTTAATCAACTTAAATACTTATTATTTAACTTTAATGAATTAATTTGAATCTTTAAACTTAAAATCGAAAAATAATAATTATGTGGATAATTAATATTATGTAGCATATATGCAAGATTGCAACTAACTATCGAGTTTAAAAGAATTTTAGTAAAAACTTGATGCTCCGATAACCAATTTTGGTCAGTATGCAGTTTAGCATTGGTATTTGCTATTTAGTGCAAATTGCGAGTGCTTTACGCAAACGGATAGCTTTATATAGCAACGATTGAAATTCAAAACACTTTGGTATTTTACTGATTACACTTTGCATTATTTTAATAAGGCACCAATAACTGTTCACTGTTGAGTAGGTATTATTAAATAGCAATTCTACACTTCTTTTGCAACATTTTACTACTTCTTTAGCAATACATACATGTATCTTTAATATAAGTATAGTCGTGGAAATTATCTTTGTTAATAAAATTTAGTGGCTGAATAGATATTGTTTAATCGCTCGTTAAAAAAGATAAATGAAGCTTACTAAACTGGCCCGTGCCCTAATTTGGAAAAACGCAAACAATGTTAGTGCGTGTTAATTAGAAAACTATTTGTGTTCACTTAGTTTAAGTGTGTGTAAATAGCTTAGTTGACTTTCATAAGCGGGACATCAAATGAGTTAATAAGGTAATGGAACAAGCCTGTGAAGTGGGCCGAACGTCGTGTGCGAATGTCATCGATCATTGATCACCTTGGCTTGGCTACAAAGAAGGTAATTAACATGTTAAAATTTAATTTACTAATCGCAATAGGTTAATGCTGTTGTCCAAAAGGTCAACGCTATTTGTTAAACTGTTTTAGGTATGTCCTCAGACTTCAAACGCACGCAAAGCTTCCGCCTCTTACTTGAGATATTCCCTGAGATCATTCGTGCTGGATTGCGGATATGTAGCCGCAATTTCGCAAGCTTTCTCATTATATTCTATTTAATTACTCTGTATTACGTCTCAAATATTCCATCTCAAAAGCGTCAAATTAAATCTTCGATTGTATCGTTGATGTTGAAATGTTAGTGGAACATAGATTGTATCGTGATCGATGCGTATAAATTTGAACATGGGAGAAAGTATGCAAGTTAATAACAGTATTAGATGTATGGGATGGAGACAAGGTCCAATGCAGGGCCAATCGGCGCGGGCACATCGTACCGTTAGCGGTCAACTCCACATACCGCCGACCGCCACGTCGCGATCAAACCACTTTACCGGAGATAATCTTCAAATCATGTCATATTTATTATCGATATACGACACTCGCCATTATATTCTAAGCTATGTTAATTTATCACTTTGAAACAAATGTATAATGCAGCACTCAAATGGTGGAATAAACTATGTAAATAAAGTGATCCGCAGCGAAATAAATGCAAATGAAGCCGCATACTATCTTTGTGCAAACATTTTCTTATCAGGCGTAAGTAGCATGCAACTAGTTCAATGACCGACGTTATTTAGAATTTACAATTGATCACAACCTGCCCATTGTCCTAGAAATATATACTTGTGTTAGCGAATTCTTGGCAAACTGTCGCAATACCACGCTTTCCATACGTTGACAGAATATTGCGATAACAACGTTGGGATCTCCGCTGTAGAATGAGGTATGTAAGCTATTAACCTCGAATAACATCGATGCGTCTTATATGCCGCATTGAGAAACAAAAAGCTACACAATTATTATTATAATTTATGCCGCGTATAGGTTAATTCTGGGACAGCGCCGTTCTCTAACGATCAATTACATTGAGGCTTTAAAAACTGATATCGTAATGCCCCATATTCATCACGTTTTCTCTTACAAATTTGAGAATGTGGGACGCAATCATGATGCGGACGTTACTTGATTATCTCGAACATTAAGTACTTGAACACCACAATACGGCCAATTTACATAGCATCTTATTGCAAAATGTTGTGTTTCATCTTTATAAATAAGTGAATGTAAAAACATTTTCTGTTATTACTATAAATTTATATATTAATTTAAGTAAGGCCGCCAAGCAGTATAAATATACTAAGTATATTATTCATAATATATTGAATTACTATGTTGTATTTTTTTAGCTATTTTTATTCACCTTTTTAAACCTTTCGTCAGTAAAATATATCTGTAGGAATATTTTAATACCGCTTTGGTTCATAACATTTCAGTCTATTCAAGAAATATTTAATATCAAATATCAAACAGATTTGAAGACCTTCAGGTTTTGGTTGACTTCAATATATTTGACTACGATGCTACATTTTGAATACGTAATATGAGATAATTAAGTCTAGTATTTCATAGCTAAATAAATAGCGAACATCTACTGAGACACGTGTTCTGCATTTTACTGCACATATGAGAGGTGTTAAATATCTCAATCTTTTTCTATTGTGTATATTCAATTCTAATAAAAACTACATGAACAAAATGTTTTCATCTTAAACAAATACGCGAAAAAAAGTGTGCACAATTTACTTTACTATTAGCAAATTGGACATAAATCACTTATTACTTATTAAACTAGATTAAAATAATATAATTTCTATAAATTTTACGAGTAATAAAAAATATTTAAATTTTTTAATTTAAAAAAGGGTCCCGTAATGCCACTTAATTTTAAATAAAAAAAGAATTAGTGAAAATGATCGCGTACTTTTTTCATTCGTTTTTTAATTGTATTTTAATCGAGATGTTGTGTAGTAGCGACAGTGAGGACCTCTCGACCCCGCTAGAGTTGAAAGGAACTGCCCAAGCAGTTATCGAAAATCTATTATTACCAGAGATATAAATACAACAAGGCATATGAAGACTTTTTACATTGGAAACGAGAGAAAAATGCGACTTCTTTTCTGAAAAAATTCTGCTGCCTTATTTTAGTGCAAAAATACAAGCCGAGTAGGAATACAAAAAACTTACAGCATATCTTTAAAGAAAATCAAAGGGATTTCACAATCCGCAGTAAAAATTGAAAAGTACTTAATAAACAACATTCAGTGTTAATAAATGTAATAATTTCAACATAAACTTAAATAAAAGAGATTTCTTTTTTATTTTCCTAGTAACACCATAGTGTTTATACTACACCGCTTTTGGGTGGTGGTATGGTGTATTGTCAATCGGAAGAAAGTGCGCCTTGTGCCTACACCCTCGGTTAGAATCGGTCACTTTCTCCCCTTGTACAATGTACTATTTTTGTTATAAGCAAAATTAAAACATAGCAAATGCAGGCTTTTACAAAACAAGAGTTCGCAGACATTTGCAATAATATCGTATACAGTTATTGAGTGGGCTAGGTCACTTGGGTAACATAGTGGCAATTAGAAATAGTGAATATTGGTTGCCCGACCGTTTGGCGTTCTAGAAAACTTTTAAAATTTATCATTTTGCGTTTTATTAAATTGCGAAAATTCTACTTTGAAATTTTTGGTAAAAGTACAACAGTAAGTACCTACATGTTTGTACTTTCATTGTTTGGGACACACATGTACATACTCGTATGTGTCGAAACTTGAAAATCTGTTTCCATAGTCTAAATTTTTCGTTTAGTGCGTGTTGCGCATTAAAAAAAAATTAAAGTACAAGATTCTGTATTGATCAGAAACATGAGATGTAGAAATATTTCCTCCCCATGTACTCTACAATTCTGTATGTACTCGTAAAATTGAGAGTAGAAATTTCCTTTTTCAAATTCAGTTTATATATCATTTTTAAGCTACTTCGAAGCTAATATTCTTTAAAAGCTTAAAAGCTTTTAGCTCTAAAAATAACGACACTTCCATTGAACTTTTTATCCCTCTTTCAACCCCTTACAACCCTTTTTTCATATTAAAAAGTAGCCTTAGGCTCTAGACTATCTGTGTACCACATTTCATTTAAATCGGTTCAGTATTTTTGGCGTTAAACTTCGACAGATAGAGGCAGACAGAGTTACTTTCGCATTTATAATATTAGTAAGGATTAACAGCAGCAGAGCTTGCCCGAATACTCGTAATTTGTAAATAAACAGTATAAACTTGAAATATTGTGACAACAATGACAAATGTTAAGCGGTGGTTAATCACACATGATGTATTAATCACAACGGTAATTGCACATCATTGTGCAATCTGTTTTTTTCATACAAGCACCAAAAGCAATTCATAAATTTTAGTCAATAAGCTATAGAGTTGTCAGTTGAGAAAGTATAATCTCGATGAAGTACATGTAGAGAAAATAAATCGATCCAACATCTGATCTACAATCTACAAATAGATTTGATACTGTCAAAACATGAAACACATCATTAAACATATCAACTCATGTTTCAACTTTGCGTGCGACCTGATTTAATACTGGCCTGTCTATACATTCCATTAGAATAATTAACAAGATGCTTAGTGATTGGCAAAATTGGCAATGACAGACCTACATACTGAATTATAAAATGTTAAACGAGAATAGTTGAGAGTTATAATATTTAATTAGTAAACTAGCTTTTGAAGCCGCGAGTTGTCTGCGTATGCACACTATTTCTTTATAATTTCGGCAATCTTCAATAATCTCCAACAATGACGAACTTCGATCCAAATTTTCAATCAAAAAGTAGCCTATGCATTTTCCGAGCCTGTAGAGCCCGCGTAGTCTGTGTCCAATTTTATCAGAATTGGTTCAGTGGTTTAGGCGTGACAGCGTAATAGACAGACAGAGATACTTTCATATTTATAGTACTTAAAATCAATCCGTACGGATTGATTTTAAGACGATGTTTTTTTTAATCAGTCTTAAATAATCACATTTTAATCGAAATCAAATCGAAAATCTAAATTGATACCTAATATAGAGTATTCGTATCTACGAACAATTATGACGGTTCTTTTTAACATAATATCACCGCTGTACATAGAAATAATATTTTCTGTTACCACCAAATCAAACATTCTTGCATTAAAATTTTCCGTTGTTTACAGAGTTTCAATTATAACCTAGCATACTAGATAATTAAAATAATACTTAATATTCTAAACTTTGGGATTAATGAAGAAAGAAAATATTTCCTTTACAGTTCCACCCATGGATAAATTTTTAACACGAAATTTCTAATTTTCTGTACTTTTTTCCATTCATATTATTTCAAACAAACCTGATCCTACTATAAATACAATAAAAGATCTGCCAAATAGATGCAGCTGTTTTAAGTTTTTCGGTGACACAATTAACAATCACTTTTCATTTATTATAAATCTTACAAATATTACGAAAGTGATATTAATCAAAAGTGATAAAATCAAACATATTAAAACGAACGAAACTGAAACATATCACAAATTCTATCAAAAGATGTGATTTAACAAGATAGGGGTCAAAGCTCCTCCATCGCCGAAACGAGCTTTTTAAATCAGATAATTCTGAAAATTCGTCTGATAGAAACAGTACACAGTGTAAATCGAACTGGATTTTATACGGATAGCTACATAACGAGCAACTTTAAAATAATATTACAATCTTCCATCACTACAAATGTCTTAAAATCCCAATATTTTATAATTAAAGTTATGTTATTATTTATATAATAATATTTTTATGGGATGTTATTGCCTAACAATACTAAACCTTTACTAAGTATTATAAATATATTATGCAGAAGCCAATTATAACTCCTCTGTAGACCAAATAACGAATGTTTAGGAAGTATACGTATTTATATCTATTTAGTATATGGATACAATTATTTTCATAAGAATATTTTTTTTAATGTCTTCCAAAGTTTACAAATGAGAAAATTTGTGATAGGAACCTCATTTTAATAACAGCTCTACCATAAGTCATAACATTACTACATCAAGACAATTTGGGACTATAAAATACTAATAAGTTATATTTATAAGTGAAGCGTTTATAGTGAAATTTAATAATATGATAAGGTTATATAATATAATAATAGAATAATACTTCTTGCACTTCTCCACGATCTCTTGTTTATTTTCCTACCTACGTCGCACTCTAAATTAATGGTTTTTGTTTTATCGTTTTCTTTCTTGTGCAATTAAGTGTTAAAAAATAAATAACAATACAATAATTAATCCCTGACAATATTTATTAATTATAAGCACAGAGCTCAAAACATAACGGCAAAATCAACGTCACACGAATCCCTAGAGATATTGCATTCCTCAGCACGTTTAGGTCGCTGCGGTCATGATGTCAATCTTACGAAGATTCACAATAGTAAATCAAAACAAACCAGTTAACATGCCTTATAACGGTTCTCTATCGAGATGGTATTGATACATTTTTATTATTATTCTTTCTTTCTTTTTTGTTATCTAATGCCAGAGTTCTATAATTTACGAGTCGCCGTTATGCAAGATACGGATGGAAGACATAAGGTCAGCAGCTGTGTGATAGTAATTCGTAATTACAGAAATAAATTTAAATTAAGAGTCAAAAAATACTGCGATTCATAGAAAAAAACAACTCGGTTTATGGATATTGAACCTGATATAGACATCATTTATTTGTTTTAGGTTGTATAAGTTATATAGCAAGCAATCTTTAAAACAGTACATGGATATTATTTCCAGAATATTGAAAAACCCTAGACATTTTAGTTTCAAATTAGATTATCTCATAAAGGGTTAAACTGATTTTGATCAACTATGTACAGTCGCTTTTTAACTTCGATCAATAAAGACTTTCAATTTAAAAAACTGAATGCGGTTGCTTGGAACTTACGATGCCATAAACTTACATTATATATAACGCATTTCAAATTTATGACACTTCTCTTTGCGTTGGAAGTTAAAACACAAGCCAGCATAGGATATTCGCAATGTTGTAAGTACATTGATGCTATTATCTTTTCAAAGGGGCTCTATTCTCGAGCTTAAAGCTCGTGATATCGGCATAGTTCTATGTAGTGTCTATACTCGTACATGTCGGCGAGCACACAATGGCTGGGTGTGCGAGCCTGCATTTTCAGGGTGAGCGGTGCCTGGGTGCAGTTGCCCGTTACCTCCCCCGCTTTTGTAATAGTTGTATGATAATACAGAAAAACTTTCCATGTGTGCCACTATTCCGAATAAATTCTTTTCTTTTTTACAATCAGTTCCTATGCAACTAGTGTTATTGTTGGCAACTCAATAAACGATTTAACTTGAAGTGGTTTCTATAATGCATGTAACTAGGTATCTGCCTGTTCGTTTCTTCGTTTCTCAGCTTCTCCGCTTATAGTTGGTATAAAAATATACTCAAATAAATACTCGGTTACGTCTGTAAGTCAATACGTGCGCTCTTATTAACAAAAATCGGTTCGAAACAGACGTTGAGATTTGTCTGCCCTATAGACCACGGGACTTCATTTCTATATACAAATCTAAACCATACACAAAACAAGGTTATATAGGTTTATAGGTGTTGTGAAGAGGTTTGACGTACCTGTGTCTCTGTGTTTGTGGGTCTGTCTGTGAATTTTTTTAAAGCTAACATGATCGTGATGGTTTTTAGCTAAAATTTTTAAAGAACTGCTAATCCATTTATGAAGTATTCTTATCTATATATTAATACGTGAAGCGAAAACTTTGTACACCTTTTTAAGAAAACTGAACGTGAAATTTGACACAATTAAAGTTTATATGGAGAAGGGTATAAAGCTATTTTTTATAAACATTACACATACTACTACTTGAATGACCACAACATACATACACATACATACATTACTTACTTTTGAATTATAGTCTAATTACTTATGACCACTAGGGTCGTCTAGTGGTCGCTTGCCTGTGTATGAATCGCGCACGGCGCATTTGCACGTGCTGGGCCAGATAGCTAGTTTATTATCTTGCGTATTACAATGACAAGATGATTGAGGTCTTTGATGACGATAACAATATCGTATTAATTTTAGATCGCATTTATAACGCCTACACTATCACATACCGACAAGTCAGTTCATAATTAGCATTTAAACGAGTTTGACTGAATTGTGAATAGGAGACGGAATGTATTATTAAACTTCATAGGTGCTTGAATAGATCTGCATTAGGTGTAACGTTTATTATTTGTATATTACTATCGAGGTATATTAAGGGACATATACATATGTCCCTTAATATCGAGCGACACAGCATGTCTTGAACATGGACGAAGTCACGGGTGTACAAGTAAGCAGTACCTACAAGTAAGCAGCGGACATTTCAATTGCTAAAAGATTATTTCTGAAGTGAAAATATACTTTCTTTTACTTGAGACTAGTAAACTGGATTGGTGGAAAAGTTTCCCTTAAGAAATGCGGGGCAATTATATTTATTAATGTGACAAGATCTTTCAGTGTTTTTTAAATATATCTTTCTCAAATTATTTGTAATAACTGTTTAGGAAGTTTTGTTTCCAAGTTTTATTTTTAAAAGCAAACTATAATCCTATAATCGAACATTAATTTTTAAATAATATCAAATATCAGAAGTTTTTTCCACAAAGCTATGTTGCGATTCCGCGTTAATCGTTAATTTTGTATGCCTGAAAATGTGTATATGAAGTTTTATTATAATCGAATTCATGACTTAAAGCGTTACCAACTATTACATTTTGAATATTAGGATAGGATCACTCAGTATACAGAAAAGCTATACAAAGCAATGAAATTGAAATAAACGAGCAAGTTGCAGTTACTTGACATTTTGTGAATGGGTCACTATTACCAGTCACCCACAATCACCATATTTTACGACTAACGAGGAAGCGAAACTAATGACGGATATGTACGTCTGACCAAATCTCTTGACCGCATATTATTGGCAATGGAATGCTTGTCTATTGTTTACTTAAATACTGAATGTCACGCATTAGGTATGTGCCTTACAACTACATGGCCTAAATAATACTTAAAAGCTATCAGAAACACAAATAATATCTATGCCGTACGTTATCCTCTACTTTAATTATAGAGTATTTTGTAACAGGAATCAAAAGAGTGCTTAAATGTTTTGGAATATTATTAGACCTTAAAGTTCAATATTTCATTCTAAAATTTTTAAGCTGTGTAGTATAACAAATTTTATCTACACTAAGTAATCTGAAAATTCTTACAAATTGTTGTATATAATAGTATATAATATGATAGAGACTGTATAATGTTTCATATGTCTTATATTTTGTAATAAAAATAAGACAAACGATTTTACAAGTTTTAGAACGAAAAAGTTTGTATCATGATACACGTGATAATTATCTTACATTATTGATTTTAATCATGTAAATGTGTAAAAATAAATCGAAAACTACTCACGCATTATCGGTTACATCTGAAGACTCGTCCAGTTCGCCTATAGTATCTAGAGAGGCCCCGGAACCATCTTCTCTTGTGTCGACGGGCGGCGGAGGTGGTGCCGTAGTAGGTCTCGTGCAAGTTTGAGTTTCATTTGAATTCTCTACAAACTGAGTTTTCGGCACGAAATCAATTAAACGAGGAAGTACTTCAGGAACTGGCGTTTCCTCCAATTTCTCTGCAGTTTTATTATTCATTTCAGCCTCCGAACGCTGCAGCCACGTTTCAATGCAATTTTTCTTTGTAGGTGTTAATAGCTGGTCGACTATTGGAGTTACAGGCGGTTCTGGTATTGGAATTGGTCGTCGTTTTCTTTCACTGACAGAACGTTCGACTTTTGTATTTCGAGGCATAGGCTTGGGCTTTTCATGAATAACTTCTTGTTTTGTTGTAACATCTTTTATTTCCGTTTTAGGCACAATAATTTCGTCGACAGTATTATTATTATTTTTGTCACTCGATATTTTTTTATTACTTGTTAAATTAATATCTTCCAAAACTTGCAAATTTGCAGATATAGCTGTTTTATTTTTTAAGTTGTTTGTAGTTAAAGACTTATCTAATGTCTTGCAATTTTCATTTATGTCTGTTTTCTGTTCTTTTAGCTTTTTAGTTGTCATATCTCTTAAAATATTATCGTCAATATTCTCAATGCTATTTAATACCTTTTGAATATCGATTGATTTAGGTTGCATAATAGGTGTTGATGGAATACTATTTTCTACAGAGTTTGCCATAGAACCTAATCTATCAATAACGGTTGAAATGGAACTTCCCGTATCATCTGATTCAGCATCAGCTAAAGCGAGACAGCGCTCCCATTCATTAGATAACAAATCAATATAGACTTCTGCTTCTGGTGGGATTGCTTTTCCATCTGAAAGTCGTCTAACTAAGCGACGCACTTCTTCTGGAGATCCTTTCTTTAAACAGGCAAGACTTTCTTTATTTTGTCTAAATAAGTGACTATCAAATGAAGACTTGCGTGACAATTTTATGACATTAGTGTTTGAGTTATTTGTAACATTTTCATTTTTTGTCGGCTGGTCTACATTAGTGAGAGTATTTTGCTCACCAACCGTAGCCAAAGTAGTTTTATCTTTAAACGAATTTTTCTTTCCTAATTTTCTGGGAGGAACAGGTGGAGGTAAGGAAGTTGGTCTCGTAATTTCATTTACTAGAGCGGTTGTAATCGGTGCTTCTTTCTCATTTAACATTTTTATGTCCATGTTGTTGTTAGACTCAAAATGACGCACAAGTAGCGTTAACTTTTCATCAGAGTCTTTTAAACGACGTACACAATCAATTCTGGTGAGTTCAGAAACCGAAACGCCATCTATAGCCAGTATTTCATCGCCAGGTATGAGTTTGCCCCAAGGGGCGATGGCATTAGCCGCCGGGCTATCCTCAGCACATGACTGCACGAGTAAGCGCCTCACTTTCTCAGCAGCGGCTGATCCACCTTCGAATTTTAGACCAAGGCCAAGTCGAGCTCCACGCGGTCTCTGTACGATAACTTCCGCAGCACCACCAGACACCCCTACTGTAAGTACAGTTACGAAGCTTGGATCCTGAATCGGAGGCTTATTTTCGCCTACTGGTACTATAGTAATAAACTCCTCTTCCGCTGCACTTGTCTCCATGCCGCGTCCGACGCGCCGCAACCTTTTCTATAGGCCGGGCTTTTTAGGTCTGGTCAATCTGTAAAACATAAATAAACTTCTTTAATATACTTATTAATCAAGAATATTTGTATTTACTTGCAGAAATAAAATCACGGATGTAAAAATGGGATTTTTTTTATTATATTAGTAACTAGGCAATATACAACGTCGATTTATAATAAATAAATGGCTATCTGATATTAACTATTAACTGTAAGGTTGGCTGAAATTGTATATTTATCTTTATTGTTATTGCCTTCCTACTCACGCTAAAAGAAAACTTTCGATCAGCATGAAAGTATTACAAGCGTCATTGAACCAACAGCCACATCATTGGTGACGGAGATGTGGGTCAGTAGAATCGAAACCAATTGCAGATGTGGTTTGCGGAGATCGGTATGCAAACGTTGCTTAGCGCCAGTCAAGTTTTGTCACTTACCAGTGCTTTATAGAACACTCATGATTAATTATTGTTTTTGTCAACACAAATTTATTCAAGACTTTATGTCAGCACTGCTGTACTTTAACTTAATTCCTGAATGTATCGTTTTAAGCAATTTGTAATTGTTACAGTTTTGGTTTAGCCAATAAAATGAAATAACAAATTCTAAATAATATACGACACATAAAAATTACCATCTAAATCGTATTTAAAGAAACAAGAAACAGTTTCACCAGATTAATCGCGTTTATTTAACCCTAGACCTAATAATTTCGCAATGAAAACCACAGATTAGGTAAACAGAGTAACAAAAAGGAGGACACTGAGCCAGTTTTGCCAAAATCCATCGGACAACAGAAAATACCATCTCCGGGGAAATAGATTGCGCTAACAACGGCTTCGGATTTAACTAACTACATTTAACATATATATATATATATATATATATATATATATATATATATATATATATAGGTACTAAACCTATGCAAGCTATAAGGTAAAGCACGCAAAACGTCGGCGAAATTTAATTTTACTATAAAATTGTGTTATATAAGGCGCTTAACCCAGGGAAACGCTTGCTTTAAATGTGATACTCGCGTAAGATAAAACTTAATCATAACAATAAAATTAATTGTATTATTATATTAATATTACTATTTAATACTCAAGTTTCCGTTACGTAATTAATTATTTTATCTTGAAAATTAAGTCACGGTAACTACACATGTTAATATGCGTTACAGAAATTAATTGGATAATATAATTTTATTACAAAATAAAGGAAGTTCTACATGCAGGATAAAGAAACTTTTAGCGATAAACGACTTCACACGTTATACAAGTTGAGATTGAATAGAATTCACAAGTTATTCAAAACGTTCAGCAATCATTTAAAATCAATTCACGCAAGGAGTATTGCACTTCACAACCGACCTCGGCATGTTTTCGCCAAAATGAGAACGTTGAATCATTTTACATACCTACAATACGTGTGATATGAGAACTAAATAAAAAAGAAAAGTCTAAGCATAATATAAAAGAGTCAGCTTTTAATATAAAACAACCTATGAGGATAAATATAAATGCGAAAGTAAGTTTGTTGCTTTTCAAGTTTAAATCGAATTCATTTTCGTATAGGTAGAAAACAACAGATATTGGTAAATAAAGCAGATAAAGTTTTCTCCTAATTTGTGAATTAAATCGCTAGAATCAATCAGTATTTAATATTAATGGGCATACATAGTAATGTGAAATTAAAAAACGTTATCTCATAGAATGCTTCGAGACGCCAAAATACCGTTTTGCATTAATGTTACAAGTTTTATAAATGTTTTCGTCTTCATTGATGAGTATATTAAAATTCATGAATATTTATGTATTACCAGACTATTGTTATACTGAGAAATATGATAGTTTCACAGTTGGTGAACAACTGGGCTACAACAGTTCAAATCTTATACGAAGGTTACCTATTAGAATACATAACACTTCATAGACGCTATTTTTCTTTAAAATATAACGTATGAATATATCGTTTAACAAAGGTCTAACAATTTTTTTATTACGATTGTAAAATTACGATTATATATATATATAGGTATATAGATATATACGATTACGATAATTTGCACTAACCTAACTTTAGCTTAAACTACTCCGTGTCTAACTTACACTTTACATACGTATATGCGTGTTGCGGAAGGGGTTCTGGTTCGAATCTTGGCAATTCATATAATTCCCTTTTCATCTGCGTCTTATCCACAAAAAAAACAAACAAAAATTCGATATATTGCTTAGTTAGATAGTAGTAATATTATCATTTTGTGTAAAGAGGTGAAAATACACTTAAGATTATTATTATCGGTCATTGCGTATTTATTATTATACAAGAATATGTATTATTTTTTTAGCTGGATAATAAATATTATAAAGAGAAAAATAATTTTTTTAATACCTTTGTTATGAACACTAAAAACCTCTTGAGCAATTTTTAAAACTTCACTGATGGAACTCTAGACTCTAAGTGATATAGACTATATTGCTACAGATAATATTTTTACGATTACAATCTTGTTCTTAAAACCTTCAAAATTCACGAATTTGTTTAAAATCGCCAATTCATGCTAAAAGTTGGCAAGAAAACTAAAACAAAACACAAGGTTAATCTCCTTTCACATCTTCAAATGTTTATCTGAACATTTAAGATACACGCGAAAACATTACAACATCCGTTATTATGTAAAATATTATATGTTTTCTAAACATTTTGCAATTTAATAATATTGGCTTTCGAACCTGTGACTCCATAGGCACGCGACATTTACATAGTCGCTCGGCAGGTTTAGTGTTAGTGCCACACCAATCCAATTATAACGTTGCTATTCATAAATATCCTACTTTATGTGAAATATTAAACCTTGTTAGAAGTAGATACGTAGTTTTAGCCTTCAAATCCCTCTTTTGTTTGTATTTTTTTTGTACCCACTTTATTTTGACCTTAATAGATTTTAGTAGAAAATTTAAGATATTTTCATGTATTTAAAAAAACAATGTTCTTTGTCGTTCAATAAATATTTTGCAAAGTTCGACCAAACGTCGCATGAATGATTACAAAAACTATAACAATCCCAAAACCATTTTATTTTCCTAAAGTTGTCAAGTCTAGATATTTTTCATTATCTTTGAACATGTTCAGGTCTCAGACTATTCTGTTAGTGTGTAGGTATAATTAGTTTTTCTTTTGTTAATTGTTATTTTGAAGCTACAGTAATAACGTTTCACCGCGTAATCTGCAACGAACGCAAACCCGATGCAGCTTTCTAGTATACGACTTAACACTATATTATAGATCATAGTAAATGTGTAAGATATATTTTTATCGACTTATTTTATGTCCCACACTTAAATCCCAGAGTCTTCGCAAACCCACTGAAAAATGCCACGATTTAGAGGCAGAGAAAGTAATGTTATTTAAAAAAACAAATTTATTTAAACAAGCTTACTTCTATTTTACAGTCCAATAGATATAAGAACAAGAAATCTTGTGGTTTTCATTTATATTCTTTCTAAATTTTACCTTGTGTTGATTACGAATTGCAAAAAAGTGTAGTAAATGAGGGCCTTTGCCTCAAATTCACTGTACGTGAAAGATCTCCATTAAAACGAGTCAGTCGGTTATAAGTTTTTGCTAATTATTTTGCATATTAAATTCATTGATTAACTGTAACTAAATTGGTTCCCACAATTATATAAAATTCATTTTAAATTGTAGTGTTTTCAAAGATTTATAAGATGGCTGTATATAATCATATACAATTTTGAAATGCAATATGAGTTATATGAATTTTGGGTGTCGTTTTACTTTATTAGAAAATAAAATAAATCATTAAATATTGCCAGACTGCATCTGGTGGGAATCAAGTCTCAGTTACACATTATATTATATGATCTCATCAATCTCTATATCAAAATAAGTTCAGTTGTGTTATTTTTATATTATATATTTAATTTACAGAAGTATTCTCATAAAATTATTCCTACATTTATTAGTATTCTATATTCTTATGGTATTACTAGTATTGCCCTACTTTTGGCTTTTAAAAATCCAAGATAAGTAAGTATTTAAATGAACGATTATTGTATGAACATAATCAATATTATATCTTAATTATTACATATTAGCATTTTTCGTATATTTTGGAAACTTCTCTAGTGATTTGAATTAAATGTATTTAGATAACGTTTTACTTTTTAATGAAAGCCAAACATGCAATTTTACTCGAATACGACGAGCGGCTGATCCAGCTGCCATAATGTGCTCGTATTATACATTTAAAGAACAGATTGCAATTATACATATATAATAAAAAATAAAAAAAATTATACATAGAAGTTAACCAAAATAACAATTAATTAATATAGATAATATCTTAGATTATAACTTCCATGAAAGAATTTTAAACAAAATAACATCTTCTTGCTTTTTATTTCTATAGATATTAAAGCACAATATTTTGATGGTTGAATAAACCACGAAAGGCCAGCCAGTGGGCATCTTTCGCATGACATCAGACATTGGTTACGGTCACGTTGCAAAGAGTTGAGGTGAACATCCTATGAGACTGAGATCCATTTCTAAATTCAATAAACTCGTTTTCATATATATTACGACTCGTTATTGATTAACAGTAAATATGAACAAACTGATATCTTGTCTGGCCACAGATTTTTAAGTTTTTTTGAGATTCTGTAAATCTATACTAGTTACAAATTTCTCTGCGTTTGTTTAGGCTCATCTCAGAAAAGGCTCTACCGATTAAAATGCAGTTTTCTCTAATCTGTTATGGGATGTTTCCCATATAATATAAGATATGTGATGATGACTTGGTGACAGCTAGTTTTTACAATAAATAATTTTGGTTCTCAGTGTAATTGACAGAAATTTGATTAGTACCTATAATTTATAATAAAATGGATTTTTGTAACAATCCATAAGACTTTATCTCTCTTTGTTATTATTTACCGTTTTAATTTTCAATAGTTGCCTACTTAAATTTTTAAAATATACTTACATTTCATAAAAAAGTGAAAGATAAATTCGTTTTCTTTTAAATAGTAACTGAATGAAGACCAAATAACTATAATTTTTCTAAAGGCTATTCGTTGCAAGATATTATAATGATATAATTGTAGATATAGCTAACTAAACAGTCATAAACATAAAAACATGACGCTAAACTACGTGATAACTCACCAAAGTGAATATTTAATGAATGATTCATCTTGAGATTTTATTTTACCTACATGGAAAATGGCAATCTCAACTACAAAAATAAGATTAACATATTATCCAATCAATGTTCCTTTATCTATCTTACCTTAAGTTTTTCAGAATATATTATAAGTAAAAGAATTAAATGTTTTGGTAAAGTTAGAAGTAAAGTTAAAATTCATTATAAGATAAACAAATTGAAAATATTATGTCACTTCAATTAAATCAATATAAACATGCGCAAATATTATATTGGGCGGGCGGCAAAGAAAACTCAAACAATTTAAAAACGTAGTGCGCTCAAAGGGCGCGTAGACTGTGCGAAAAACCTGGAGCCGGGGTCGTAGCAAGTAGCTACCCGCGTAGCCTTCCGCCCGCACCCCTACGCCTATTAAACGCACACGGCGCACACTTGAAACCCACCCGCTTCCCGCGCGGTCTTGCCCTATTTATCAAACACTTATTTCCTTTCTACTCACCACAACGGTATTCGTGCTTATTTATCTTCAAACAAACCACGCTCTCATTCACATTAGTCACTTGGAGTGAGTTCACAACTCAAACATTTTAGCGTCGCGTTACGAAAATGGAATTAAAAGTTGAATGGTGTAGCGCGGCGCGGCGGTGCGGCTCGGTTCGCACACGGGACAGCGAGCAAGCGCGCGAGTGCGTACGCGCCGGCTGCGGCAGCGGTGGGGTCGACCGGTCGGCCAAGCTCTCACCGACCGCCCTGCTACGTTTGCTATAATCGTACTTGACACGGTCTCGTGTTCTTAAAGAAAGTTTCGCATTTCTATGTCACCCGTTCGCGGAACACGCGGAAAGCAGGACTTCGATCGGTCTCCTATTCAAACAGATATTTTGTTTCGACTGACAACTGTCAGCTCGGAGAAGCCACTTCACATTCTAATTAGATTAGATTATTCCATAATAATTTTTACCCACTTGGCTTCGTACATCAACGCTGCCTTTCTAAGTGAAATACGTAATACTAAAGTACATCTTAATGGCATTAACTCTGAGGTAATAGGTCATTAAGGGATTTCTTCAATTTGCATCAATAATATAATAATATAACTTACTTCGTGATACCTACTAATGAAAAATTCAATTTATTCTCATTTTTCTCCCTGTATATAAAAATTTATTTACCTAAAACCTCCGTAGTTCAGTAATTTACCTAATTATTTCAGCAATAATGGTCTTGAATCTCGCGCTTGAATCTTCAGAAAACTTGCAAACTTTCTAATATCGGCTAATACATTAAATTATTTTTTTTTATCGGATAGAAGGCAAACGGACAGGGGGCTCACTTACGAGAAGCAGAACGCCGTCCATGGACAACGCTAGTTGAAGATTATTAATTTCTTAATAAATTAATATTGAAAACATTTCACTAAAATTATATGATCTTATCATATTACACAATAATTATCAAAAAGCATGATGACGTATTAATTTTGATTTTTTTTACGTACTTAATAAAAATTCTATCATTAGTAAAAAAGTCTTAGTCAGCAAGTAAATTTAGGTCAAAATTTTCAGTCCAGTGGCAATGGAGTCATTAATATGTAATTTACGAACGGCTCTTAAAATACTTTATTCGTATTCTACCATTTCATTTTCTTCTTTGACTCGAGTCGGCATTTACTTATAAAATAAGTTTTTTGGTGTAACACTAGTCCGTAAAAAAATTAATAAATACACTGATTAAACCTAGAATATTCCACAAATTATTTTTTTCGTTTGTCTATACAATTTTTTATTGATTTTATTTAATAGCTGTCGTATTATTAATTTAACATTGCAAAATTATCAAAATATTTTATTTTAGTATGGGTTCAGAATCAATCGAAATCTAACATGAAAATATCGAAATACCTCTGATGTTTGGTTTTAACAAAAGGAAAGAAATAGTAAATTATAAGGATACCTTAATCTTAACGAGTATTATTGTTTGAAATAATTAAATATATCAATATTCGTTATACATATATAATGCCGCCTGTTCAGATTTTTATTATGATAACTTTTAATAGATAGACGGAAATAACAACATATTTGATCGGGAATGTATTTTTCAATTTTCAATATCAACTTATAAGTTAAAGATTAGTTGGTTGATTATTGCGCTATGGAGTAATCTAATGGAATGCATTAATGTTCAGTTGCAATTCAGCGTGTAATGTGCAATTTGTCGCTGCCCATTCCATGCTCACGCGATTATACCATTCGTTCACTTATAATATCTCTAACTCAATAATTTTTATAAATATATACATCAATATCAACTTCATAATTCAAAATATACTCCGATCAAAATAATTTTAATTTTCAGACCAAATTATTAGTACGAGTATATATTTTTATAAACATTCTGGGTAACTTGTATATCTACCACGTCTCTTTTGATATCACTCGTATATTATAAAACAAATTTTGTATACACTTATGAAAAATTTACTTTAATCACAGAAAACATTCTTCTATTCATAGGGAAAATCCTGATATTTACTTGTATTTATTGATTAATAATACAAATACAAGTGTATGCTTGTTACATTTCCATGTTCAAATCATCTCATTATATCATTAATCTCATTTCTAATGAAAAGACTTGAGTTGATCGTAAGTTCAATTTTATCCTATTTTTATACAAACCAAGTTACGGGCTTTTAAAGAAAATAATAAATATATCCTAAATACGTTTTAATTACTGTTCTTTGATCAACCCACGTCTTCTCTCAAAGCCGCTCTCTGTTCATTGTCTAGCGGTACGTAGAGGCTTCCAACGCATCCAAAGCTCTCAATAACTGGCCTGCCACTTTTTAACTTTAACCTTTACATTTGATATTTTGATTATGAAAGAAGATTCTTAGTTCCAAGAATGGTTTTTGTTCTGAATTTAGTACATGCCTTGGCACTTTCACCAAGTTTCCAAAATCACTCATAACAAATGCTCGTATGCATCGATCAACTATATCTCAGATATAGAGCAATTTTACATTCAATCACTCAAGCATTGTCAATCTGACAAGTGCTCTGTAAAAAAGTGCAAAAATGACATCTCAACGTACTCTAAAAAGCATAGCGTGATACCACAGATAAATTAGTTAATCACAATTCAAATTTATGCCAAGACTATTTAGCATTCAATTATTAAAATAAAAAATTGAAATTCATAACGTAAACATTGTCAACAAACTATCTGTCATAACGGAACAGAGTCAAAACTTAGGTAATGAAGTTCTCATTAATACTAGATTTTTTATGAAGTAATATGTAACTACATATTTCTACAGCTTGCCGCACTAAGCTATATATATAAGCAGTTGGCTATTTGGCTTCCATAGCCTAAAACATATAAAAAAATTTCAAAACCCAGGTACACCTTTATCCCGAAATTTCTACAGGAACAGAATAAATTTTGAATAAAGCGGGTGAAATTGCTGAACGTCTACTGTACCATAAAACTAACTAAAAAAACTTTTACTACTCCACTGCTTATTTGTTCACTCCATTTTTCAAAATCACCCAACGTATCTGACTGATTAGTTGTGTACATTGCTGCTATTGAGTCAATATTATTTAGACGACTAGTACAGGAGCGTCAATGTATAAACTCTGTTTAGTCGAAGCTTCATCTAACAAATTTGAGGTGTGCTATGTTTTTCCTAAGATTTTATATGGCGTACATTAGCCTTAGTTATCTTAATTGAAGGATGATTGTATGCTAAAGACGACTTAGATTTGTCCATACACGTTACGATTTTGTAATAATATTTAATTAAGTTTTGATCACGCTTCATCAAGATTAAATTAAATAAATCAACATTAAGAAAATCTATAAAGATATTTTTATCTTCCATACACTTTACAGATTTTTTTTATTTAAGAAAAAGTCCGCTGAAGGTGTCGGCTAATCGCCAAAACGACGCTACTGATTTTTGTTAATATTGATTTATTTTATTTCATCTTGATTGACTTTCAATACCTTATGTAACTTGATACTTAATTGGAAAATATACCTAAAGTTTAATGTTATTTAAACTTTTACCTTCTGTAACCTATTGTGATTGAAACAACTGAAAGGTATCTGTGATTGGCACTCTGATGGAGTTACGTGAGCTATTAACGTAGACAAATTACATAGATAATGGCTCATTTTTATTTTCCTATAGTTGTTTATTAAAGTTTAAGTCAAACGCTTATCGATTAGGTACTTAATAAAAGATAGGGTATGCTCTGTGCTGAAAGTTGAAAGCCAACACGAAATTTGAAAATTGGTGAAGTCAACGAAGTGATGCTGGCTAGGATGCAGTAATATAGGGTGAGGCTTGAAGAGGTGTGGGGCAGGAAGGCGGGGGGTGACGGCAGTGCGGGCGAGAGACGGCCGGGCCGCGGCCCTCATTGATCGGGAGCCGCGCAGCATCCCCGCAGCCCGCATCCTCGACTCGACACAACCACAAATTCCTACACTAAATTTGAATTGTTAGAAATTGAAGTTCGAACAGTTGATCGCCTCATATGCTTAAGGGTATTGACGCAAGATGCAATACTGTAATGGGTGCAGCATGTCCGTACGTCCGTATGGACACTCATAATGTACACAATTTATGTACCACGTCTACGATAGTTAATATTTAAGTAATAAGGAAGTCACAATTATTTAATTAGTACAGCTTGAATGAAACACAAAAGTGTTTCCCATTTCGCATTAGCCTCGGCTGCATCCAAAGCTCAAAAGCCTGGGACATAAAAATTGCAAAGGCTCTAAAATTAGCATAATTAAAATGTTTGAAGAAGCAGTGTCGGTCGTTGCGTCGTGTAGCTGGTCTGGGCCGTGCGGACGGCGGGGCGGGCGGGGCGGGCGGGGCGGCGCTCTTGAATGGGCGGCGGTGCGACGGCGCAGCGCGGTCCGCTGAGCGACAGTCCGCACACCGGCGGCTCCGCTGCCCCACGGTCGGCCGCCTGCTCCACAAAACAATGCTCAAAATCACAACATAACTGAACAGACCCAGCGGTGGCGTAGCCGGCGATGCTCGAGAATCGGACGGCACGCGTGGCCGTCGGCGAGCGGTGCTAGATAGAGTTTGATATATGCAAGCAGTAGGAGAATTAACTTTAAGGTGATCGTATTAGCATCGGTATAAAGGCGCGTGTGCGGATGGCGCGGCTAGGCGGCGCAGCGGCGCGGCTCGCGGGCTCGCGGCGCTGACATGGCCGGCGGGGCGCGCCGCGCGCTGCCAGCGGTGCCCGGCGCCCTGCTTCTGCTGCTGGCGCTGCTCTGCCCGCTGGGTGAGCTTCACGCACTCACACCCTTAATCCGAACACCTCATACAGCTATCCTATTCCATTTCTCACTAAGCTTCATTAGAAACCTGATTAACTGTTACCTGTTTTTCATAAATATCGAATATACTCATGCTAATCACATTTCATACCTTATACAGATTAGGTATATTTTAAAAAGATAGATATATTGTTTTTCATATTTTCTACATAGAGAAAAATTTAGTATACATAACTTACTTTTAGAATTGCTTATTGCAAAAACTAAAAAAACTATAATAATTTGAGATAAAAAGTCAATGGAACTTATTTTTATAGTTACACAAAAATCTAAACAGAACAGAAGAACATTCAATAAGGTATATCTATCATTGATTTTTATTGTTTTTTAGCGATGCGAAATTGAAAATAAAAGTTTTCTATTGATTATAAACATTAAGGCCTTCTTTATAACCACCGAAAGACATACATAAACTTGATCTTAAATTAATTTAATACAGTCTTTTAATATAATTATCGGTGTATCTGAATCAAACAGGCTATTGAGTAAACAGTTCCAGAAATATATCTGCCATACACCTCATCGCAAATTTCGAACTTCACCATTAAAGGTAAATTAATGGCATTATACTTTAGGAATTTTTGGTGGGTACCATGAAAAGCGGTTGCTGCATCATCTGCTGGACCACTACAACGTGTTGGAGCGGCCGGTGGTTAACGAGAGCGATCCTCTCCAACTGTCCTTTGGCCTCACACTCATGCAGATCATTGATGTGGTACGTATATTAGAAACTAGCTTTTACTCACGCCTTGCACACCATATGTTTAATCACAATAGATACACTATATCTTACTTTATCTGTTTAAATTATTATCCAGATGCCATAAACAAGTCTTTATTCCTTTTACCACAAGTTTTCAATAAAATATCAATGAATACAATTCACTGTCGTTCACAAATCAACATCCATCCATTTTTTGTAGCACATCTACCAACCAAATTTGTTGTTTCGATTGATAAACTTAATTATAAATTGTCTACTTTTAAAGAAAACCGATGAACCTATTAGCTTATGAACTGTATTAACCATAAATCTTAAAACTAAATTTAATGTTATTTATAAATAAATATAATGGACCATTTATTCAATTTAAATAACGGTGGGTATTCTTATAATGGACTTCTTATTTATTTCAGAAACTTGCAATTAACTTAAAAAAAATAAACTCAAAGGTACGCGAAATGAACTTAAATTAAATCTTAAAAAATAAAAACAATATATCATACTACGGTTTTCTAACATACGTATGTCACGCACAAAGTTAAAATTCCTTCTACGTTTCACTGATAGAAATAACAGTGTAACATTTTTTTGAATCGAACCGACGCACGTATTCAGAGATAAAATCAAACCATATTTCTCTTCATCAAACTGTTCTCAGTGCTTCATTATAATAAGACGAGTATAGTGTTTAGTAGGTAGTTTTCCATCAAAAATATATTTAGACAAGAGCAAGGATTCGGAATGTTCATTGCAATTAGTAACCTTGTGACCAGTCGCGCGTTGCAGACCGTGGAAAATGCCACTAATGTAAAATAATAAGTATTGCAATAACCGCATTTTGTTCACAGGACGAAAAGAACCAACTATTAATCACCAACATTTGGCTAAAACTCGTAAGTTTTGTTGCAGTATTAACTGAACTAAAGTAAATTAAAATTAAATTCTATTATCTTCATAAATTATAGATATTAACTAAATTATTTTTTTAAATAATCCTTAACATTAATTTATTATTTGTCTATCTATAACTTAATAACAATATAAAATTATTAATAGGAGTGGAATGACATGAACTTGAGGTGGAATACTTCTGATTTTGGAGGTGTCAAAGACTTAAGAGTTCCGCCACACAGATTATGGAAACCAGACGTCCTTATGTACAATAGGTATGTTAGATAGCTTTTATTCCATATGCTCATGACATGCTCCTAACTCGATTTTTTCATGACATAGACATTCCAACTTCTTTTCCAAATACTTAGCTCAAAATATTTTATTATTTCTTGGCATTATAGTTTTATTTTTAGAAAAAAGTACATTATTTCTATCAGGTGATATTTGGGTCGACTGGGAATCAAGTATTTAAGATTAGACCTTTTTACTATGAGCAATTAATATAAAAGATGAATTAAATCTAGTCTGCCTTTCCGTACTTTAACGTCCAATTTTATACTTATATAATACTGCTAATGCTGGTAACATTTTCTTACTTGATGGTAGATTACAATTATTCTTGCACAGACCAATTACAGAGCGAGGAAAATGCCATCTTTTAGGTTCCGGTGTTCTCGACCACTTGGGTCTAGGCCACTTACCACTAACAAGCTCGGTTATTGTGCGTTTCTTTTACATTAACTTAAATTAACTAAAATTTTATTTTGAAACAGTGCCGATGAAGGCTTCGACAGCACATATCCGACCAATGTAGTAGTACGAAACAATGGATCGTGCCTCTACGTACCGCCTGGTATTTTTAAGAGTACGTGTAAGATCGATATCACCTGGTTTCCATTTGATGATCAACGTTGCGAGATGAAGTTCGGAAGTTGGACGTACGATGGTTACCAAGTATGTACAAAATAATGTTATATATAAAATATTCTTATATCTAAAGTGCATAAATGTACAATTAAATTGTTTTTATTTTAGCTGGATCTACAGTTACAAGATGAGGCCGGGGGAGATATCAGCAGTTTTGTTACAAACGGAGAATGGGAACTTATAGGTGTGTAATTCAATCAAAAATTACTTTAGTATTATTTCATTAATTCATTAAAATAATTAAATAATTAAAATTGTTATAGTATTCCTTGACAAACATTTTCTGTGCCTCAACATAAATTTCATAAGTATTTTTCGAAAGCGTTAGCGAATATCGAATACTGAAACAAGTCATACATTGTATAAGCTGAAGTAGACACTAAGATGATGAATTAATTGACAGGTGTACCTGGTAAAAGGAATGAGATCTATTACAACTGTTGTCCTGAACCATACATCGATATAACCTTCGCAGTTGTGATACGGCGGAAAACTCTGTACTACTTTTTCAACTTAATTGTTCCGTGCGTGCTAATCGCCTCTATGGCGTTACTGGGTTTCACCTTACCACCTGATTCTGGGGAAAAGTTGTCATTAGGTATGTACGTATAATTAAGTGACTACATAATAATAGTAATAAAGCCTTTATTAAACAATCTTATTAACACATATTTCTTATATAAGTAACTACATAATAGACTATAAGTACTTATCTTGTAATTGATTGCTCTATTTCAAAAGAATTTAAATAAAAATTGTTCAAAGTTTAGTCCTTTTGTTGTTTGTTCTACATATTGTGTTCTTTATTGTTTTATTATTACACTAATAATACAAATTCTTATAATTAATTGTTCATTTCACACCGAGTCTTATAAATACTTATAAGGTATATTAAAGCAATGTATGCCTTTCTACAGTAAAAGTAATTTGAACAGTCAAAGTCAAAGTCAAAATATCTTTATTTATTGAAATCATATTTGATCATTTTGAATCGTCATTTTTTTTTAAATGATGTAGTTTACAGAAAAAAAAATTGTAAAAAAATAATAATATAATATTTGGTTTTATTAATACAGAGTTAGAGCAGGTTCATTCCCAAGCTTTTTTATCATCTAAGTAATCCGTTATTTTATAGTATGCTTTTTTATAAAGTTTTCTTTTAATTGTGTTTTTAAATTTATGTACAGTTGCGACCAAAAATATATATACGTTTTTACCTGTTCATAAGCACTAAAACTAAAATGTAATATCCATTAAACAATCATAATTTGTTCAGGCGTGACAATCCTATTGTCTCTGACTGTGTTCTTGAACATGGTAGCAGAGACAATGCCAGCCACGTCGGACGCAGTCCCACTGCTAGGGACTTACTTTAATTGCATCATGTTCATGGTGGCTTCATCTGTGGTCTCTACTATACTTATACTGAATTATCATCACCGGCACGCCGACACACACGAAATGAGCGATTGGGTACGATAGAACTTTATTATATTTTACTCATTAAATGTGAGCTTTTAAATTATTTTTAATTGAAGGAAATGTTGTAACCTAAAAACGTAACAGTATGTTTGTACCTAAGCTTAAATTTAGGTAAATATCGAATTCAGAATTTTTGCTTTGAGACGTAGGTACTATATTTTGAGATTGATTTTTCTTATTTTTATAACTTTGCAAAGATAGACGTAGAGTACGAAAATATTTAGGCTAAGCAAGTTTTATTTCAAAATCAGATTCGCTGCGTGTTTCTGTACTGGCTGCCGTGGATTCTGCGCATGTCACGGCCAGGGTCGGCTGCTACGCCACCACCGACGCGTGCGCCACCTCCGCCGGACCTGGAACTGCGCGAGCGATCTTCCAAGTCACTCCTCGCAAATGTTCTCGACATTGATGATGACTTCCGGCACGCGCACGCGCAGCAGCCGCCCTGCTGCCGATACTACAGGTCCCTCGACGATCTACACGAACACTACTCGCCGTAAATAGAACGGTTTTTAACCCAGCCTCGAACGTTCCGCAGTTACCCGGCCCTAATAGCTAAATTACATCAGAGATCATTAGAAATATCAACTTCATTTCTTCTACTTGGGTCTTGGGTCTATTCTGTATCATTTGCCAGCATAAGTCCCGTAGTGCCCTACGTTCCTTGGACCAGTAGTTTATTTAATTTACCCTCGTCACATGCAAGTCTTTACAAATATACTTATTTCAGGAGTGGAGAAGAAAACGGAGCAGGTCTAGCTGCACACAGCTGTTTCGGTGTCGACTATGAGCTCTCCCTCATACTTAAAGAGCTTCGAGTCATCACAGACCAGGTAAGTACCACTAGGTAATATTATCATGTAGAGATTTGGCAATAGTTGACCCAGCAATAACCTGAATGATTTGTTTAAGATGCGCAAAGACGACGAGGATGCGGACATATCACGCGACTGGAAATTTGCCGCCATGGTCGTGGACAGACTGTGCCTTATTATCTTTACCCTGTTCACAATCGTCGCCACGCTAGCCGTGCTGCTGTCCGCACCACACATCATGGTGTCGTAGCGACCCGCCCGCCTGCGTCTGCGCATGCGTAACGTTCTGTGATACCGCGAATATTTGTTAAGTTGTGATGTGCGAGTCGGTGCGGGCGCCGATGCCGCGGCGCGGAAGTTGCCGCCGCCTGCCTTGCCGCCCGCGCCTCCCTAGTCATAAGTAACCGCTGACTGCCATCCCTACGCATTAATACTAAAACTGCCTGTTCATTATCTTCTTCTTTTATCTTCTGAATCAACGCCTTCTCCATTTCCCTTTTCCTACATGGACATCTTTTAAAATTTCAACCAGATATATTCTTCCAAGCAATTATCGTAACAAAATGTAAAATTCCAACCCAGGTTTTCTGACCATCGACTGATTCGATTACGTGCAGTAATTAATATATCTCACAGGAATGCAGCGACCATGCTTTTAGAATTTCACGCTAGTCGCCATTACAGGAGATCACAATTTGTGACTGTGATCGTTACCGAAAATTGTAGCACAAAAATGTCTTCCTTCATAACTTTTTACAATCTGTCACGTTAATGTATTACATTGTTAGAGATCTTCTTGAACCTTTTGTACAGTTTAGTGATCGGGCAGGCGATATCGGCCCAAATGTTTTTTCCTCGTTCGATTCCGTGAATCGTGTTTATGGTCCCTAACTTTATTTTCGGACGTACTTGTGTCAGTAGCTAGCATAGGACTTTACAAACAATGTTGTTTCAATTGGTACAGGTTGTGATACGCCTCGTTGTGAACGGGATGATAATATTGTTATAAATAAAAAAATATCCAAAGCTATAGCTTATTAAAACGCTCGTTAAAATTGTAGTTAATGAAATCATTATTTTATTAAAATCGTACTCGGTCTTTCGAAACAATGTTATACAATCACAATACATGATATCACGTTTGTACCTACCTAAAGTAATTTTTTCGATGCAATCGTAAGTAATGTTAACTTTTGAAGTTTCGATCATAATAATATTATGTAAAGTTATTGCCATTGTCTCCGCGACATCGAATCAAACTTCATCAGTATTCATTCATTTTCAAACGTTGGACTTGGACTGCAATAATTAATCTTAATTATACCATGGGATCATCTTGTGAAGGTGCCTGATAATGGTGATAGACGTTCAGACTTCGTCACTCGTTATTACGTTAATATGTTATCCGTTTCATGTACTCATTTCCCATCAGTTCACCTGCCGTCATTCCCTAAAATGTTTTGATTCACTAACGTGGAAAACATGTGTGCTTTCTGAAAAGGAAAACGTAACATGTTGACAGGAGCTGCTCGGATACATAATCGAGTGATATTGTACCCTCGCAGAGCTCCTCCTATGTTTTCCTAGTCTGAAACAAATCTGCACAATTCATAAACGTTCCTTTGGAAGTTGCGGGACGAATATGAAAAAATGCAGATGTTTTCTATCGTTACCTACTCGTTAGTTTTGTTAAATCAATGCGATCATCACAGTTGTGTATCAGACTGTTCGAAAAATCCGCGCATTATTTTATGTAAACGAGGAAGCTATCTCTTTGATAGAAAAGTAATGTGCGGTTTCTCGGCGGTATTGGGGCGACGTTTGTCTCCATATATTGTTCAATTGTTAGGGTTAATACTCTGAATTGCACTTTGTTTATTAAATATAAACGAAATAAATCCCAATAGTTTTATTTGAAATGTCTGGTAAGATTCTTTTCATCACATAGGATTCAGGATTTTCGCAAGAAGTAATTTAATAAAGGAATTGTAATATAATAAAGAATGTCGAAATGAATACCCCTGACCTATATTCCTGAAACGCCTGGGAGCAGGCTCTGTAGTTGAAGACAATCGATGCGTTCCTTAGGGACAACAGCACATGCGCAGAGGTACCCTTTGGTATCAGCAGCATAACATTTTAACATTAACTTAAGATACTCGTTTGTTTAATTCAAAATAATATTGTTACCACAACGTGGTATTGAAGTAAACATGAAGCTAACAAAATTACAAAAAAAAAACTACATTTTTAAAATCTTTATATAATAATTTTAATCTATATTTTAGTTTATATTACATCAATGAAAAATATTTTAGATCCTTATCCCTTCAAAGGTTTAATCATCATTATAATAATGCAATCTGCCTCAACTATACAATGTTGAATAAGAAAATTCGTATATGACTTCTTCAAAATCTTCTAAATTCTTACCTTAAGGTAATCGGTAAAGGTGTCGACAACCTGACTCGACTGGAAGTTTCTCCTAATGTATATAGCTAATTCAATTTTTATGTTTGCCACATGCTATCAAACCTTTTGTAGAATATTTAGATGTAATTTAAAATTATTATGTTTAGAGTTATCTTTCATGTTACATTTATGGAAAGAAGTTTAAATTATAGAAATATTGTTGAATGGAAAGCTTAGTAGATGAATTGAGGGAGGATGAAGAATTCCTTATATAAACGCCATACATAGCCATGCAAAGTTGTGTGTAGCACGTCCTGATAAATTTTGAAAATCTAAAATTATTTCTCGATAACTGAATACTATATAATATCTGAAATTCGAAATAGGTAATGTATAATTTTAAATCACATATAGCGCTTATAATGAATAGTTAAGTACCTAAAATAAGGTAAGTACCTGAAAACTACAAACTTGCTAAGATATAAAGCATCTTGAAAATTAAATGTGAAGTTCTATAAACTCTAGTTTGAAAGGGTTATTTCTGCTCTATATCACTGATAACTTTTACTTGTAGGTGATCGACTGTCTATGGTCTTCAGATCCGAAACAAATTGAATAAGTATTTATGTGACTGAAAATACCTTAAATGTTTTTCCAATACATTACAGATCACTTAATCGAAGAGCGTTAGGTTATTTGAAAAATGAGCGATAAAAACAGTTATTTTTTTTTTTTTGTAAGTATAGTGAGTAGGTAGGTACTGATTTTTAATTCCGTATAACAACAAACATCGATTCGTAAAGATGTATGTTTTATTTTCCTATATTCGATACTCTTCCTTTTTCGAAACAGACAAGCAAAAAGGCTCCATAAGTTAGAGATAAAGTGAGGTTGTAAATTGGCGTAGGTTGTGCGACGTGCGTGTCGCTAGCGGCGTACGGCAGTGGCCACCGCCCGCCGTCATGACGGCAGCTTCGCGCGCCCCGCTACTCGTTTTAGCGCTACTTACTGCACTATATACAGGTAAATACCCTTTTTTATTAAATACATAGCTATAATACTATGGAAAATAATTTAATAGCACTAAAAATCATTAAAATCTATAAAATATAAATCGCTACATTTAAAGCAATACTTTAATTATATTTATTGTTAATTTGCTTAATTAATGTGTTTTTATTAAAAAAATGCGTTTTTATTAAGTATATAATTTTAAATTAAATTAAAATGATAGTGATGGGGATTTTGATGTTATCAGTTTGTAGGTAAGGCAAAAAGTAATTCCAACTAGGTTTCATTAAGTATCACTTGTGATTCTAAATATATTAAGAATATTATTGGAATCCAAAAGCCAACACGTTAGCTACGAATAGTTTATCTCGCGTTTTGTTCATTATTGATCTGCCCGCTGCAGCATCAAGAGGAACGAATGTAGTGAAATTTTAATTCAAACATCGAAATTAATTTTATACAAAATCTTATACTTACTGAGTACATTCTAATAGTGGCAATAACTAGATTTGAGCGAAAATAATTAATCTTGACAATGATAATTAAAGTTTTTTATTAATAGCGCGTAAACAATAACAAACAAGTTTATTTATACATATAAAAATATAAGATTATATCTATCTACATTCATAACTAATATATATTTGATATTTGCATTAACCTGAACTATAAATCTCTAAAAGAAATCATGACCCCCATGGACCATGACACCCCCTCCCTGGATCCGCCCTTGCATTCAAGTATCTGTTTGTAATACCGAAACACCAAATTTAATAAAACTGATTTATTTGAGACTTTCCTTGCTAAGACTTAAGGTATAAACTGGGTTTTTCTTTTTTCAAAAAAATTAGTGTTTTGAGAAAAAAATTAAAATCTGGTCAAGCTGCTACATAACTCACACAGACGAAGTTGCGAGCAAAGAAAGTTTCTTATAATTGTTTGCTTCAATAGTTATCAAGATAAAAAAATCCAGGCATTAGTAACTATAAATAAGCTTTTAAAAAATATAACAACTTACGTTTAAGAAAAGATAAAAGAATAAAAAACAGGGTTACAATCGAGTTACCTTTTCTTAAAAGTACTATTTATGTAGGTAGGTATGTATGTTTTTCAATTGTTGTTTATACGGTAATCTAAAATGATAAAGAATTACCCTTGTTTATTCTTAATTGGATTCAATTCACTTACAATAAGTAGGTAACCACTAAGCAGGTACTTATACTAACTCTCCTAACAGTTTTATGGAAAAACATCACATAATTAGAACATTTTATACAGTCGAAAGATTCACTTTCAGTCAAATGTTTCATAGATACGAACTTTTTGAACGAACGAATCATATTTAATTAAATCTACCTATTTATTTGCCGAAATATACTTGCATACCACATAATACATACTTCGTCATTCCGCGCCCCTTACAAATTTTAACTACGAAATGTCTTACTTCGAACGGGGTGTCCTAAACTTCATTTTAAACCAAAATACCATTCAAAACAATACTTTACAGTTTACACCTATATTAGTACTTTTTGCTTTCGTACACACTTTTATAACTTCATCTATTGATCCTGGCAAAGCTGACGAAATGTTTATGAATCTAAAAACAGAAATAATTCCTTGACATTCAGGACTTACTTTGCAAAGGGCATAAAGCCGCAACTTTGAAAATGAGCCTTTGATATCTCAAAGGCTCTCTATATTCTTATATCTGCTATGCTATTGAAGAATTACTTACAGGATGGTGTTCGGAAGACGAGGAGCGGCTGGTCCGAGATCTATTCCGTGGCTACAACAAACTGATCAGACCAGTCCAGAACATGACACAAAAAGTAGACGTTCGCTTTGGCCTTGCCTTTGTTCAACTCATCAATGTTGTGAGTAAAAAATAAAAAGCTTCCCACGTTGATCCCGCTTCATTCAGGTTTTGATGTTTATGCAATTATGACGGAGCTTTAATAGCAGGTTGTCGAAGTAAACATCTTTTTTAGTTTACTACTAGGTAATGGTTACGGGTAAGAGCGCTGGTAATCGTTCGTTTTATTCACTGGATAAAGGTGCGAGTTTGTTTTCGTTGGTATGTGATTTCTAATAAACAGAAAAATTAAAAGGTCATTTTGGGTACACACAATCTTATTGAAAAGGGTAGAGTACAGATACATATATTTTTTAATTTAAAATTTTAACTAATGTTATTAACAATTCCATATCAATCCATTTAAATGAAATGAAAATGAAAAATCTTCATTTTAATTAAACACGCACGTAGATCACACTCAAATTACAAAAATGGACGATATACATAATATATAGTAATATCTACAAGAGGGCTTAACGCGTCAAAACACGAAAAATTAAAATCATGAGGTTTTTTCTTTGCAGAACGAGAAAAACCAGATCATGAAATCGAATGTATGGCTTCGTTTAGTCTGGATGGACTACCAATTAATGTGGGATGAAGCTGACTACGGCGGTATAGGGGTGTTGCGATTGCCACCTGACAAAGTTTGGAAACCGGATATTGTGCTCTTTAATAAGTACGTATACTTTGGTAAATTTATCAGTATTTTGAAGATTTGAAGGTTAACTTGCATGGCACCCATCCATTAACGCTACACTACATTATTGGATAACTAATCAAAGAAACATTTTTACCATTATTAAACGCTACTATATTTTCACTGTCGCATTGTCATAATACTATGTTACATCCCAATATTTTAAGGAAATTAGCGAGATGAGTTTAAATTAAGGAAAAGATATTATTATATTAAGTAAGAATAGAACTTAATTGATTTGTTTTCTAGTGCCGATGGTAACTACGAAGTGCGCTACAAATCGAACGTCTTGATTTATCCCAATGGTGAAGTCCTGTGGGTACCTCCTGCCATCTATCAGGTAACTTAGCAGGTTTCTTCAAACAAAGCATTTAAATCGAAATGTGTTTGTTACTAATCTCCGACGCCGTCTGGAACGGTTGGATTGATATAGATGCGGTTTGTTATTTAAAATCTGAAGTCATCGAAATAGATTTTACATATTTTATTTTATTTTTATAAAATCTGTGGATCTAATTATCCATTATTATATTACTAGTGGTCGCCCATTGGTCGTAATTCGACCACAATTCAAGAGTAAGTCAGGTATGTTTGTGTATGCTGTATGTATGCTTGTGTATGTCATACAAGCAGTGTGCGTGATATTTATTTTATTGATTTAATGTATTTTTATGCATAACTTAAAAAATATTAGTACTCTCCACACTATATATATAAACTATAAGTGTGGGAAATTTCATACTTCTCCGTCTGCGCAATTTTCGTAAAAAGGGTACAATTTTTGCCTCACGTATTAATATTATGATATTAGTCGTCATGTCAAATGTCTTTTTTATATTGTGTTCAATTTCAATTGTATATTTAAATGTTTAACCTCTTTCAGAGTTCATGTACTATCGACGTAACATACTTTCCATTCGATCAACAAACTTGTATTATGAAGTTCGGCTCTTGGACATTTAATGGCGACCAAGTATCGCTTGCACTATACAACAATAAAAACTTTGTCGATTTGTCTGATTACTGGAAATCTGGTACGTGGGACATAATAGAAGTGCCCGCCTACTTAAATATATATGAAGGCAACCACCCAACAGAGACCGATATTACCTTTTACATTATAATAAGAAGGAAGACTCTATTTTACACAGTCAACTTGATATTGCCAACGGTTTTGATCTCATTTCTCTGTGTCCTGGTATTTTATTTACCTGCTGAAGCTGGAGAAAAGGTTAGTATGCTGGCCGTAGTGTTTCAAAACGAATGAAACATTATTTTATAGGTAACTCAATAATAATGATGTAATTTGTTTTTGTTTCCTTTAGATTAAAGATTAAGATTAACATTTAAGATTTACAATAGGGATGGAGAGGGAGTTTATAAAGAAAAAAATAATAATAATTTCCATGTCACTGTGTATATTATCTAAGTATATAAATTATTTTAATTTTGCAACTATATATTTGTAAGTTTGGATAATGACGTAAAAATATTACAGGTTACGTTGGGTATAAGTATCCTCCTGTCACTTGTCGTGTTCTTACTGCTGGTGTCGAAGATTTTACCTCCGACGTCTTTAGTGCTACCACTTATTGCGAAATATCTACTGTTTACATTTATCATGAATACAGTCAGTATTTTAGTAACAGTAATAATAATTAACTGGAATTTCCGAGGGCCAAGGACACACAGGTAAAAAAATTGTACTTATATTTTTTGAAGATCAATTTATGATGTTATTTTAATAGAAATATCATCTGCTTCTTAAAAATTATATCCTACATGGTAGGCAATCGTTCCATTTCTTCAAAAGCATAGCGTACAGGCTACATAACGTATTAAAGCGCGCCTGATAAAAAGTTATGAGCATCTATGGTTTATCACGGAGCGGTGGACCCAGTAGGCGCTCATTCACAATCATTCATAAAATGCCAACGACAAATTAGTCAAGTTGTCCTTTTCGACAAATTCAGACTGAAAAGGACAACTTTGAGAGGAGAATTCTCTATATTTAAGACACGTTATAAAAAAAATTGGAAGGGTGGAATTAAGTTATCGTTCACTGCTCGTATTTGTTTTCGAGTAATTGTCCTAAACCTGAAGGGGGGGACACCCCTTCAGGTTTAGGACAATTGAAATTGAAATCTTTTATGAGTTATACTTTGATAAAATTATTATGAAATATTACTGTATAGAATGCCACTGTGGATTCGGAGCGTGTTTCTTAACTATTTGCCTACCCTGTTAATAATGCGTCGACCTCGTAAGACTCGTCTTCGCTGGATGATGGAAATGCCAGGGATGGGTGCGCCGCCCCACGCTGCTGCAACTCATGACCTGCCAAAACATATAAGGTGCGAGTTTCACCCCTACGCTTCACGCCCCTATCCCTACGAGATCGCTGTCAACATTGCCACTTTAGGTTGAACCATTTAGTAGGCAGTATGTAAAATGCACCATGGTACCATGCGGGAGTTCTTATTTGCCGCAATTTTTACAGCAATTAAAAAAGTTGGCGGCTTCCAAAGTTATCATATTAAAGTGAAATCCCGTAGCCCATGTGTGGGATATGGGGCAGACAATATTGTGTACAGGCAAGTCGGTGATAAACCTTCTGTGCCTAACCATATAATTATATATAACATTTATTGGTTACCTCGCAACACGGAGATGTTTGAACCACTCAGCCGCGGAGGTGGTATAACTACATATTATGTATAAATATAATGGTACGTACCTCATTCGTAAAGATTGGTTGAAATTACTCGCAAAAACATTATTTTAAATGGAACTAAATCACGTCAATATGTCAATCAACATATAGATGTGTAACAAAGCAATCAAGAATATTATTTAATGCTTAACTGATTTTTTGTAGTGCTATCGGGGCTAAACAAAGTAAAATGGAAGCAATGGAACTGTCAGACCTACACCATCCAAATTGTAAGATCAGCCGTGCAGCGGGCGGCGAAGTTGGGGCTCTAGGAGGCTTAGGTGCCCTCGGCGGTCTTGGACTCGGAGAGAGGAGGGAATCCGAAAGTTCTGATTCGTTACTGTTGTCTCCAGAAGCCGCAAAGGCTACAGAAGCTGTCGAGTTTATTGCAGAACATCTACGCAATGAAGACCTTTATATTCAGGTAATTATCAACGTTGGACCGTATTTGTAAAATTTGTGAAATATTGTAAAAAAAAATTATATTAATGAATTCCTATGATTGACACAAATATGTACTTATGTATATTTACAAGTTTATGCCTGCCTGTGTAGTATATATTAGGATTATAAGAGTGTATGGTAACTAACGAAAGAATTGCCTATTCCTAGTAAAAATAAAAGTAATAAATATTGTGTAAAAGACAATCTCTATGTTATAGATAATACATAATACATAAAAATAATGTAGCCACGTACCTATCTTTGTATATCCGATTAATACATTTCAAGAATAATCTGTTGTGTTAACCATATTAATTTGTAATATCTAACTGTAATTTATTTTGCAGACCCGCGAAGACTGGAAGTATGTCGCAATGGTGATTGATAGGCTCCAACTCTACATATTTTTCTTAGTTACTACAGCTGGTACTGTTGGCATTCTAATGGATGCCCCACATATCTTTGAATACGTTGATCAAGACCGCATCATCGAGATTTATAGAGGAAAGTAAAAAAAACTTCCGAATAATGACTTCCTCTACAAATATTGTTTTTTCATATTAAGTAACAAGTCTTCTAATAAGTTATAGTATTAATAATAAACAAGCTTTAATTTCCTTACCGCGGCAAAATTATAAATAAGAGCGTAATGGATTCGAATCCTGGAGATGCGTTGAAGTGTAGGTTGAAGTACACTAATTATCTACCTACTTATAATATGTAAGTACCTACTAAACAACACAATAGGAAATAGTTATAAATGTTCTTCGTTAATCGTTATGATTATCTCATTATAGAATTATCCAGTTAATTGTTATTCAATAATTATTTCGATGTTATTTTTTTAAATAATATAAGTATATTACCTATTTATAAGCAGGACCTTGAATAAGCGTTTATTGACATATTTCATCGCTACTAATTGTACCTATAAGTCTAGGTTTAGAAGCAAGGTCTAGTTTAGTAATAAAATAATTCTTACCTACCTTCTACACAGTATAGATTAAAACGAAACAGATAGAATTATAAAAGGCTGTGTTCGTTTCATTAAAAAATCATAATATGAAATAAATTGTCAACTTTGTGTAAATTTTTATATGGTCTATTTATATGATAAAAACATTCCCACAGTAACTGAGTATGTGGTGATAATTATTAGCGTGTGTGGTAATTGTTGGTCTATGATTTATTTCTAATATGACCTACAATATGTGTAAATTAAAAGTACCAAGATTAATTATCGCTTGAATTCATATATAGGTATATTGAAAGAAGTTTTCTACGTAAAATAAATATTTAAAAATATAACCACGTGTTAATAACAATGACCACTGCTGGATTAGTTATCTTAGGTAATTTTTAATAGTAATTTACTATATATTAGGTATTAAGTCATTCCTGCATATGTGCTAACACATTATTACCTACATGGATACCTATAGGCTAGTATATTGGTAGTGTGGTTGTTGAAACCTAGAAGTTTTACTTAACTTATATAATACTTAGGTTTATTTCCCATATAATCTTCCTACTAGAATTAATTGTAATTTGTAAGTATGGGGATAATTCCCTTTCTTGTAGGACGTCGTAATGAACCATAATTGTAGTCCAAATAATACTCTGGATACTGATAATAATTTATTTGTATTTAAGTGTATACAACGCGGTAACATCGTGACGAACACACTGAATTTAGATCTTAATATAGATATACATTGATGGCGATAAGTCGGATAGGGCTGATAGAATGAATCTCTTTTTTCTATGACGCGGCTCCTTGTCGAGTTCTCAAGATTTTTTGAATATTCGAAGTATTCTTTTCAACTTTGCGCGCAGCAAGGAGTTACATGAGAAAGGAGGCCGCACACAATCCGCCACGAGTATATTTAGTGTAGGTGAAAAAAATCTAAATTAAGCAAATACTTAATTCATTTTGACCTTAAGAGCTATACTTGCTGTTAAATTTAAACGCTATAGTTAATAGTGTTGTTAGAAAATGTACCTAACAATATAGAGTAAATAATAATACTGTGTAAGATTCTGAAATAGAGTTTATGTTCAAAACTGTTTTTTAATATGCCCTAAAATAAAATATTAAATTAATTCGAAACTCGACGAACTCTTAAAATATTACGAATTATCCAGTGTTTAAAATATCAAATGGTTCGAAATTTTTGAGAGAAAAGAAATAAAACTTCGAATTATTGAGTGTTGATGATCAATTATTATTTATTAACTGCTATTCTTTAACAATGACAAAAGTTTAGAGGTACATACCGCGTAAGTGTACTAATTATATAGTATAATATGAATTAATTAATCTTTCGTAAGAACTCTGTTCTATTGGTTTGCTTCAAAGCACATTGCTGCTGCTCAGACTGTTCAATTACTTTTTTTAAGAGAAAGTGTCTGAAATGCTTTTCTATTTTAGGACTCATAACAAACACAAATTTTTAATCTGTAACAACGAGAGTTAACACTAACTGAAACCTAAGTAAACAAATTAATTCGTGCGGAGCTGTGTGTCAAACTAATCATTACAAAAAAAGGCTTCGTGTACGATGATGCAAGTTTGAATAATATAGTGTAAAAAATTTAACTATAAAACTACTGAATAAATTTTAATGAAATTTAAATGGGATTAACAAACAAAAAAAGAATTATTGAAATCGGTTCGCCCAGTGTCCAGTCGAAAGTTCTGAGGTAACAACCATAAAAAAAGCATAGCATCGAATTAAGTACATCCTCCTTTTTTGAAGTCGGTAAAAATGTACCTAACTGCAAATTCTGCAATCTTTCTCGCTGCAACTTTGAATTGTCATGTATTTGACGCCGATGAGTTAGAATTAACGCGTCGTTTTGTTGCGTAGCGATGATTTTTTTTTCGTTCGAATTACAAAGTGCATAAAAATGTATTGATGTAGTTCGAAATATAAACATTTTCTTGGGAACTCGTGATAGGTAACTTTGAATTATACAGGTTCGAATTAACGAGTCGACTGTTACTGTTTTGTATTTTTTTAAATTTTATTATTTAAAAATCATTAAATAAAAATTAAATTATTAATACGTGTATTAAAAGTAAACATCTGTATTTTTTATTCAGTAGATACGTACATTATGCGGGTACCTAGATCACTGCTTGGTTTCGATGTAGCTGAATTTCTATACTATATAGCTTTTTAGAACTTGATAAAAACAAAGATAGTAGCGGATCTGATTTTATTCTAAAAACAGAAAAACAAAGAGCGACTGACTTTTGTAACAGAAACTTAAATATATCATAAAACTGTGCACGATACATACCAAAAATTATTTGTGATAAATTAAAGCCGAATTCGACGATACGTCATATCTAAAGTTACATTAGGTTAAAAAAAGAGTATAAATAAAAACTCATTATCAAAACATATTTTATTTGATCTAGTACCTCGATAAGAGTCTATAATAAAAGTTTTAGTTTTAAATATCAGATAACTTTACAAATTCTGTGTTTTACAAGCACATCTTTTTAATACAACCTGGCTAAAACTCATCTCGAAATAATTCCAAAGAAACTGTTTTTTCGAGCTTATTTCAAATTACATCTGATAGATATGGCAAATAATATAATTTCACTTACTTCACTATATCTGTTTTTAAACTTAAGTATTAAAACATTAATAAAACAATTATGTAATTATATAATTTTTTTGTATCTTTTCTACAAAAATATCAATTAACTTTAAATGTGCATTATCATTTAACCACTTCGAATAGATTTATTAAGAACAATTGATACAAATATTTTTAGAGTTTATTAGTTTGATTTTTTATATTTTATTTATTCTATTTTTACCATACCTAACTTAATAACTAGGTATTTTGAAATGAAACAGTTCAATCATCGTCTTCTTCGTAATTAGGTGACGTTGGAGTAAAAGTTGGCGACGTTGGCGAGTAGGTGGATGGTCCACCGGAAGCTGGGGAGTACGCAGGAGATGATGGTGAGTAATTATTTGAAGTAGGGGTGTATGTTGGGGACGTCGGGGAATACTTCGATGATGAAGGGGAATAGCCAGGAGAAGAGTAGTTCGGTGAAGACGGTGAGTAATTTGGCGAAGACGGCGAGTAATTTGGCGAAGACGGTGAGTAATGTGAGCTTCCAGAGTGTTGTGGCGAAGACGGCGAGTATGCCGGGCTGGGTGAATACTGTGGACTCGTCGGTGAGTACTGTGGGCTAGTTGGCGAATAAGTAGGGCTTCCTCCAGATAGAGACGGTGACGTCGGTGAATAAGTTGGAGATGAAGACGAATATTTCGGCGAAGATGGTGAATAATTTCGCGAAGTCGGTGAATAAGATGGAGTGGTTGGAGAATAAGTATGATTAGTTGGTGAATACACTGGTGATGAAGGTGTGTAATTCGGTGATGATGGGGAGTAACTTTGCGCCACGGGGCTGTAAACTGGACTATTTGGAGAATATCGCGGTGAAGTTGGAGAATAACCTGGACTGGGTGAATAAGATGGACTAGTCGGTGAGTAGGTCGAGCTGGTTGGAGAATAGCTCGGCGATGTGGGGGAGTAACTAGGAGAGGTCGGGGAATACGCCGGACTAGTTGGAGAATAGCTCGGGGATGTGGGGGAGTAGCTGGGAGAAGTGGGAGAATATGAGGGAGACGTAGGCGAATAGCCCGGCGATGTTGGGGAGTAGCTCGGCGAGGTCGGAGTGTAAACAGGAGAGGTGGGGGAGTAGTTGGGAGAGGTCGGAGAATAAGATGGGCTTGTGGGCGAATAGTGCGAGGAATTCGCTGTAAGACTTGGAGAGGGAGCGGCATATACTGGACTGGTGGGGGAGTATGAAGGAGAAGCGCCCGCTGGGGAAGCATAGGGGGACAAGGGAGCGCCGGGAGAGCCTGGAGAGCCAGGTTGCGGAGACCACGCGCTGCTGTACGAAGGAGACATTCCTGACGCATCAGACGCACCCGATGGCGAGAACGACGGTCCAGGAGTCATGCTGCTGCCCACTGAAAAAATATTGCAATCTTAAGAATTAAGTGTGAGATGTGAATGTATTAGGTATTAATACTTCTGGGTCCGCCCAACAAGAACTAGTTTTAATTCCCGGATTCAGTTAACAATTCATCTTTAAATATTATGTTTGGAGTTAATCAAAATTCTATTGCCTAGTAGGTAAAATATAAAAGTTCACTTACCAGGACCCGGAGACCAAACACTGCTGCCGTAACCGGGAGTGTTCTGATTGGACCAGGGCGTCATGAGCGGAGTCATGGATGGTGTGCCCACGCCGAAGTACATTCCGCCACCCACTCCCATCCCCACGCCCAAGCCGCCCATCTCCATACCGAGCTTACATTTCTCGGCATCCAGCAGTAGATCAAAGCAACCTGAAAATTAGAAACAATACTTTGCATCTGAAATATATTGAACAGTATAATAACCTCCTAAAATTAACTAACTGAATACAAGAGATATTCGATAGATATATTCGAAAGCTTACATTCGGTATGATGACCTAAAACCGCTCACGGTTAGCATGAACGAACGATTTCGTAAATTTGTTTAATAATAATTACGGCAATTAGTACTGAGGAGTTAAAATGGTTAACATTTATAACAAAAAATCGAAATATAACGTACGATTTCGTTGAATTACTTTGACGTCACAAAACTGCGACGATACTAATTCGAGACATCATTAAACACCAAATAGTCAAAGTATTATAGAAACATTGAAGAAACTGAAACGTTTGGGCGGTCGTAATAGTACCCCACGCATTTGAAATATTATACTATACCTTGGTAATAAAATTAATACTATAACGGTTTATGTCTATATTGGTTTTTAATTTAAAATTTGAACTAAACAAATTTGAAAAACTATGCAGTCGAATTGTGAAAATAAGTTGAATGAAAGCTTTGACCGAGGTAACTTGTTTACTCGATGTTTCCTACAGACACGATCAGTAGTAATATATAAAATAATGATCACTGAAATTATTATGACATGTATATTAACTAACCTGTTCCCATTCTAGGCAGTTGTCCCATGATAATATTTTCAGATACTCCTCTCATAGGATCGACTTCTGCATGACTTGCAGCGTCTAGCAAAACATCCACGGTTTCTTCGAAGGAACACCTCATCAAGGCACCGGTGTCCTGCCTGTTGATGCCGTGGCGAGTGATGGCCATAAGGTGACCTTTGGCGGTCATTACATCACAAAGCAGAGCCAAGTGGCGGTAGTTTACATATAGACCGTAGAACTGCAATACAGCATTCATTTCCTTTTCTACTGATTTACGAACAGCCTCAATACCTAAAACTTGGAATATTTCACAGATGTCATTACTGAAAGTCCTTATCGGATCTACATCCCGCTCGGAAAGTACTTTCATTAAAGATGTGCCGTCAGTTTCCAACAACCACTCAGCAATCGCCTTAAATTCACCTTGATCTGTTATAACGATACGTTTTTTAGCTTCAGTTTGCGGCAAATGCATGTATACCTTTGCTATCGCTTCAATGCCTTGTAAAGTCATGTCAGATAGCATGTTAGCCTCAATACATCTTAGGAACATATCATCTTCCATCTTGTCAACAGTTTCTTCGTCGTTGTCTTGGAATTTACTCTCTTCATTGTTCATTATTCTTATTCGAAGCACAAGTTTTTCTGCATTGTCATCATTGAAGATACAGTTAAGATCATCACCAAATCCAGCATTAATCTTCTCTGCAATCTGTTCCATTGTAAGCTTTTTATCTGTCATTCTCTTGCGGTCCAATTCAATACGGAGCAGCCATGGAGAAATTTTGGTTGGATCAAAGTCAGGCATTTCATAGTAAACATTGACAAACTCTTGATCTTCAGCAATTACCGTATTCTGAGGGTCTGGATCGTAGTAGATAGCTGTGTTAGCCGTTACTTTTCGTAAAGTTGTGTGTTCTAAACGACATAACACATTTTTAGCCTTTTCTGCGTCTCGAGCTGCTCCACCAGTAAGGAAGACTGTCAGAGAAGGAGCTTTAGGTTTCTTAGAGATATTAATAATTTCTTTCAAACGGGGCACACCGAGAGTTACGTTTTTGGAAGACACACCAGCAAAGTGGAAAGTGTTCAATGTCATCTGTGTAGCAGGTTCTCCCAGTGACTGAGCCGCTAAAGCTCCCACCATTTCACCTGGGTTTACTTGAGCCTGTTGGAAACGTGTTTCAATTTCTCCAATCAACCATTCGAAAGCTTCAGTTGAGAGTCGATAGTCTTCAGATACTAGCTTAGCACAGAGTGTGGATCTCACAAGACATTGGAAAAGTAATGTTGCGTTTTCATTAGCTTGTTTGGAAAGGCGGTCCTCGCCAGCCACAATAACACATTTCTTTAATAAATCTCTGACACCCTGAATAACTTTTATAGGGCTTAAATCAGTAGGTGACCTTTTGTTAATATGGAAAATTTTTTGAACATTCCAAATCATTCTCCTGAAATTACATGGAAGCACCACTTTTGATTCACCACTTGGGAAAATTTCTCGCAATACCCCTCGGTCCTTGCTAAGTTGATCCCATTCACTTTCTAAATCTCCAATAACATATCCTGATTCTGTAAGCTCCTTAATAATGTCCTCGTTGAAGATTCTCTTTAAGTATCTTTCATTAGTTGGATCAAACTTGAATTTCTTTTCAAATGCTTTATTTGACAACTTAATAGTTGGCAAATTCTGGAACTCGACCGTTTCTCCTGCCAATCCGTCCTCACCATAACGTAACTGGATAAGTTGACCCACAGAGTTTCGCACTGTCCCATCATAATGTACCATAACAGACTCCATAGCCTTTATGAGACGTCGTTGAATATATCCTGTTTCTGCTGTTTTGACAGCAGTATCAATAAGACCTTCACGACCTCCCATAGCGTGGAAGTAAAACTCTGATGGTGTCAGACCCGCAAGATAAGAATTTTCTACAAAACCCCTAGATTCAGGTCCATAATCGTCTTTAATAAAATGAGGCAATGTTCTTTTACGGAAACCGAACGGTATACGTTTTCCTTCAACGTTTTGTTGTCCCACACAAGCAATAACTTGAGAAATGTTAATGTTTGAACCTTTGGAACCAGAAACCACCATAGCCTTGAGATTGTTGTACTCGGTAAGAGATTTTTTAGCAGAACCTCCAGTTTTATCACGAGCATCGTTCAATATACGATTTACCTGATTTTCAAAGGTTTGCCTCAAGGTATTACCGGGTGTCGGTTCCAATTCCATGTTGTGGGCTTTCTGAATAACTTCTATTACATCATCTTTAGCTTTCATAATAGTATTTTTAATTTCTTGATATGTTTGCGGGTCGGCAATTGTATCTCCAATACCGATTGAGTGACCCTCTAGTAAAAGCCAGTTGTTGATGACTGTCTGGATGTTACCATAAAAACGACCCGCTGTCTCGTGTCCCAATTCCAACATACAAATATGCAAAAGTGAACCTGCTGACGCACCAAGTGACTTCTTACACAAAATTCCCATGAGCAACTCTCCATGGTCTACAACAACTTTTGTGTCACCAGGTGATATCCATTTATAGGGGCCGTCATCTTCTTCATCAGGATGTGTGGAATGTGTTCGAATCATATTTACATTGCCAGGAATGATTAATGTAAATATTTGTTTGCCTGTCCATAGTGGAGTTGGTTTAAGAATGCAAGGTTGAGGAATTTTGCCATCCCATGTTGGCAAAAACATTAGAAGATTCATAACTTGTTCTTTAGTCAGGAACACATCTCGTTTGGTCATTTTTCTAACAGCTGTCAATGTATCCTGTACGATACCCATAACAGGTTTGTTAGCTTGTGGAGTTATAATCTGTCTGGGCGTAATATGAATATTTTCAACTTCTGCACGTGTTTCCATTGACTGAGGTACATGTAAATTCATTTCATCGCCATCAAAATCGGCGTTATAGGGCGAGGTGCAACTCAAATTCATTCGAAAAGTTGACCATGGTAAGACCTTAACTCTGTGACCCATCATACTCATTTTGTGAAGAGTTGGCTGTCTGTTAAAAATAACCAAATCGTCATCGCGTAAGTGACGTTCGACTTTATATCCATACTGTAAATGTAAGTCTGAAGGTTTGGGATGGAACCGTAAATCAATACGTTCTCCATTGTCACGAACGATATATTTAGCACCAGGATACTGTGCGTTACCTCTTCTTACTAATTCCTGCATCCTATCAATATTAAATGGTGTCACTAATTCTGGGAATGTCAAATTTTGGGCAATAGACCTAGGTACTCCTACTTGGTCGATACGAAGGTTTGGGTCTGGTGTGATGACAGTTCTAGCTGAAAAATCTACACGTTTGCCCATAAGATTTCCTCTGATTCTTCCTTCTTTTCCTTTTAGACGAGCTTTGATGGCTTTGAGTGGCTTACCAGATTTCTGCATAGCTCTGTAAAATAATTAGCATGTTGAAACAAACTGGACCAATTTAGATATTTGCCACTTTTATTATTTCTTGTACAATCTATACAGAGGTAATTTTTTTATAAGGACCGCAATACATATGTGACATGAGCATTGTCAAGAAAATAACTAGTGTGTTAGTTAAATGTGGGTGGATTGTTTTATTTTATTATATTTATATTGGATTCAAATTACAAGCAGCTGAAAATAACATCTTGCAATATATTTTTCTTAAATCAAACATTCATATTCTATACAATAAATCATCAAAGTACATATTGGCATAATTATTAATTAGCATTGTACTGCAAAACCTTGCAATTGAAAGCAGATTTAAAAAATAACTTACTTAGGCATGCCGGGCATATCATTATCTACAAATGTGGCAACATGAAACTGTAACATTCTAATATTGTCTGCCAGTACATGAGCAGCAGCACCAGTTTGTTCATTCCTCATCAGTTCATTGTTTGCTTTAATTATATCAGCTAGTTTGTGAGTTAAATCATCTTGATTCTTAGCAGACCCAAACATAACAACTGCTGGTCTGACTGACAATGGTGGTACAGGTAAAACTGTAACTATCATCCAATCAGGTCTTGCAAATTTTGGATCCATACCCAATATAAATGATTCCTCATCTGTAACAAACAAATGTCAAATAGTGTAAAAATATACAATTTATTAATTATGCTATGCTACATCTGTTAATAATAAACAACATTAATAATTCAATAAATAATCAACCTTCAAATAAATGTACTGATTCATAAGTGTTTTTGTTATAGTTTAATTCATAAAGATAACAAGAATAATACATTAGTTTTAATAGTTACTTCAACATTAGGAAGCCACATTATCCAAATTTTAGCAAAATAGAATACATAATATATAATTAAAATCACTGGCAAAAGCTAGTACATGATCTGTTACCTGTTATTTGTTTAAGTATTTCCCATACTCTTTCAGCTGTTATAGTGATTTTTTTCTCTTGAGTGTCTTCATTGGCATGTTTCCATTCAGCTGTGAGATCTAAACCTTGCCGCCTGATTGAGGGCTGGTAGTGACCACATCCACCATGACCAGTGCCTTTTTTCCCTTCTTCACCTTCTTTTCCAATGTCCATATCCTCCCCACCCTCACAAATATTTTTACCCTTACATAAATCATAAACATATGTCAATCTTTTTCGAGGCTGCCCCTTTGATTTCATTACAACTTCTTTTATTTTGGGATTTGTCTGAAACAAAGTTGATTTGATCAATTTTTTTCTTAAGAAAAGAAATTAGAAAGTTAAATTTGTACCAATTAAGTCTTACCGGACTGACAAGAAGCTTTGAACAATAAAAGCATACACATCTTAGAATTTTTATTGTTTTCGTGATAAAACCAATGTGAAATACTGGCTTAGCCAAATCAATGTGTCCAAAATGACCAGGACATTCTGTCATGTTTCCTGCACAAGTCTGGCATCTGGATGTCCTATCGATCACACCTTGTCGTGGATCCATGAGACCCCCAAGTTTTGGTCTTCCACCCTCCATTGTTTCTGGGAAGCGTATGCCCCCTTCCGTGACAGACATACGTCGCTGCAATAGAAGCAAATTTGCTAGACACGTTTCTATATAATTTTGTAAAATTTAATTATTTACGATATTGGTATCAGATTGGTTTACATATTTTGATATGGTGCAATCAAAATGAAAACGAGAACAGAGAAATGAAGAAAATGGTATGGAACAGATATTAAAATGGTTCTATAATATTGTATAATTGTATTAAGCTTATAAAACTTCATTTTATTACACTTACAATTTCATCTGGTGATATTATACCAAACTGCACCCGTTTAACTTGGCGCAAAGGCGCCTTCGAATCACTCGTGGTCGCCATTTTAGCGACATCTAAACTAAATACACATAGACAACAGAAGTGTTTGGGTAGCTTTAGCTCAGGTTAAGGCATGTGGCATAGCCATTACAACAGATAAACATAAATTTGTATTGTAATTTGTAAACAGACTAAATAAATAAAAAACCTGCTATGGGGGCACCACATTAGCTATGATTTTACTTTTTAGTAACACAAATAATTATACTCATTACCTAGATATTTTTATCTGCTACAGCACGAGGAAAAATATTCAAAGGTTGGCAACCCTGGGGTGAAGAATGGAAGATAAATGATTATATGGCCGCCAAGCAGTGCTGTGATACTTTATGAAAGATTAGAAATTATTATTTTTTGTCAGGAACACGAAATAATATGTATAACGACTCCATTTGATAGTTATCGTTGTATTTCAATCCACCCTTTTTCCGTATCGTCAAAAAAATACAGACTCTTTTTTTTAGTACGCCTTTTTACTCTATTGCTATCTCCATGTACCTACTTGCTTCCTCTGAGGCTAAAGCGAACACATTGATTTCAAATCAAGGGTCCTTCAGGCCAACACTAAGATCGATTTAGATTGAATTGTTATTTGTTTGATAATTATTATTATTTAGATAACAAGTGAAATGAAATCTCCCGACATTTTAATGGAAATAAGTTATAAGTATCAGTTCTCATAAATGGATGAACAGGTCTTCATAGATTGTAGGCTTTCAATAAAAAAAAACTGCAATTGCTAAACCAAAGTAGACACAGTCTACCTCTACCAACAATCCTTTTGAAATAGACACGTAGATTCAATAGCAGTGTAATCGTAGTTGAGGCATTATATTTTACTGCCAAGCTATGAAATAATTAAGAAAATTCTATTATTTATTACAATAATACATCACTAGCGCTTGCTTCATTGTTGCCATCTCCTACTCTCCAATCAAAATCACGGTGTCTGATACAAACCTATGAGAAGGAACTTCTAAATTTAAAGGAGCTGGACCTTTCCGAGCTCTTCCTGCATTATCATAATGACTTCCGTGGCAGGGACAGTAAAATCCTCCAACATAATCACCAGAGTTTGGAATTGGAACACATCCTAAATGCGTACATATCCCTATTACCACCAACCATTCTTGTTTTACCATTCGTTGTTCGGGTGTTTGAGGATCTTTAAGCAAAGACACTGGAGTGTTCGCCTCGACACTTATCTCATGTTCAGTCCTGTGCTTAATAAATAAAGGTTTTCCTCGCCACTTGTATGAAGAGCATATCCCCGGTGCAATGGTCGATACATCCACTTCTATTGAAGCAAGGGCAAGGACGTCAGCTGCGGCAGACATATACGTAAGAAAATGTGTTAATTCGCTTTTCAATCCATACATTCCACAGATCGAGCCAAAAAAACCAATAGCAGCGGTAATACCTTGCTTGCTGTAACCTGAATTCCAAGATGTTCTTTTGACATCTTTAAACTGATCTTTTCTATAATAATCAAAATTAGGAAATTCTGCGTCACGGTGTAGTCGTGGATAATCCTTCTTAAAACGAACTTGTGTGTATAGATTAAGGTTTTTTACGTGACTTCTAGGACATATTTTGAAATAATATTTGCTGTAACTTGGCGTACAAGTTCGTTTTTTATATGGATTATCATCACATAACGTTACTGTGGGAAGCAGCTGTCGACAACAAGATGTAAGCCATATTTTAACACTGCCGTAACGTAGTAAACACCGGGAAGACAAAAAGTTCATGTTAGATATTGTACATGAAATAACTTAAGTTACTAAATTTTAATGTTTAACAATATTTTTTAGTATAATTATATTGACAGTTATTGAATTCAAAAAATGACAGTTCTAAATTTGAAAATCTATCAGAAACTAAAAAATTCAATATAAAGGATAGAAATGGGTTTGTTAACAATATTACCTACATTTTGTGAGCAGATTTTTATGGACACCCAGTATAAAACAACACCTTTTCAGTCACAATTCAGAATTGATACCTAAATGTATTAGTATCCCCATTGACCAACTTTATTAATTGTAATATTTTCAAATCTTAATCGCTGAACCGGTTTTCATGAATTTTCGGACATAAATAGGGAAAGAGAAAAAAGGACATGCATGCATCTATCGCACCGATTCATTTTCAGCAGGTTTCAGTTCCATGATAAGCATTCTATGGTAGATCGCTAAAAACTAAAACTAGATAGTATTTCATTATTATTAGACTGAAAATATTGTTAAAACTGAAGTCTTAATTTGTTGATCTAGGAACCAAATCATTGTAAAATAGTAAAACTTTCAAGTTTTGTATATAGCCATGTAAGCTGAACTGTTACTCGTCACTTCATTAAATAAATGTCCTTTATAAGCCTTAAATTGTCTATTTATTGCAAAACCACTTTAATAAATATACTTTGGCAAAACAAAGATCTAGCCTTTATTATAATACAAAAAATGTGCTTTGCTATATTCCGTTTTAGGGTTCAATGTTTTACTTTTTACACTTTACTACTAGAGGCATTATTTATATTTATATCCAGAAAGTCCTTGAGCAATGTTGTACGTCTTTTTTCCGCGATATCCATTTGATTTTCTAAATCACCTCGATCTGTGGTCTCAGCCCTTTCTACCTTCCAGGAAAGATTTTCGATTTCTGCTTCTAACTGTGCCTGGAAGTAAATTTATATTTTTTAATTACAAAGCCGATCTTATAGGTACATCTGGATAATATAAATATACTTTGATTTGGAGCCCGTTTCCGTCCTGGTTTCGAATCCCGGAGAAAACAAAAAAAAATCGAAAATGTTCTTAAAATATAAACCGTTTTTATAACCGATTTTTTTAAACCGCCTTGGCATTGATGTCAATCTGCCGTTGACTTCTAGTGAAACTTCGGGATCGTTAGCATTCTAATTTTAAAAAAAATATTTTGTATAGTTTATCCTTGTACTCGACTTTGACTAGAAAATTGATCACTTCATCTGCTTTGGTCAAAAATTAACTTTTGGCGCAATTTTAAGGAAAAACACTTGATTCTGACGCATTTTTTGGCACCTATTTGTGTTCGAGAGTTAGCAACAATGACTGCCTAGGTTCGCTGCCAATATTCCACCTACTTCATACAATTTAGCGATTCAAGATTGTATTTTCAGCAGGACTTCAGAGCAAGAAAATATTGAAATCATCAAGTTTGTAAGTTTCAACGAGACTAAGTACAAGTTAGTTTATAAACATTTATATATCTTTAAAATATATTACTTGCTGATATTCAAAAAGTTCTTTCCTTGGTCCATTATCCATATAATATGCAAATGGATATGTGTATTGTAGGGTGTAACGACACCGTTTCAGTAGTTTAGCTGAATCCCATAAATACTGCCAATCGATCCAAGTTCCTTCGCCAGCCATCACCTGAAAGCCACAGTTTATATAAATAATCTTTTCAGTTGCTCTGAAATTCCTGAACAGTCAGCCGTTTCATAAATGAGCCGACAAAGATTTGTTAAAACATATCACATTCACTTTCTAGTGCATTGATTAAGCTATTTCAATACTACAAACCTATTTTTTAACAAAATAAAATTAAACCAACTGTAATACCTTTTGGTTAATACGACTTTTTAAACTAGCTAACGTTTGCTCCTCTAGTTTAAGCGACCGTGCGTGATTCTCCCATCGCTCATAGTAATGTAGATACTTTTTTAGAGCTTCTCTAGCCTGGAAATACAATAAAATATTATTTTCTAAGTCAAAATATATTTATTCAATAGAACTTCTTAGAAGCTACTTTGAATCAGAGATTCAACTTATATTTTTTAATAGGGTTTTTATACTAGCTATATAAAAACAAAATACACTTTAAGTGTTATTTACAGAATTTTTATAATCACCTGTGCATGTTGACTATCGCTTGCCAAATCTGGGTCTTCCTTATAGCGACTGCACTCATAGTACTCCGAGCCGTGACATTTCCAGTCTCCCAAACATACCCAACAAAAGTCATGACGACATGACCCACATTGCATGTGATTGCAGCCACCATTTTTTTCAATACATATTTGACATTTTGGACAGTCCTGTAATTCACTTACATCTAATCTATCCAATAATTTAAGTTCATAATACAGAAGTTTTTAAATAAGGATGCAAACTTTGCAAAGCAATTTGATAATTATCTTTAAACACATGATCATTGACTTCTCTCTGAAGAATAATAATTTGTTTTATTTTTATTTAAAAACTTAAAATTAGTTAATATACCTTAGTATTAGCACTTATATAGTTAGCAGTCTCGGAATCATCAGCACATTTCGTAAGCCAGAGACGTATAGTGGCGCAGTCTGTTGGGGCATGGTGCGGAGCCCCACAGGAGAAGCACGTTAATAATTCACAACCTTGACATTCAACACGACGAGCACCTTCACGTACCCACGCTCGAAATATCCACTGAAACATATTAAACACAAGTTGACCCGGCGGACTTTTTCATGTATCTATAAATCTTAAAATCTATATCAAATCTATAGATTTCATCACTCTGTCCCTTATCTTTGTATTTCGAATGATTGATGAATTCGTATTATGCCATTCTCGAGGTATAACGAAAAACGTCTTTTCATACAAATTATATAAACGAATCTCCCTGATTAAATTTGATGTTTTGTATGTTTTGTGAGGTTTTTATAGTAATAAGACAAAATCATTGAAATTGGTCTAATTGTTCTCATGTCATAATTGGTGTAACTGAGACCTTTTGTAGATAAATATGAATATTGTATTATTTAAACTACATTATTGTTTGAAAAAGTCTAGTCATTAAATATATTTTAAGCAATTTACCATTAAAAAATAATAGAAAGCACTCTAAATATAAATACATGTCGCCCAATGACTTTGACAAACCCCGACCATAGTGTTCACAACATCAGCCGACCAAACTATATACCAATGACTGTTGTACTATATAACATTGTATTAAAATACCTGACAATTAGGTCCTGGGCAAAATCTCAATTGAGGGTGAGACTTCACATGATCCTTGAACATGAACTGTTGATATCTTTCTCTCAAAGATGGTTTAGTTACATGGGATAACACAAAATCCTCAGGAGCTCTCACTTCACACTCTGGAGCCATGCATTGGATTGTGTTGGACACACCTGATATCGTAACATGGTAAAAATAATGTATAAAGATTATTATTTTCATTTTTAAAAACCTCTGATATTTCTAATCATTAATAAGCAAAAAAAAAACTAAAGCTATGTAGACCCAGCAACGTTAAAATTAAGGTCAACAAAACCAGTCTAGCAATTTCTGGCATTGGATGAAAATTATATTATTTTCAAATATTACAAACAGCCACTTCAATTACTTCTCAGTATGGAAACTACAATAATTGGCAACATAATTTTATATTTCGAGGATAGAAAGTCAATAATTTAATAGAATGAATCATAGTGTTACATGCATATAATGAAAATAATTATATAGTGTTAATCTTATATATAAAATTCTCATGTCACAATTGGATGAATGTTAATGGAGACTATAAGGGAAGATGTTTATCTTTTTGTATGTTTATATTTGGTTATAATATGTATGTTTCATAAACCAACCCAAAATAAATTAATATATCGCACCCTTAGTAATATAAGGGCATAATACAAAAAAGTAGTTTTTTGGGAAATCGCGTTTAAAGATTCTGGATTTCTACATTCCACCTTACTTTTTCAATAAAATGCTTATTATTCAAGTTATAAATGTGAAATTTTGCATATTTATTCTTTGATAACTACACTGTAAGTAGCTATGAATAAAAATGAATGCCTTTATCATTTAAAATAACACTTTACACAAATTTTGACTTGAGTCCTTATTGTATTACTAAATGTGCGATATAGAATATAACTTATCAATTAGGCAAAATTTCATTTCATTACCTTGCATAATTTGTACTTCAAAGTGCATGGCCCAGCAATCATTGCAAAAGTAATGTCCACAAGTTAATGCACTAAATATTTGTGAAGGAGCTGTATTAGCACAGACTGCACAATGGGAACGACTTATATTCCCTGGCGTCGAAGGCACGCAAGGTTTAACACGGCTATATATCAGAACTTCACTAGGGTTTTCATTATACTTATTTATTATTTCTTGTGCATTCCACTTGTATGCATGCAGAATTACCTGCAAAATTCATGAAAATTTTACATAAATACATAATTTAATACTTACAATAAATGCAGATTTCATCGACGCATCAGATGTTCAACAAAATAAAAATAAAATTCATTGGACGTACCTTGGCTAGAGACGGCGTTATTTGTAGGCTATTACTAAGTAATTCGATAGATTCATTCAATAACTTTTCAACTTCTTCGACTCTTAGACAAGAGAACAAAAAGTACTCCGGATCAGTTTTACTTTGGTCTACGGTTTCCATATCACAATCATCTACCTCACCGTAGTAGTCATATTCATCACCGTCGTTATCGGAATACTCCATATCAGATTCAGCAGACATGTTGCAGTTGTGAATTTTAGTATCACCCAAGGTCAATTAATACCTGTACTATTGAAAAAAAAATACATCAAATAAATAATTACAAATACCTACACTAGTTCAGCGTTTATTCCTATTTTTTTCAAGTTTCATTTTTATGGTTTTATTTTTATTCAATCTGACAGTACCAAAGAATTGACATTGATGTTTAATATTTTGTCGTCTGATGTAAAAGTGCACAGAATTTTTACTTCTTGTTCATGTTTAAAATATGTGCATGGTTTATGTATCAATATATTTCTAAGTACCTATAAGATTTCACAGTAGTAGTTAAAGCATAGGAAATATTATGTACCAAAGTCTAATAATATTTTTAAGAAGTTGACATTCTTCCCGAAGATTGTTCTGTAACTCTGACAGTATATTATTATGTACCTACCTAGTCTGTGCCTAATATGAATTATTATGTCAAAGGAAGGTCACCTTCGTAAAGTTCACCTTCCGCTGTATTCAAATTCGTGTCTTCGAAATAAATTAGGTATTTTATTTTTACTGGTACGTGAAATCTATTTATATAGATTAAAGCAAAACATCAATTTTGTTACTAAATTTTATTACATATTCTTAAAATAAGTTAATCAAATTGTTGTTGTATTTTCATAACATAACACCTAATTTAAACTTATATTTTAGGTGTTTTTTAAAGTTTTGTAACAAAAATGGATGTTACAAAGACGCAGCGGTTTATAGAGCGAGGCTCTCACAAAGGCAAGGGTCTCGCTGTATTTACTAGTGGTGGCGACTCCCAGGGTATGAATGCAGCTGTACGATCCGTGGTTAGAATGGGTATCTATTTGGGATGTAAAGTGTACTTTATCCGAGAGGGATACCAGGGAATGGTAGATGGTGGTGACAATATAGAAGAAGCTAATTGGTCCTCAGTGAGTTCGATAATTCATAAAGGTGGTACTATTATTGGTTCAGCTCGTTGTATGGATTTTTTGTAAGTTTTTTATATAAAATAAATAAAAATAAAATAATCATACCTATTAATAAGTATAAGAAATAATGCTAACTTTTTAGGCATAAAGAAGGTCGCCTTAAGGCTGCCTACAACTTAGTAACTCGAGGTATTACTAACCTGGTTGTTATCGGTGGTGATGGTTCTCTCACTGGTGCCGACCTCTTTCGACAGGAGTGGTCTAGCTTGCTAGATCAGTTATTGGAAAATAATATGATTACTAAAGATCAAAGAGAAAAGTATAAGTACTTGCATATTGCTGGTCTGGTAGGTTTTATTTTATTTTAATGGAGAATAAATATTCATATAATATGTATATACATTTCAAAATAATAATATTTAAAAATGTATGCTTTATTTATTATATCTTTGTAAATATTATATTTATTTTAGGTTGGTTCCATCGATAATGATTTCTGTGGAACAGACATGACAATCGGCACGGATTCTGCTTTGCATCGCATCATTGAAGCTATTGATGCTATTGTCAGTACAGCTTATTCCCATCAAAGAACATTTATAATGGAAGTAATGGGGCGCCACTGTGGGTATGTTTTTATATATTATACTTAATTCAAAATAACAAATTTCAAACTAAAACAATATACAAGAGTTAATGTATGAGAGGTTTTTAAGTTGTCACCAAAGTGGATTTTTGTACTTTGGATTTTAATTTACATGGGAGCCTCATGCAATAAAAATTAAAATAGCTTTTTGTTCACTGTCTTAGATCATACACATAATAAGATTTTTAGAGCCAATTCAAACATGGTCTTAACTGATAATAAAATAGAGATTTGATTTAATGATAATTTCTTAATTTAGATATCTTGCTCTGGTCACCGCCTTGTCATCAGAAGCAGATTTTGTGTTTATTCCGGAAGCACCACCATCAGTTGATTGGAAAGATAAACTGTGTTATAAGTTAGAACAGGCAAGGGTTTACACAGCATTCCTGAATTTATTGTTCCCACCCTTTTTCATGTATTGCTCATTTGCTAGCTGGATTTTAATTGCAATAACAACATAAACACCCCCTTTTAGTTTTCTTACAGTGTACACAGCACTCTGTACGGATGCTACTTATAGTTTTATTTGTGAAGACCCAGCGCCCCTCAATTGGGAGAAAAAGATGTGTGCAAAAATAAAAGAGGCAAGAAAATTAATCTTGTTTATGGGAGCAGGATCATTAGTTTCATATCATTGATGAATTGGCTCTTTCTGGTGTTTTCATTCTATGTGTATGTTAAAATACCTTAGAAAACTCAACTTAAATTCTCATCTTTAATTCTTTGACACTGTGGGTCATTTTCCATTATGGTCGGGTGCTGCTTGTTGCAGTTATCTGGCACTAGTTGCCGCTCTGGCGAGCGAGGCTGATCAAGTGTTCATACCTGAAGACCCTGTTCCCAATAATTGGGTTGAGAAACTTTGCAAAAGATTGCAACAGGTACGAGCTTAATTGAGTGGCACTGTACGATTCTAACAAAACTGAAAAATACATGTATAAGCTGCCTCGTAGATTTAATTGGAAATAATGGGCGGACGGAAAATCGTTATTTTTTAACATAGTTTAAAAGCTTTTATAATTTCTTTTTCATTAATAGCAATAATTATTTTTTGTTGGTTTCATAACTGGTTATGCTGTTTACTATTTGGTCTTGCTGCTTTTCTATCTGTGACATGCATGTGCCCATTATTATTAAGGTTTCTTGGGAATTTATTAATTATAATAAACAGTTTTAAGAATGTTATCATAACAATTTTGTGTTCTTCAATATAACAAAATACAAAAAATTTATTCATGTATAATCGCATATTATATCAAAAATAGTATTTTTGTAATAGGAACGTAAGTCCGGGCAACGTTTGAACATCATCATAGTGGCAGAGGGTGCTATTGACAGGGAAGGAAAACCAATATCTGCTGAACTTGTGAAGAAGGTGGTAGTTGACAACCTTCAGCAAGATACCAGGATCACTGTCCTTGGTCATGTCCAAAGAGGAGGTTCGCCTTCAGCGTTTGATAGAATATTGGTAAGAAATTTGGCCATAAAAACTATTTAGGTCATATGAGCTTTTATTACATTTTTTTATTACAACTACTTAATCAGATAAAAATTACATTAAAAATTATTTAATTTGTATTTTCCTTTAACTATAAATTATCCAATTCCAATAAAATATCTACTTGACAGGGGTCACGTATCTACACACCAAGATCGAGTGATACGTGATTTAATAAGCGTAGTATCAAAGTGGCAATGACCTTTTTTTTAGCGGGTGTTACGAATTTGTTAGGTCTGTGTCTGACATGTCATCATAGCTCGTAAAAATGGGCTGATTTTGATGATGGACTATTTTTTGTTTGAAATGCGACATAATCGATTTGGATCTTGGCTACAATTTATAAAGATCTGTTCATCCGTTTAAAAAGTTTATAAGATATTCTGTATGTGTAATTAATTTCGCTAAATACATTATTAGTAGATATGTCTATTGCATCCGCCGTTTATTTTCAAGCAATTCTTTTGCTCTTCTCTACAATTTTCTTTCAATAATGTTTGATGCTAGGGAAAAATGAATTCAAAGTTAATTTTAATGTTTTCCATACAAGTGCAAGTAATGTTTCTAATATAATAACATATATAAGGAATGCAATATCTTTTTATCAATATTACATAATTTACCCGTCTTTACTCGAAATTTAAGATCGGTAATGGGTGACTAAACATGACAAATTAACTGTGATATTGAAAAAAATACACGAAGATAAAACATAAATTTAACATTAAAAATCCAAATTCTACACATAAAGTAATAATATTTGTATTTTTGTTAGTGATTAATGCATTCGAAAACTAGTGGATTCCTAAAGGTAAATTAACGTTTATTTGTGACATTGATTGACCTACATGATCATGAGGATGAAGTTGCAAGAAAATTTAATAGTTTTTATCTCAATGTCTCAACTTTACGAACCAATTTAGAATATTATTTTTTTGCTTGAAAATTATTGTTTGTGCCAATTCTGTTTTGATTTCGATGATTATATTAGGGATGCCGTATGGGTGCTGAAGCAGTGATGGCTTTAATGGAAGCAACACCGGAGACTGAGCCATGTGTTATATCGTTGGACGGCAACCAGGCTGTCCGATTGCCGCTTATGGAGTGTGTGAGACGAACTAAAGCTGTTGCTCAGGTAAATCCTAAATGACTGAAATCACATTTTTAATATTCTACCTTTCTCTAGTTATGTGTGTACAAATTGCCGCAGCTCAATCGCTTGCGCAATGAATACGTATCACAAGAGGGCTGTCACTGGATTCAGAAAAATTAAGAAAAGTTTTAACAAAAATATTTACTTTATTAATTACTAGCAACCCGCCCCGGCTTTGCACGGGTATAAAACATATATAAAAACCTTCCTCTTCAATCACTCTATCTATTAAAAAAATTTTAAAGATACAAAGGGACATAGGGAAAGAAGAAGCGACTTTGTTTTATACTATGTAGTGATTACTTGCGTTTGTATCTAAATAAAGAGGGCGAATGTAGACTCAAATCAATAAAAGGTGGACACTCACAACACTAGTTGGCCTCCAAATGCGTTGCCAGTTTTAAAATGTGGTACGAATTTTTTGGAAGTCACACATCACTGGACTACTGTGACGACTTGGTTGCCTTAAAGTAATAAATTTAAAAATATGTCTCCCCTATAATTATATTATGTTTTAGGCAATGGCGGATAAAAATTGGGAATTAGCTGTCAAACTACGCGGACGTAGTTTCGAACGTAACTTGGAGACATACAAAATGTTGACTCGATTGAAGCCTCCTAAGGAAGCTTTTGATGAATCTGGGAAGCCTGCTGTACGTATTTTTACTACATTATTGAATATACAATTATATTAACTATGCTTAATATTCATTAAAAATTGCCTAATTGACTTATTGTTTATAATAACTATTAATTTAAGTATTAAGGCTTAAACTTATGCGTTTGTTTCACTATTGATTTTCTTAACAGGTATACAGGTATCACCAAGTAGTGATATTGAACCTTACGGCCGGTTTCAATAAAACCCACGGATTTTTGGAGATGGCCTTGAGTTTTAAAAATAAAGAATTTTTATAATACCATCCGTATGCCAAATACAATGCGTAGCTTGGATGATCTAACAGTACAGCACCTTATTACTGTTTCCAGGGAGGTTTGACGTTAGCAGTCATGCACGTGGGCGCGCCGGCCTGCGGGATGAACGCCGCCGTTCGCTCGTTCGTGCGGAACTGTATTTATCGGGGTGACACCGTGCTCGGTATCCATGACGGCGTTGAGGGTTTCATCAGCGGGAATATCGTTAAGATGGATTGGTAAAGTTTTTATAATGAATAGTTTGTTTGGTTGAACGCTAAGAAACTGCTAATACAAATTGACACATTATAACACGTGTACATGTACAATATGTCTTTACAGTAAGCGTGACCGGAGAAGACTGACACTTTTAAGATGTTAAACTACCTTCGTCTAGTTATTTATTATTAAAACTTTAAATACCTTAACACCACACTACTACTGCTAATAGGAGAGGCCCATCAATAAACAAATATAGCCTAAACGGAAACAACAGTTTTCCTTAAATTAATGCGCGTGTATCCACGCTGGACGTTTATAACACATAGTTAGCAAATACATTTCACAAATAATAAGAGGAATTTGAAAAGCAATATCATATTGATTGTAAATACAATTATATTTTAGGTCTGATGTTACCGGTTGGGTCGGTCAAGGAGGTGCCTTCCTGGGAACTAAACGTACTCTCCCGGGAGACAAGAAAGGCGAGATCGCAGCGCGCATAAAACAATTCAACATTCAAGGATTACTCATCATTGGTGGTTTTGAGGTATCAAGAAGTATTTCATTATGAGATCTATATGGCTATTCAAAGAAGAGACTCATAATTTTAAGTGTTTTTTCCTAATGAGTTTTAATACGATTCATAAAAAAATCAATACAAAATTATTAGAAGCATGCAACCCCTGTTTTACTGTTTAGCCCTAAATATTGAATGAAATCTTTCAGGCATATCAAGCGGGTCTAGAAATATACGAGTCCCGTACGCAGTACCCAGAGTTCCGTATACCTCTGGTGGTAATTCCAGGCACGATCAGTAACAATGTGCCAGGGACTGACTTTTCCCTGGGAACGGACACCGCTCTCAATGAAATTACCGAAATTTGTGATAGAATCCGACAGTCGGCCCAGGTAATACAGCTAAATACTATATTAAAATACATTTAATGCTTTATAAATTTTCAAATAAAAATTATATGAAATAGAATGAAATTTGTTCGGATTCATAAAGCTGAACTTTAGCAACGCAATCATGACAGAAATAAGTATTTTGTAATATTTTCATAATGATAATATTCATAGCGTGATATTGTAATAAAATAAATATATTAGAATACCATAATACTGTAAGAAGACGTTATCTTTAAAATCAAAAACGACGCTTACCGCGATTACCTATGTCTAATTTGACAATTGTATTAAAGTTATCCATCTATAAACTAGAGGCTACACGGGTCTAACTTTAATACCATAATTGATTCATGGTTTTGCTTTATTTTAGTCAGTTTGATCTCTGGTAACGAAACCAGATTATCTTTACACCGCGTTTTGAAATAAGACAGCAAAAGTTGAAATCTAAAATCTTGTTGGGTATATAAAAGAGTTTTCTAAAAAAAATTATTTTACAGGGAACTAAGCGTCGTGTTTTCGTTGTTGAAACTATGGGAGGATATTGCGGGTACTTAGCCACGTTAGCTGGTAAGTTGTAAAATATAAACATACTGAAATGACGGCCGAGAATTTTAGGATCCAATTCATAGTCGTAACTTTTTTCAAAATGTTTTTAATGTATGAAACGTTACTTTTTAACCTTTTTTTATTTAAAACAAATCGTTTTCTGTGACATCATTCAATTAAATGCGGACTATTAATTTACATTCGTTATTTAACTTTCAAAGAAACATTTTTTGATGCTACGATTTATATAACCTCCTCCTTTGTGCTGCGCTGGAGGTCCTGGTGTGAAAATCCGAAAACAAATATTTTGGTTTGGTAGGCAAAGAAAGCTGAACCTACTTGCTTGTAATGAAAATGATTAGTGTAATCGCAGAAACGCGTCTGCCTGACGCTCCATTAGGGTTTGCGCGATTTTTATGGTGTATTATATTTTTCGTATCTGTAATTTTAATAAAATACAGCCTATGATGAATGCTGATAATGCAGCTGCAATTGATGAAAGGATAATTATTTTTAAGTTCCATTACAAACTATACAAAATATTTTCTTTTAATTTAGATTATCTTATGGTTACATATAATGTGTGATACTCGCAGCATGAAAACATACTTATTGAGGTATTAACTGCTAGGTCTAGGTGGCGGTGCCGACGCAGCTTATATCTACGAAGAGAAGTTCTCTATAAAGGATTTGCAGCAAGATGTCTACCACATGGCGTCCAAAATGACTGGCGGCATCCAACGAGGTCTTATACTGAGGAACGAAAAAGCCAACGAGAACTATAACACTGACTTTCTCTACCGTCTCTACTCTGAAGAGGGCAAGGGACTTTTTACAGCTAGAATGAATGTTCTGGGTGAGTTCTATACAATTTGGGAGTCGTTTCTTTGAATTTTTTTTTATTTGTATTGTAGTAAGTATGAAGGACTATTTAAAAATTTTTTTTGCTGTGTTTATTATTCTCATATCTTATATTTCGTCTTATATATGTTCTACTTGTGATGTCTTTGTTTAGTTTAGAGAAGTATTTCCACATTTCTTTCTTTTTTTGGCATTTCTTTTACTGTTTAATTATATAAAATGTACAGGTCACATGCAACAAGGCGGTTCTCCGACCCCGTTCGACCGTAACATGGGAACCAAGATGGCCGCCAAGTGCCTTCACTGGCTTGTGGAGCAAATACAACAGGGATCCAAGAACACGGCCGATACCGCCTGTCTTCTTGGTGTTGTTAAACGACAGTACAAATTCACACCCCTCGAGGAACTAAAGTCCCAGACTAACTTTTCGTAAGTCATAGTCAATTCTATCACTGTTTACATTTTCCTACCAGAAATCCGCGATTTCAGCTGTGCAGAAGTAAAAGTAACAAAATATGTTCCGGATCCTGATTCTCTTGTATCAGTTTCATTTCAATTACAACGTCTTGCTGGAGTTAATAATAATAAAGTTGTATTAATAAATAACAAATATCACATTATCTATGTGATATTTTTATATCTTCTTATAGGGTTTTCCCCGTTTCTTTTTATTAGAATTTTTTGTCGAATAATAAATAATTATCAATAATTTTAAGAACCTTAGAAATCAATCTTATCAATTTAATATTTATCATTTCGTAAGAGTGATAAATTAAAACCTGATAACCAGGAATAACCGACTCGGTTGCTAAATACTGGACTGCGATATGCTATCTGATTTTAATTTCGATTTTATAAAGTTTCCATTATGGAAAGAAGATTGGCTAATTGACTTAACTATCCTGGCCAAGATTAAACAGCCAATTAACCATTGTACAGTCAGTTATAGTAAAAGTACTCAGAAATATATAATAACATTTACATATCTTGGTTTTGGGGATTCAAACACTCCATTGATTTAAACTTGTTCAAGTAAAATTAATTTTTTTTTTACTTTTCTATCTAAATAAAATTAAGTTGCATACCAAACTTTTTACGCAACGACTGTCATGTTTTAGGGGAGAGTCTAGCCGATTTTAAGATTACCTTCTATACACAAACATTGTACCTACCTTTTTATTAAAAGTTTGGATATAGATAAAATTTGGAAATTTTTTATTTACAGACAAAGGATCCCTAAACAACAGTGGTGGATGAAACTTCGTCCTTTACTCCGTATCTTGGCTAAACATGATTCTACATACGAAGAGGAAGGAATGTATATGACGGTGGAGCAAGGAGAACTTGATTCCGAAAATGTTATTTAAATGATCTAGTCAGGCATTATATAGCTTTAGGCTAAACTTTTTTATTTTATTTTTTTAGCAAAGACGACGGATATTTGACACCGTTAGAAATTTTACTATAAAATTATAAAAATATTACAATGAGTGTCATATTTAAATAATAGGTATATAGCAATTGATAGCTGTTTTAATTTTTATTTTGCTTAGCATTTTAAAATTATCTGAAGTAAACTATAATCGCATTGTTAAAACTAGATGTTACAAAATTAATTACTAAAATGTCATTAAAAATATTTATTTACAAACTTTTTAAAATAAATTTTTCTTAAATATTTAATTCTTAAGGGAATAATATATTTTTACGTGAAAAAACATGTTATTGTAAATGTTAATTTCTTATACATTTTAATTAATATCTACTGGTCTTTTGAAATCAAGATAATACAGATATTTTTATATAAACAAATCGTGTCATATTGTTTTGAGATTATATATTTACGAGATTTTTATTATTAGAATTTTGAAATATAATTAGAATATTGTTCCTTTATTTATTAATTTTAAGTTATTTCAATGCTCTTTTAAGGTCACTTTTAATCATAGCACGCACATTTTTATTTATGATTAAGCACTAAAATATTTTTAAAACTTTAAATCTAAGTAAATAGTGATGTTTTGAAATTTGGAATAATCATTTAAATTATTGAAATAATTCATTCAATTATTGACATGATATTAAGCTGTTATTTTTTTAAACACATTTTTTATTTGATGGTTTTACTTTTAATAGCAGTATTGATATGAAAATATAAATGTTCATGTTTACATTAATGTAATAAAATATATAAGAAATTGTCGTTTTACTATAGTTGTTGATAAGTATTAAGGTGATGCATTGAAAAACAAGAACTCTTGAAACAGAGCGCTTGCGTCCCGCACTCTGCACCCCCTGATTATTCTTACGCAGACGTTTGAGAGATGGATTCATAGATTTTCGTTTTTTTTAAACTTATAATTATATCTTACAGTTATACCTATCGCAGAAAAATGTTTTTATGTGACAGAGTAGAGTATTGTTCAATTAATGTAATTAGTTTCGACGGAGCGCGCCAGTCCGAAAGACACAGGACCGTCGCTGGCAATAGCCGTATCGGAGTGAAGGGGGTATCGAATGTATGGGAAAACTGGCACCGGCGCGTCTAAATTAGGTCGTATGCGACAATACAGTTTTTTACGTTTAAGTAAAAAACTGTTACTAGTACAAAAAAATTGAAGTGTGTATATAGACTAATCTACTTAAAAATTATTGAGGAATTTTTTGGACCCGTATACCTGTAAAGTGTGAATCTATGTTTAATGAGAGGTAACTTTGATAATTTTTCTCTGTTCCAAAATTTAACCAATTGGTTAACGGCAACAGATGAAATGAAACCCATATCATGAAGTATCATATAGTCAAAAACTATTTTCCTAAGTCCTTTAATTTCTGAAGAAAATCGAATCTCCTATACTGTTTTTCTCAATGCGTGCAGCATTAATACGTTATTCGTCTAAATAGCTTTTTTAATGCATTGTATGTGATAATTTTTTTAGAATGTAAAATAGGTAAATTCTTAAAAGGTAGATGGATAAGATAAGGTCTACAATAAAGTGTTTTTTTCTGTAGATCTATAAAAGAGGATATACCACCACGCATTTTTTTGTTATATCTCAAAGGGATGAGGCGGGGTTTTTATGAAAGCTCCCAGATGGCTTGATTTTTTCCGATACTTCCAACGATTGTCCTAATGTTTCAACCAATTTACACAAAACTGACAAATTGTATACCTAAATCTTCTTCATGAAACTATCTGTTGATGAACTCGTACGATAATCCGTTCAGTAGTTTTTAAGTATCGCGGACAGACGCGACAGGCGACTTTGTTTTATAATATGTACCGTAATGATTCATTCAATATGAATCCGAATCCTGGGGGAATAAATGAATGTTTCGGTTATGTATGCACAGAAAGCTGATCACCTACTTGCCTGTAAAGAAAATTATCAGTGAAACATACATAAATGTGTCTGCCACATGCATTGGAATTCACCTCCATGATTATACCTACTGTAAACGGGATAACGAATAATAACCCGACGATTTTATCCCGTGTTTTTATCCTTGTTTGTATGAATTTATCTGTGGTTTGTTTGAACACAGAATATATGAACATACTAGTCATGAATTTTGACATATTGGGCGGGGAATGTGTCGTGCGATTTGAAAATGTCGATTGTCGTTTTGACTTTTCATTTTTCAGTCGTTTAGTGAATAGCGGTTTGACTATACGTAATATGTTGGTTATATTTTTTGTAATTCACGCCCGTATTTACTGAAAATGTTCACGAAATAAAATGTCTAGAAAATACTATAGTGTCTATAGTTGTAATCTTAAAATGCAATTTTCTTGTTGCTGATAGACAGTGCATTCAGTGCTATGATGGAATCCTAGTGCAGTTCCAAACCCTTGAAACTAGTCGATATTATGTGGCCAAAACGCGAAAAAGACATAGGAGTTTTAAATGATGATTCCGATGGTATATACAGTGTATGGTTTTGCCATTTTCTTCGTTATCGCGTGGGTGTGTTTGTGGCTAATTCATATAATGGCCTTTTCGTATTCAAAGTGGAAATTGCATCGGACTGTGGACCGGTCGCCGCCGGAACAGCCCTACCCCGGTGTTTCGATTTTAAAACCGCTTACCGGAGTAGATCCAAACCTGTTCTCTAACTTAGAGACATTTTTCACACTCGACTACCCAACTTACGAAATTCTATTTTGTGTTGAAAATGAACAGGATCCCGCTTTGATGCTTGTTAACAGTCTCATTCACAAGTATCCTCGAGTGGATGCCAGGTATTTTGTCAGTGGAACACGAGTCGGTGTTAACCCAAAGATCAATAATATGTATCCGGCGTATATGGCGGCTAAGCACCCACTTTTATTGGTAAGCGATTCCGGAATCCGAATGAGGGATGATAGTCTACTGGACATGGTTCAGCATATGAAGGAAGATGTGGCTATAGTGCATCAGATGCCGTTCACCTGGGACGCAGATGGCTTCGCCGCTGTTTACGAAAAAGTATATTTTGGCACAGTCCAGGCGCGCATGTATCTGGGAGCAGATTTTCTTGGTATTAATTGTCACGTCGGTATGTCGTCTCTAATGCGGCGATGTGCGCTGGAGGAGGTGGGTGGGCTCGCTGCTTTTGGAGTGTATCTCGCTGAAGATTTCTTCATGGCCAAGGCTGTGTTGTCCAGAGGGTGGCGGTTGCGAGTGGCGTCCCTACCTGCTCTGCAAAACTCAGGCTCTAAGTCGATAGGAGGCCTGCAGGCACGCCTGAAGCGGTGGGCACGGTTGCGGATAGCCATGGTGCCGACGACGGCGCTGCTGGAACCGCTGAGTGAGTGCCTGCCCCTGGGAGCAGGCGCCGCATGGGCCGCTGGACAGCTGTTTGGCGCAGAGCCTTTACCGTTCTTTCTAGTACATGTGCTTGTGTGGTTTTTGTCAGACTGGCTTATGCTCTGCTCAGTTCAAAATGGTTCTCCCCCATTCACAAAAGTTGAGTTTCTCTTGGCCTGGGTTTGGAGCGAATGTTGTGCGCCGTTGGTACTGGCAACAGCAGTGCTCAATCCACAGATCTCATGGCGGACTCGCAGTTACCGGCTGGACTGGGGCGGCCGAGCACATGAACTCAAACCCAAACTTAAGTTCTAAGCAAGATCCATTCAATAAAAGCTTTAATTTCGTGAAGATTATGTTTGAATAGAGCGATCGTCAGTGCTGCCGTTGATGTGAGTTTATAATAAATATATTAGTATTAAGTTTTTATTTTAATTGCTATTTATAGAATTTGAAATGTATGATGAATATGTCTTGTTGTTCTTGTTTTAAAGAGTTTTGTATGTTTATAGATTAAACAAAACAATTCAGCTATTGTTTCCTATTTTGTGGTTTATTGTTTGGTGATCTATTATGTAAAACTAAGAGCCAGCATATTTAAAATATCTTGGCACGCTGAACTTGTGAGATCAGAAAAATGTATGATTGGATGACACATTCCAACAACAGCTCTAAGGCTAAGGCCACTCAAAATCAGACCAACAATGCTATCTGCAACATATGATTCACTATACTGTATGTATACTTTATTGTTAACTCAACAATAGCAGAATATGCATATTCATTTGTGATATTGACAAATGTAATAGTTTTTTTTTTCTAAAAATTATTTAAGTTTTTTTAAGTTTAAATTCAAAGCTTTGGCTCTATTTTAATTTTTACACTTTCTTGAAAAATTACATTTTTAATTAAAAATATACAGGGTTATACTAAACATTTTGCAATTGATATATTTTTGCTTATTTTTTTTTCAATTGCCTTTGGACTGAATGATCAAACTTCAACTATTGGTCTGAAGGGGACCAAAATTGAGATAATTGATTTTTGAAACCTATTTTAAAAAGACAGTTTCCATACAATTTGTTTGTATAGAAACAAATTTATTTGATAAATAAATATTCAGCATCCATAGGCATCTCAGCCTTTTGTTAAAAGTTTTTTCAATAGAGTGCCATGAATACTTGTATTACATAAATTCCTTGAATACTAATTGAATGACCTGTATTGCAACATGTCTCGGGCTGCCAAGTACTTCAATTATAAATACTTATTCACTTCCGAAATTCTAAAGTATTTCACATTGAATGGGTGAACTATATAAAAGTAAAATATGTTCATCCCTTTGAGTTGTCAGTCTTACTTAAAATTTGAACCACACGAATGTCTCCATTGAACTTGTGAGGGACACCCCTTTATTGTTGAAATACAGTCATATTATATTAGAGAACTGTAATACTAAAGTAGTAATCTTTCAATTCCTGTATTTTTTTATTTCATACAAAAATAATGTACAATTTACTTCTAAGTACTTACTTTAAAAATTCTGTTAACAACTCATAAATTAGTGATTTATGGTGTTAAAATTTTCATTCCATATTAAACGTGCGTTATAATGTGTGATGCTTGTACTCTACCTGCGGCTCACGTAGATTAGATAACATGAAATACTCCAAAAGCCGTTTTACGTTTTTATTTAGATAAATTTAAAAAGCATGGTACTTATACATTTAAACATCGTTCATCTTGGATGAGTGTTCAGTATTTTAATTGATTATACTTAATATTATATATATTATATTATCAAGAACATTTTCATAACTAAATGTCGATCCTCTGAGTATTTGACATTTTCCGTAAGTGGGGTCCAAGCACATTACTATGATGTTGGGATGCGATTTTTAATAATCTCGGAGACATTTTTAATACGCATTCAGTTATTGTATAATATAGAGTCGTCTAGTAGGTATTATTTCGAATGAACAAAGTAGTTACACTACAAAAAAGTAAAGGAACCTGTCAGGCTACGTTCAAAATTCTCCAACTTAGCCTGACATTTGAATGCTGTGATATCTAATTCGAAGGCATAGTAGTGAAGCTGACGAAACCTTAAAACATGTACGAATATAGCATTGGGCTGTCAATGTTTAAATCCTGTCACCCTGTGACCTGTTACGCAATCAGCCTCTAACTTATCATTGATAGGTGGGCAATGGGCTTATAAACAAAAGTATCTACATTAGGATTGACAATGATAGTTCTAGTGCTGTATGTCATCAGTTGCTTTATACGAATTTTGCGTTGCAAATGTACCTACGGTTTATAAAGCCAGGACCTACAAAATGGTTTGTTTTTACTAAATGAACGATCAAACTACCTACATCACTTTTTGAAAATACTTATAACCAAATGTATAACTAATTATTGTATTTTGTTACGAAGTTTTATGATATTTTTTATTTACCTAACAGATTAAAAGATTAGAATGATCTTTCTAGATGGCCAAAATACAAGATTTGGATTAATAAACCTTTGTATGGTGTTAAAAGCAAGCAGATTTATTGTTATTGTTAATGAGTGATGAATCGTATCTATTCTAAAAGGCTTGTGACCCATTCAATGTAACTGACTGACGATAATAATAATTATTGCTTAATTGATTATTGTATACCAGTCGAGGTCATTACTTATACGGAATAACAAACAAAACTTGTGCTCAAAACTTTTTGTAGAACATTTATCTCCAAGTTTTCTTCCGTCTACTTAACAGATGCATAAAAGTGCATATGTTGATGACTTAACCAGTAAATTAATAAAACTATCCTATCATAATTACAAATATTATACGCGAGTATATACTATTGTAAAATAGAAACAGTAGGTATTTAAACTATATATATTGAGTACTATGGAAACCAGTATTGCACTTCTATGAAATACATAGAACGTAGGTACATATATTACAATTCTTGTAAAACATATAATATGGTGGTATGAAACAGGTTCATCGGTAAATTGCAACAGGCCCGACCTTCAAGGCTAGACTAGTTAAGAACGATGAACTTTATGCGTATTAACTATATTATGTACTAGCGACCCGCCCCGGCTTCGCCCGGGTATAAAACATATATATAAACCTTCCTCTTCAATCACTATATCTATTAAAACCGCATCAAAATCCGTTGCGTAGTTTTAAAGATTTAAGCATACAAAGGGATATAGGGACAGAGAAAGTGACTTTGTTTTATACTATGTAGTGATAATATCTACCACTAGTAGGTACACGAGTTTGCGGCTAACTCTACTTAAATCATTAAATAAACAAATTTTAAATTATATACATAGAGAAAAAATAAGATAGAATTCAACTTATATTGTAGGTAGGTAGGTACATAGTGTTCGTATCAAACGATCGTAGTTATTCTTATACAATTATTTTTTTATTAGGTATATCAAAAAATCGCACTATTTTAGTTTCTTCTACAAATTACATTTTCCATTAAGATGAGGCTCTGCATACATCCCGATTAAATTAATAATTATATTATAAATATCTATGCTATGCATGCAAATAAAATCTGTGAATGAATGCAAGGGTATCTTCATTTATCGAGCCAACTTTCCCGAGATATCATCACATACCTAGCTGATGATTTTATATTAATGTCAAATAAATTCCGAACATAAATCGCGTTTCAAGATAAAGCTTTGCTATCGGTTAGCGAAATTGTTCTCATAATATAACCTACATCAAATTCCGTAAAATACCTCCTCAAACTCATCATCCAAAAACAAATATTATTTCAGTAGTAGTTGCTCACGTGAAAGTAATTTGATTGTCCGAAAAATGTAAAATTATGTCACCATAAAATTTTCCAAGCATGATGGAATAATATATTAAAATTCATAAGTACTCATTCCCACGAAACCTTTGCAAAACTTTTTGGAGATTCAAAAGTTAAAGTTCAAAATAGAATGAGCCAAAAATTGAAAAAGTAAAGAAGTTTTGAGCACAGTGTTTTTTCATAAACTGTACTTTCGCTTGTTATATTTATCATATTAACAACGAAATGCTAGTTTAAATCTTAACTATAGCAAATATGTCAGGAATCATTTTTACAGCGGTCCTAATTATGACCGAAAACTTATTATTTGATACCAGTCTATATTAACATTTTTAGGGATAACTCGTTGTGAAAGTTATTAGTTATCCTTAAATATATAGAACTGAGTAGCTATTATATCTATTTTGTATCGACAAATATTGTAATAACATTTACCGAAACAGGTAATAAAGGATCAACTTTACAATGATGCTCGATGAAAATATGTAAATATTGAATATATTATTATAAGTTTCATTTTCGAACAGGACTTTGGGCCTATCCTTACACTGTATTTAGCATAATATTTATTTCTGTGATTTATTCGAAAATAAGTTGCAAATGTACAAGTAGCGATGGCTGCCATGTTTTATTTCGATGCGCAAATCGCAAATTTTTATTTATTTTTTATGAGGATAATTTTTATTTTTGAAGTACAATATTGATTGTGTTTTTAAGCCGCTGCTCGGTTGCTACAAATGTTTTAATTTTTGATTGTATGCCCTTGATATTACAATGCCGTTTTTTGTTACGTTCGCTAATTTTAAGTATTCTACTAAAATCTAAACTCTTCACGGACGAGATGCGATTTAAACTTTGAACTTGAAAGTATTAACACTAACAGATTTTACTAAGAAGGTTTTTGAAAAGATAGTCTCATTTCTAGAGTTGGCTCATTAAATGAATAGTTGGTTTCACCGTCCTAATACGTTCGTAAATATGTTATTTATAATTTAGCCTTCCACAGGCTGAGCTACAGCGATCTGCATTTCGTTTGTGAAGACGGTCTCAAACAAATTTCGTTATTTCATCACTTGTATTGCGTATGTGTTTAAATTGTAATATACTTAATAACACGACGTAGGAGACCTCAAGCGTACTTTCTCCAAATACAAGTTGTTTGTAAGGTCCTTCGGCACAGGAGATAAATATTGTTAGTTGATATTTTAAATTTCTTACTGCTCCCGCTGACAGACGTAAATTACGAAGTAATGGGCTAACTGCTAACATAAAGCAAGTCTTGCTATTGAAATTTTTCTTATTGCAACAAGTAATTATATTTTGCAAGTTTTACTTAAATAAAAACTACATATTGCATCTTGTGCCTGGCCTATTATTATTTATTTAATGCAACAAAAAGTGAGTATGCCCACCTCGACATTGCATAACGAGGTAAACTCACAACGGAGGCATTGTAAAAGGATAATACTGAAAGAAAAATTTAAAAAGGAATAAACCATTTAAACTACGTAAGTTTTTTATTACACACCAGTCTACTCACCGCGTATCATGTGATGATGAGAAACTGCACATTAGGTAGGTATATGTATTTAGTAAAATGTCACGATAATATGAATGAAAAGTTGCTACAGTTAAAGTCAGCAATTAAAATGTGGTTTTCTAATCCTTAATGAGGCAGACACATACTTAAGACTGTTTCATTCATCATCGATCTATCCTTTGTAATTGTAGCGGTTATTGCGTTTCCGAAAATTGAATCCAAGACCTGATTTAATATGCATGAAGTGGTTATAATAATTTCCTGTACATTAAGTGAATATTTAATTTCAACAGCGGATAGTTTCCAATAATATATTATATGTCGGTATTTAAACCGATGCAGACAAAATAGTTTAAAACTTAATTGGTTGCTATAATTTTTTTGCGTTTAATTGACTATTCCTCGGTTGCCCACATAATGGCAAGTTATACAGAGCAATTCAACGACAGTAGACTGCTTGTCTGTAAATGTTTTACTATAAAGGTAGTAGGTATCATAATATTATTAGGTGAAGCAAAAACTTTGTACCTCTTACAAAAATTGCGCAGTATGAAATTTCTCACACTTATAGTTTATATAGAGAAGGATTGGAGAATGCTAATATATTTTTTTTTTAATTATGCATAAAAATATATAAAATCAATAAAGTAAACATTACGTGCACAACTACTTGGATGACACATAGCATATCTACAATTTCGACCAATGGGCGACCTCTAGTAATACTAAAATCATGACTTCACCTTATTCTACATAACATAAACAGGCTATCGGTTTTAGTTTATCTAAGTGATTCATAATTTATCTATTGATTCATGACTTATTTATCTTTAAAGTTTAAACGTTATTTGGTTTTGATTCACCCATTGATGATATTCTTCCGATAATCATTATCTATAATAAAACTAAGTTGATAAAATGTGCGTACCGATAAAGCTTAAAAAAGAGTCCCGGCACGATAAAGGGACTTATATAGTGTGAAAGCACTTTATCCCCCCTCGAACAAGAAATTTCCCGTTTTAACCTTAAGGGCGTGTTTTGAAGGATATAAGGGCTTTCCAAACCTTCAACAATTAAGTGTAGTGGCGCCATCTGCTGTCGAGTATTTGAACTTCATTCAGAACAACGATTATTTGGGCTGAATTTCGAAAGGCGCTGCGAGCAATTGCAGCATGTGTAGTAATGGGTCGAAATTTTAAATTCTAATTTCAATAAAATTAAATTTTGTGTATTTATACAGCAGTAGCTAACTTATATTTTGTAGTTAAAGCGACATAATTTTAGTTATTCAAATTAGTTCTGAAAACAAATATTTAAATTTCGCGTAGTGTTCTGAGATTATTTAAGCTGCAGAACCTATTTTTACGGCGGACGATAATGTCGAGAACATTCTAGAAGGTGTGAGAAAGAAAATATTTTCAAACTCGAATATCCTAGAGCCAAGCTGTCTGAATATGGCCCGGTGTCGCCCGCCAGAGTTAGTTCGATTTGAACAGCGAAACAAGCGATTTCGAAACAAAAAGGAAAGAAGTAATACATATATAAAAATAGAGTCCCCCTTTATTTCACATTGCAGCTAGTTTAAGCTGCAATATGCACGTCGCAGACGCATAGTATTTGTATGTCGCAATAGGTATAAGGCTCCCATCGTGCACTATGGTGGTTGCAAATTGATACCAGATACGGTTGATAGAAGATACGGGGGTTGTAACATGTGATTCCTAAAAATGTGTGATCATCATTAATCTAAAATGATTTGGATTGTTCTAGAAAATTCCAAAATGATAAAGAAAATGTGTCTTTTATATGAAAAGTTATGAAGTATTAGTAGTGATAGATTATTAACATTAACAACTTTACAATTAAAAATTACCCAGCGAAGCGGTTATTCAAATAAGCCCAAAATAAAATTTGTTTCAAAAAAACGAAATGCCTGGGTAGGTATGTAGAAATAATCATTCTACAGAGCAAAATATTTGTAAGACTTGTAGTTGTCGTAATTTACGAAAAATGACCAATCAATTTAAAAAAATGTACCTTTACCTTTTGTAAAAAAATTGCGTAGGTATGTTTCTTATCGTCAAATCTATATTATATGTTCCCTTTTCTATCATTGCTCGTTGTAGCCACCTAGATATAAATTATATTATGTAGTACCTACTACATAACGGTATGATATTTATGCACCTATACATTCATTTTATCTAATCGATCTAAAAGTAATTGTTGTTCAAACCCAACGATTTAAAAGCTTTTAACATTAATGAAAAACCTACAAATTAACGTTTCGATTGTTCTAGAATCTACAACTAAATAAAGGATTAGGTTTCGTTGCGTAGCTAAGAATTTTTAGCAGCCATATAGAACGTCATTGGATGTTCATGATATAAGATATTAATTTATTGTTCGTATGCGTGACGTATGGCAGTCACAGGACAAATAAAATTGTCACGCAAGTCCGATATTTACAAAAATATAAGGGCAATTGGTGACTTCATCTAATAAGTGATAATGTTTGTGTTACTAGCTTCTACCCATGGCGTTGCTTACAAATTTAAATTATTTATATTGCTCCCAACACAGAGTAACAATTTATTAGGACTTAAAAATTAGATACGATTTTATTGATTCTTAAGCATGCTTCTTTAACAATTACAACGCGACGTAGCAATATATAATCTAAACAAAAGGAGACTAATCAACTACCTATGGGTTTGAACAGCGCTAGTTATACTAAAGTACCTACAAACAAAATTAAAGACAATTTAAAAACCCATAAAACAAATAATATCTCATAAATGGATTAACAGAATTCATAAATTGTAGCTGATCTCGATTAAGTCAGCTTTCAAACAAAAAATACATCATAATCGATCCATTCCTTTTGAAGGTGCGATGCCACAGACTGACACAAAACCCGTGAAACTTATAACACAGTCAAAAAGAGGGGTCATTGACGTTATAACGTCAACGACGATAACTTTAAAAATCTGCAAAAAAACATCGTAGCTTGATTGACAATGCATCGATCGTAATCTATACAGATAAAAAAATTGGAGTGTATGTTTGTAATATTAAAATAACCGGATGTATACACGGTATATATACCCAAATAACATTTTTTTTACAATATTTGTCTGTCTTTTTAAAAATGCATTTTCTAACTGAAAGGTACATAATATGTTCTAACTTCGTCAAATTCTTAAACCCTAGTGAGACATGACATTTCCTCGTTTCTTTTTCTATAGGTTTATCAGATTTTCTAATCATCCAATTTTGGCCTCGGTAACTGAACCTAGGTCTGCGTGCTACACGCATTTTTATATCCGATGCGTAAACAAGCAGATAATAATGGGGGGAATATAAGCTTTATACAGTTTAGTCTTGCTGGTATGGCAGCGCCCTACTGAACCAATTTAGAAAACGATAAAATAATCGATTAGCCTTCAGTCAAGGTTGTTTAAAACTTTTATGATTATCTACTTCAACAAAGTTCAACCACATTATACCGAAAAACAAGTTTTAGAGTTTTTAGACATAATAATAAGGTTGTTTAAGAAAATTCGATCGATTGAAACCACTTAGTTGGTGACACGGACGATATTCATGAGTTAGGTACGCATGAATATCGTCCTATTGTGCGGACCGGGGTTAGATTCAGGCTGATGATGACCCAGAGATAGCGCCTAATAAACCGGACACAGAAATGTGTCGGTCTTTTTAGCAAAAGTACTTACATTCGAGACGTTACCACGTGTCGAATGTAAGTGACGTGAACAAGTTTTAGACATCTTAATAATTAGATTATATGAATATGTGCCCTTTATATTATGGATTGTATTTAAATTAGTGATGCAACGAATACGAATACGAATATTCGTATTCGCCGAATAGAAGACATTTACCGAATATTCGTATTCGGCGAATACTAATACGAATATTTAAAAACTAATATTATAGACCAGTGACGCTTCCTCACAAGTCAATGATTTTATAAGTCTTACTGGACATGGAGTCAATGAAGATTTCCAGCTCAAATCTTATTGTCTGGAAGTGTTTCCTTTTGAAGGCGACTCACATTCAGCAGAAAATATTGGCCACAATATGCATATGATGTTTCTGGAATGGCAGCTAGTGGGTAAAGTTGCAGCAGTTGTAACGGACAACGCACGGAATATGGTTAAAGCAAATGATGAGCTTGATCTTAGCCTTAAACATATCTCTTGTTTGGTACACAGCATCCAAATAGTGCTGAAAAAAAGTTTGTTTGGTCAAGAACGCATAACCGAAATGTTAACCACATGCAGGGGAGTTATTACTCATTTTAATCACTCAACCTCCGCACTCAAACAACTGAAAGATTCTCAACAAGCTAACAATATACCGAAACATGTTTTGTTTCAAGATGTTGAAACAAGATGGGACTCAACATATCAGATGTTGAAGAGATTACATGAACAACGCATAGCGATTCAAGATGTTTTACCATCTCTACCAAATTGTCGTCATGAAATCACAGCAAGGCAATGGAGTCTTATGAGCCAAATCGTTGATATTCTGGCCAATTTTGAAGAAGCTACTAAAGAGCTGAGCAAAGAATCAACGACGTTATCTCAAGCAATCCCAATAGTACGAAGTCTTAAATCTTGCCTCAATAAAATTTCAAATGATCCTTCTTCTCATCCTGATGTGAAAAATCTGGCAAACTCATTCAGTGGACTTTCGAATAGATTTGCGTTTATGGAATGTGATGAAACTTATCTATTAGCAACGATCCTTGACCCCCGATTCAAAACAAGGATTTTCAGCTCACCAGTGGTCGTTGAAAACGCTCGATCAGTTCTTAACGCTGCTCTTGATAACAGAGAGGCCGTAAGACCGACAAGACCTCCAGAAGAACCTCAACCGTCGACAAGTAGAGGAATTTGGCAAGTATGCCAAGAAATAATTGAAGAGGCTGAAATGGAAGAGCCAATTTCAATATTTTCTGGGGATTCGCAAACTAAAAACGAGATAGATGCTTATCTAAAGCTCCCAAATTTATCGCCGACTGCTGATTCACTGGCTTTTTGGCGAGAAGATGTCCATTTTCCAAGTCTGAAAAAGCTCGCCCAAAAATATTTTTCACTGAAGCCATGTACAGTCGCCTCGGAAAGACTTTTTTCAACGGCTGGGAACATCCAGACTAAAAAAAGAAATCGCCTAAAACCAGAAAATCTACAAATTTTATGTTTTTTAAATAAAAATTTGCCTGTTGTAAATTTTAATTATTAGAAGAGTAAACATTATTCAAATAAATAAGTCTTTGATTACCATGGCGAGATATTCGTATTCGTATTCGTATTCGCCGAATAGTAGGTTTGATATTCGTATTCGTATTCGTATTCGTAAAAGTAGTATTCGTTGCATCACTAATTTAAATATCTAGGTAGTAGGTATTACTATTCTTACATATAAGTACAGCTCAGTAAGTTTATCAGAGATTAAATGCCCATTAACTTCGAACTAAAGTAGGTATGTCCACATTGGTAATATTCAATGCGCTGGTAATGAACTTGTGCGTTCGGCTGACCTAGTCCGCTTTAAGAAATAATCGTATTTAGTAGTCTACGTATTGTCTAGTCTAGACATAAGCCTTATATATTATAATCGGCTTTGATTATGATTTGTCTCTTATTTACTTGCGTTATTCGAAAGTATCTATTTATTTTGATTATAATTCGTTAAGATTTTTCTTAATAGAACGTAAAAAATATTCACACTAGCATTAATTCGAGTCACGTATTATTCATTACCTAGCAGTAACTGCTTATTGTATTTGATGCTCATATTCAGAGGGCCGATGCTTTACGTCTATCTAAGCAAAGTATGCTTTCAACAAAAGTAAGATTCATTTAGATTCATACACTACTCCGAAAAATATCAAGGTCAAATTAAGTTAGGTATTTACAGAAGTAAAAAAAAATACCTAATAGTATCAGGGCCGTCTTTAACCTATTGGAGGCCCTGGGCATATTAGGATAATGGGGCCCCTATGACTTTGACAGAACACTATTTTGTTAGAATAGACAAAGAAAGGAGATAAACAAGGTTAATTTTTTTTAAATTAACAATCACATGAAACGAATAGCTAAATGTAATAGAGTCCACAAAAGTAACTCTTTTAGCATTTACAATTAGTGCTTAAAAATCTATGTTATTTGAAGAGGAACTCAACTAGATTTCAGATGGGCAAAATCGTTAATCACTTCTTCAAAATCAATGTTTTTAAGCACATCAGATTCTATGGACATCAGCGACAAACTGGTTAATCTCTCTTGAAGCATTGTACTTCTTAATTCATTTTTAATTCTTTTTAATTTGGAGAAGGAGCGTTCCCCACTGCAGTTAGTTACCATCATGCTTAAGAAGATTGTCAATGCGATTTCTACATTTGGAAATGTGTCTTCAATTTTGTTTTCTTTCAAAAGTTGATATATTTTTAATATATAATCCTCATTTTCACTGTTAAAAATTTTCAAGCATTCTGTTAAATGCAAACATTCTAGTTCTAACTCTTTCTCATTAACATTTTCATAATAAAATTCTGCAAATTCTGTGCAACTTTGTCTCAACTCTTCAGAATTTAGAGTTTTCGAGCGAAAAAATAAATCAAAACGTTTACTGATATTCTTAGACGAACTTAATCGCTGTTTTAAATGAACGCTGAGGGTATCAATTATAAGAAGAAAGGTTTCTATTTTAAATTTCTCTCTTCCATTCAGTTGGACTGACGGCGCGGAGCCCTTAAAAAAAACTCTGGCGACTACTTCTGCGTTTTGTTCTTTGAGATAGGTCCTTGTAGTCAGATTCCCGGTTTCTTTCTTTGGCAGACGATTCGAAGTAATCAAATTTATCCCTGAAGTTAATAATAAAATCGTCAAGTGAAGTAAACATATTAGTTGCAACGTCCAGTGTTATTGTTTCTTTCTGAAGATAATTATTTATTTTGTCTATTCTTTCCAATATACAGTTCCAAATTTTCGTTAAATAATTAATTCAAACTTGGAGGTTCATACTTCGCTTCGTTCGCTCAATTTTAATGGAGCGAGTCAAACTGATGAGTGTACTACTGATGATTTTTCTTTAAAATGTGTATGTGCTTAGTATATCATTATACAATTTAAATTTATCTAAGCATGCTGAAGTCGGAAAGCCTAATTTGGGCGAGAGTAGAATAGCTTCACGCATGTATAAGCTAGTAATTTCGCATTGTAGTCAGTAATTTAGGTTCAATTTCTTCGAATTATAATATAAGTTTTTTGGTAATAAATCTTGATTATCGTTTGGTGATCTGACAGGATCTAGGTACTTTGTATCTGAGGGGGCCCCTATCGATCGCAGGGCCCTGGGCATTTGCCCAGAGTGCCCACTGGGAAAGAGGGGTCTGAATAGTATAAAAGTGTAAAGCGAATTTGAATTTTTGATTGAGTCATGCGATCTATAAAGATGAGGCTATACAAATGTAACAGAGTCGTAATACTCGAAAGAGAAAAGTCTTGTTATAGAAACTGTCATTTATGTAAGGTACCTACAATTTAATTACTTATAATGATGATTTTTCCTTTAGCCATGTAAAGTACAAATCATTGATTTCCTATTCATTTCCTCAACTAATTTAAGTAAAGATTTTAATTATAATTATATAATATAGTAGTAATATAGTAGTACTTATAATAATTGATTAAATAATTAATTAGTTTAAATTGTAAGTACCTACGATAAGTAACCGTAAGAGACTACTCCGTGCCTTGTAGAGCAAGTAATTTCAGTCCTTGGCCTAACTCTTTTCTCATCATCTGAGGTCGCAGTCGGTCAACACCTACGGTATGGATCTAAAATGGGTTAATGGGAACAGCGATCGTTCCATCAAGTGATACAACTACATAGATAAATGAATTTATTATAGTAAATTTCTGCACCTTTTTGATTTATTTTTGTAGATTTCGACTTGTCTTAAACCCACCTTTTATCTCACTTATTTTGCTGTTCCTTAATATCTACTATATTTCGTACTGTGGCGGATTGCGTGCGGCCTCCTTTCTCATGTAACTCCTTGCTGCGCGCCAAGTTGAAAAAATTAATTCAAATATTCAAAAATCTTAAAATTGATTTTAAGTAGTCGAGTGTTTAAACTTAAAATCTATTTAGTTTGGTCACAATGATAGGCAGCTGGTACCGATTTCGCTAAATTGTTGCATCTAAACGAGAACTCAAAGCAAATTTAGTAAAGGCCACGCATAACGGGGGATTCTATTCTACTTACCAAATCACATATTCACTTAATCGTTAACTTACCACTTGTGACTAAAATGCTGTTAAGTGATTGTTTACACGCGGCAATTTAGCTAAAATCTAGTTGAAATTAAGTTAATCACTTGCCTATTTAATACGTGTAAACAAGCTATAACATCCCGCCTTCCTGTTAAGACTATTTTTCATATCTAATTGTTCAGTTAATTTACTTATTTAATGTGAGGTCAAATCCAGGGTGTCGTAACTCGTGCCATGTGTCCTTGCGAAGATATAAGTAGATAAGATAATGTAATGTACCTACTAGGTAGGTGAGTTCACACTTCACATTTACAAATAAAATCATTTTAAACGATATTGATAATTATTGGTTGTAGTATTATTGATTACATATGTATATCATGTATCGTTTATTTCCTATGTAGTAAATACATAGTAAATAAACGACATCTGATTGATATCAAGTATTGTTGATTATTCGGCTATTTCATTTACTTTTTGTCGTGTTGTTTCGTCGACAGTACACAGTATTCTGAAACTTCTTAATAAAGAAATCAACTAAGGGACCTTTAAAGATAATGCAAGGTATTACATCTATTTGTCCAATCATTAGTCCAGAACGATAACCACTTTACCTATATTCTTAAATTAATCACGATTAGTCAAATTAATTATAATAGGTAGGTACATATACTGATATGATGTTATCACTGGATAACATCAGTTTTTGTACCTACATAAGTTTCTTCATTCATTATATATCTACGTACCTACTGTATACCGTATACTTCTGAGTCCTACAGACTACTGTAAAGTCCTCCTGAGAGTAGGACTAAGAACAAAGGTTAATTATTGTACTAATTTGAAGTTATTCCGCCCAATTACTGGCGTGATGTTGGTCACAGGTCACTTTATTGAAATATACCTACCATATCTAAGAAGCTTTATCAGTATATTTCAAATCCAAAGCCCAACAGTATCCGAATACGAAAATCGGCAACAATTATCTTTTGCTTATTTACACTTGTAAGTCGGTAGACAATTCAAAAACCAGATAGAAAGACATTGATTAGATAATATTGCACGTGTTAATCATATTTTACTATAAGTATTATAAAAATAGCGCCAACAAGGCGGCACCATTACAAGAAAAGACAAAACGATAAAAATACTTAACCTAAGTGCAGCCTCCAGTCCACAATAGACGAATTGTGTTCGGCTCGTGCTACGCTCGTGCTCGGCTCTCCTAGCTTAAGCGCTTATTCCACCTGAATAGTTCTATTTCACTTGACTGAATATAGTTACTGGATCATTTAGGACGCCTGAATTCAGTAAAGTGGAATAAGCGCTGTAGACGCAGATGTAGAAGCAGAAAAATCCATAGAACGAAATGTAAGAAAAATCCATATAACGAAATGTAAGGTGAAATTCATGACGATATTTTTTTATACGGCATTTAGATAGTTTATTTGTACTGAATGCAATAATTTATAAAAAGTTAATGCCGTACAAATCTGAAAGTTCATATCATCATTGATAAAAAAGTAATAAAGATATTAAATAAATATAATTCACATAATACACATACACATTCACATTCATTCATATCGCTTTCAGAGCGACGTTTAGCATTTGTAGGAATATAATATCTACACCTGCCTATACTATACTGTTTGCTAAGTAGACGTCATAATGATTTTATCATATTATCAATTGTTCTCTTCAATAATATGTTAAAACCGTACAGTATCAGATGGCCATAACTACACCCTTAAAATGGTAGCGTCATTTTCATCAGCCTAAAAGATATGGTCTACATTAAAATGTACAGCATCATTTATTCCTAATTTATTTATCTTAATATTGTTTAAAACAAGGGAAAAATGTAGAAAATTGCTATATTTTATTAGTCTATGAATATTTAAACTTTTGCAATAATTTAAAAAATTTCAGTTTTTGTATTTCTCTATGTTTTTTTTGGAATAGTTTCTTTTGAACGGCAATACTATTTATCAATTGTATTTTACAATATCATGTTAAAAAAAAGTTGCCATAGTACAGAGTCAAATGATTTTACAGCTTTATAAATCAAGTAGGTATACCATGAAATTAGATAATTATTAATATACATTCAAATGAACAATAATTTTTTGACGGCATTATTTTAAATAGTGCTTTTGAGTGCTTAGATAACGTTTTGGAACCGAAGCCGTGCTTTTTCAATTCACCCCCCGAACCATGGGAAGAGAGGGGGTTGCAACTCTCGATTTTTCCCCCTTGTCGCATGATTTTTGTACGGCGTTGCGGTATAATGGATTAGAAGCTGTATTGAAACAGTATGAAACTGATGCCGTACAGAATGAAATGACCAAATTTACCCTGGAAATTGTCAAAAAATCAAAAAAAAAATACCGACTTTGTGGCGCACCATTTTTTTACGGCACTGCGCGCTTTCTTATTATTTTTCATAGATCTATCGATGGTAAAAATGCCGTATAAAATATATGACCAAAATGTACTCACTCTCTCTACCTGCTTTTTTGAATTCTCACCAGCATTCAGTTGGACAGCTCACAAGTGACGGCATAGTGCTGAATCTTATTATTTTATGCTCTTAAATCGTAATATATGTATACGTCACCTGGTGGTTCATAAGACCCATCCATTTTTGACATGGGCCTGTAGTCCATTACAGGCGCAAACCACATGTAAATTTGCCGGGGAATGCGTATGATTACTTCTTAACAATCTCCTGACTTATACACATCAATAGATTTAAAAACCGAATAAGGCCTGTGATTTTAAATAGCAAAAAGTTAGCGTTATGTTGAACGCATTGCGGTAAAGCAACTGCAAAGAAGTTCCACTGGTAACTGGGCTACGGCATCGGTATAGTGAATTCCCGATACCCCCAGTGCCTAGTGAGGCATGGGGCAGACACATTTCTATATCTGTTTCATTGATAATTTTCTTTACAGGCAAGTAGCATCCTTCTGTGCCTACCCAACCGAAACATTCATTTGTTTCCCCGGTATTCGACCCCAATAATCGGTAATGTAGAAAAGAAATTCACTTTGAACTAATAGGCTAAGGCTAAGAACTCACGGAGCGGTTTTCTCCCGCAGCCTTTGTAGAATACAGATATTTATGTAAAAAATTAAAGCACATTTCACCACGCGTTTTACGCCCGCAGCGTGTGCGATTATTTGCGGGTCCCGCTGCACCGGCGGTCATTTTGTACCGGCGGGCGCGGGTCGCGGTCCCGCAGCCGCGGCGGGTTGCACCCGCGCGCTCTGCGATCGGTTGGCGGACGACCGCAGTTAATTTTAATTAAATTTTTTAATTATTCTTTGAAGTAAGTATAACGCAACAGCTCGTTTCTGGTGTGTGTCCATGGCGGTCTGGAACTCAACTGATCGTTTAACCAGCCATCTTGCAACCGCCCGTATTGCGATAATTAACCGTCAAGTTTGCGAGCGATGATCGCAACCGCGACGGCTGCGTTACCGCACAAAACTCCGGTCTCGTGAGTTTTGAAAATAAAACTCCAATCCGCCACCGCGGCGGGCGCGGGAGAAAACCGCTCCGTGAGTTCTTAGCCTTACTTATCTTGATCAAATCCATACACACCATAAATAATTTTAGAGTATCAGGTTAACAGTAAAATCAATAATTTTGAGACGTTCTAAAGTTGAATGACGTAAATGGATATTTTTAAACCATAATATACCAGTTCCGTAAATTCGTACATCAGAGAAAATAAAAGACCAGATAATTTCTATTTTTAAATTTTGCATTGATGTATTCAAATAACGTAAGTAGGTATTATCCGGAAAAGACGTTTGGCACAGCCAACTCGTCAATGAAATAATTAAAATTAAATTGTTATAGGTATCCATCACAGAATTCTTATAATAATCTATAGATAGAAAAATCTTGATTGAAAAAAACTAGATATCAAACTTGGTTTTATGGTATTTTAACAAGATATTACAAATTGTCAATGTCAATATAACAACACAAGTTATACAATTAAGTAAATCGCAAACAAATATAGATTTATTCTAATGCATAATCATTTGCCATCAACTCGATGCAAACGTTTTTCAGGAACTGAACACAAAACCATATTGCACCTTTTCTTATATACAATTATCTACGAAAATGTAGATAATCAAAAATTAGGTTATGAATTGTATTTTTCCTGGAGTTATCAATAGGAAAAGATTATGTTTCTGTGAATATAATATCTTATGTATCTAATCTTTTATTAGGTTATAACTACGTTTTTGCCTTTATATATTCGACAATTTTAGATTAGATGATAAAATCTCATAATTATATGCCTGCTTAAATTAAAGTTCATAAGAACTTGCCACAGTGTGATTATCATTAAAATAAAAATTGTCCACAGACTTGATGCGATTCTAGGCTTAGTTTGAGGAAAATTTTGTGTAAATTTGCATCTGTGATAGCAAAAACTGATTATGTCATTTTGTATTTCTTAACATTTTAGCTATCAGTATTTGCCAACGAACTGGAATAATATTTGACGGTTTACATTACTTTCAACTGGTCCGAAACTACGTCATGAAATTGCACTAAATCCATTTTATAAAATAAGTGTAATTTATATAAGTGACAATAGTTACACCTAAATCTTGTTTCGAAAATCGCAAGCAATACAGCTATAGACGGTAGGTCTGCCAAGATATGGGCCATAAATCAACGTATAAAATGTAGGTACTAACTAGGTGTATAAAAAATATGTGGTTCATGTGTATTCCAGTTCGTTGGTACATTTGCTCAGTAATACGAAGCTAAATATTACATACACCTATTTTTGTTCACATAAATCGATACTGACCATTCACAAGTATACATAAAAATAATTATTCGAATTTTCATTATTATAGCAATGTGAAATGAATTAACATTTACAAAGATCACTGACTGTAATTCCTAAAGTATAAAATTTGAATGAATTTAAAATAAAATGATTTAGGGTGTCGTTTTGTCATAAAGTTTTTGTATTACTAAGGCATAATATAACACGGCTACTAAACACTAAGTTTAAGTTACATTACAATTATGCCAGCCGTTAGAACCCAATAAAGCCGTAAGTAACGTGGTGACGTAACTACATTTGATTGGTCACATATAAATAGCCAATGAGAGTGCATTACGTCACTGACGACAATAATAATTAGTATACTTATTAAAGCTGGCATAATGAATATACAAATAACCTTACGAATTAAGTGACAACGCTGTGACGTATATAAGCCACAGCAAAATAAGCTAATGAAGACAATTATTATTATTAATCTTGCTAGTGTCTGTACGGTTCTTGTTTAACAAGTAACTATATGAAAAACCAATATTCAGCTCAGTTTAGTCAAACGAAAAACTGATAGGAGCTTTCATCTGTTGTGCTTATGAAGTCTTTCTGGAATTTGTTAAAGGATATCTGTGTGATGTGGAAAGTGTCGCTGGAATAATTTACCGGCCTTAACAATATACACATATCTTGGCTCTGGTATCGATTCACAGCCAGGGCTAATTATTTCAGCATTATTTTTAAAAAAGGTGAGGTATATTTTGGTAAATGAGTATTATACTAAATCAAAGCAACTCAAAAACCGTACTACACCAACAAGGGTGGCATAGGCTACCTTATATTAAATACTTTTTTTAATGTATTATTTGTCAATTTTTTCTTTTTTTTATGGCACCATAGCCACTTACAATTAACAATCACACACATTGTGCATTAATAAATAATGAAGCGTTGAAAGCTTTTAATACAATATGTACTTAGTCAAACCATATAGTTTATGGTATACATTACACAGATCTAATTAAAAACATACCGAAAAGTATCTGTGACATTTTAAATAATAACCTAATGAAATATGACATTATTGTCGTGTCAAAAAAACTAAAGCAACATTATTGCTCAAACGAAATGGTCATTGTCCTAAACGAAAATGATTTTCACAACCGTTAACTTTCAGCGATTTTGAAGTGTTTGCATTTATTTTGAGCTTCAATTTTTTTTACCTAAATAATTTATAAGCAATAATATTAGCACAGATTTAAACTCCAGGCCAGCTTTTTTAGTAGGATTTATGAGTAGTACTTACAAAATTAAATAATAATTTATATTTATTGTAACTCCCAAAAAAGCTCATTGCTATTCGATTTTCAAACGAAATGTATTGTTAGTCGGTACACCGTGATATTTGCTTTAAAAACTGACATTATTTTATTGCATTAAAAACAGCATTTAATGGAAAAAATCACGGCTCACGTGTGAGAATCTTGAAAGATGTTAGATAAAAACAATTTCAATAATCGAGCATATGACGTGACAATAATTGACAAATACCATTCTAAATAATAGTTCATTTTTAACCGACCTGCAAAATAATCAAAAAGGTTATATTCAACGTGTATTTTTTTCCGATGTTCCGCTCGAACTTCGCCATCCGTAGACCTATTTGGATGAATGAGGTGTCAAACGATAGGGTAACTCATCGAAGTGGTCCCATTTTTTATTTAAAGCTATGGATAGTATGACATAAATCAGATAACATGACTCTATGGGAAGCTTTGACATTGTTTTCAGTGTTAATGTAAAAAGGAATTCCGTTTGTTGGCGGTACATATTCTATTTAAAATATTATAAAAACAAAGCAGCTATTTGGACCACAATATTTCCAAGAATAATAACATAATATTACTACTTAAAGCCTTAACTGAAAAACTTTATCCATTTTTTCCCAACAAACAAATTGTCTATTGTATTAAAAAAAACCGCAAGAAATTAGTGTTTCTCACCGCAACGGCATTTAATGAATGCATGCCATTTTACCGGGGATATTATGCATTTCAAGTATTGCTATGTCGGAGATACATAAAAATGCGTTACAAAAATTTAATTTTGCACTTATTTTCACCTAAATAGTCCGTTTTTCGTAGGAAAGTTGAAGAAATTTTGATTAATTTAAACAAGAAACTAATCATTGACATTGGAAACTTATTTTGTAAAAGACGTAGAGAAAACCCTATATCCGAAATTGAATTTGCTGCATGACAAAAACGTGAGGTATTTTGGAACGATTATATAAAATTAGCAACATTATCAATTTGCTTTTGGAAATTATTCATATATTTTATACAGTTGTACGTTAATTAATTTTTTGATAGATTTTGGTCAGTATCAGTAATCGTACGGCTTTTCCGGCGGTCTTATCAAAATTATTGAGTAAAAGCGATTACCTCATCTTTTATCAGGACATCTTACAACAAACCTGATTAAATACGCTTATCAACGAACCAGATTGAAAACATTTTGATTTTTGAACAATAAATAATAAAATGTCAAACCAAATAAAATATACTTACACTGTGTACGCTGAATTTAAAATTGTTATTATTATCATAAGTTTATAACGAAATTAACTAAAGGGGTTAGACACTAATGTGACAATTAAGATGAAAATATTGAAGCTTCAAAAAATTTCTACACTTCAATCGCTTTCAGTACTACTTTTTTTTCAAATTGGAATGAATTGTACGGTACTTAAAAGAAAATACATGACTATTGCCTCATACAGATTTTACCTACTAAAATATCTACTAAATAAAGAAATATTAATTTATGTTTCATAAGCAATTAAGCTCTCGATTAAATATTATAATAATTGTGAAATCGAACAGCGTTTTGTCAATAAAATAAAATTATGCTAATATAAATTCATAGATAAAAATGTTATCGGCACCATATTGTAAATGATAAATTTTAATTTAAAAAAATATAGAACATTACAACAAAGTATACCTAAGCTAGACGATGCATCAATTGAATTCATTATTTCAGTAAAATGATTTAAAACAGTACGTTAATCTTAAAATAAATTCATTTCCAACTATGACTTTACCTTCTAATTTAGACCATAACATTATATAAACACACATCATTATGGTGCACATTATAAAATACTTTTAGCGTATTATTTTCACAACTCGCACGCTTACATCATGATTTTTTAGAAAAAATATGTCCTTTTTATACATAATATGTAATTTTTATTACAATAATATCCTCAGATATTTACAACAGTCTATTATACTTTGGGAAATTGTCAAATTTAAAAGAACACAATTGACTAAAAATAATTAATGAAACGTCAGATTTGTCGCACACGTCACTTGTAAAAAGAACTGTCAATTTCTGCTAACATTTAAATAAACCATACTATGTTGAGATCGGTCACTCACTTTTTTTTAGTATTTTTCATAGTTTTATCACATTTTTTTTTCAATACTGTTTCCTCTTAGGTTGGTAGTGGATATGTATTACGCCAGAATTTTGGTTGTATTTTTGAAGGAGCAACACCGATAGGCGTCGGCTGTAGACAGACAAACTGGCATTCAGGTTTTTAGGTTTTTGCCATTTTTCTGTGACACCTGCAGAAGAATGATCTGATATGAGTAGATGGTAATTAAAAACTTTAATTAAAAATTTTAGGGTATCGCTTTCAGTATCGTATAAATGCGATGCAAAAAATAATTGCAAATATATAATAACAAAATCTTGAACAACTTTTCATAAAAATCTAAATACTATATCTCAAGAAAGTGAAATCTACCAATGATTATTGATTATTATAAACTTCACAGCAAAAAATATATTATATTAATCATTGAGAAGTTTTGTGTGCAATACCTTTATTGAAAATCCATTGCCAAATGAAATGGATTTTTTTCCCAAATCAAAACAATAGTTGAAATAGGTGCCCCGTTAATCGTGATTAGAAATTAATTCGGAAGTGAACTGGTGGCGCCCTCATTTTCAACCTCCAATAATATACTAACTGTTGCCACCGTGGCTTCGAATGTGTGGAAACTAACCTACTAAGTAACCCATGGAAGCCGTACTGTTTTTATTAGGACAAAAGTGCCCAAACCAGAACAATAAATAAAATTTCGTCAAACACGTATTAGAAGTTTATGTATGATGCGTGAATACAGTCATAACTTTAAAAAATCGTTGATTTGGAACTTCAATATTCCTTACTCATATTTACAGATTGATTTGGTTATTGTTTTTATAATAGATACATATTTGTAAAGATTATTACGGACCTGTGTGTGTCACGCGATAGAGTCGACGGAGTACTGCGGGGTCGCGCCTTCGGGTTGGTACAGTGTTATCGACGCTATGTAGTTGTTTGACATCACCTGACATATAATTATAGCAATTAGATAATTATGTACTTATTCCTTTTTCTAAAGTACCGCAAATCTACAGTACTATTTTAGAAATGTAAACGGTAAACTGGCGGAAAAAATTCCTTCTTGCTGTGCTGTTTGGATAATGGAAACTTTTTTGTATCAAAAAACAAGGCACGTGTGCAGATTGCATTCTTTTTGTTTGTGAATTTTTCTTTCCTTTACCGCTTTACGTTATGAAGAAAATTATCAGTAGGTACCATAATTATATTATTTTCAACGATCGAGGTAAAGTCACTGGAGGTATAAATAAAAACTAACACGCGTCTGCCAATCAATAGGTGTTGCACTGGAGGTCCTGGGTTGGAATCTTAGGGCAAGAAAATATTGCTGTTAGGTAACTACTAGATTACTTTACATGAAAACAATTTTTAGTAAAACAGTTGCATAAATTGGTTTACGGGATTTTACCTCAAAAATGATGTCCTGGTATCCATAACAGAAAGTTGATCCGAAAGGGTTGGTTGTGTTTGTAGAAGAGGCCCGGTTAAGGACAACGGGTCGCTCGCAGACGCGCAACGCACGAGACACGTTCTCCCACTTGCTGTACGCCGTTATGCAAACCGCACCGCGAGACTCCACCAACGCATTGGAATCCGACCTTTGATAACATTATTGATTTAACACTTCATATACTCTGCATTTAGAATTTTTAAGTTAAGACTTATTATGGACTTTTCATACTCTTAATTTCATTAGATTTTCACTTATTATATTGAAATTAAATTTCAATTCAAACTTCAAAAGCTCTTACACTTTGAAACCAATATATTAACAATAATTATATAAATAGATCTATAAACAAATGCTAGTCTCATTTTCGAGCGAAATGTATGTTTAAAGAGTATAAGTAAATAAATATGGAAAGATTTTACAAACACCGTAATCACAACAGGTTCATCTGTGGCTGGGTCTGGCCGGCATTATACATTTCTAAATTGTTTATAATGACTTTCTACATAGTTAAAAAGGCCTGTGGTGCCAAATCCTTGTATTACATTTCTGTTAATGAGTACGAGTGTGTTTTAGTGTTAACATGTATAGTGTGTGTATATCTCGCACGAATCTCGGGCACTCTTTTAAAAGATAGTCCCAGTTGTTTTTTGGTTACATCGTAGGGGTACTTATCCTTTAATTTAAATTTGACTGACGTATACGTTATACGTACCTGCAGCCTGTAAAGTCAAAAATATAAAATTAAAGTGTACATACTTGTCGGGATGGACGTGCAGCGTAAACTCGCATCGGTGATACATGTTGAAATTGTAGTGTCCGGGGTAGTTGGTGTGGAGGACGAACTTCTTGACGGTGTGGGTGCGGGCGTCGAAGAGTACATCGAGGCCCAGGGTGAAGTAGTTAAAGAAGTAGTCGGTGTGCGGAGGAGCGCGGCGGCGAGCGGTCGGCCGGTGGATGCGCATTTTGTCGTCCGCTTTATAGTAGAGACGAGCCGGGGCAGCCAACGCTCTGGATACTGCTTGGCAGCTGTCTCCAAAGCGCACAACGCGCCGTCGGCTTATAGGCGCACCACCTCTCCCGCCCTCTGCATACAAGTGCAACCGTAGCGCGATCGTACTACTCGCAGTACGCACGACGTCACAGCGCCGTAAATGCAGCTGCTGACGGTAACACGAGAGCGGCAGTTCCGCCAGTGGCGCGGAACAACGTCCCCCGCCACCGGATTTCGCCGCCTGGTGCTGCGACCCGTAGTAGATGGTAGTTCGAGCTACAACTGGCGACCCGCCGTTGGGGAACTGAAGTGAGCCCAACCCATGAGCGTAGCCCGGCTGTAATACATTTATACAGGATTAACAGCAATATTCTCTCAATTGTTACGACAACAACTATTATGAAGCTAAACTGAATTATTTAATCATTTGATATATTAATACATATTATTAAACCTCTGTCCTGAGGCAAGACTGGATGTGAATTATAACATATCTGTAGTTATTATCATATTGCTATTTATTTTTTTTCTAAAATAAATTCACGATATTGTCTAAGGAAACCCAAAAAGACTTATTAAGTGTTACATCTTAGCGCATTACCTCAAATTTGCTATCAACAGGAAAATAAAAGGTGAGTCCTCTAAAATTAAGCGCAAACAAGTGTCTTTGGCTGTCATAGAGGCCGGGGTGCGTTGCGCCAAAGCAGTGCTCCACTTGCTCGATAGAGGGCGTTATTTCAGGTGAATTGAAACACATGCCACTGAAAATATTTAACATTAATTCATGAATCTATCTACTTATGTCTAAATCTTATACTCTGTCCATTCGTTTATTTTCTTTTTAACACATTGAGAAAGTTTGGATTATAGTGACCTCCTCACACGTTACCGATTCGATTTGAATTAATTATCAATTTTATTTAAAAACAACTTTTAATCGATTTACATATACATGTTTTTAGTAAAAATATTAATTTCAATTATATATGAAATAAATAAATAATAAAATTATAATATTTATACATATAAAAAAGTATAAGCGCACTAAAAACAGGTCATCACTAGCAATACCATAACGCAACGCATCGTTGACATCGGCAACATTATTAATATTATTATTATTAAATATAATATTAATAATTTTACTTGTTTAATTTGTATACCTAATTACCTAGCTAGGTAACAAACATCAACAGCAAAAGTCGAAATCTTGGAAACAAACTAGCTCGTTTGTTTCCAAGATTTCGACTTAATTTCTTGCAAATAGTTAACCATAAAGTCATAGATACTATTTTTATCTTTAAACTAAATTTACATAAACAAAAGTCGATTTATTTTTGTATATGAACGATTTATCTTATTCCAAGACCTGTTTTATAGTCTGTGGTTGTTTGTTATGCACAGGGCACTTCACTAAGTGGGCGTTACCCGTCAATAAAGTACGACATTACTGTAGAACATTTTTATGCAACTAAAAACGGTAATTCATAGGCGTGAGCTGTCAAAAAGAAAATAAACGAATGGACAGAGTATAGCATAGTTGAATCACATATGCTAATTAATATATAAGCCCAAATGGCCATCATACTATGTCCATTTTCATCAGTTCTGGTTTAATTTCTTATTGGATCTTAAAAACAAATGATCAAAAACAGTTAAAAGCATTACTTGCTACATTATAAGAAACAAAAACAATAATTGCAAGGTGTTAACTATTAAAATATCACACACATTTTATTATTTACTGAAAAAAAATTGATTTTAATATTAACAAACTTTAATTTTTTAATTTTATTTTCTTAAAATTTCAATATTATGTATTTAAATGTTATTCAAATTGTTAGACTGAGTCATGTAATTCGACCTTAATAAATGAAAGCAATCATATTGTAGTTTGTATGCAATATAATCCATTACACGAAATGCATTAAAGTTTTTATAACAATTGTTAAAAGCAAAGTAATAATTGTATCTGATATCTTTATTTTTCGAATTAAGCTCACTTAAAAGTGTTAGCAAGTCTAACAAAATATCTTTCCACGGTCCCGTCTCTAACTATGTTTTGCATTTATACTATTAGGATAAAAGCACATTTCATATTTTAAAATTATAACTAGGTGAGGTCCCCAATTCATCTGCGTCGAATTAATACCTTAATACAAAATATACAATAAAAACAATAAAGTTTTCTCATATAAAAATAATATTAATGAAAGACGTACCTATATCTAAGTTTAATTAATTTCATATTGTATATCTCTATAATCTTAAGCCGTTGCGCGACGGGGTCGAATATTAACCGGATCCCGTCCTGCGGCATATTTATCACTAGGTCTACGGAGAGAGGGTTCTGAAAAAAGACAATATATCTAATTAAAACCAGATTAAAATAAAAACTATGCAATAGGACTCTTCTTATGGCCCATTGCACTAATCATAATTGCCATTACGCGCACCAGTGCGATAATATAGTAAAATATTTTTGTTAAAACCTCTTTGTTCAATAAAATCACAGTGGCTTATCGCGTTCAATAGTATAAATCAGTATCTTAATTGCTTGTTTCATGCAATTTCGTGTTTAAATAAACAATATTAACTTGTACATATTAAGTAAATACATAAGTCTTTCATTCAAATAAAATTTTATGTTTTTTTTAGGTGAGCAACCTAATTATTATTTTTATTAAAGCAGTGTAGCTTAGAAGCGCGCGCACTAGTAAAACTTTTTACATAGTTACTAAATAAAACTGATTTTTCATATATTTTTCTTCACGAATGTGTTGATAAAGTCGTATGATACACGTAAGTATTGATGATTACCATTCTCGGGTCTAAACACCGCCCTTGTATCATAATGTATGTAATTAGTAATATGATATCACAGATTTATATCTGAATAAACTATTTAACTATTAAACTATAATTGTTTATACAATATCTCAAATATTGCTGGAAGAGTTTTAGATTTGCCTTAGTACCAACAAAGTACCACTACTGCAGTAAGCCTCGTGGCTAAATGATTTTCGCGTCTGCGTGTTGCGCCGTAGGGTCTTGGGTTCGAATCCTAGGGAAACATAGTTTCTGTTGACTAAGCACAGAAGGCTGATCCTACCTGACCTAGTACGGCATGGTACCAAGCACGGATACAATTACGGCTCGGAGAGGTGGAGAGTACCTTATTTTCATCATAATTTTCCATTGCGGTTAAAAAAAGTCGTTTTAAATCTGATACAATAGATTTTAAGATTACCTGATCACTGTAAAGTACTTGAACACCTCTGATTGTGCCAACTTGACTCTGAATGATCGCGACGGCTTGCGAGAAATGCATTCCTGGAAATAAAAACAAAATCAATATGTCTAGACGTCCCAGAATAAAATCTCGGTGTTTGGAACCTCAGGGCGACTCGGGACCATTTTTAAGTAAACCACTAATTGAGTACAAGTTTCTGGTCTACTATTCGCAACTTTGGCATGAACAACAGAGCTAAATATATTTAAGTTGTCTCATCTTTTTTCGACGACCATTGTAGAAATAATACTAAGAAAAAGAATGTAGGTTTAGGTATATCTTTAGGTAATTATAAAGGTTGAAATGGCTAAACCGTGTTAAAAATCATATATTATTTTAAACTATTTAAAAAAACTATATAAAATGATCCCTATCATACTAATAAATTATAATATTACCACAAACGATTGCAATTATTTTATTAGTCTTTGTATGATGTTCATACCTATTAGATACTTAAATTATTTAGAATTTAGATATGCAAGATCAGAGGCCACACAACACCTGAATAAACTACCGACTAAAAAGCTCGGCAGCTGTGTAAGAACATCTTATCTCCATCAACACGCTTCGTAATTTGTAGAAACCATAAAGGACTCTTAAAATAGAAGGCGTTTATAACGGAATACAATGGTTGCGTTTTTAGACTCTCATAACCATATAACAAACTGGCAGAAAACCTTCCTGATGTTTATCGCGCTTCTTAATATACCTACACCATTTAAACGAGTCGTGAGCACAACATCTATTTTTCGCGCAGCCACCCAGAGTGCGAGGGACTAGAGAGTGTATAACTACATATAACAGGGCAGTTTTGGGTTGTTCAAATATTTTAAGCCGTTGAGTTCATATTATGATGTGGATCATAATCCACCATACGAATTACGAATTAATATAATAGCAAACTAAAATAACTTTTTTTTTTCGGTATTCGATGTGGAAATGCTGTTTACGCATTCCTCGCAACATTTGGGATACGGGGATATGTCGACTCACTCCAGGTTAGCTCTCTGCTATTCTGAGCGCCGGGTGATCAATACCCACTAAAAGCACCTAGGTTAAATCCCGCCTTCCTGTGCTTACGGCACAAGGGCTCGCTCAAACATTCTACCAGAGCCTCAACAGACTGTAGGCTACAATTAAGCTGACTAGCTTCATCATCATGTAGGAGACAAGAAACGGGTACACCTCCTCCAACGTTTCACTCCTCATTTGCCTTGCGTTTTCGAGATCGCGATAACATATTATAAGTATAATGGCGTATAATAAAATCGAAAGTATGCCTCATAACTTTAAATACACACTACTAATACGCAAGAAAGTAACTGCAATAGAAATTCACGTCTAAGGACGACTTAGCAGCCCCGTGTTAGGATCCTCGGTAAAGGGTCTTTTAAGCCGTCGTACGTATGATACGTACCATACGAATTACGAATTAATAAGGCATTGGTAAGGCAATTTGAACAGAAAGAAGTAACAGTTCACAGATGAATCATGTGTCATTTCACGCTCTTTGTTTGCAGATGTTATTCTATTCATATGGAGTTGATCACTAGTTCACTATAAATGTGACCTACATAATATCTGATCGAGGTACTACAAAAAGGTATAATATTTATATAGGTATGTAAGACGGCCAAACATTTACTGTTACATCAAAGGTATTTTAGTCTATTACAATTTCAAAAATTACATTTCTACCTTTACGATCACAAATAACTAATACGTAAAAAGGACATTCTTACAAAAAAAATATAATTTATAGCATAAGGAGTAGGTAAACAACTAGGTATTTATCTTTATAAAATTATCTGCGTTCTTATTTAAAACAAAGGAAACAATGTAAATCAAAGACTGCTTGAGATGCACTTAACGACCTTTTTAATTAGTACCTACCTAGTTGGTGTTAATGGTTTCAAAAGTTTACTTAATAGTTTAAAAAATGTATACTGGCATTACGTATTATCTTTACCTGCAGATAAAAATATGTCTTAATAAGCCCGCAGTTTACTTAGATATCATAACCGAAATCGTGAATAAATTGTTAATGCGTCTGACATTGGAGTCGATTCTAACCCGTGTTAACAAAAAATTGATTCGATTATTACTTGGAAGCCAAAAAATTTTAAAGTGAAAGAAATTTTAAAATTATTTTAGATAAAATTAGAAAAGTGAATAGATAATTCATTTTCATAGATGTTATTTATTATTATCACAATGTTAGATATTTTATATATTTACCCTATCATTACAGACGACCGATTGACGCAAATGGTAGTGCTCCTGCCTTCTATATCAAAAGGTACCGGGTTCGAATCCCGGTAGGTGCATCTATTTAAACGTGTGATGAGCACACATGAATGATTTTATTTATTTATAATTGTTCAAATAAAATGTTCTATCACCATAATATAGTGCCTAGTTTATTTATTATACTATTACATTTTTCACTATGAAACATAACATTACAAATAATTCGCCTTGTGGATGTCCGATAGCACATAAAAAGTACGTTGACATTGCTAATCGCGTTATATCATCAATTATATTATCAAGTAACTTAGAGGTTGATATTACATACATATACAATTACATACATACATACATACATAAACATACTATTAAAATTCTCAATATTAAATTGATGTTATTTACAATAGCAGGTTACTAATGATATGATAGTGATATTATGGCTTTTACTTTTATCTAAAAAACAGGGTTCCATACAAAAACAATCCAATCATCCATCTCAAAACCAAGCAGGTGAAATCATAATAAACACACATTTGATTTTTGTTCACCGCCAAGCAGACATTCAACCATCTGGTATGAATCAGATCTTTAGGTAATTGCAATAATAATCATTTAGTATAATTAAAACAACAAAAGATTATACAATGTAAAGATGTCAAGATGTAAAATCAGGCTTTGTGTTGTTCCTATGAGTAATAATAGCTACTTTAGATTGTAATAATTTATATAGCACAGATTTTTGTTATTTTGTTGTGTTAGGGGTATTAAATTATAGATTATAATTCAAAAACTAAAATATATAATATTAAGAGTATATATTAATAATTAATATATATGAGTATATTAATAATGATAATATACATATGTATATAGAAGACAACTAAAAATAAGATTAATGATTTATTTAATGAATGCTACACTTTATATGTGTTTTTATAGAAAACTGCTTAGTTAAGTACTGCTTGCTTGAAGAGTAAATGGAAATTTTACAAGTACATATATGGCAATCATATAACAATAACATAACACATTCTTGATAGCTAGCCAAAAGTAATATGATTGGTACTGAGGTTAAAAAAATAATATGTTATTACTGAACTTTGACCCAGTTTCAGCAGTTGCTAGCCATAGATAGTATTCTTGTCACAACTTTCATTATATTAAATTTTATTAAATTATTTATAGTTCACAAAAGGTATATTTATGCAATTATGTACAAATGTTTCTTGCAGAATAGCCCTTTTGTGAATATGTATAGAGAATTTAATAATATTTAATTTTTAATACAGAGTTGTTTACCAGGTTTCAAGGGCATACCTGAGTTGATAGCAATAATAATTTGATATGCTGATAAAAAAATAGTTTTTATTTATATAATACTTTTAGAAGATAAACAATTTGAAATTAAAAATATCAATAACTTTTATAGTTTGACACATATCAAATTAAAATTTGTTACTTCACAAAAACAAGGCACTTTAGATCACAGGTAAAAAAAAATGCAAAACAAATAATGAATACTAAACGAAAATTGGCTTTTAATCTTCCCTAAATTGTTGTTTTAAATATTGAAACTTTGTAAACAAATTTTAAAGAATAAGCTGCGCTTGCCAGATATTATTCTAAAGATATAGAATTGATATAGAATAGATTAAACGAAAGCTAATATTGTTAACACATAATTAGTTACACTCTAAATTATGGTTCCATAAAATTATGAGACATAATTTATATCAATTAAAAATTATAATACATACAACATGAAACAAATGACCGTTTTCATGGTCAAGTGTAAAAAAAACAAACATTTGAAGTTCGAACAAAGACGCGCCCGATCTATAGAAAAATCAATGTTGCTGTTTTATTTAAAAAGTGAAATGCTTTCGAATATGTATTTAATCCACTTGTTTACAAATGAATTATTGCGTAAGACGCATCCCTAGGAAATACAACGCAAAATCTTGACGTAAATTAAAAACATATTATGAATAGCTTACCTAGTACAAATTCCCAGGCCTCGCAACCCAGGGAACGTTCTGGTACGATTTCTAGGTCCAACATTTTGCACTAAATACACTATGCACTTAAAATTAATTAACTTTCACTTCATAAAGTTATTTTTTCGCGTTAAAAAGCAATATTACGCTGTCTTTCTTTGTTTGCCAACTTTAGTCTTCAACCATTTTGTATTTGTCAGAGGAACTGTCATTACAAACAGCTGATTGTATTTTGCCAGATCCGTACTGTACAAATTTATTCTAAGCTATAAACTTTAATATAATTGGAAATTAATGCAATTATAATTTTTTTTTACATTTCTACAACCAAAAGTGTATATTGCAATAACAAAGCAAAATGATACAGATGTTTTTAATTATTCCTTGTCCTGCAGGCAGCAATCATTGTCCTACGATGACACGGATGACGGAATGGTTGCTAATTGCTATGATTGAAATTAACATACAATCACGCACAACACATACGTAACTTTAACCCCCAACCACTTACATACTCAACAAATACTTTGCTTAAGTCTTTAATCGTTTCAACTTGTTCTAAATTATCTTTGTAATTTAATTTTGATCCAATGGGATATGGCTAGGATCCTTTTTGTATTTTTTTCTCTGTATATCGTTTGGGCGATAGTAGCTGCGATACAATTATATAACTTTTGGAACTATCATCGACGACTTTGTCAAACTTGCACCTTTCATATTGTAAATTTTTTTTGAATAAATGAATTTTGAATTTTTAGTCAACGTATGTATATAATTTAATAATTTCATAAATGTTTATAAAGTTTAAACACCATTCGTAATTTTTTTGAAGTACATAATTCCAAATGGTGGTAAAATAAACAAATCAAAATGCGGCCCTGTCACAAGCCCGTGACGCATGCGTAAATGTACCAATCGGCAATCACGACTAGAAATTAAATAATGTAAAACTGTTTTATGTCCGTCTCGTTCTGTTGTATTAAGAAGAGCATATGGCATCTCTTTCGAAACACATTTATGTTTTTTCTTTCTTTTTCAACACTATAACAGATATCTTGCATCTCTGTTCGACGTCAATGCTAATGACAATAATTGTAATGCGAGTTCTACAATAATGTTTGCAATACATGACGGCTTTAGCATGAAAGTATTATATTAAAATATGTATAATAAATAAAAACGCAAGACGTTATATATTTAAGATATAGGTACATGTCGAATATTTTTTAGGACAGACGAATCACAGTTAATTGATTCTTTTTTAAACACAAGAAGCTACTTAATAAAAAGTATTTCCAAATTATTTGCAGTTAATAAATTAATAATGCCTTTTCCCGCGATTTTTCCTAAAGTAACCTTGAAACGATCTCTCACTGCTCGCCTACGCTTTCGACGTAATACTTTCGTAATTCGTACTTGCACGTAACTAAAAACTATAACGTAGTATAACTACGCATCATTAACGCAAATTTGTTTTTAACCGTTTTTAGACCCAAACGCTGGATATTCGCGTTTTTTTTGGGATATCTATATCATATTATAATACCTCTATTAAGTACCTACCTAAAATACCAATCAGCAAAAAATTAAATCTAAAGTCTAATCCTGCACTTTTAATTATTGTACTATGAAACCAAATTTAGTAAATTGAACACCAAATTTTAATGAGCAAATTAAAATATAAAAATTATGAATGGCCATGGGAACCTTTGCCGAATACAGAAACATTTTAGTGAGTGGGAAGTTATAATACCTCAAATAAAAGATTGGCTCCATGGAAGGTGCAATTTTACAAAGTTGCAAATACAACTTGCATTACGTAATAAGTAGAATCACAAGTTGTAAATTTTTTAGTTCTAATTTCACCTTATATATATACCTATATCACTATATGTATTGCCAAATATTTTTGGCAATACATATAGTGTTTTTTTGCCGTTATATTTTACTAGATCAGTTAGTTAAACATAGCCTTTTTTTTTAAAGTACCTATTTATAACAACAGCGTCGACTTCAAGGTTGTCGAATGTTGGCTAAGTACATTTTATTGACTAGTTCATAGATTTTTACCGTTTAAAAGAAGATATATTGTACCTACTGTCGACATTAGGTACTAATTTTTTCTACATGCAATATATTTAAGTATCTATTTTTTTATAAATAACGGATGAGGACAGAGGAACACGTAGTTTATAACTAAAATAATACTTGAATTTGGTACCTATTCTTCGTAAACCTACTATATGGGTATACACGAGTAATATCCCGTAGAAAGAATCGAAAATATATTTATTTTTTTACAAAATTATTAATTGATAGACAGATGCCGCATTAGCTAGGAATTTAAGTCTATTCCTATTAAACCTAAAAATAATTAATGAAAACTTACATTTATTACATTCTACTCATATTAAAAAAGTAGAAGTGGGGATATATGTATAAATATACATAACTCAATTACGCCAAACGGATCTGACCTATAGGAAAATGTATGGTTACTATGGAACAGATTAAACGCGAAAGTTAATAAGCAAGTATTATTCAAAGTTAAATTTGAAGCATAGCAGCATGAATTAATTATAATATTTACAAGTGCCTATACAAACATACAAAGAAAGATTGAAAAGGAAAATAAATACTTCATATTTATTTCCAATTATAATTTCTAATTATATCCAATTATATTTTAAACTAAATTCATTTGTTTTTCTTCTTATGTTTTGACTTTTTATGTTTCGATTTATGCTTTTTATTTTTTTTCTTATGCTTTGATTTTACTTCATTAGCATCAACCCACGAATCAGAACTCGATGATTTCTCTCTTTCATCTTTGCTTCTGAATTTAGGTTTGAAAATTGTATTGTTTACATTTATGTGTAAATTATCTGGTATTTTGGGGCCATATACATCTAAATCTATAGATGTACTTTTATCACCTGAATTGTCCTCATTATTTCGTATGTTATCTGTATTAATGTCTGTGCTTGCTTGTGTTTGCCTGTTTGAATTAGCGTTTGTGTCATTTGGCGTTCTCTTCCAGGAGTTGATTTCATCAAAGTCTATATTAGCAAAGATACCCCGAGGTGGAGAGTTATTTCTTTCAATATTTTTGGGTGCTTCATAAAAATTTGTCGGTTGAGTTTCGCTTTCATCTTCACTATCGCTTAAAAATATTGCTTTGTATAAATCCATTTTATCGAATTTCTCAATAGTCTCAGTTACTTCTTGCCCCGTTTCTTTAGATTTTTCCGATTCTTTCAAGAATAATTCTGCAACCGTCATTCTTTTGTTTGGTTGCTCTTGAACTTTTGGTGAGTTTTCTTTTAATTTTGATGGTGGTTCTATTGGTTTATTTTCTGATTTAATGGACTTGGAACCACTGAATTTAGTTTGTTCTTTTGTAAAGCTCTCTTTATCATGAACGGATGTCTCCATGTAAGAAAAGATTGAGTATGATACTTTTGGTTTTTCTTCTTTTTTCTCCTCATGTCTGAAAACATTTAAAAAATTTAATCCAGCACAAATATCTTGTCATAAACTTAAATTATTTATTTTTAAGTGTGAACGGCTAAGTATAATGATTTATATGATGTTGATTTATATTAACAACTGAACTTAAAAAATTAAATCACAGATAAATTTTGAGAAAATTCCACTTCAGAAACACAAAAAAGTGTGACAGTCTTTGATAGAGACACATTTCATATAGAATAATAAAAATTAATACCTGCTTCCTCCAATTTCTGGAACATTAAATCTCTTGCACACAAGGGTTTCCGGTCGCCAATCCACTGTTCGCCTAGTCATCACACCAAAAGCACCTTTCTTTGCCGCCTCGATCATCTCCTCACTGGCTAAGCCATAATTGATAGAACTTTTCGCGACTACACATAGTGGATTAATAGCATCGTCCGGTTGGGAGGCATGAGTGAATCTATATATAATAAAAGTTGATGAATAAGCTGGTATTTAATATTAACTTCTAATGGGTCATGGAATAGACACAGTTTGTTTTTTTACCAATCATTTGCTTATTGGTCAGCCTTCTGTGCTTTCCAAACAGAAATCTATTTTTCCTCGGGAATCGAACTCAGAACTTTCCGCGTAACATACATTAATTTTCAACTTGTATCATATATAGCTATGGTGGTAGTTATTCATAACTTGTAATTTTAAACACAAAAAACCAGACAATTACTGAGGAATTATAACAAATGTAGACTTCAAAAACAATTTCATTTGATCAAAAATACTACCTTGATTAAATTCTTGGTGGTTTAAATACAGTGGTTTAAAAAGTTTTACATATTTAAAAAATTTTTTTCGATTTATCAACTGTAAATTATCAGAACCAGAATTTTTGAATGCCATTAAGAAGCTGTTAGGAATACAAACCTATCTCCCATAATTCCAGTGAGAGGCCGATAAAGCTTAGCTGCTTGCTCAAACTCCAACATCTCTCTGTCTCGCTCCCACGCACTAACATTGTCCATATCTCCGTCTTTTTCTAAAGTTTTATTTTCCAAAAATCGCTCATATCTCGCCTGTTTTAACGGATCACTTACAAACGGTTTGAAAGGTTTTAGTTCACTACCAGAGCTCTTGATTGGTATGAAATCTTCACTTTTCTCTGTAACAAAATTTATGTTTTTCCTAAATAACTTTTCTATTGTAGTTTGCGATTTGAGTGATGTGTTTATTGTTTTTTCTGTTTGTTGGACGCTTTGTATATCTGTTGGAAGCTTAGTTTCGCCGAGAAGGGCACCTCTGGCATCTGCTGTTAACTCATGACGACCAAGGCCTGAAATGTATTTATTTTTTTGTTATTTTACATAATATTGAACATCAAATATAACGCTGTAAGCCATCGAGTTATAAGCAAGCAATGTTGATGTAATGAAGACTTACCTTGGTCTCTCTGCGGCCGGTCAGTGGGTTCAAACCTTGTTTTTTTGTGGCCGGCTAAATGCGGCCTAAAGTCTCGAGGTAAAGAAGGAGATGGATACAACGGTACAACTGGTAAGGGCTTACTCGCCCTAATGAAACCCTCCATAACCTGAAATAAATGTTATGGTATTTAGCAGCCGTTTTATAATTTACATTGATCATTTTTTTACAGGAAATTAAATGACCCAATCGAATAGTTCAATGAACTCTAGTTCATTGAAAGTAAGATGCTTGCATCACTTAACTATGGCGACGGTTAACATAAGCAATTATTTGAATCAAATATTTTACATTTTTCTCCCTTTGATTGTTTTTCTTGATAGGTTGTTTCTCTGGTTCGGCTAGGCGAAAGTCATAATTGGACATATCCTCTGTGGCGTATATGTCTTCATCGTCAGCTTCAAAAGCGCCAACGCCGAATGCCTGGCCCCTTATTGACACCTAGAAACAAACACCATACATATTTATAACTTTATGTTCAGAATGTACTGATACACCATGTGCTGTACATTTTGTTTTATAAGTATAAAATTGTCTATGGGAAAATAATTATATGGTGATACAATAAGATATACCTTTTTGCCTTTTTCTTTCATGACCAGTCTACTTCTTTTGTCCTCACACCCATACTCTCCTACCAGGTTCCCAAGTACAGAATGTCTACTAAGTCCGCTGTACCCCAGTCCAAACCGATCGTTCTTACGCTGGAGGACATAGGGCTCATAATCCTCAGGTGCAAAAAGTGTTTCATATTCAAATTCGGAATCAGAACTTTCTTGTGCACTGTCTTGTGTATCCTGTGAATAATAATTGGGACAACTCAAATACATTGCTCTAATCCCAAAGTAAGTAGCTGAAGCTTATTACATATACTGTATTATAAATTATTCTTGGCACATTATTTATACTTGTAGAAATATAAATAAATAAAATTATATAAATTTTAATAGACCTTACTTAAATCATGAGGTTTCAAAGATGGCTGTAGCAGCGGGTTACAATGTATTACGAAATCAAACTATGTGTAGGCAAATTGTAGTCACACACCCCTACAACTGTTACCAATCCAACTCTATGACAAAATGGCCTAAATAAAGATCTTAATTTATAAAACCAAGAACTTTAGTAATTCCTTTCATCTTTCCTAATATTCTGAGTCAAAACACTTAAAAGAATATTACTTGTTTCATCTCAGGTGGCATGTAGCACCCGTATACTTTATGCTGTTGTTTTGCCTTTCTCCTTCCAGTTCTGGTCAGTCTCTGTCCAATGCCTTGTCCATCACGCCAACCCATTGCCCGTAACATGCGAACGGCCGCTGACTCGCGAATTGGACGCAATAGTTGTTCCAATACTGGCTCACCTAAATATTAAAAGTGATGTTTAAGAGTAATATTTTATTTAAAATCTAAATATTCTTTTAAAATCTATTTCATTAAAACTATTAGTTACACAATATTTGATATAAAACATAATTAAATCTAACAGTCCTATATAACAGCAAGGAACATCTTGGGCAAAAAATGTATTTAAAATTATTTAGTACCTAATATTTTTTGATAATTTTACTTATAATTATCAAAAAATAAAATAATATGTAGCATGTGACTTTGATGCATAGACATACAAAATATAGCTCAAAATATAGTCAAAGAGTTTTGCTTCTTATAAGTGAATTTGTAAAGTAGGGCTAATAGATTTTTTCTTCATTCATTACAAACAAAAATTACATTTTTTCTCATAATAATATTAATAGAGATAAGAAGAAGATAATTTGTATTAATTGTCCAAAGATGTCTCAAAATAAAAGACTAGGACAATAATTATTATTTACAGTCGATTTCAGATATAACAATGATAATGGGACCTTAATAACTTATGGAAGTTGTTATAGGCAAAGGCACTGTGCTACAAAGGTGAAACAACAAGCCAGTTCGGGGTTGCCTTTCTCTTCAAAAAACACATTAAACAAAATCTGGATTATCTAAATTAATTAGATAAATTTTTAAGATAAAATATGTAATCCCAGAAATAAAAGGCTTTTTTATTTTATGAAAGGTGCATGCTTTATAACCTGCCTAATTAATATTTATAAATAAAAAGTAAAGTTCACCACAGGTGCTAACCCTCTGTGTGAATATAAACAAAAGATAAGAAATTTAAAAAAGGATTTCTAGGCATGTGTTATAAATAATTCACTAATAACAGTTGCTACAATTGAACTCAATATATATCCTAAGTCCATACAAGCACATAAACTTTGTACTTAAGTATACTTTAAATTCAAGGGTTTTAGATTTAATGTCCTGAGAACCAAATGATTGTTATAACCAATCCTAATTAATTAAATCCATTGTATTTATATTGTACCTGGTATTGGTCCATCATGAAACCTATTTGTCTTAGGCCTCTTTTGCCCAGAAAACTCGCCCTGTGTATGCAGTTGCTTTGGAGCAATACCGAACTCACTTCTATCCTCTTCATCCATGAAATCTTCTGGTTTTTGACTCTAGTATAAATAAAATAATGATAATAGAGCATATTCAAAACTTTGTTTACAAACTTTTCTATTTTATGTTGAAATAGCATATTTCTTAAACTATGTTAGTAAAAACTCTTAAAGCCTTGACCCCATCTGGGTATATGACTCCACCATCTCCTTTCAAATCTGTCTATCTTTTGCTTTCCTCTATAAACAAAATAATAAAATAAAATAAAATATGTGCTACAATGAAAAGCTACTCTATTGTAACAAACTTAATTCAACTCACAGACATCTGGGCTTTTTCTGATCTGGAGCTTTTGAATGTGGCAGGAGACCAACCTTCAGGGGTACCAACAGTATTGCCAAAGCCGGCTGAAAAGCCTCCAGTGAAGGCTCCATGGAAACGACGCCTGCCATGAGCATCAACAGCATATTGATCTGGTGGTTGTTGGAATTTACGCTTGGATGGAATTTCATCTGAAATTAAAAAAAATATATAACTTTAGTAATTATGCTACAATATATGTATTTGGTTGGAAATGGTCTTATGCATGGACATATTATTGATTTTAGGCGTCAGGTTCAACATGAATTGTTTAGAATATATTTTGTTTAAAGATAAATTAAATCTTTGACAAAATAATAAATTATCTAAAAGAAACGATGCTAATCTTTAATATATAAAATTTACCTTCTTCAAAAGGCTCAAGTGGTGTTCCATAAAGAATTATGTTTTCATCTTCACTGTCTGAACTCATTGCAATTAAATTTTAAATAATATTCATGAGGCTACACATACATCATACTTAATAGTGCTCACTTAAACACTAAACAGTAAATTATAAATAATATACAGATTATAGAACAGTGGGCAGAACTCTGTGAACTCTGAAGTCAGGCACCTATCGTACCCAGGGCTATAAAGTTATCGTATATATGTACTTATGTATCAAATTTGAATAAAATTATCGTATCCATAATAATAATTACTATAATACATTAAAAAATCATATGAAACTTCAAATTAACCCTTCCACTTTAAGTGTAATAAACGCTCCAATATTTCATATATTATAATATATAAAAGAAAATAATGTTTAAGGAATGAAAACAAGCATATTTTTAAAAATTTTAGCTCAATAGATACTATATCTATATTTGCGAGAACAGAATAAACAAATATTGATGAAACTGAATATTTTATATACGCTTTTTAATAGAGTAACAAAAATACGCAATATACCTATTCTCTTTGAAAGTATTTTGGAAATTGGCATATAATAGTGTACATCGTACGTAGTTATGAAATTATCGTACATGTAAGATAAATATCGTACGGTTCGGATCCGGAATAACATCAGGCAATTCATAAACAGGATAAAATCAACAATTTTTTTTCATAATAAATGTAAGAACTTTGTTCTTTTTAGTTTTTTGTATAGTATTTACTATTTACTAATCTGTAGCATTCCAAATGCTAAATTCTACAGTTTTAGAATTACAGTTTATGTTGTACACTGTAGGTACTGGTTACCACAGACAATTCTAATAGTGTGACCATACATGGTAGATTCTGCCTTTTTGGCAGGTTTTGTGATAAAATATCTGGTTTTTATTATTACTCTTTTTCTGTACATTATATGAATCATGTTTTTTAAATTATTATTATTGCCATTATTTCAACATTTTGTGGATAAGAGGCTTTTCTTACATTACCGAGACAGGATCTCTAAAGTTGGCCAAATGTATGGTTATTAGTGATGATTTACGTATGTTATAATCACTTCTGGACCATCTGAGAATCATTTCTAATTTAAATTAGCGCGTTAAATTTTATTATGTATTTAGATACTAGGGTTATAGTCTATAGACATTACATAGACACTATATGTATAATAAATTGTTAATGGTTGCTGGCAGCTGGACACAACACAATTATTAGCTTAACAATTGTTATAACTGTATTTGAATACGAAAAATGTTTGTAAAAGAAATGTTATACATTATATAGTACTCTTTTAATTTGTATAAAGAAATAAATATTGTAATTTCCTGCATACATTCATCTATTACAATATAGAACTTTATAGTACACTAAACATAAAAATATCAAAATAAAAATCACAGCCCTTAAAAAATATTTTTCAGTTACTTAAATGCTTATTCAAGAATATATTGATTTTTCATCTGATAGGTCCTAACAATGCAATTTTCTCATCAAGCAACATATCTTCAATAACATGTTGAAGTTTACCAACAGTATGAAACCTATCATCTCCATTTAAACAATTTTGTAACAACCTATCTAAATGAGGCCTGGTATCATTGATTTTCTTAGGTATTGGATATAAGAATGGATATTCATCTCCAGCTAACACATAACATGCTGCCCATATATTGTGATCGCTTAAATGATGTTGGCACATGTTTTCTATTGAGAATGTAAAGCCAGTTCCTAAAACCTCCCTGCTGTAACGTTGATACCAGTCTGGAAGATCTTTTTTTGGAGAAATGTTTTTATCTAATACTACTACATCCTCCAGATCTATAAATGTAATTTCATCGTTTTCATTAGAAACTATGTTATCTATTGACCAATCCATAAGGTAGAAACGAAATCTGAAAATAAATGGTAATATACAATACAAGCAAGATATACATTTTCATAGTATATTATGACATGGTGGAATATAATAATAAACAATACCTGTCATGTTTGAATGTAAAATCCATTGCAGCATTAAGTATTTTCTTAGCAAGTTTTAACTTTCTCAACCATGCAATATGTTGCATAGATGAAAGAATTTCTCCTTCATGTGCAACTACCTCTAATCTCCCACATACACCACCATAAGCTGGAACTGGCCAGCCCTTTGATTTTGGAATTATCTAGAAAATAAACTATTGAATTGAACAATCTTATCTTTTAGAAAATAAATTGTATATTCTCATAAAAATTTAATGCTTAAATTAATTACCTGCAGCATAAGTGGTTCTGGGTTTAAACTAAGCATTGTCCATATATGAATCAATTCAGCTTTGTAGTTCCCATTTCCATTACTAAAAATTGGGTGAAGTAAGTCATATACACTATAGGCATAGGGACATAAAACCAAACCTTTTCTTGGTTCTGTATCAGGCCAAGAAAGATTAAATTGAACAATATCAATTATTTTTTGATCAACCTTAGTAGCATTTAATAATTCTTTTGGGTTGCAATTGCTGCTAAGATTCCAAAGCTTGCACAATTTTCCATCCAATTCCTTGAACTCCCAGTCATGCGCAAGTTTCTTTAACAAGACTCGACGATTTGATTTCGTGTAGCCATAAAAAATATTTTTTGCATTAAACATACTGGACCAGTGGCTTTCTAATGTTATTTGATTAGAATATAATTCAGGACAAACTGTTACACCGTAGCAAGCCGGACATCGATCCAAATTAGTCAAATGCATTATGCGGGGCCCTTTTAAATTTCCAAACAACAACACTGTACAATAAAATGATATTGAAAACACAAACAATATAAAAAAGAGCCGTTTACAAAAACGTCGTCGTAATAACATTTTTTTATTTAGATGGCTACTCATTTTAATGTAATAAACACAATCCGTTAGAAATGTACAAATCAAAAAATTTCAGTTTACATTTTTATTATCATTACTTGAAAGTTGAAATATTCAAATAAATTAACATTAAAGTCATAACCTCAGTCTAGTCTATACTCTAGAGTCTAGAGTCTTCAGCACAGACAATATGTACTACGTACTTGGTCTTCAGAGTTCAGTCTAAATGCCTCCGAGTCTCCGACGGGCAATGTCTCCATTATGTAAATCAGCATTTACCGTGTTGCAAGGGAAAAATATCGTGTTTTAGCCAAAATTACGAAGAATCAGCTAAAAGTGTACCGTATAATTTTTCAAAAGATAAAAAGAACAGGAACAAAATCAAATCCGAATATATTTTTCATTCATTTGTAAAGAATATTAAAAAAAAAAACATGTGAAGCATATATAAAATCTGAATCTCCTAGCACGACAGTTCCTTTATTTAATTTAGTCTCATCTTTGCGCTGATTGTCACAAACTGAATAAATTGCTTTAATTTAGAAAATTATTCATCATTGGAATCTTATTTTAACCACGTAGACAATACTAAAACAAATACAGACGATACAACTTTCAACTTACTATTAAATTAGGACAAAAAGCTTGAACTTAAAGCTTATAAAAATAAATTTTCGTCTATTTGTAACGCATCACTAGAAAAAAAACACGTCATTCATTCATCTCACTTACTTCGAATTTTTATTAATACATTTCACAGTTCACTTCTTTCCGTATGTTTAAATAAAGAATTGGTAATTTTTATCTGTGTGTGTGGAGATAGAAGTTTTGAAATTTAGGGATTCCCGGCAACCAGAGCAGTGTTGCATTTATATGTTAAGTTGACTGAGATGTATTTTACGCAGTACAGTGATAAAATATTTACAACGTAATTTTAAAAATACGGTGACATATGACACGGTAATATCTTATTACTTTGGCAGTAGATTAGGACCAGATAACGGTTTATCTACGGTAATTACCGTGTACATGGAGACACTGCCGACGGGTGACGGCACGGCGGTCGGTTACATCCATCACTCCGTGGACCGTGATCCGTCACGTCAATCCCGCACATGATCTGGACAATATACTTACTAAAATACTATATATTATTAATTATATTAACCATTCGACAGCCGACCTCCGTCAGTCGAGTAGTATGTTCCTTGGTCAGTACCCAGTAGGTATGTCGATGGAAATGACGTTTTGTATACCTACCTAATTAGTGCATTTCCCGTTTCAGAACATGTTCCAAACTGATAGTCAACATAGCCGCGGCATATTTTCAAATCAGAAACACAAGGTAAATAGAATACAAGTAGTTCCTAATAACTTTGTGTCCGAAACCAGCTTTTGTGAAAAAGAAATTGTTGTCTATCCTGAGCGTTGTTTTCTGTGATCTGCCAGTGACTAAATGCCAATGCTTTCTTGTCTATTTATGATACTCTTATTAGTCTGTGGAACTCCTTTTCAAGGACGATAAAGATAGGTATTTAAATAGATAGACATAGTGCCGAAATATTATTTTTTGTGTAAATTAAAATTATAAACCTTTTTAATGCATAAGAACGTAGTTATTTGTCACGTTTAGAATAACAACATAATATAAAAACTTGGAAGCCTATATTTAGTAACTAACGATTTTTGTTAAATAGCCGTTTATTTGTTTTGGACAGTTTGTATATATAAGTAGAAAACATGAGTTTTCTTTCGAACTATGTGGATGGTTACATCGCAAGTGTTTACGACATCATTGGTAAGATTTAGAATTATCTTATGTTTGGATTAATCTTATTAAATTCCTACATCCTATAATTCTGGGTCACCTGCTGGAGCTTGAATATACATTTTGTTCTTTGTAAATTTTCACAACATTTCCTCATGAATCTGAACAAAAGTTTTTATTTAACTGAGTGAAGGGGCATATATGTGTATAGTGAAGGGAATCTAATTTTTTTTACGGTATATTTTGTCATTTATTTTAATGGAACAACACTGATTATACCTATAGTTGATGGAAAATCTACATTTTCTATTAATCTGATGTAAGTAAATATGAATAAACTAATACAATAAACTAATCTATGACTCAGACATATTATAAGGCAATATTAAGTCAAGGTAATTGAGAATTCTATACTGATTTCAAATTTTATTTACTTAAAAATTATAATGTTAGTATTATAAATTAAATGACCTTGTTAAATATAAAATTCTAGTTTTTACTTGGAACTTTATATGTTTATATAGCCTAATGTTTCACAGAAAAAGTAGCTTTCTATTAGTGAATTTTTTTTTTTTTTAAACCTAGTTGAAACTTATTAATTACAAATAAAATATTATAGGCTTAACAATTTAAAAAACAAAGAAGAAAAAGAAGCAGTAACTGTTCAACTATATTTATGCATTATAGCAATTAGCAATAGCATGTTAAATGTTGCTTACATGTCAAGGATGTTTTTTTGCATTTATTATCAATATTCAATTCGATTGTAGTTGTTTCAAAGATTTTAAATTGGAAACCTTAACAATAAAAACCTTAAAATAAATACTAAAATAAACCTTCTATAACTAAAGTATGCTTATATAGTATGCTTGGTTTTAGAGTTTAAATTCAGGATATCCCCGCAGGACACCCCCCTTACTGCCTCAGCTAGTATCGGATACTAGTAATGTATGTACTTGGTGTTAACATATCGAGCAATATTTAATTTCGCTTTCATCTGGAGAAAAAGGCTAAATTAGCCTCCAAGAAGCTTGGAGTGCCCTGTAAGGTGAAGCGGTACTTTACGCCGCGACATCTCTTGCAACTCTACAAAGCGCGAATTCGGCCCAATATGGAGTACTGCTCTCACCTTTGAGCGGGAGCTCCTTAATATCAGCTTCTTCCTCTTAACCGCATTCAGCGAAGAGCGGCTCGAATTGTTGACGACCAGATCCTTTAGCGTTGCGTAGAGATGTAGGTTTCCTGTTCTATCACATTTATCTTGGGGAATGTTCAGAGGAGTTGTTTGAATTAATACCAGCAGCTGAGTTTCATTTTCAAACGTCGAGGCAGGAGACGAAATTTCATCCGTGTTACCTCGATGTTCGTCGTTCCACAACTGAGCGTTTTCTAAGACATTTTTTGCCGCGCACCACCACTGTGTGCCAGTTGCCTTCTTAGGTATTTTCGAACCATTACGACTTAGGGACCTTCAAGAAAAGACTGTACCTCTTTTTAAAAGGCCGGCAACACAACTGTTGCCCAACAGGCGTTGAGTGTGTCCATGGGCGGCGGACTGCTTCTCGTAAGTTCCTTCTGCCCGTTTGCATGCTATTCGCTAAAAAAACTTAGTTGCTTGTAAAAACCATGCATTGTTTCTATATCAGTGTTTTCACTGAATAAATGAAATGAAATGCTTTTCACTAAAGATATATTATATCTCTGTCCTTAAATAGTTTATAACTGCCTCTGTGGCAAAGTTATTTGTGCACGAATGTGTTGCGCCAGACGTCTGAGAGAAGGTTTCAAATCCCGGGGCTAGAAATAAATGTTTTGGTTGGTTAGGCACAGAAAGCTGATAATCTACTTGTCTGTCAAGGAAATGAAACTATAAATATATGCATAACTATAAGCATATGGATGTATAACACGGTACAAATACAAAAATAACATTTTTTGCAATTTTTGTCTCCCTGTCTGTTTGTTCCGGCTAATTAGACTTTCACTGGCAGATAGCTGATGTAATAAGGATTAACTTAGGCTACTGTTATTTTTAGAAATTAATATAAATAAATAATATTAAAAAAAACTATTCCGCGCGGACGAAGTACATATTATCTATTATTATTTTGCTGTTCGCACGTTACGACAAAATTAACGAAATTAAAAAAACCGCCGGGTACAGTTATTGTTAATACAATTACTTCTTTATATGGCTGCAAGGATATAATTATAAACAATCAATCAATCTCTACTATGTACTGCTAAACTGAGCTCCTACGTCAATATGAGGGCCTTTTATAGCTTACAATATAATATGATTGTCATAATAAAAAAACTGAAATAGTCAATCATGGTAATAAGCTGTGAAAAATAGACATATCACTTCACTACATAGTATAAAACAAAGTCGCTTTTTCTTCGCCTATATCCCTTTGTATGCTTAAATCTTTAAAACCACGCAACGGATTTTGATGCGGTTTTTTTTTAATAGATAGAGTGATTAAAGAGGAAGGTTTTTATATGTGTTTTATACCCTTGCAACGCCGGGGCGGGTCGCTAGTGTATTATATAATAATAATTTTATTGTCTTCAAAAATACAATAATATGAAAAGCTGATGATAGCTACTTTTAAGCAAGAAATGCCTTTGTCAGGAGATCCCGCTCTTCCATAACAATATACGATGGTATCAAGACAATAATTTGAAACATTTATAATACACAATTTACAATAATAAAAAATATTGTCACGCCTTTAATTAGGTAGGTAATAAGGTAGGCAGTGGTGCACTCAGTACACCCACATAACACATTTCATATAGTTATTTATTATTTACATATTCAGAAATGTAAAAGATTGATTAATATATTGTCTGGTTCAATAAGTTTACTTATTTCTAGTTACATAAAATTGGTCATTTTGACTATATGGTTTATTCAAAGCCTTGAAGCATTTAACCACTAGTAGTTAAATAATAATAATTTGGTGTTATCGAAAATATCCAGAATTTAACTACCAATACAGTTGCGATTTATTTTCATATAAAATAAAAATTAATAAGACTAGAAAACAAATTATATATCTGGCTGAGTTCACTAGAGTAACGCTTGTAGTCATTTGTTATGGAGTATAAGTTTTGTATAACAATTTTATTAATTGTGTTCCATAGCAAAAAGGATACTAACACATTAGGGTATAACTCTGTGAAGTTAGTGTTAGAATTGAATAAATAAATAAATATTTTATCGATATATTATAGGTATTGTGAATCGCCTAACGGAAAGTAAATTTATAAGGAAATGACGTTTGATGTCGATATAGTAACGCAACATATGTCTTTTACACACAAATTTAGTTGTCACCATTGTCACACTATTCGCTTATCTAAAGGCTCTAGCAATTTATCGGCCGGGTAACCTATGTACGTGAGGTATGTTCCTTAGTAAATGGGGATAATATCGGATAGGATCGGTTAATACCATATAAGGTATATTATAGTTCATTCCACTGTATATCACTGGACACACCACAGGGTACACCTGTCTGGGCAGTAATTCTCTTATACGCAATATTCGTATTATGTTTATCAATATAAATTCCATTACTTTTTATCAACGCTAGCCGTCACAGTTAGCCGACGCTAGCATAACTAGTTGAGAATAAAGACCCAACTAGGTTCTTATTTACTGGTACAAAAATAATATGAATCATCTGTCCGATGATTATAGCACAATAACTACGCTATAATTTATACAGCCACGGGAAAATTACATACTACATAGTTACTATGACGTTATGATCTATTTTTTATTTCGTTAGTTACTTCTTTGCCTAGTTGCCTTTAATCTAGGTTCACCCATGTACTTAGTATTTGTAATATTTTAATTTATATCTGTATGTGTGTGCTTAGTTGGTAAGTTAATAAATAAATAAAGTACCTATTGATAAATGTGTGTAGGTATCGATGGGATAGATATAATTAATAACATTTAATTTCATTATTGCAAATGGTTATATTGACCTTGCTATTCTGACTTCAGCGAAACATGCGTGTGTCGTGCATTGATTTTTCGTAATAACTTTCCACGGAACAAGTTCGCAAAATTCAAGTTCAAATTTGTGCAGTAACTCCATAATGAAAAACATGTCTCAACTTTTTTCCTTTTGCTGGTAGCAAACACGTTATGCATCAATTACAAACGGCTTGCAAGTTTCGAAGAGAGTATTCCATATAAAATATTTTATTTTTAAACTGACGCGACGACGGTATTTTGTTATTGGTTTGGTTTAAAATTGTTTTTAAAAGAATTGCAAAAGTGGCCCCAAGACGTAACTTGACTTTACAAATTACATTTTATATTCTGTACTAGCGACCCGCCCCGGCTTTGCACGGGTATAAAACATATATAAAAACCTTCCTCTTCAATCACTCTATCTATTAAAAAAACCGCATCAAAATCCGTTGCGTAGTTTTAAAGATTTAAGCATACAAAGGGATATAGAGGAAGAAAAAGCGACTTTATTTTATACTGTGTAGTGATGATTAAAATTTAAAATCATAGCACATAGCAACCATCCCTTCGATTATAACCAAACATGGCAATAAACTTTAAAATCGCAGAAATTTATGCGACTATTGTACTATATAATATATTATATGTAAAAATTAAGTCTTTGGCATTCAAAGCATGGAATTATGCTAGTAAAGTCACGGTTTAGAATGGCCCTAGGATTCAGTTAAATTTTTTTGGTTAAGGTGCAAAGTATAGAAGTACATAAGTACTTTTAATGATGTTTAAGTCTTAATTTAAATTTTATGCAAACTAAACATTGTTTAGGTTCGAGTGTAAAGTGTCAATGTCCTAAATGACGTAAATGTCTATTTTCCGTAAAGAAATTTTATATTCTAGATATATGTATATCTACTTTTAATGAACTATTATACCATATTACGTAGGTCAGTCTTGATTAGTAGTAAACCGTTCTATTTTGTTATTATGAATGTAATAGAACCTCCTTTCCTTCATCCTTTTTTAAAGAACAAATTATTTTTACAAAAAACAGGGCTAGAGTCAGCAATAAACTATAATAAATAAGCAAGTTTCAGTTAGCTAATAATTATTATGCTAGGGTCAGCACTCCGCACCACTTTCATGACAACATCATTCTTAATCGCGCACTCAGACGAATCATACACATCGGTCGTAGGTTATCTGTGATTTAAAAAGAGAATTATGGTGAAGAATCAGTGCGTCGCGAGACCTGTGAAAGCGTACATCATGAGTGATTTGAAAAAGTTCGATTTGGAAGCGACCAACGATGTCATGAAGTTGGTGATCGCTGTCATTGGCTTCTATGTCGGAACGTTTTATAGTATGTATAGCAATTTTGTACAATAACAGATAATTATTTTGCTTAGTGTAAGACAAAAAAAATCTTTTCATCAAATTTGAAAACTTTCAACTATAATAGATAGGTATTTAATGGAAGCAGTAACTGTAGAAGGGTCCAATTAATAAATAATTTTAATTATATATTATATGCTCTGCTATTGATTATAGATATTACTAGATTTATTAATTTTAGGTTCTCACCAAATAACTCTCATATAATTTTTATTCTTAACCTATCCTTAAACAACAAAGTGAAACAATTACTTATATTGCTGGTCCCGATAGATATTAAAAAAATTCTCTCAAGATTTCTTATATAAATAGTAATAATTGTTTTAATTTCGTTAAAGAAACAATTGGCTAACGACTAAGCAAACGTCATGCATTTAAACCTTCGAGTAAAAACTAGACGAAATAATTCTTTTGTGTGAATTTCTTTTCCGTTTGTGATTCGAATAGTATCCAACCTCGAATATTATTGGATTCTTACAGTAATATTAATGTAGAAATATAAGATGCAACTGCAGGACACATTAGTAGAAAGCGAACCACAATAACCACCATCGCGACATGAAGTGAAGCAATGAGATTTCGTTTCTATATTCTACAATTATACCAGTTGTATTAGTTTACAATTCCGGTCTTATAACGCGCCTAAAAGTTTTTCAAGATGAATCCTTATAATGAGATTAGAAGATCTACCTCCGCCTTCGGGGCAATCTACTTTTGACTTACGATCTCCGAATACATGTTTTCTGCTAAGTAGGTACTATAGGAAATATTAGTTTACAATGTATATATCTCCTTATGTTCCCAAGAAATTACATTTACGTATTATGAAGAAAGTAAATTTATTGTGCGCCTTTATGTTTTATAATTAGTGACCAATGGATTCTGAGTCCTGTAGAAATTAACATATTATGATGGCCACGAAAGTAAAGCCTAAAGAAATTGAAGAAATGTCTGTTGCATTTGAAAATATTGAAAATATATCTGAAGTTTAATTTTCAAATAAAATAAAATAAATTGATAATTAAGCTGCACTGCCGTGAGTGAGGCATTTTTTTGAAATTAGCGATTATTGAAGTTTTAACAAACGAAAAGCAATGGTATAAAGATTTACATTATTAGGCAATTCTTAATTATTTTTATAAACATAAGAGTGAATTAGTTTATGAGTTCAATCATGTTATCGCTGACTGAATTTAGTTAAATTTTAGTGTAACCGGTAACGGGATCCGGGTAAAGTAAGATCGTAATATGAAAATAAACTGAATTTTTTACTTAATAATATATGTACCTATCTATAATATTAAATCTCATTTTCTGATTATTATATTATTATATCGTTATAGCGCAGCAATTAACTTTCACAACACGATTTTAAATATGCTTGTGGGTTCGAACTCCGAGAAAAAACATACAAGAGTAGAAAAGGCGCGTATGATGGCGACATTGTGTAAATGTGTCAGTGGATCATCCAATAGATGTGTGTCAGCGGTATTTATATTGATATGGTTTTGCAGCAATTCAAATAAAATTTTTGTTAAGTTAAAGGATTATGAGTCTTATGCAACTGGCTTGGCTTGAACTTCATAATATCAAAATGCTGTAAATATTCTTTAAACTGCGACCCAAAAACAGTTGCGTTATAACTTATAAGTTTAACATGTCGGTCTGTCTACGTAATATCTTCTAAACGAATTATAGAGATCGATCTTAGCTATTTATTAAAATCTGATCTTCCATTTGTGAGATAATCTTATTCGTAGTTAATATGTCGGGGCGTATTAACATAATTGTGTTTCGTTTCAAATATTAAATATATTTTAATTTGTAATATAGCTACTTAAAGGAAAGTAAGTAGTTACAAGTGTATGTATCTCACTTTTAAGAATGTGCTTTTTTAAATCAAGTTAGTAGTTTGAGAGATCCTCTAAAGATCTCATAGGAATATTTATTATTGTTGATTAGTACCTACAATACAGTAAATTATTACATCACCCAATATCTCTCAAGATTGCCAATCATAATATATATAATCCTTGAATGAAAATAAAGATAATTTCACCCGTTATCATGTCAAAAATATTGCGGTCATGAACTCTGAATGGCATTGAGCTGGTCACATTCAATGTCACTTTATCAAATACAGGATGTTTCATTTCTATAATTTCTAATCGATCAACGGAAACGGACTTTGTTTTGATACGATTTGTCGCTTCATATCAATTCTAACAGAAAGTCATAAGAATTCAGTAAACCAATGATACTGTAGTAGTCTCATATGAGGTTTTTCTTAGTTTATTATATTATTATGATACTAAACATCAAATAACTCAAAGTACTTGATTTGAGTTTTTATAATAGGTTATGTAACTTTTATGTTTATGTATTATGAATTATCTATCAATTAATATTCACTCTCAAATTAGTTTTTAAAATGGATTTCTTAATTTTTCCATGACAAATTTTCAAGCTAAAGAATTTCACAATTAAGAGACAATTAGAATCTATCGAAAACACGTCTTCAATCTCAATCAAGTTACAAATTAGGTAGGTACCTACTCGATGCTATCGGTACAATACATTATTTGTTTTACTTAATTTAAAATACTTATTCATTTGTAACGCTGAGAAAATATGTGTACATAACTTTTAATATCAGAAACTTATTTACTGTAAAAATATCAGTTATGAAAAAATACTACATATTTAATTTGAACTTTATCTTAACATAGCATTAAGGGCAGATGTCCTTTGGTCCATTTACAATAAGTCCATGTTACTCGAGGCGTGACGAAGCAAAAAACAGCAGGTGCATTATAAAACCGTTGCCATGTTAAAAATGGCTGTTTCAATTCCAGTAAAAAATTCTCTGACAGCGTTTGCTCCAGGAATTATTTTTTTAATGTTGTCAAGTCATTTCGGCATTTGTTCAGATTATTTTCTTTTAAAGTCAAAAGAGGAACCAATGAGATTTTAATATCATTGAGAGGAACTGTATTTTTCATAGTCGAGAAAGCAGGGTGATATAAAATTCCATAGTTGTATTATAAAATCTGACACCTCCTATATTCATTACGACATCTTAGCAGTCTTTGATGATTGTTTTGTTTTCGTTAACGTAAGATTGTGGTTATTTTTTAGATTTGAATTTTAAACAGCCATGTCATAGTGTCAAATATCGGCCTCCTTGATCTAATGGTAAGCACGTAAGCATTACAACTAGGGGGGTCTTGGATTCGATTCCCGGTGGAGATAAAAAAAACGGTCTGGCAGGGCATAGAAGGCTGATCACCTACTTGCCCCTAAAGAAAAAAACCGATCACTGAAACAGATGTGAATTGCATCTGCGCCATACCCCACTAGGGGACACGGGACTTCACTTTACACTTTTATGTCATAGTGTAATGGCATGTTTTTCATTCAAAAAATATATATATTGCCCTGTTGTTAGCAATGTAACCGCTAGCTAGGGCAGAGCCCTTCAACAAAAACCCTTCCTTTGCTTGAGGATAGGACTTGTGAACCTCTTCCCTGGGTTGTGTTGTGGATGTATGACACAACATAGCTGCGCAAAGCTGATTGTAATTCTTACCTTATAACAGGCGAGTCCTAAAATATTTTGTAGATTTACTAATACAGTATTATACAGTTTATTAACAACTGTGTATAAAAACAACTTAAATAAGGCTGTATACAAGTTATCCTGTTATTTTTAATAAGGAAACAAAGTAGGTATCCGAAAATAAAATAACGATTAATTTCTTATATGTAGGTACTTGTAGTAGCTAAGACAAAAAATCATTTATAAATAGAAAATAGCAGTGCAGTTGTTTTTTAGTAGGTTTATGCCTCTAACTTGAGTTGTCAAAAACAACTAACGATTTCATGAATAAAGTTTTACATAATATCATATGCCTAGCGTGAAAAAATTATACAAATTGGCTGTAGACTAAATATTTAAATTATATATTTATTTGCCAAATACGTAAATGTACCATGCACATGTGCATGGGCGGCGCATGACGGGTCAATGTTGCTATGAATGTCAGACTTTTTATCACAACCTAATATTTTTTATTGAACGATATCACTTTAGCATATAATAGTAAAAATATTTTACTACTGTATGTGCTAAAGTTTTATTTCGCACACAAATCGGAGGACCAGAGAGTACTTGGCTATGGAAAACATCCAGGTATTGCCGTAGCCTGCACAATTGAAAGACCGCAATCCCATCAAGCACGCATGAGATATTGCTAAAGACGTGTTTTAGAGAACCTGGACGTGTCGACAACCCAACAGCTGAAAGATTCGTTAAAATTCAATTGGGAGCGATTGCCGCAGGATCAGTCAAACAATCTTATAAATTCAAGGAAAAATCGTTGCCGATAACTTTTATACGACAGAGATCACACTTTGTATTGAATTTCCAAATAATGAAAAAATTTCGTTACCTACGTATTTAATTCTGTAAAACATGAAAAATAAAGCCGTCAACGCAACTTTACCGCGGATTGCCATCAACCTGCCTTGTCTGCTATTATATAAAATAAAAAAATAAAATTTAATAAATAATAAAAAAATATAATCGTTCAAAAGTTCAAAACCGTACATGTTGCTTAGACATTTTTGATGTGTAGATATACTTATCACAGATATTAGGTTGGTATGTAATCATGAACGTTATTTTTATTCCTCACTGAATCTTTTCTAAGTACTCTTGTGAAATATTTTCAATTGTAATATTACAGCTTAATTGCATTTAAGCTGCGAGATAAATATTTTTATTATCTATTATTTATACTATAGGTATATATGTATTTACTTATTATTAAATAATTTATCGAAATATTGTAATTATATAAAATTTAACAATTCAAAGGCTACATAAAATAAAAGTTGAAAAAAGTGCTGAATCAATTTCAATAAAAAAAGCACCTCCTCCGTTAAAAAAATGGTTAACAGGTTACAGAACATATTCCGTATAAAATATTCCATAGTAATGCAACGTTTATTATCTATAAATGAAGAGTAATATATAATTTTTATCTATTTTCAGTGCAGTATGTAGACACGGAGTACAGTCTGTGGCTAACGTGGTTCCTGACTCCCGTCATTGTGACCTTTCTGCTACCCGCCGTCATCATTATCCTCATATACATCAGCAGTATCATATTCCATCTTTACAGGCTTTATAGGTCAATATATTTTTATTATTAACTAAATTTAATTAAGACTCTTATTAGTAGCACTGTAAGACTGGTATAATGTGAAGGTATTTAGAATTAGAGTGGCCGAAATATTTCTTTACAGATATTTCTTTTAATTTTAAACCGAAGGTTTGAATTGTTTGTCATTAAGGTAGATAAAATATTTGAGAAAATGGTGAGCTAGAGAATGTATAGTCGAATGGGGCTTTGAATAAAATCTCTCTGATAGAACATACTACTATTATAACTATTTTATTTCACTACTTTTATAATTGTGGGTATGGGCAGAAAGCCGCATAACCACGGAAGCGGTTTACATGATTATAATAAGTGATAATAAATAGTATGTAAAACCGTGATAAATTTAAAAAATGCTTACAAATCAGTCAGTCATTTATTACCTATCCGATTAAGATAGCATCTCTGCAATATAAATAATGTTATAATCGCTTTATTATATGTTATCAACAAATCCTAAGATATATAATTTTCTCGTGATTTTTGTAATTAAACTTTTTTATAAGCGATGACCTCTTCAATAAAAAATAGAATCACGCGTCCTATAAATGGATACCAAATTATCGAACTAATTAAAGTATTAATTAAAAGAGGGCCGATAATTATTGGTCTGTCTGGTTTTGATAAACTTTGAGACATTTTTGTTTTTGATATATTGTACCCGGAATCAATAATTAATTGGTCATGACTGTGTGATAGCGAACATAAACTTCTCGCAACATTGTCCGCTGCCAATAAAGCTCTTTTTTACACAAAGCTTTTTTATTATAATAAAAATTGTGTATATTCCAGGTTGCGAGTGGTAGCAGGAGTACAGAATGATTGGAAGCACGCAGCGAGATTGGCCGTTTGTGCATTATGGGACGCGCACGGGTGGCTGTGGCATGGTATGGCCTTCGCTCAGCTTCTTCGTTATAGTCTAGAAGACTCTAGAGTCTTTATTGCTTTATCTGTTTATGACTTAAGTTTTTAAACAAATTATGTATGTAATAACATCAAAGACAGTGCGCCATTATATTAGTCCCATAATCCCACTATAGAACGACCTTCACCGAGCTGGTTAATGGATGAAAAGTTTTTTTATATCCAATTAAATATGTCAATAAATATATTGCAAATGGTTGTCTAAAATATTCAGGCCAGAATATGATTAATTAAAAAAAAATTTCTTAACTTTTCACTGGTTTGGTTGATAAACAAATTCCGTACCAATCGAAAGTATTGAAGCCTATAGAATATTTTCTAATATCTTAGACCATAAGTGGCAACGCGAAAGATTAGTTTTCATCAATACTTACTCGTATATGCTAATAATGATGTCTACAGTGATTGTTTTTACGTTTTTAGGAATGGGATAGGATTTGATTTGGTTGTGAAGATATTCTCTATCCAATTTTTGTTTTTCTAAGCAGCAATAAACAAATTTCGGATACTCATAGACTAAGGATATTTATACTCAAGTATAAAAGTAAAAATTGCAGGATACGAAATTCGCGGCGTAGAGAATATCCCTTCAGGTCCCTTTCTGGTGATCTACTACCACGGTGCATTGCCCATAGACATGTACTACTTCATAGCTCGGATGTTGCTGTTCCAACGCCGACACCTGCATACTGTCGCTGATCGCTTTCTTTTTAAGATACCCGGTGAGTATCCATTGGCCCATATTTTTAAGTCTTCTTTTCTAGCATGAGAGTGTTGCAGATGTAATTTTGGATGGATTGAATGGATCTTGAAATAACTTTAATAACCTTTTACGAAATATACGAAATTATATTGCTGTCCCCCGGATATACAAAAGAAATTGGATGACAAACGTTTTACCTACTCGCTATTAAGATTGATTGGTATCGTACTGTTATGTCCAGGTTTAATACGGAGATTTTGCAACTCTCAGCAATTTATAATCCTATATAAGGAAATTCATTTTATAATTAAAGAGAGTCTTAAATCGTTTTTGCCGCGACACGTTAGTGTCCTATGTGAGTTATAATTCCTCGATTCCCGTCGCGAAAAGAAGAGCGTTGTGGTAAAAGTTTGTGTTGTGCATTTATCAAATAAAGTTTGGTGAAATAACTTTTGGCTTTTTTTTAAAAGTGAGATACAAAGTGCCGCCTAACAGTAAGCACCTCGTCTGTATTCTGCGTACTTAACAACCAGCTGAATGGTGCTTACGCGGAACTTGACGTATTGTAACGTGAAAGGCTGTTTGGGTTCTTAGTGTCTTGATATTGTAATTAGTTTAATTTTTTATTTAGACGCAATTTTTTTGATGATTGTTATGTTGGCCTCCATTGTAATGCGTGTTTGAATGTTTGTGGTGTATATTTCCACCTGTGATTGATTTAACATGTGTTATGTAGCTCAACTGTAATAAAAAATTATATACTGGGACACTAGTTACAGCTATTATAATAATTAGTGTTGACTTTAACCGCCTCCTTGGTCTATTGGTAAGCGCATAAGCGTTACAACCGAGAGGTCCTGGGTTCGATTCCCGGTGGAGATAAAAAAAAATTCGGTCTGGTAAGACATAGAAGGCTGATCACCTACTTGCCCCTAAAGAAAAAATCGACCAGTGAAACAGATGTGAAATGCATCTGCCCCATACCCCACTAGGGGACACGGGACTTTAACATTTTGTGGTAACTGCCATAGCACTAATCGTTTGCAGGGTGGTCTCAGTTGCTTGAGGGATTATGCGTGATTCCGGGGACAGTGGCGACTTGTGCGGGTGTACTGCGAAATGGCAACTCGCTGGCAATTTCGCCCGGTGGCGTGTACGAGGCGCAGTTCGGTGACCACTACTACCACCTGCACTGGAAAAACCGGACTGGGTTTGCAAAGGTTGCGCTCGAGGCCAACGTAGTAAGTAACAGTAGATATTACCCGTAAAGAGATCTTCGCTATTGATTGATAATTTTCCTAATAGCCTATGCCTTCCAACCCGAAATATTTTTTTCAAGTTTATCTTAGACTGATAGCTTTAAATTATGTTTTGGCACATTTGATATATGTTTTATAAACAACTATAAAAATAGAATATTATCAATTTATTATGTTATGTTTATTAACTCTTAAACTATATAAACCGATTTCTTTTTTTTTTTCTTTTTTAGTATTATTTTGCCTTTTAATGCAGTCACTAACATTTGCACGTACATAAAAGATTGATATAGGTAATATGTAATATTATCATCTAAGTTAACGGCTTTACTAATAATCAAATTATGATTATTATTAGAGACGGTTAATTTATATTTTAATAATATTATTTTCCAGCCAATAATCCCGATGTTCACACAAAACGTGCGTGAGGCGTTCCGTACAGTTGGCTGGCTCCGCGGGATCTGTTTGCGGATATATGCCGCAACAAGGATACCTTTGGCGCCTGTATACGGGGGATTCCCCGTGAAGCTAATCACTCATTTGGGGAAACCTATTTATCCTGACCCCACGTTAACACCAGAACAGCTTCAGAAAAAGGTCAGTTGCTTTTTATGGTGAATTACGGTGTCTATATTTTGAAAAATCGAAAGTCATAAAATTAGGCATGAAACAGATTGACATTTTATCTCATTATGAAACGAGATGGTTTGGACACTTGGAAAAAAATAAATGAAAATAGACTAACAAGTATGGTGGTATATAGGACAAATGTGAATGGTGTTGTGGGTGCTGGTAGACCTAGTCATATCTTTCTGGACCAAATCCAGATCGTACTTGAGAAGAGGCTGGTCAAAAGCACCCGCAATAAGCGAGCATGTTTGATGAATTTATTGAAACTTGAAAGTAGATGAAGCGAGAAGTAGGGATTGTGGCAATCTGTGGAAGGCTGGGAAATAGCCGTGGTAATATAAATATCAATTGTTTCTAGGTGGCCAGCGCAATAGAAAACTTAGTTGAAGAACATCAAAGAGTCCCGGGAAGTATTTTACTCGCGCTTATTGAACGCGTCTATGAAATGCCAAAGAAACGCTCCAAAAAGCACAACACCAACGGTACTTGCCAAAATGGTTCCGCCAAGAAGGATAGTGTAAGTGACAAGTGTGACAGTGATATTGAAAAGGCGAAGGTTTCATAGTGTGTTTTCGAAGTGGAAAAATTGTGTACTTTGATATCCAAATGGAATTAAAAAGAATATATTACCAAGATAGTCGTTAAGATCGTCAGCGCGTCAACGCTTGGCTCCTCTGACTGAATTTGATTTTAGCTTTACACGATTAACTTCAAAAAATAAAGAAATTAAGCATGCCAATGCAATAATTGATTCCTTTTAGCCACTAACAATATTTGATATAAAAGGATACAAATTAATATATTTTAAATTTACATGAGTGGCCATTTTTTAAAATACAATAAATAACAAAGAAATAAGACCAGTGCAATATTACTTAATTTTTCCTTAAAACTATTTATTTAATTTTTGTTAACTATTTATTATATACGTTCTGAAAATTATATATTATTTAATTTTTGAAATTTTTTGATTCTCCGAATAAAATTAATGACACGAAATCAACTTATCTCGAAATATGTACAATTTGTTTTACTTTGAATAATATTTGTTTTTATGATGAGCGTATTTATGTATTATGGGTTAAAGTATAAAATTGCTATTTTGTACTGAACATCTTTGTAAAGTACCTATATTTTTATTAAATCAAGTTATTTAGCCTCGTTATTTATACGTTTCTGATATTATCATATCTTGGGAAGGTCATTTAGGGCATGATTGCAGCGTTTGACCTGGAGTAAGCCATTGCAACGTTTCCTTGTGATCATCGTATAGAATTTGCTTTTCATCACGTTACAATTCGCGCCTAAATCCTTTCATTCCTCGTGCTTCTCCGCTGATCCGTCAGAGCAAAGGTTCAATATTAAGAGTATGTAACACTAACATCAACCCATTCCGCTAATTTTTTGATGCAAATCGACTTTAGCATTCACATTACCGGCTCTACGTTTATACTACTAAATACTCTCCAAACACAGCATTGATATTGCGAGCTGTTTCTACTTCGTAAGATCCTCACCGGAGCTCATTTTCAAAAGTTATTCTATTTGCAATGTATCCATCTTTCAGTCTAACAATCCATTGTGGAAAAGTTTCACTATGGAATCTCGCAAAATGGAGAAACAACAAAAATTTTAATCGGAATTATTCCTAAATTTGATACCCCCATTATTTATTATATACGCAATATTGATTCCATTTTATAGATTAAGTATGAATTAGTACGTGAATGAAATTGTTTATTGAGATTATTTATGTATAATGATGATGCCAATTCTGATGTACACAAACTAAACAAGAGTAATTTAGTTAATTTATGTCAAATTTTAGTCCCTGGCTGCTAAACTTAGTTCGAAGATATAGCAGAATAGCATTTGGAACTAAACTTAAATTAGAGAAGTTAAGAGAGTTGCACGTCAGAATTGGGACCAATATTAATCTACAATATTTTGAATCGGATTTACATAGAGATTTATATGTATTTATTGTGAATCGAATTTATTGTTATAGTTCTGTAACCCAGAATGAAATAGTGAGAGATGTTTATGGTGTCAGAAACTCTGACTGCCTCTGGTGGTTATTTATAAACCACATCACAGTAGAATCTTACTAATCCAGAAGTAATTAGTCTTTCGGAAGTATTCATCAGTTTACAATCCAGTAATTTGGATTACTGAATTGTAAATTGAAATATGCACAGAACGGTAAATACGTTTACATTTGTCTATAATTTCACCGAGTTCTTCGCCAGCGCGACACAGTGCCGGATTAGTGAGATTCTAGTGTATTTATTTTTAAGTAGACAGCGCCATCATACTGGATTAGATATTTTGGTATCCCATTCTAAATAACCCGTAATTATGTGTAAAAAAATCCAAATATAAACTATTACACGTTAATATGTATCGACAACTAACAGATTTGGATCTTTAGTAAAATTTTGTTATCATGGGATTATCGGAAGTAGGTACCTACCTATATTATAAACTTTTTGAATAAAATATGTGAGATATTATGAATATGTACAAAACTGCATTTGAAGTATCGATCAATCAATCTGGTATTTTTAGATAATCATCGGGCGCCATATTTTACTGATTGTATGTTTTTTAATAATGATATAGTTGATACACATTATAAGTAGCATAGTACATTGTATACTTTTATCCTGTATTTGTTAGCCAATTAATTGTGCTAAGTAATATAAATATTTTCCTCGAATACTTTTTTATTCTAAAAATCCTTGCGCTGTAGTCTTCCGGATTAATGAACTGAATTTGAAATTTTATTTTCTCATTTATTAAAATCATCCTCTTTCCGAACAACACAAAAAAACTTGGGTATATGGCAGTTGTTATATTCGATCGATACACATTAAACAATTTGGAACTATTTCCTAAATCTATTATAGCGAAACTAGCTTTAAAACTGACTACACTAGTCACTGGTGTAAGAAGTTCTAAAATTGGAAATCAATAAAACACCAAATCATTTTTTGCATTTAATGAAGTTGTAAAAATAAGAGTTCTTTGTAGTATATATGTTATGGGCAACGTGATTAACAGGGCCGTATTAATAAGGGCCGAATATTATGAATAGTTCTCAAGAGCATGTTTTTTGATAAATTTTAGTTACTTAGACCGGTCCATATTATAATCCCCGACAGCCCGTGGTCCATTTAAAAAATCAACGTAAGCAATAGATTGAATTTATCACTTGGACCGAGCGGTTCCCTACTAAGCCGGGCATGCAAGATATTTTATCCAGATTTTTAATATTTAAACTCAGTATTAATATCTATAATATCTGACGAAGCACGAGGCCTGAGATTATTTTTAGTAAGTGTGACCAGCACTGCTGGCGTCACAACCTCGAAAAAAAAATACGTGTCGAATTGATAACCTCCTTTTTGGTTTTTTTTGAAGGTCGGTTAACAAAAACACTTTTCACGTGTTTTATCATTTTGCTCAAAATTTTATAAAAAAAGTTATGTAACTACTATATTATTACGTTAAATTGTTTAATTTCTTTTGTACTATTATGTTAAATAGTTTTTTATGTTTCTTCCTATAAGAAATTCGAAGTTTAATAACGTTATTAAACAAAAACACTACATTTCATTTGTTTTATTATTTTGCCCAAAGCGTATTTGCCCTTATTCATACTGACCGGGAAAAGTGATTAGGCATGAAATTTTAATCAAACTGCCCATGCGACATGGGCATTATGTATACAGGCCGGTTACTATTCAAAGAGATCAGACTTCTCAAGTTGCCCGTAACATATACATGTCGTTACTAACTAAATGACAATTCATAATTATATAACTTAAATCACCGTTTCTTAATCGGTGGGTCGCGACCCTGGGAGTTTGTTTTTAAAGGGGGTCGCAGTCTGTTGAAAAATAATAAATACAAACTACATATAGTAGGTACAAAAGATTCGTTTACTAACTACAAAACTATATATTATAGTTACGGGGTCGCAAGACTTGCTTAACTTTTTGGCTTTTTCGTGGGTCGCGACATAAAAATGGTTAAGAAACGATGACTTAAATGAATTAATGTTTATCATTCTTTACCTCAGATATCTACATAAAATCGCTATAATTATTGACGTCATCATATTGCTGCGACTGCGCCGATGGCCGCACTGCCCCACCTTGCGGTCGGTATTGAGGTTGCTATATACCAAATAAAAATTTATCACAACAGAAACAACAAACCAAATCAGATAGTCACCTCAAAATCCCAACTTAAAAACGCACTCATTTAAAGCTATACTGAATAAAGTATGGCGCATGCAATGATGTTTGAGTGTTAATTAAAAAAAAATACTTAAGAGTTGTTCAGAAATAAATGAAAATTAGTAATATCTTAGTAAAATGATCAAGCAAGAAATGCAAAACATAGAAAAGAAATATCTAATTTTAGCGTCTGAAGCAAATCTCAATAAATTACTTTAACATTAAATTGTAGTACAAATTCGAAAACTAACTTCAAAATAGTGAATAAGAAATATTGCCGTTAAACAATTACCAATTTTGTTTTTAATAAAAATTTGAAACAAAAGTAAATTTTACGAAAGAAATGGCATAGACATGAGTAGATAATGTTAGTCAATGCTGAATGTAAATTTTAAATGTTTAAATTAAATAGGAACGAAATTTATTGGATTATTGCATATTAATATTATGCTAAATTTAACGGCAATAACATTGCAGTTTTAAGTTTTTTGTAAAGTAAGTTATTGAGAAGTTTCTAGCGTTAGTAAATAAAGTGAAGCATTACTTATGCGGTGCGGAGGTCACATATGCGGAGGGCGTTGTGGGCGCGGCGCCGATTGTTGCTAAAACATACGCGCCGTATACAGTTACTACTACGGGTAACGAGCCTTTATCGATGTTGGATATCTTTTTACAGTGCAACTAAATTTTTCTCATCCCACTAACGCTTGAAATTTGTATAGAAATGACGTTGAAAGTGACGTTTTCGTAACTACATTTCTCCTAGAGCCCCTGGATCCAAGATTGACACTACGATTTTTGAAGTAAAAACTTCTTTAGCATCGTTGTGATTTGAAAGTCGAAACGAAAAAGCGACTAGATTCATAAGATTTAACATGTGAGAAAATTAGATAGAAAGCATTATACAGTGTTTCTTAAAAATTTTGAAGGTTTCAGTTCTACCACGTGTGAATTGCACACATGTTTTTTTTTACAATGAACTCCAGTTAAATACAAACTAATCTCTTATACATATTGGATACTTCTTTTTCTTTGAAAATGTAACTATGGATTAAGGATCGTTCACATGTCGATTATTTTTAGCAGTTTATCCTTATGATTGTACCATTCCTTTCATAATTGATGAGTAGTGAAAATATTTCTTAGAAATTCAAGAATATCCAACATCGATAATATGAAATATCGGTTCCATTATGAAGAAACGTAATAAAGCTTGTGCTATTAGTATGAATATGAAAAACGAATTTGGTGCAAGTAAATAGTTTCATTTTATGTGGAAGTAACTTTCTCGTATCTCATATTTTCTTTGCACAACTTGAAATATCTATCCAATGGAAAAGAAGACTTAATGCATTCATGCTTAAATGCTTTTTATCGTATTCTATGTATGTTTTAAGCACATAGTTGGTAAATGAAATAAATTTACGGACTTTCTTATAGCACTAAAATAGTAAGTGGTTGCTAAATACTCTAGAATATAGAAAAATCGGTAGAGATTATATTAAAGCGGTAGACGAGAACTTTCTAGAAATGTTGAGATAGTTACAGAACTAAAATGAATTTAATAATAAGTAATCTAGATCTTAAGACTCCTACGACTATATTTTATTTATTTACAGTGTATTATGCTAAAAAAGTTTTAAAAATAATTATAAACTTAGTAATATTAATTTTCTTCTGGCAGTGGACACTGGCAGAATCCATAGATATGGCTATTATGGCTTCCCATATAAAAATATATATTTAAAAGGAGAAATATTTGTTTTGTCTATGTACCTGCTGAAGAAGATGTCTGAGGCCAGGGTTGGGAGGCATCATACCTCGAGGCATGAGTCGGGGTGGATGTCCCGCTGAGCCTCGCAGTTGCTGCAATTGCTGCAACTGGTGCTTGCGTTGCTGTTCCTGAATTCATTTACGAGCTTTTACATATTACTCCGACAAACTTTGAAATTCTATTTAAAAAATAATAAAACGCTGCATAAAATATATATGATACATATTACAAATAATTTTACGCTACTTGTATTACCTCTAGTTGCTTGTAATGCTGTTCCTGTTGTTGTGCGGCATGCAAGTGAGACATTATATCCATCTGCGACTTGAATTGCGCTTCCTGGAACAACGGATGCAATACCTGTTGCTTAACTTGCAAATAATATAGGATTTTATTGAGCGATGAACTCGATCGATTAAAGGCGCCGACGAAAATGAAGGAAAAATACTACGAATCTAAGCTATTTTTCTATCCTAAATTATTAGATATATTCCTACTTGAGAATTACAACTACACAAACACTATACAGATATTGAGTGAATGCTACCTGTTGGTGCGCAGCCTCCAAGGTCTGTTGCAAGTGCTGTATCTTCTCCAAGTTCTGTTGTCGAGCTGCCTCCAGCCCGTCCAGCTGGCTGACCGGTCTTGGGCCCTTGCCTCCTACCTGCCCAACCTGACCCACTTGCGATACTTGCCCACCCATACCCCCGCCGATCATCATACTTTGCTGGAATGGTCACATTTAAATGTCAACGTCGGCTAGGAAGGCAAAGGCACACAAGATTTTACTTTGTTAACACGCTATTATCAGCTTGAACTGTAAATATCTAGGAATCTTTGTAATGCAATCTTTCAAAATAACTTTGACACTTGAAAAGTTATGAAATAATTGAAAATTTTATCACCTATCAAGATCTGGTGCTAATACAATTATTTAAAAACATCTTAAATTAATAATATAATGTAGGATCGTTACTTTCTAGTTCGGTATTTTACTTAAGGTGTCTTTGTTAAACTATTATTTTGATGACGATGGAAGATTCCAAAGATTGAAAGGTATGACTAAAGAGTCATACAGGTAAGGACCTGTGCGTGTTGTGGATGTTGCTGTTGCATTCCCTGGTTCATACCCATACCGCCCGACATGCCTGGACTGCCCATAGCGCCACCTGCAAGAAACTCTTTTAGAAAATGTTTCAACTTACAGATATTCTAGTATGATATTTATCAGCTATTGAAATAGCTTCCTTCAATGTTTCATATTAATTTCTTCGAAAATATTTGTTGAATTTTGTGTTATTTTTATTATCTTTATTTATTTGTTATCTTTTTTTCTAAATTCAATGACCCTTTATTTCCGAATATTTTCAATAATTCCATAATGTCTTACTTGTCTATTATTAACTTATTGACTGACCAGGCATAGTAGAAGGGGGTAAAGCAGGCGAAGGGCCTCCAGTCGGTAGCTGCTTGCTCATTTTTTGCTGCTGGATTACCTGGACATAAACCGTGTTTAATTCACATACAAGGTCACAGATAAAAGAAAGAAAAAACAACTATAGGTCTTATACAAAAAAAAAAAAAAAAATCAGTGAAGTTTATTATGGGCAAAATTACTATGATAACGTCTTTATGGTCTTGATATCAATCGGAACTTAGGAATGTCGCTTGAATTTTAAAATTTCCAAAGGATGGTGCAGTCATAAATTTGAAAAACACTTATATGTATTATTAAGAGGTTTTATACCTTCCTGAGACGATCAACGAACGTTGCTTGGTTGTTTGGAATGAATCCGAGGTAGGCCTTCTTGTCTGGCGTGTACAAGAGAATCAACACTTTGATATCGCATTGTGGTGGAGACGGCATCGGCGAGAAGTGAACGCATCCCGCCTATACACACATTAAGATAATTATTTATGTGATTTCTCTCTTCTTTCTTCATCTCTCAAAAACTGCACATATAAGGGACCAATGTCAATAAAAAACAAATACAAGACGGGTTTTTTTTTACACAAACTATTTTTTATTTGTAGTTCTAGTGAACCGAGGCATACTTACAAATCCGTTGACCATGACTTTAGTGAGTGCGTCTAAAGCCTCATTCTGCTGGAGATGGAACAGAACGGATTTACTGTCCTTGAGGTATTGCCCCCCAATATTGCTGATCAGCTGTTTTGGCATCAACTGCATCAGCAATTTACTTGGCCACGTGTCTACCTTCAGTTCTGGTTCTATGTCCTTTGAGTTTGCGGACACCTGCGAAAATTAATGGACAAGGATTGTTACATTAACATAACCCTTTACAGTTCGAGAACGGCTGTATTTTATCATTTTTGTTGAGTTGAATTTGTCTCCGTTTTAAATAGCATAATAGCTCTTTATCATAAAAAAATATTAATGAAGAAAATTCGTTCTCATACATTTTGTATGGACTTTCTTTTAAACAATTAATAAATTTTTAACGACAATATGGACTGCACCTGACATGGCAAATGCTTTGTAACTTTCTGCTGGTCACCGGGGGCTTTGCCCTTCTCCATCCATTCGAGTACCCCGCTCCATATAAACGTCCGCTGCATTTGACCAACATTGCCCACGTTGGCTACAGGACCGACATTGCCAACTCCACTGACGCCAGCCACTCCGGAAACGCCAACGTTGGCCACGCTGGCCGATGTTGGCACACCACTAACACCTGGATTAGACGGACCCGGTTGGATCATACGCTGAAATATCAAGATACGGTAAACCTATGTATTGCCTGAATTGACCAAGAAATTAAACAGTTGATAATTAATAATTTGAGAGTTACAACTCTAAAAAAATTATAACAAAGTACATTCTTTGAATTTGTACAATACTTTTTTAATGACACGAGTCTAGATTCTTTGAGATAAAGCTACTATATTAAATAGCGATCAAGAAAATTGGCGGGTCTCATACCTGTGATGGCGGTGGAGGGTAGGAAGGTTGTGCTAGTTGCGTAAGTAATGCCGAGTTGTTGGTGTAGAGCGACTGTCGCGGGGAACTCGCCACGCCCGAAACACCTGATAACCAGCTTCCACGTACTGTAGGACCTGCTGCTCGAGGAAACGGCGCCGGTACGCGGGGACCCGACACGGCGCCACGTCCCTGGCTAATTAATATTGTTATGATATGAATAATATTCTAGTTTTTGACCCCACCTTGTCTGTATTATCTACTGTGATTACTATGCCTTACAAATCTTCAAAATAGCCAGAATAATGATTCAGTAATCTATAAATTACTCACCCGTACACGTCGGCCTGTATGTCTGGTGCAGGCGGAGGAGCGGGGCTGGGCGGCCGCTCCTTAAGGCTATACCCACGAAGTAAAACAAGGTGACGCGGGTCCTAGTACATTGTAAACTTTAGGACGAGGAACTTGTAGAAGTCATTATTTGAAAACACATTCGTGTCAGAAAGGGCAATTTTGCAATGGGATTTGTCAATACTTATTCACTAAATCTAATTTGGAAAGAAGTTACTTAATGTTTCTAATCTGAAAAAGATAATTCAAATTCTTAAATTCGGAATTTCGAATTTCAGTACCAAAGTTATTCTTTCCAGCATCAAATTAATGTTAATAATTATTTGTATATACATAAAAATACAAGATAGTATAGTAAGTAGATAGATAGATAGAAGTACCTTAGCGTAGTTACGCTGCTGGGCAGCGTGTAGATCTCCCCCAGCGTGTTCATATAGCGGCAATAATGCTTGCAGGCGCCGAGCTGATAACACTGATAGCTGTGCACCACGTTCTACTATCGATCTCGCTGCTGCCTCAATAGTGCTAGGCGCACCTTAATACAGAAGAACAGCTCAGAATCCAAAAGTTAGTTTAGTAGGTAGTTGTAGATTATTACATAAAGAAAACATCCACAGGAGCATTTTCTCTACCCACAAAATAATTTATTTGTTATTATTGTTTAGTGAGCATATCTACTATAATGATGGTAGCAGAAAAATTCCTAATGAAATTTCCATTACCGTATCTACCAATTTAGAAACTATATAAACCCTTTTGTTATAGATACATAAATAAATTAATTAAATTTATTAACAATATTTAAAATATTACTCCTTATGCAACTAATAAATTTAATTAAAATAAAATAAATTAATAAAATAGCCTTTATTAATACAAGAGTCAGAGTTTCTAAATATTAAATTTAAAATTTTATATAAGGTCTCTGACTTCAATGTGCCTCTTGGCAAAGGCCTCCTCCAATTGTCTTCATTTGGCTATAATAAATTTAATTACAACAACTTAATTATTGCATATCTTATGACATAAAAATAGTGATGCGCACTTTGGATGCAAACGGATTTCTTCTGGAATGTGGTGAAGTGGAAACAAACTTGACAACAACCCTCTCCTAGGACTTTGGTCCAAAAAAGCTTAACATATCCTACTAGCGAAGCGGCAATTCACACAACCACTGTCAGTTTTTAATCATGGTGCTGCCAACCAGTATTGAATACACCCAAGTTGATTAACTTGATGTTCCATTGTACTCTGCAACATATTTTTAGTGGTTTTTTTAATACCTGGTGGAACTAGGCCTCCAGCATATGCAGAGTAAGGTGGAGAACAGCACAGCAATATAATGTGGTGAGGGATATCTGTGTGTCCCAGTTCTTCTAAACATGAGAGAGCCATTGCTATTGCTTCAGTTATACATGCTCTGCTTTCTGCATGACCACCTACATAACTGTAAATAAGTGCAAATTGATCAAGTAACTAATGTACAAACTAATTAAGTATATGAAAAAATTATGTTTTAATGGAAGAATCCTTATAAATAACTATATAAATACAAATTAATAAGTACATCATAAGTCCACACACAAATTGAAGTATTTATATAATATAACAGAGTTATACTCAAACCTATACCTAGAAGTCAAAAAATCTATGAATATTAACAAGTTACAACTTACTGAATTTTGTCAACTGCATCAACAACATCTTTTGGACATGTGAAAGGCCCAAAGGTAGACACGGGTGAGCCAGGATAGCAATCAGATGATTGATATGCAACTATACCATACACTGAACCACTACCAACCCCGTCTTCTAAGGTACCTCCATGGAAATACCTAAATATTAAATGTACAAAAACTTAAGAGAAAGGTGCTTTTTGAGTGGTTCAACTAAAAACTATAAAATGCATGAATTACAAATATACTATGGTATGTATGTATTTTTTAATTAATACATTTTATATAATATCTGTAAATTTGTATGGTTTTTTTATAACACTAATAATGAGGTTTAAAATAAGAGAATCCTGTACTTACTCTAAAGTAGGTACAATATAATTAGTTTTCAATTCACTGATGAATGCACTGTTTGCCGATGTTGCTTCGATTACAAACATAACTTCAGCAGTAGTAGGAGAATCTGGAGCATTGACAACCATTTTAATTTTAACAATGTTGTCTTAAAATTGTTGGTTCATGAATATAACCATTTTTTTTAAGTTTTTCACTGTTTCATTGTATCTTCATGTTTAGAAGAATTAAATAAATTAAACTAGAATCATATCTACACATGTAACAGGAATTGTTAATATTGTTTGATATTGCATTTTATAGGCGAGCCAAGCCTATTTAAAATAAATAAAATAGAATTTAGATCGATAATTCGACATTCAGAGACTGATTTAGTAACACAGAACACACTACTAAGGTACTGTTTAGTAAATATTATTTTGATTTTTGAAGTTTGAACTTAGGAATTAGTTTTTTATTCTGTGGAACTATATGCAGGTAGAATTTTATTGGGGTGATCGTGTAATAAACGTCGTGTAATGCATGGAGGTTAGAAAGAAGGGAACGGTTGCTGTAGAAGTCTAGAAAATAGTGTCCCAGAAATATGGACAAAATAAGTGAGGCGCTGCGATCGCTAAATTGTCTCATAAATTATAGCTATAACTTCGCAGATAGTACTTACCGACAGCAGCGTGACTAGTGGCTGAAAAATGAATTATAAATTCTACAAATTTTCAAGGACAGGCGGGCTAATGCTATCCATGTTTCATCAAATAGTTGAAATAGTTCATAAGCAGTTATTTTGGCTCCCCTATCTATTAATCAAAAGGGTTACCAGCTTCAGTTTGATAGGTCCCTCTATATTGGCGTTTTTAATTTCATTACATAATGTTGGCTTTCTGTTGAATACACTTATTTTATTAAAAAGAAAGGTTTGTTTGTTTCTAATGAATTATCTCAAACGCTACTAGACCGATTTTAAAAAATTTTCAACATGCAGAAAGTTACGATACTAGTTAATGAATAGTAATAAATAAACATAGATATTTTAAATCAAATTTCTGTAAGGGAAAAAAATTATTAAATCTCCCGGAATTCAAGGTAAGACTTATTTGCTGTACTACCAACATAACGGCATAGGAACTGTTTTATGAAATGCATTATAGCGATTGTTCTCCTTCCCTCTAATCTCCATGTTTAAAACCAACAAAAGCATATTGATTAGTGTTGGCAACCATATGATAATTATCCTACATGTACCATAATTTGATACCACCGTACGATGTACGATTTTGAGTCATTATCATACGCAAATGTACGATAATTTTGGAAAATCCAAAAAAAAATTTTTTTCTGAACAAAATGGAAGATCAGAGTTTCAAAAAATGATGTGTCGAGCACAATATAAGTTCATGATAAATATCTATTTTTATTAATAACTAACGCGTTTTTATGTTATTTGAACATGTACGATAATTTTACGCCCCTGGTACGATCAGCGCCATCTCCCAGGTTGTCAACACTGATTGATAATCACTGATTAGTAGTATGTTCTGTGAGTGAGTACGACTTTAATTGTATTTTAATTACAGAACACAAACTCAAGTATAATATCGTATAAAATTAATTTGAATATATCATAATCACTATTCAGTTTTTAATATTTACATATAAGTAAAAAATTTAATAGATTAAAAATGAAGTGAAAACTTTTCCTATTTTAGATAATTTCACGAGTTATCGCAATAATCACAACAGTACATACCTAATTTTATTTGTGATAACAAGGGGCTGGCTCATTCAATTCTTGAGATTATTAAAATTAAAATAAGATAGCCAAAATAATGGCTTTACCTACAGCACAACCTGCTGAAATACTTCGGGCTTGGCAAAAAGATGATCTTTACGAAAAAAAGTTATCTGCGTCATTGGCAAAATTAATTCCTTCACATCTTGCATCTAAAGCAGTTCCTGTTTCTTGTTTTCTCTACAAGTCTTTTACCACTCTACGTGATTTACAAACTCTCGGTGAAGAATATTCCGGTATTGTGCAAGTAGATGATTCTTATCATAAGATACCTACATTTTGTAACCGTCTTATAAGTATTTTATTGTCAGCCTTTGGTGAAAACATTACACGAAGATTACTTCACAACTTTGAAAAACAAATAGAAATTAATTCAACCTTGAAACCTGCAGCACAGAATCTGTTCTTAGTTACTTTAAAGGCATTGGGACACATTTTACCACAGCTTGAAAGTATACATAGAGCATTATCATATATAAATGGAGGTCCACTTCAAATTGGTAAAAAGGTTACAAGTATTAATTATGTTCATGTTAGACCTGCAGCAGCTGCTTATTATGCACATCTACGGCTTTTGGGCATGGTAACATTACTGCATGCAGTCATAAGCTGTGGCCAGAATTTTTACCAAGCTAAGAAGCATCTTGAACAGATGGCAGATTTTCCAAATGAAGTGGACAGTAGTAAGTCTTGTATAGCATGTTTAGAAGAGATATTACAGCCATGTGTATTGCAATGTGGCCATTTTTTCTGTATGCAATGTTGTTATGGAGCATTAGAAAGTTGTCCTCTATGCAGGACACCATTTTCCAGAAATACAGTTGTTCCTCTAATGAATTATTTTCCAGGCCAGGTTTAGCAGTTATTAAATATTTTTTTATTTTATTAACAGGGTACAACAAAAACAATGAATCTAATAATTCTTTAATTTTTTTCTGTAGTTTGGAAGAGTAAAAAAGCATAAAAAGATAGACCTAATCAGAAAGTGCAAAATAAAAAAAACATTTTTAAAATTTAACTTGATGATTTGATATTCTGTCTCCATTACCATTACTTATATAGTTTCAGTTTATTTAATATGGTTTTCTTTTTTGTCATAGGAAGTTTTCCTCATTATCATAATAAAGTTTGAAGGCATACCAAAGGGCAATCTAAAATAATTTCACATCTCCATAAACTTTTATGATGTTCTTTCTGAATTCTTACCATATAAGTGACTCATTGGATTATATCAGCTGGAATCGCCACTAAATAAACCCTGTCTCTATCCATACAGTTTGCTTGATTCATGTTCAACAATCTGATGTTGAAGGATTCATTTTGACTTACATAGCAGTTTTCATTTATGCCTGGTCTTAAATTTCTATTGATAATAAAACATTGAAATCTTTTCAAAAATGTTAACAAGTGACGGTTTAAAATGTATATATTATACAAAATTCCCATGTCAGTATATAATCAAAGTCCTCCAAAATGGCTTGACAGTTTTTTTTATGATTTTTTTTTTGTGTATATTTGATAGGTCAGAGAATGTAAACTATTTTTTTATACCCCTGAGTGATATGGGTAGACCACACAAAAATGTTTTTTTATTTTTTGTATATTTTTTTTAAGATTTGGCATTAAAATGTACATAATATAACCCTTAATTTTCATCCTTCTACCACCAAGCCCCAAATTTTTAATAGCAACATTAGTAGTCTAATAATTTCAGTTATTTTATTTTAATGACAAAGAAATAATTTATATTGTAAAACAATGTTTGCATAGTAAGCTAGTTGTTAAAAATAGTGTATATATATATATATATATATAGACAAACTAATTGTCATATTGTTCAAATTGATCAAGTACCTAGTAATACTTAAGAGTAGAATTTTGTACTTAACATTGATAGTAACATTCATGGACTAGCTTTTGCCTGTAGCATAACTTTAACTTATTTAAAAAATTAAATACTGTTAACAATAAACCTAAAATTGATATATCCATCATAAGGGCAAATTATTCAACTCTTAAAAGTTCTACATCAAAGATAAGAGTGGCATTTGGAGGAATGATTCCAGGGTGGCCTCGTGAGCCATATGCAAAGTCAGAGGAGCAAGTCAGAGATGCTCTTTCGCCCACAGACATCTGCAAACAGATTTAAGAAGGTATAATTATTATCTTAATATTAAACTGTATAAACTTTTTTTTTTAAATAATATATGTGAAAACAAATATGATTTGTTCTATCTAGTCCTAGTAATTAAATCTAGTACCTTTGGAATGCCTTGATCCCATCCCTTGATAACGTCACCTTTTCCCAGGGTAAACTTGAACGGTTGTCCACGATCCCTAGACGAATCGAACTTTTTGCCGTTTTGCAGCGTTCCAGTGTAGTGCACGACTACTGTTTGGCCAGGTTTTGGATAAGTGGTGCCTAAAATTCAAGAAGGTGAGCGCGATACCTTTTTATGTGCAAATAGATAATTTCTAAGTGATTCCTACCATCTCCAGGAGAAATAGTTTCCACTTCCACGCCCATAATTTAAGTTTCTACTTTATATGAAAACGACGCAAAAAGCTAACTTAACTATAAATAATAATAAACTGACTGACTGTTCTCAATTCTCATGTATTTCACGAAAAATAACCACGAAATAGGGATGGCGATCTGAGATCGATTAATCGAACAATCGTTTTTTGGAGCCAAAAAGATCGAATTTTTTAAATCGATATCTAGTACTAAATCGATATTTCACCCTTGAAAATCAACATTCGATGTTATTTAATTTTTTTGGTATAAACCAAAAATGTATTCAGAATTAATTGAATATACCCGTATTATAAGAGTGCTGCTGGCTGCGGGTTAATTATTCAAAAACTCGCGAGATGGCTGTATGTTTGGATTCCTTCACCTTTCTTTAGTAAAAAAAGTTACGTTTATTACAATATTTGACGTTTTTTATCTGTGACTGACATTTCTTGTTGCGTCATCATTAAAATTCATGTTTGTTGTTGTATATAAGATAATAAATCGTTAAATTATAATATATTTATTATTTAAAAAAAAATAGATTTACATTACATTATAAACAAAAACTTGAAAAAAAAGATCGATTTTTCAGAAATCGATCCAATTGGCCTCGATTTTTTTGTGGATCGATTTATTAGGTCACGATTCGAATCGATTTAAAAATCGATGGTTTTCGGAAAGAATCTCCATCCCTACCACGAAAACATCACCACAGAATACAGATTATGGAGCCTTAAACTACAGAACATTTATAGTAATCGGGTCGTTATCTGAGCTCTGAATCAGATATTATGGACATATGACAAGTGATGGACGTGTCGAGCGACCAAAAAGAAGAATGGGTGAAGAATATTTAATATTATGTCAAAATTTAGCAAACATGAACATTATGTGTGTGTTAGACCCAGAGGGCTAGAAATTATTTACGAATGGATTCGAGAGAATTTGACATATTGTTAAATCTGGTGACTCCATTTATACAAAAGCAAGAGTACAAAACATCCTTGTCCTGAAACGGATGCTACCTTCCTGAATTCAGAAGCGACTGAATATCGGTTGCATTTTTGAGGAAGGTATAATACCCACTTTCGGCTATACTTGTACTTATATCAATCAGTTATCCCTTCTATGTCCTTTTGGTTTTGAACGACTTAATTTTCCTTTAGTAAGTAGTATTGTTGTGATCTACTTTATCTGTGTTTACACAGCCGTCTATAATATTAGGTTTGTTTATATTATACGTACTTGGGTATTTAAATTTTTTTTATTTTGAATTGTCAAATTATTAAGCTGCGTACGGATTGCAACGAGTCGGTTACACGTAGCCGGGGTACGCTGGCTACTAGTACATTGGATACGCCTACAGCTCCTGTACAGACCACCGCCACCTGAACGCGAGTTTAATCGATCTATAGAGCTGCGAGCCTTAGTTCATTACTGAAACTCGATGAACATGCGTGCCTATCCATTTTGCCGTCCAAATACAGCGTACCCGAGCCTGCGCGACCATTTTGACGCATGAACAAAAACCGACTGATGGCGGCTCGCGAGCCGAGCTCGTGCAACTCGCGTTCCCCTAGACTAAGAGTATACGCGTAGCCACACGTACGGACCAGGCGTTCCAGTATACGCGTAGCCGACTCGTTGCAGTCTGTACGCGGCTTTAGCTGGTAGGTTCCTTCCCATGTCAAATAATGCGTTCTAATTTCCTAAATAGCTTAATTATTTACAATTTAAACGAAGATGAGAATAATATTAACTCGGTTCCTTTAATTTACTAGTAGTTTCTAGTTATTATTTCGAAATAATTAAGTACGAAGCATTGATTGCCCTGTTATTAAATGACATGGTTTCTAGTGAAGAGGAGTCTTCCGAAATAAAAGCCGCAGACACAATAGATTGGGACGTCGATATGGAAATCCAATTATTTTATGCAATGGCTAATCATAAGCCAGTGGGTATAAATAAGCATTTTCAAATGATCTGTATTTGGGAGAAATTATCAAGTTCTATAACAAAGGAAATATCAACGCAAGATATATGGAAGCATTTAGAGACGCTTTACGATACTTCTATGTTAGATGAAACAGAGTCCCTACCGTTTCCGAATCACGAAGTATCATTTAGGCTTTCAGAAAGTGAGTTTGGCGCATTATTGAAACAAAAATGTAGAGATGTTATATTGGGTGATGATAGTGAAGGTTTGTGTAAATTTGCCAAGAGTTCCTTGTATATTTAACATAATTAATCAACCTTTATAACTTAATGATGGATTACCTTGTTTAGTATTGAAATTGATCTTCAGATGGTAGGAGTCCTTCACCTAAACCAGCGCCTAGAAGTAATTCTAGAGGAACTGCATCAAGAGATAGTACTGCTTCTAAAGGTATTTTTATTAATATTACACAGTATTTCTTATATTTTGAACAAAAATACATTAATAATTTATTGAGATATTTATATCAATAATTTATTAATTTACTAGCTTCTTTTTGAAAGGTGGTTTATCAAGGTGATCATCCATTGATGTAGTAAACACAACACCTCTTGGTAGTTCCTGATTTATTTCCTAATGAATAGCAATTTTTCAAGAGCTTTTGCTTGGTCTGAAAACTCAATCAAATGTCTAACTAGCCATCTGTTGACAGTATTTGTACCCCGCCCGACCTAGACTTGGTGGTAAACAAGTTTCATAATGAAAATGATCGAACTACTTGAAAATAAGTTCTAGGTTGAGTGTTTGCAAAGAATTAAACATTTTTAAATGCTAAACTATAACCAATTTATGATTTTAAATGAACACAATTGGAAATCTATCCAAACCCCAATGAATATCTGCAACCCAGTTAGGTTATATATATATACAATATATTAGTCTTGCTAATTTACATTTGTCCAGGTCGAAAAGATAGTATCAGTGCTCTTGCCACTAAAACAAGAAAAGAGAGTGGAAGTTCACATGCATCAACTGACACTCCTAGTATAAAGTCAGAAAAAGATTATGGTAAGTGGATAGTAATAGTAATAGGAAAGTCATTACTGACTTTCATCTTACTTTATAGGCATTATAATGCATAAATAAATACATTTATATTTCTCATTACAGATAAGAGAAGAGATTCCCGTGATTCTAATGCTTCAGGACCACGTGATAGCTCATCCACTAGAAAATCTTCATCACAGAAAAGTAGAGTTAGCTCTATTGCAGGTAATTCATGTTTAATTTTTACATCATGTAGCAATATAATTAATAAGTTTTCAAAACTTGCTGACATTATTTTTTTACAGATTTTTTATAAAAAACTAATACACTAAGTTTCAGTTTATTTTATATGCATATTCAGTAGGTCTGAGAATCGGCTACTATCTATTTTTCATACCACTAAGTGATAAGGGTAGCCCACCCTAAAAATTAATATGGCAAAACAGTGTTTGCTGGGTCAGCTAGTGATGATATATATTTAATTCTTAGATGAAGACACCAACAACCGTCGTGCCCGACGGCGACCTAACACATCGACTCCACCTTCCAGCACACCTGCGAAGCGTCGTCGCATGTGACACTCCAACCAACACTCGTATCACCACTTCTTCTGACATTCACATAGGCGCAGGCAGCATTGCGCATCATGGAAAATGTCAGCTGTCAGAATACTTTTTTCATAGATGTTGAGAATTTGATGTGCTTTTATAAATTATTTGTAAGGATAATAAAAATATTAATACTGTATCTACTATTTTATCAGAATTATTTTAGTTACTTTATCTCAGATATTAATTTTCATCCCGTATTCTTTAATCAATTCATGATAGTTTGTAATCAAATAATGAAAATGCCTTCTCTTGTTTATTAATCCATCTTCATCTGTCAAAAATAATATAAACCCTAAAATGCTCTGAATTGTGTAAAATTCTGAGAAATTTGATACATCCAAATTTTTGTGTATTTTGAATTTCAAGAGATGACTCAAATAAAATGGAATGAATATTTATTTTTTAGTGGGTGTCGCTACAAGTTTTATAATACATCTTGACAGAGTTATGATTGTAAAAATAATCTTTTTGTAACCTACACCAAATATACACTCTTTACCCTAGTAGTAGACATGAAGTGGCCCTTGTCTTCAAAGAGAATGTAACCACTACCATTTTAAAGGACTTCAAAAAAAAAGTGCTTATGCCAACTTAACCTCAACAATGACAAATGTCTTTATGTTAAAATAGGGTTGTAGGTATGTGCTACAGATTCCATGTACTACTATAATTATTAATGAGATTTTAATTTTTTAAATAATGAATAAAATAAAATAAACAAAAACATTTTATTTACAGCACTATAATGACATCATAAAACTAGGTGCAATTTAATTGTAAATTTAAGATATTAGTGTTATTTTGCTTTTCAGCCTCCACAAATGAACTATTTAAAATATTAATTTCATCCTAATTCAAGTCTTCTTTACCAGTTACTGTGAATATCCATTGTCTACATCTAAAAAGTAAATGTTTGACTCCTGATTCTTCACATTTTTTAAATAATATTTTTGAGGTTTTACTCTACGTTATCCTACTCCCTTTAGGTTCGGAACTTCAAAGAACTACCTATGAGCGAGAGAATCCATGCATCCAACAAGTTCAATTACAATTTGATATGAAAATGTAGCCGGACTTCACCATATTATGATATAACAGGCTTGGAATACATTAAAATTATGTTGATAATTACCGGTTTTCATCTAATGGAAATTTTGCCGATCTTTTGGTAATCGAATTGCTGTAATAGTTAATACCACATATTTCGCACTTAACTTACGAAATTTTAGTCACATCAAACAGTTAAACACTGATATAGATGATTCACAATTATTATTAACCTCTAGAATTCCAATTAAATAAGTACCTATTATTTAACAAATTTTTATATGATTTTTATAAACTAGTCAAAAAGTGACACAGTCATAGATCATTCACCATAGTCATAGATGATACGTGACACGATGGTGCGTGACGTATACAATCCACTGGAGAAGCGGAAATTTTTCTTATATGAATAAGAGTTTCGTATAACTTTCTTATATAGCCGCATGTAGCCGCCGTTGTACCGCCTTTAAAAGTTTGGGGGCGTTTCATAGATTGGAATTTGGATTTATTGTTAAAACTTGAAAGTTTTGCCAGACTGCTTGTCAGTTGCCTCATACATATCAACAATTTTGTTTTTATTGGTCTATGAAGTTGCTATAAAGTAGGGTAATCATACTACTTACTAATCTGTGAAGATTGCTTATTCTATGGTACATATGTGTTATCTACGGTTTGTGGCTAGTGTTATAGATAATAGAGGTCAAAGTCAAACAGCAAACTATTAAGGTACTGACGGTATGTAAACGTAATACGTTACTTATACTTAAACTATGTAGTATGTTGTAACTTATGACATAAAGGTATGATAACTTCAACATAGGATTTTAAAATTCTATAAAATTTTACACTTTCTGAAAAATGGCTAATCATTATGAAATACCCAGTTGGTAAGTCTTCTTCTTAGTTCTTAGTAGACATTCCAACCTGTCATTACATTTAATGTTGTTAGTTCTATAGATATAATTGTAGTGCTTCTCAAAAGTCGTTGTTTTGGTGTTATTATTATTTATGTAAATTTGTAATCCGTACTTCTGATTCGAGTGTATCATTGCACTCAGAAGCATGAAATAAAATTTATTGTTTGTACTATTAACTAATGTAGATGACTCTAATATTTATTTGTATAGTAAATATTGTTTAAATTTTAGGGCGGGTAAACCACCAACAGGCCTTCATTTAGATGTATTGAAAGGGGACAAATTGATTCAAAAACTAATGATTGATGAAAAGAAATGCTACCTTTTTGGAAGAAACCCGCAAATGAATGACTTTTGTATAGATCACGCCAGTTGTTCAAGAGTTCATGCAGCTTTTGTGTATCATAAACACTTGAACAGAGCATTTTTAGTGGATTTGGGTAGTAGTAAGTATGATCTTAAAACATGATAGAATTTCTCAGCTATGCTAATAAATTTATTACAATTTTTAATCTTCATTTCCTTTATACGAACATATTATTCTTTATATATATTGCGTTATTGATAACTTTTATATTATTAATAGATCATTGTTATATATATAATTTATAATAGACTTCTATTTTCAGCACATGGTACATATATTGGTAAAATGCGATTGGAGGCAAACAAACCAACACAATTACCTATAGACTCTAATTTTCACTTTGGTGCTTCAACAAGAAACTATATTATAAGGTAGATAAATTAATTTTATCTTGCAAATATATGAAAAAATAGCCACTGCCATAGATAAGTTATGAAATACGTACCAAAAATGCTCCATATACTATCTACATATCCAATTTGATGTGTTATTTTTAGAGAGAGGCCAACAGGTAACGCCAGAGGTATTATGGAAGAGTTGCCCAATACAGAAACTGAGGGTGCCTTATTAGGGCTTCCTGAAACACAGACTGAATTAGATGTAAGTAAATTTAATTGAAGTAGTACTTCATTTAGCTAGTAATTAGTTTATCCAAAGAAAGTTCAGCTAAAAAAGTTAAGCAACATACATCATTTACAGAAACTGCATGTTTTATTAATTGATACTTTATTTGCTTCTTAATGATAGTATGGACTGGTATTATGAAGAACAGACGAATTGACCTAATTTTTGCATATGGTAATATGAACTCTGAAAGTTACGTTTAAGATGTCCTCGGGCCTTATGTTCACCCATTTGTACAGTCTTGACTCAGATTTCACGCTGATGCATGACAATGTGCACTCGCACATAGCTTGGAGGATCAGAGAGTACTTGGCAATGAAAATAGATTATAAAAAGTCAATTTTAATTAACAACAGAGTTTAAATACTTCCTTAAAAATTTAAAGCTAACCACTTCTTATTTTAGAATTTGACAGAATTCAACACTGCACACAACAGAAGGATTTCCATGTTGGGCATTCCTACTAATGATGATGCTGACGTTATAAAGGTAATTCAATAAAGTGTACTTGAATATTTTTTAGTATTTAAATGTTTTTTATGCAATATGTCGGTAAAAATTAAATCGCGCATCTAAAAATGACGATCATAGACTAGCTAGACTGCTTTAATAACAATGGGGTTGCTTAGGGGCCATCCATAAATAACGTCACACGAATTTCATGATTTTTGACCCCTCCCCCGTCCTTGTCACAGCTGGTCACATTTGAGACTCCCGGGACCCTACCTAGTGTGACGTCACATATTTTGTAAATTTACGTTTTTGACTAATGTTTTTTAGTATTTCGGTAATAGTGCAAAGTTCGTGATTTAACACGTAGATTAAGAAATGTGACGTCACGAAATTTAGGACCCTTCTCACCCCCTTGTCAACTTCGTCGATCCCCTCCCTTCCCCTAAACGTATGACGTAATCTGTGGATGGTCCCTTACCTCTTGTTTTTAAATGTGTTAAATAAACAATTTCAACACATACAAAATCAACATAAAATCGAAACATTTGATAATCAAATTTAGGTTAAATGGTATGCATTAGTATGTGTAACGTGACAAAAATTTAAAACCAACACCAAAAACAGAATATTTTATCAAGGAAACATAAGTAGAGCAATGGTAGCCATTGGTTCAGAAAACTTATTAAGTCTACATTCTACATAAACTTTTATGTTAATGAAAATAAATGTCTAAACTTAAGATAATATAAGATAAAGAGGTGGTGATCAGCAAGTTATATACATATTCCAGCCTCCAACAACAAAACGTTCAGCCACAATGGCAAGTGGCGCTCCCAAGAAGCAGAAACGCAATGTGTCATTTAATGAAGAGGTGGACATAATAAACCCAGAGGATATTGATCCGTCAGTGGGACGGTTCAGGAATCTGGTGCGCTCCACCATAGTGCCTAACGCCAGTGTGCCTGCTAAGAAGATTAAACTTCAGAATTATGATGACCGTAAGTCAATTGTGGAAAGACTCACTTTTAAATTTACACAGACATAACATTTGTTTAATCTAATATTTGCAGATCATGTTCACCATTCTCTACGTCTCCAAGAGATATCTCGCAGCACCAACCTATATTCGGACTTACCTGCACCCACTTCATCACCATTCAGTTTTATTGGAGCCAGGTAAACTGTGATCAAGATATAATTTATTAATATTATTATAATTATTAATAAATAAATATTGTAGTTATAGATACATACTTAAGAAACGCGACGTATGTATTAAAATTACGATTCGTTGAAATTATGACTTATATTTTGTAATTTTTTAAAAAACTTGCAAAATCTAAAAAAGTCTATCCTAAAATGAGATAAAGCAGATATCGTTTTTCCAACATGGTGGCGCGAGCGAAAGATACACTAGGTGTGAATACCCGTAATCCCTATGGCCCCATGGGGCAGACACATTTCTGAATCTGTTTCGCTGATCATTTTTCTTTACAGGCAAGTAGGTGATCCTGCACCTACCCAACCGAAACATTAATTTGTTTCCTCCACCAATTTTCTACTCTCAAAAAACTTCAGGTAAAACTACCAAGAGTGAAAAACATTTTTAAACTAAAGCTCATTGCCTTTTTTAAATTTTATATGATTGAAATAATATTAGTGTTATTTAATTGTTAAATTTGCCAGAAGCAACTTTAATGCAGTTAAATGGTTTCAGGTTGGGTTTATCATTACCGAATCCAGCCCCCGACGTGGAGTTGGAAGGCCCCGAACAGCACCTCAATGTACATCCACCGCTACACAACTCAGGTAGCTATCTTATCAATATCCTAATCCTGGCTTGGATGCTTGTTTGTTACGAAATGACTGAATTTACGTTTATGGAATTGGGCAAGATATAAGACAGCCCGCCGAAACAAATGTCTCGGTTGGACTATCGGTAGATATCCTATCAGAGAGTAGCGGAATTTCATTTTGGGAATATTTCAATGTAACTTTTCAACTGACTGCAAAGAAAGAGATACATTTTTTTATATTTTTGACACGCGACTGTGAGAATAGTATCAGTTCAGTATCAGTTCGTTGGATACTTTAATAGCGATCTGAATTCAACATTGAAGAAATATTTCTGTTTTATTTAAGTGCTTCTTGTTAGTACACTTTTGATTTCATATTACATTTTCTTGTAGTACCAGAAGAGGTAGGAGCATCAAGCGAGCCTAAAAGGAAGAAGTACGCAAAGGAAGCATGGCCCGGACGTAAACCGGGTCTTATATCTGTCTGAGGGTAAATTTAACGTGCCTGCAGGACTTCAGTATTGATACTGCGGGTAGATATCTATCAGTTTAAAATCTGTCAATCTCATATGCCCATTCTCCAAAATATCAGCCGTCATTATTACGACATATGCCACGTATTTTAAATGTGTTTCTAATGACGGTGTTCGATATCATCAGCTTAGACGTAGGCCGTACCACTGATCGTTTAACATGACAGAGATATGTTTTAATCATAAAAAATGTGAGCCTTAATTGCATTGAAATATGATTATTTTTGGTAGAGAGTCAAAAGAACCACCAAATTGTGCACCATTTTGGACAATTTCAAAATCAATAACAGTATCAAATATCACTTTTTTTTATTGTCAATTTCCAGCTTGTTTCAAGATATGCGTAGAAAATAAATTTTTACCCAGAAAGCTATAATTGTTTTAGATGGGAGTTTTATGATAGAAACAGTTATCGACCGTTCCATAATAATCTTGTACCAATAATAGTTTAGCCAAAGTAAACCAGACGTTACATTCTTTATAGCGATCTAGAATGCAATATGCAATTACAGTCATTTTTGAAGTGTTTCAATTAGATTATGTAGTGCTAATAAATCACTAAAACAAACAATTTTTTTTATTAAATCGATAAGTGCCATAAAAATGCATTTAAATTTCACGCGTAATTTGACTAAGACTATGAACGCAATGAACGCCATTATTGCTCTGTGGTCGTGACGTCACTTGGCTTAGTAAACAAAAACTGGTATTTGCAGCAAAGAATTTACCGACCACTAAAGGGCTTATTCTTGGTAAATTTGTGTTGTCTCCCTTTAAGAATTTTTTAAAGTACATACACCTTTACTTTTATTTATTAAAAGTACTAAGCAAATACGTTGATCGTTAACAATTGACACTTTTTGTTTACTTAGCTGTATGGTGCATGTATACATACATGGCAGCTGCTATTTCATTGTTCAAAAACAGATAAAATCAAAACTTACATTTATCGACTGCTTTTTTCCTAAGCTATCTCAATAAAATATCTTTAGATTTGTTTTCTTATCTTATCTTCAATTGATGGATAGCTCTCATTCGTGATACAGGAAAGCGGCTAATGCAGCTATCAAAATGTGGTCCGTTTTGTAAATAAATTTATAGGAGAGGCCCCATTTATTATTATATTATATCTATATTCCACTTCAAGTGTGGATATTAGTAATAAATTTTAATTAACTTTCAATTAATCATTGACTTACACGAAATAAAGTAACTATCGTGTAATTTAATCAGCTTTTGGATTAAATTAATCCCTACCAAAGTTCAAACTCGAATTCTCACTTTCTTCGATCACGTGTCACGACGAGAGGGTGACCTCTACAGGGACTTGTGGTGCAGGGTAGGATGGAAGGGACAAAAGCTCGGGGCAGCTCACCCATCAGGTGGACCGATCAGATCAAACATGCTCTGAAGCAGGAGGATTGGTGCAGGGTTGTGAAGCGAATAACGACTTCGATGTTTCAGCCACGACCGCTCTGTCAAGAGCGTATCGCTTAGGAAGGAAGAAGGAAGTCCCCACCAAATCCGTAGCATCAAAATATCCGACCCCAACCGGAAAAAAATATTTATTTAATGTGATCCCAATATCTTCTCATAAAATTGTTATGAATTCCCGAAATTTTTTTTACATTATTTATCTCGTCTAGTTGGTTTTGCTTTAGTATATTTTAAGTATAACAGTGTTTTATGAAAAAGTTTTACACTACACCTACCATTTGTCGCACAAAGCGGTATTTTTCAAAAATCATAAATTTGGTAGATACGATCCTATTTAACAAAATTATGATAAATTCAGGATTTAGGAAGTTAATTGACAAAATGCACTGTTATTTTAGAATTTATTTAGTTTATAAAATATTATTGTAATTATAAATATATAAAATACCTAGATTATAATTAATTTTAAGCGCTGTGAATTTTTGTACAATAAATGTAAAATTTAATGTTGTATTTTTATTTTGGTACGATATAGTATCTACTATTGTTTTATTTATTGGCGAAAAAACGTACGACTTCATGCTCATGGTTCGACACAGAACTGACACGCACCATTTTTTAAATAATTTTTCGTTATTTCGTTTAATACATAATTTATAATTAAAATTTTAAAAAAAATTTGCAATATTTCTTTGTTATGAACTAAAGGTATAAATTTGACGTAAAAATACCTATGCACTAAAGAGAAATGTCAGTTAAATCTGAGCGTTTTTTGTAATTTTATGGTTATAATTGGGATTTTATTCCTAAAAATTTCATAAGTATTTCAAAATTTGGAGACCGCTATGGACATTATAAAATATATTTCATTTTGTTTACTTCACTAATTCAGTCCACGATCTCAAAAAATTTGTCGAGCATTTTATGATAATCATTCTCGTTGACTTTCGGATATATGTAAATAAATTGAAATACTATATTGCAACAAACGAGTCCTCTATGGACTAAAATAACTATTTTATACTATTCTATAAGTCGAAATTTATCAAAGATTTTCAGTTTCAGAGAGTAAAAGCGTCATAATTGACCATTTTTATATTATACAATGAAAAAAAGGTTACAATTAATAGGCCTTTTAAGTTTCTCGGAAGAATATCACAGAAATAATTTCAAAGAGATTAATCCCTACAAATAGAAAATTATTTAAAAAATATTTATAATAGTAACTTATAATGAATTACACATTATGTGTACATAAGTATGTATGTACATAATATGGAACATCTGATATTATTTTCATTATACTTAGGTGCGCACTTCTATATTTAATTTTTCACTTCTCACATAAAATAGATGTCCTGTCATTATATGACATTATATAATATCAAGATAGCGATAAGGAGTTCCGTTTTATTTTTGATAACACAAAAATAGTGGAATATTGAAATAATACTGCTTTTCCTTCAGTTTTTAGTATTGATCGGACTTGAGCGATTTTTATAATCAAAAAAAGTATGCTTGGCAGCTCAGTTGCACGTTGTTCAATGGCTGTTATGTCTGGAGGCGAATCATCTGCATTGGAAATTATTAGTACAATCGAAATCGACAACCCAGGGTTTACTTGACTTCTCCTTGACTTCAATTAAGGCTAAGAACTCCTGGAGCATAACAGCTGTTTTATTTCAAAACTCACGAGAACGCAATTGCCGTGGTTGCGATTTACGTCCGCAAAATCGCAACGCTGGCGATAATTCTAATATGCGAGATCCGTTATCGCTCGCCAAAAAACCAAAGAGCATGCAGGCGAAATTTGCCAAGGCTGCAGACGACTGTGGCTCGTGCGATTCTACAAGTTATCAGCCAGTGCAGCGGAAATCGCAAAACAATCGCGAACACCGCAAGCGAAAAGCGCGTCGTGTCTCGTGGAATTTGCGTTAGTTATGTATATATCTATCTGAATTCTACAGAAACTACGGGCTCGAAAACGTGGCGGATGCGGACAAAAACCGCTGCGTGAGTTCGTAGCCTAAGACGTCTCGTACCAAAGATTTCAGTTACTGATTAAAAATTAATCATATCTTAAATAAACAACTACATTAGGAAGGTGGAACGTTATATAATACTGTATAAAAACTGATATAATATTATCATTATTCGTATTTACACAGTCGTAGAATGTGTCGCCCGGCAATTATCTTATTCAGGTATGCACCTACGTTAATAATTGAATTGTTTGTGTTATTACAAAACTGGTATTTAAAGGTTTTTGTTTTGGGAATTAAAATTAAATTAATTTTTGGCCAAATATTAAGTACCTAACTATGGAATTTTTTACTTATTATTTTAAGCGTTTGAATACTATAATATATGTAAATACCTACTATATAAAGTAGAGCATTATTAAATATTATTAAGTAAGTGTCTAATTAAAAATATAGATACATACTACTAAATGAATTGGATGTTTTAGTTGCAATAAGTACATTTACATAATATGTACCTAATCTATTAATACTAATTATTGTGTGCCTTTCTTTATAACCACGACATAATTTTCCTTTTGGTGGTTAATATTTTACTTTTTAATACTACAATAGTTACTTTGTAGGTAATTTAAAAATAATAGACATATTTATTTATATTATCACGGCTGTTTCCCAAAGGTAACGATCAAAGACTGCCACCTACCACAATACATAGGTACCTCTTTCGCTTTATTAACTTATTTAACTTTCAATAAATTCATCATACGTGCTCGCCAATTATAATATATACCTATATTTATTAAGGATTTATTACGAATTATCGTTACTGTTATGTTGTCAGTGTGTTGTTAGCAGCAGTATGTGGAGAGCGAAGATTTCCCGCCGGATTCAAGTTCGGGGCGGCCACAGCGTCCTATCAAGTTGAGGGTGCCTGGAATGTTAGCGGTAAATAACAACGATATTTCCATAGAAAGTTCGTTACGCACACTTATATAATATAATATTATCTACACAACCGGTCGCCGGGCGGTTGCCGGGTACACACCGGATCCACCAATGTGCGTCCGATCGCTAGCCGGCGGCCGGACTGATAGTGTTGTATGGAAGACGAAGCATGCTTTCATACGCACCGGCGGCCAGTCGCCCGGGTACAACCACAGCGAAAACGCGCACGTCGAATTACCTACTTAATGCAAAAATTGGATCATGGAGATAGATATTGAATTATTAATAAGTTTAGTGGAAGCTAGACCAGTTTTGGGGGATAAAACCTGTTCCGAATATAAAGATAAAAATGAAACAAAAAGGCTTAGAGGGAATTCGTGATTTCCTTTTCGTATTATATCTTATTTCGTATTAATACCTACATAATGCAAAAATTGCAACGGTGTGTAGTGTAAATACTCTTTATATCCTTTACTTTTTTATAGATTTCAAATATTCGAACCTAACCTTGACAATGTTATTCAATATGTAATTTTTACATCTGGTTTTGTCTGTAATTTATCATGAATATAGATATGGAATTATTAATAAGTTTAGTGGAAGCTAGACCAGTTTTGGCGGATACAACCTGTCCCAAATATAAAGATAAGAATGAAACGAAAAAGGTCCATTTTTATGAAAATTAAATTAAATATGCTCATTCACATCGCGACTGTACTCGCGTCGACGGTTAAGACGCTACTGCCGAGTGCCGGGTCGTGTGAAAGCAATGTGTTTAACATGGAACATGTGAAAAGGCACTAACAGTAGATATCGACTTCAAAAGAAAAAATATTTATTGATTTTTTTAGTCGCTCCAGTTTCTAATTATTTCTTGATTTGTTATTACAAAACTCCTGTCATGACAAACCAGCTATTACTGTTGTAGTTATCACAGAAAACGGAGATGTCGCCGATTTTGTTATCTGTATAATAATGATTTTAAAAAACAGCGGCAAATGAATTGATGGAAAGTAAAAGGCCAAAAAATAATAATTTTTTGATCTATCATTGCCAGATAAATTAAATCGCCTAATCGCCATGAATTTTTCGCTGTTTTTTAAAATCTTCTAAGCTGTTTAAAATCTCACAAAATCTTCTGGAAAACAGACAAATCACCAAGTATTTGGGATGTGTTCGTCCACAACAACCCAGCATCAATAAGAGACATGTCGACCGGCGATGTGGCTTGTGACTCTTATCACAAATGGCCGCAAGATGTTCACCTAGCCTCTCAATTAGGACTACATTTTTATAGGTTTGTATTAAAGATTCTTTTGTTTAGAAATCCGCCTCGGTGACTAAATGATTTGTATCTCGGGTTTAATCCGGTGGGCCTGGGTTCTGGTCTCGAGGGAACAATTTTTGGTTGCTACAAATCTTAGAGCATTTACCCTAAGGAGATGGCATAGCTAAGCGAAACCCTCTGCCATAGTACTTGGCCAAATGACCATGCACGTTATATAAAACTAATTCGTCCGCGACCGGCGCCATATTGAATCGTGTCGTGTCGCAAACAAGTGCTCCCAAAAAATGGTTCATTGTGTGGTTTCAACTTGTAAAAGGCGGTCTGCTACTTCAAATTTGCGAAATCAGGGTGTTTCCTATCACATATATGTATAAATTAACCACCAACTTGGTTTTATTTAAATATAATCTTCAAAATAACCTTTACGTCGTTGTAACAGAAAAATTTAGTGGTACGTTGGTAGCTCAAACGTAGTACAGGTTTATGTTTTGCTCTAGAGATGGGACAGTGTGAATGAATGAAGGATCGATTACGAATATTTTTCATTAATTCATGTTTATATGACAAGCAACGGCGGCGAAGCCCTAAAAAGTGTTATGTTTTACCTGTTTAATTAGTAGTAGTTGTGTAGTATTTTTTTTTGGTGTGCGTTTGTAATTATAGAAAGCTTTTCTCTGTGCGTAGTTTTCAAAATGCCGTAGTGTGCTATACATGTACACCTCTCCTCCCGCAAAAAATGGCAGAAAAATAGTTCGGCGATTCAATATTATAACATCTCCATAGGGTAAATGCTCTAAGCTACAAATAGATACAGAAATGTGTCTCTCCTATACCCCACTTGCGATTTTCACTTTTAAGCTGTGTATATGACTCTGCTCTTGTGTACCTACTTTTATAGTGAATATTGAACATTTTATTAAAAAGTAAATAATCAGCAAATTACATTTAATCACTGGAATCTCCCTTGAAACTGATGAATAACCTCGTTTAATCTAGTTGATTATGTAAAATTAAGAAATCATTTTATCCGCGTTCGGTTTTGCTCGAAAAGATTTTTAGATTATCCATAGCTAAGCTAAGCAAATTATTCTATCAAATTATATCTAATTATTTTTCTATGAAAATTCTATCAAATGACTAATAATATTCACTCATACAATATGATTATTTACAATACAATGTATTCTATTAACTGCAATGTTATGAATGTGCCGAGCCCGTTATCACATGTTTATTTAAACTGGGCTTGATGGCTTGGAGGTGAACTAAATAACAAAACAAAACAAGACTGGGATGATGAAATTATGAAAATTTTCACATGATATTTTAGATTTTCACTGTCATGGCCACGGTTGCTTCCAACTGGTTTCTCAAACTACGTCAGCGAAGATGGTACGAGGTACTACAATGATCTCATCAATGGTCTTCTGGAGAAAGGAATAGAACCTGTTGTCACACTCTACCACTGGGACTTGCCGCAGTCGTTGCAAGATTTGGGTTATTATCCTATAATGAAATATTTTTTAAATAATTTTTTGCCATCACCGTCACTACAAGGCCACAACGTACCTAAGTTACGGACTTATATGTCTACTTGTTATAATTTTGTCGTCTATTAAGTAACCTACTTTGCATCACAGTCTTCTGTATAAATTACAGCAAAATTCATCAAATTGACGAAATTCTGTGCCCTCTGTTCGATTTTTAGTTTCAAAAGATTACTGAGAGGCAAATGAAGAGTTAGGATAAGTCATAGTCAAAAATATATATCTTTATTTATATTGAACTAGTGGACCCCGCGAACTTCGTATCGCGTCAAAGTTCCAAATAATAACGTGTCACCTAAAACGTCATTCCATAGGAAATGTATGAGGAAAATGTTTTTTCTTTTATTTTATTTTTTCGACAAATTTACAAATTTTTCTCTCCGTAAGAACCATCCTCGGTCTTCAAGGAATATTATAAAAAAATAATTAGCACAATCGGTTCAGCTGTTCTCGAGATTTGCGCTTACCCACACATTCAGCGATTCATTTTTATTCGAGTATATATAGAATAGGTCTAAGGTCTAAGTTTACAGACTGTTCAAATATCCACCGAAATCGCAAATACATGTTTAGGTACTATATATTTACCCACATAATATAGGCCTAATTCCTATGTATGTATCTCAGAGCTAAATAAAACCTATTGAACGAATTTCTTCTCATCTTACATGGCAGGTGGTTGGACGAACCCTCTTATAGCAGACTGGTTTGCGGACTATGCTCGCGTGGCTTACAACCTTTTCGGTGATCGTGTCAAATCCTGGATTACAATCAATGAAGCCATCGTTGTCTGTGAGGCTTCGTACACCTTGGGAGGCTTCGCCCCTGGTATATCCAGCCCGGGGCTCGGGAGTTACTTATGCAATAAGCATATTTTAGTAGCTCACGCGAAAGCTTGGAGAATATATGATGAGGAGTTCAGGACTAAATTTAACGGTAACAGTTTTTTATTTTTAAATAAATGTATCTAAATTAACCTTGTGCATCTCAAGCGTGGACAGTTTTTTTTCGACATTTTAATTAAATAAACTTATTTCAGTCATAATAATATTGTCGTAATTAAATAAAATAAAAAATTTCCTCACAAAATTTTTCAGGCAAAGTGTCACTGACGAATCAGATTATATGGGCGGAGCCATATTCAGAGGAACATGATGAATTAACCAAGCTGGTATTGGATATGAATGTAAAAAACTTTTAATTTCTTTTGAGAGAATAATTTCTCTGTGTAAAAAACACCTAACCCACTAGAATCGTAAATTGCCGGGCAAAGTGACTTATACTACTCACTAATAATGTAGTTTTTGTGATTAATTATGACATTATAAACAAACAAATCCATATAAATATTTCCTCTAAATGTTTAATTAGTGTAGATTAGCAAAATCTAATATTTTGCAGTTAGGTATGTGCAAGTGCATATATAAAGTTTATTGTGAACTAGCTTGCACCAAATTGCTATTGATTAAAGTTTAAATAAAAACATATAAATTGTAATTTAAAAGAAAGAGAGAGATGTTAAGAAAATCAATTATAATTTTCTCCTAGTGCATCTCCACTATTAGAGGTTGGCCATCAGCTCTTGAAGTTACAGTTCTATTGTTACAGGATTGTTTGCTATCGTTTTATAATTTGTATACTTTTTTCACCTAGGCTGGTTTGTACTCACATCCTATCTACACAAAAGAAGGTGGTTGGCCTCCTGCTTTAGAGAATCATATTGCTGAGAAAAGTGCAAGAGAAGGATACCCGAAGTCGAGACTACCAGCTTTTACGAAAGAAGAAATTGAATTAATTAAAGGTGTGGTAAGCTCAGTCCATCAAATATAAATTTGGTCTGCGTAAAATATTTGTATGAAAAATAATAAAGCGCCGCTAGCAAACTTTACAGCTCATAGTTAAAGATAAAATCGACTCCGTGGCAAAGGGCTTTCTGTATCCGTTGGTTTCGAGTCGGTTGAGTAAGCCCAGAAGGCTGTTCACCTGCCTGTGAAGGACATTATCAGAAAAAAATCCAATTTCTATATTTCTTGACTCTTCGCTATTCTGAATTTATCAAGGGGAAAAGGTCGAGTGCGAGCCGCAACTGGCAATCCATTTGTAAAAATGTGATGCTGCCTTAATGTTTAGAAGGAGTCTTCATCGACCGTGGCCTTGTAATATCTTCATATTTTTCTAACAAGCACCAAAGTAATTCAATCTGGTGACGATGTATTAATAGATCTGGATGCAATATCTGCCGTACTTATTTTTGAAGGCGTTTCTAAATTGATTTTTTTATCAATTAATTTCTGTCGGTGAATATATAACAGTAGCTGATAGTGATTTTACATCAGCAATTATAAATATCCATTTTAAGTTTCTTCGGAGTCCAATGTTTAAGGTTAAAGTGCGTTCCTCGTATGTGTTAATTGTAGTACCATTAGCGGTAAATAATTTATACTCATTTGCTATTTCATTGTCCTCTTTGCGGAATATTTGCACCAGTATTGACTAAAAACCTATACCCACTGTTTAAGTTAAGTTAAGTAAGTTAAACAGAAAAGAGACCCGTGGTAATCTGTTCTTGCTTTAGTTTCCTGATATGTTTTTCTTCTTGTTATCCGATGAACATGGCTGCTTGCATTAGTAAGAGTAATGCTTTAATCTGTTATGATAATAACAAAACTCATTTTGCATTGATCAACTATGCGTCCTAGAGTGTGAACGCGATGCGGAAGGCACGTGATTGAAAACTGCTGCGTCGCTTCGGTAAGGTCGCCGAAACTGAGCGACGCTGCATAACGCATTATGCCGTTCATCAATATTCTAACAACAATCTTACGAAATATTTGTTACGTAATTCTATGAAGGCATAACTTCCATACATTTAACAGGTTTATGATCTGTGTACGTTGGCGCCAATTCATTACATAACAAAGACACTTAACCTCGCACAAAATAATGTCTAATTTTATTGTACAATTGATGTAATTAATAATGAATTAGTATTTAATATATGCAATATAATATATAACATATCCGGTGCCTGCAGAACATGTTCATGATTATTTGTTTTGTAGGAACATTTGATTTCTATGCCCTTAATTATTACACAAGTCGGTTAGTAAGGAAGCCAAAAGAGGGAGAAGATATTGGGTTATGGCCATTATATGGGGCAGGAGAAGTAGACGCCTTCCTAGATGTTTCGCCGGAGTGGCCTGCTCTATCTTCTAATTGGTTTTTTGTAAGTACTTGCAGTCAATTTTGATTGATATTGTATAGGCATTAGACTCGAGTTAAAAGCGCGAGTGTACCTGGCGTCAATCAATAGCTCTTGTGGATATTTTGTTCGGAATATGGAACAGTAAAAGGTGGACAGAAAAATGGACTATCAAAGCCAAAATAAATTGCAAAACAAAACCAAAAGTTAGGTAATCATATTTTTGGTTGAAAGTCGACTTTCGTTAAAGTAAAGTCTTATAAAATTTAAAATTTGAAGTAGAATGACAAATCTTTCTGTATCTACTGTAGACTTAATGAGGTGTTTTAAATTTCTAATAAACACAGTCAAATTAAAACATTATTTCTCGAAATAAGACGTATGTTTTACACAGGTCATACATACAGATGTAATTCTTTTGTGACAGTTTTTAAAATGTTATTTTAGGAATATCCAAAGGGTCTCCGGCGTTTGCTCTCATGGCTTAAAGATCAATATGGGGACATAGAGTACAGGATTATGGAAAATGGATATGCAGATAATAAGCGAGACCTTGATGACAGTAATAGAGTTAATTATTATAAAGAACATTTGGAACAGGTTCGTTAGCATTATTGTTAGCAAATATAGCGGGACTTATCGCGCATAGAAACTTTAATTATTTACCCCAACGTTCGTTACTATTAAGCAGCATTAATCTGTTTCTATTTATTTCATGAATTTATCTTTTTTTGGTGTTATTAACTTTTTCTCCTTGTGCCATAAGGCAGATACAAGTCGTGCCTGTTTCAATGATCATTTATGTTATAAATTATAATAGTAGGTGATGAGTGCCTTTCCAATCGAAACATTTTTTCCCCGAGATTCGAATCTCAATCATCCTAATCTGTTGTTACCTATATTATTATGCCGTTCTCTTGTTTTGTAATGATTGTGGTATTTTAGATTTTTATGAATAAACACAGTGTAATATTTGTCGCCACATTAATTTACTATAAGTAAAAAATATATAATAATCTTGTATGGTTTCTATTTCTATAGAAATATTAGGAAGTTGAATAGAAAAATCTAATAAATATAAGACTATCTCTTAGAGCTTACACTAATAAATTAATAGATTATGAAATAACTAAATTTTATGTAATAGGTTTATCTCGCCATAACAGAGGATAAAGTGAATGTCACTCATTACACCGCCTGGACGCTGCTAGATAATTTTGAATGGGTCGATGGCTATGCGTAAGTTCAGGCGTTAATATTTAAGAAAAAAAAATGGATTTTTTACTTATCACACTATAAAAAAGTTGGAATTTGAGTCAAAATTGTATTAAATTTTGAAAACTTTCCCAGAATTTCTATAATGCAATGTGTGTGTGATTTATAATTTTAGATCTAAGTTTGGAATTGTGGACATAGATTTTACACATCCGGACCGCCCCCGTACTCCACGCTCTTCCGCCTACTACTACGCTAATGTTATAGCCACCCACTCGCTAGATGGCGCTGATATAAAATCTAATAATAGTCTGATATAGTTTATAATATGATGTTAGTTATTGTTGTAGTGTTTATATTCAATAAAAGATATCATTAGTGCATTTTATTATTTTTAAAATTACCAACGAAGATACATGTACAAATAACTTCATATTTCTTTATTCGTCATGAATATATCAGAATCAGGCTGTTTCATATTTTTACATAATTGGAGAAACTAAATTTTTTTGTTATATGTAGTAGGTTTAATGATAACGATATCATGTTTTGATGTTTGGCCTTGGGTAAAATTAGGTAATATTGAAGACTGACTGATAATAATTATTTAAAAAAAAAATCAATTACTCGGTCATCACTACAACATATTCAATATATCAGCGACGACTGTATAATAGCTACTATGTAATTAGCGGAATGTTTTCTTTAAATAAACTTATCATTATTTAATTCAATCAGTGTTTACTTAATCAGTGTAATGAAAAAATTGGGATTTAAAATTTAAATTAGTAACTGGGTACTACAGTCATTTTTATTATGCTAATTGATACAGTAACAATATGGCCATTCCTCGAACATAATTAAAGAAATTTAAATTTTATCTACGCGTCATTATTAATGATGTTTTTATTATGTGTGAATGGACGTTGTTTCTTAGGATCATGACGTACAATGTCACGATCCTAAGAAAAAACAACGTACACGAGCGTTTTATTCTGTTGAAAAAAAAAATTAATTTTAAATAAAAAAACGACCTTTAAACGAACTAAAAAAATAAATAATAAATGTTGTCTTATTAATGAACCTTCTATAAATAAAAAGATGTGAATAGTTGATAAATAAAATTCATGTTACATTCAACAAGGGCATAAAACTGTCATGATTCTTGGTGATGAAGTCGATGTACATGAGCTTCGGAATATTTTTTAACTACGACGTGGTCCATTTTGAGGTCCCGATGGAGGTCGTCTGATGTTAAGTACCAAGGACCGTTTTCAATGCCTGTAATACTTTGTTTTGAAATCGTATTATTTTGGTGTTAGTCGGTCTAAACTGGCATTAGGACTTGTCTCTATGAACATCATAAATAGTCCAGGTTTCCATTCTCTTCCCGAATTGGAGAGATTTGTTTATTGGGGTTTTTAAGAGATTTTGTAGCTTCCCATAATGAATAATTTGAGATGCGATTACTTGTAAGTTGACTTAAGAAAGAGTGCATAGCTTCATTATTATAAGATTGTATTTTTCTACTTAATTTTTGTGGGGTTGTTTAATAGCGTTTTATCACGTTCGTTGCCATTTTTTCTCCGCCTCCTTTTCCAAGCACACTGTTGAATACTACTAAAAATGCCTCAAGTAATTCCAAATCAAGCTCTTCTGGTTTTTTAAAGACATTTTCAAATGTAAAGCACAATCTAAGTTATGTTCAATTTTTTTCCAATTTGTATGCCTGTTAACTAAACAGGCATTTTTTTCTCGAAGAGTAATGTGCTTACTTCCAGTTAAGAGAATAGGCGAGTGATTTGAATTCATATCAAAACCTTCCTCAATGTACAGAAACTCCGGTGAAACATTCTTATAAATGAAAAAATCACTTAAATCGGGAAGTTTTTGTGGATCAATCAGCCAGCATGTAGGCTTGCCTGTGGATATGACATCACATTTTTCTTAATTGCACTTAAAATCTCTTTACCTTTTGTTTGGAACTGCAATAGGTGTTCTTCGCGTTGAATAATAAAAACTAGGTCGCGGGGAACGACTTGAGTTACTCGCAATAGTGATTTTGCTGCACATGCAGATTGCCCGAGGGCGAACGAAAAGTGCAATATGGTAGTTCTCGGTTGACGCTGAACGATCACTTCATTGACTTAATTGAGGCAAATTTTATGTATGTAGATTCCAAGGAAAAAAAATCCTTAACCTTTCGTGTATAAATATTTAAAAATGTTTTATTTTGTAAAGGAAATAGAAATTATATCTATTATTTCCATTTCTTTATTTTCTCGATGACGGCTCCTGTGGAAACTTGAACGAGCGTCTTTTTTACATTATGTATGCATTATTTTATAACAATATGACGCTTACGCCCGTACAAGGTTATACTAGAGTCGGAGAAACTAATAGGGATGGAGCTATCGATAAACGTAACACGATAACAAATATTTTTTTACAAAATGTAAGAAACTAAATTACTGCCGTATACTTTTTACAAATTTATTAACTAATATTATATTTCATTACAAGATATTACACGTATTAATCTTGATTGATAATGCCAACTATAAAATATTTGAAGCTGTTGTAAAATAAGTAGGTATAGGTGTACTCGACAATGAAACGAAATAATTATAACGACAGGTAATCTTTATTTATTTATTTCATTTTGAATGTTTGTGTTGTATTTGTCTTTGTTCAAAATATAATAAATATATGCGATCGATATAATTACTTATTTGGTCACAACACTACAAGTATCAAATTAGAACTGTCATCGAGAAAATAAAGAAATGGAAATAGTATAACAGCAGTCGTTGCCTAATTTCATTTCAGTAACATGTTTAAAATGTTGTTTTTCTTTATCTTTCTATGGTAAGTCAAAATGATAATTATGCCTAGATTTCGTTCGACAACAATTTTAATATTTGACGTTATCTAAAGACAATTAAAATAACTGGTCATATTTTTGTGTGATGTATATTAATTGTTACTTTGAAAAGTACTTCGATTAATATTATTTCCTTATAGAAAATAATATTAATCGTTCTAAAATGAATCTCGTTTTTTTTTACATTCAATTAAAGTTCATTTCGGTGACTCCATACATATTATTACGAGTGAGCATAACATGTAAATTGATTTAAATTGACAGAACTGAAATTTGAATTACCTATAAAAATATCTACGTAGTTAAAATAATTGAACTACGTAGATATCATCTCTTTAATTTAGTACATTGATTTTTTATCGGTAATTCATAATTCATTTCTGTCAATTTAAATCAATTAACATGTTATGCTCACTCGTAATAATATGTATGGAGTCACCGAAATGAACTTTAATTGAATGTAAAAAAAAAACGAGATTCATTAGAAATATAAACTCAGAAGTTTAAAAACCTTATTCACATTCTTGAAAGTAAATTGTACAATTGCATTGGAAAATTGTTTGTTTAGACAATAAATAGGGGAAATGAGTATGCAAAATAGTGGTCCAAGATCCCAGAGCCGCCAGACCTTACTTATTTTCTCATAAATAATTTCTATGGGATAAAGTAACGTTAGGACATACTTTGAGTGTGTGCATATCTGCTAACTTGGGACGACGGCCAATTCATCGGTACCAGATCATAAAGTTCGATAAATACACTCACTTTTCTTAAAGTATCAGTACTGATTTTCACATATGTTGTAGATAATTTTATGACAAATTAATAATAAATAATAATTGTTAAAAGACACTTTCCGTCGGCGCTTACTCCTATCAGACGCTTTAAAGTTCCAGAAAAAATAATGTTTTCTTACTTACAATCTCAGTCTTGATTTTTATACACGACACTTAGGAAACTATTTCAATACTTTTGGTAAGCAGACAGGCCAATTGGAGGGGTTAGACATCCCCCCAAACATACATTGTCACTAGGTCTATGAGCGCGAGGTCTTAGATCTAGTTTCTATGCCTAAGGGCGGCTCTGGGATCTTGCTCTATAGATGTTTGGCATTTTTCACTCTACGATATAATGTTCGAACAGGCTCTGAGAATACTTTATTACTTAAACAATGACTTAATTGTAAACTACCTTAGGATGTTTTTAAAATGGTTGGTTTTGATTTATTAGTTATCTGTCATCATCTACCTCCGACCCTGGGAGTTTTCCATCAGATTTTCTGTTCGGTGCCGCGACTTCTGCTTACCAGGTTGAAGGGGGTTGGAATGAAGATGGTAAGTTCTCTTAACTAATTCTACACGTGTCCCATTTTAACCTTGAATGCTGCGCTTATGCATAAAAATTTAATTATTATGTGCCACGAAAGTGTTACGATACTACAGGAGTAGGTATTATTGATTTGTTCTTTGTTTTCAAATCGTAATATATTTGTTATCATTAATGTCGCCAATATTGGTTTATTTATAGGAAAAGGTGAAAATCTCTGGGATAGATTAACACACGTAACCAATTATATAAAAGATAAGTCGAATGGTGACGTTGCCTGCAATTCATACCATCTTTGGGAAACGGACATAAAAATACTTGAAATGCTGGGAGTTAAAGTTTACAGGTTGAAACTATGAAAGTATTAAACAACACATATACCACTTCAATAATAAAAAAATAAAGTGCCGCTGATAAATTTATTACGGCTGCTTTGCTAGTCATTTTTATTTATTACCAAAACGTGATCATGATGAAAACATTATATTATACATAAATAGATGCTATTATTAGAATACGTAACTTTTTAAATGAAATGATCTTTCATAAGCAAAACACCACAGTAGTTATAATCTGGATTAAGAGTAAAATGTTACTGGAAGATAAAAATACAAAAAATCTCTGAATAACATATTTAAATGACGGATTAAAAGGAAAGCAGTAAATGTAGTAACTATATTATTTTTAATTGACTTAAGATTTAATTATTATTATTGCATATAAACAGGTTTTCTATATCTTGGTCACGTGTATTACCTACTGGTTACTCCAATGTGACCAACAGTGCGGGCGTCGATTACTATAATAAACTGATTGACGGTCTTCTCCAAGCCGGTATCCAGCCAATTGTCACCATGTTTCACTGGGATTTACCTATCGGTTTGCAACTTAAAGGTATATCTGATTATATGCTATTATATGCTAATTACATAATTTTCAGCCCAAGAAACAAAAAGATAAAAATCTAACTATAGATAATCAAAAAATACAAAGAAAAACGCACGAAAAATATACTGGACAATTATCTTAGCTGGACTAATCATATAGAAAAAATCAAATCCAAAATAATCTCACTAACTGGATTGATACGTAAAATTGTAAAATGTCTACCACTAATTGTGTGTTACACCATTTACAATTCTTTGGTCAAACCTCACATCGACCATCTAATCGAAATATGGGGAACCTGGCAAAGGTACAAGAAGCCCAAAATAAACTAATCAAAGTTTTATTTAACTATGATTTTCTATATTCCTACATCTATTATACATGTATACTTATACGTAAAATAATTAATAAACACATATACTCACACATATCTTTTACTAAAAAACAACAAATTCAAAAAATTAAACTACGCAATGCAAATCGACTGGCTGTAAGTAAACCCCGAATTATGGGAAAAAGAATATTCAATACGAAGGGGCCCAAATATATAATAAATTACCGACAGACATAAAAAATTCTCAAACTATGGCTACTTTTAAAAGACTTTTAAAACTCTATGTCATAAAAAACACCATATAAATTATTTTTAGTAAAAACAACAAAATAAAAACAGAAACATAATTAAAAAAGTATACAAATAATAATAAAAAAAATCATTTAAAAATAAATTATAAAATAAGTACTTATGATAAATCTGTCATTTAAAACCAAAATATAAATATCTTTCAATGTTGAAGCCACCGATGCCACATCTAGTACCTAGTTCTTATTCTGCTACGTCTCTTTGTTTGTGAAACTTTTTCCTTGACTGGGCTCGCGTTGGAACTTTGTCTTATTACATTATGCCGTATCATCTTCAAAAACTAACCGTTTTTGGTATGACAAGATTCTAGCGCGGACACAGCGATTTTATTTTTGCATACCCACCCGCTTCGTAAACCTTTATTTTAATTTTGTATTCTCAGTAAGTGAATTGTAAAATTCTTATGAGAAATTAATTATTCTTTAACCGTAGAATGAAATCTATAAGAAAATATGTACCTATATCCAATCCAGGCTTTTTCAGTAAAGATAGTAATAAATAAGATACATTTTGTTTTATGAAAATTTACAGGTGGCTGGAGCATTCCAGAATCTGTAAATTGGTTTATGGATTACGCAGACTTCATTCTGGCACAATATGCTGATCGTGTCAAATACTGGATTACATTTAATGAGGCCAGAATATATTGTGATAAAAACACAGAATTTTTGGAACCAGAAGGGCTCTTAGACCTAAAAAGAGCACCGTATGACTGCACAAAAAATATACTTTTAGCTCATGCTAAAGTGTACAAAATGTTTGATGAGAAATATCGATCTAAAAATAATGGTTAGTTATTTTAATCTACTATTTCACTTATAATAGTGGTAAAAATGTTTCTATGTAGGGGGTTATCCGTACATGTCCATTCTATAATATAATAAACGTGAATGTAACTCTGTTGATAAATAGAACATGAACGAAACGTAACACACAGATGTATACATGTGTTACATTTTCACGCTTAAACCACTGAAAGGAATTTGATAAAATTTGTCGCTATACATACTTGACAAGGACATAGGCTTCATTTTATTGCGAAAAAAAGACATAGTGGTTGAAATAGAGCAGACAGAGTCGTAGGCAAAAGCTAGTTACTATTATAATAACTCTTTACGAGTGACATAACCTATGTTTTGTTGTGTATACGACGCAATTGTAATTAATATTAGAATTTATACCTATTAGTAATTAATGAAAGTGAAACAAAACATTAAAAGGGATAGGTAGGTACCTAACTGTATTTTTAATCCAACAGAATCATTTAACCATACGAAAGCTTAAATATTCAGATGAAAACAATCGCAGGTTAAATACGAAGTTATTCATTGTGTTTGTTTTTTTCATTCTGTGATTCACAAATTTAAGTTTTTATCAACCTGATCTAAAGTTAAACTTTAGTTTCATAATCTCTAAGTTTAACGAAATGTACGATATGTGAAGCTATTTTTGCATCTAGTTTAGCATTTTCTAGATAAATTACATATACTTAGAAAAATTAAAAGTTTACTTCGGAAAGACGGTATAAATTTTTCAGATTTATAATTTGACCCCCAAAGTCAGTAAAATCACTGAGGGAATGTGAGAAATAATCAGTCAATGTAAATTGTCTTTCCTTTAAGGTGTCATGTCTCTAGCGAATCTCTTCACTTGGTTCGAAACTGCGATGGGTCGTGAAGATGAGATAAAGGCTACTGAAATCCTCTTACAATATAGTGTAAGTTGAAAAATGCTTTAAATAATTTGAATAAACATCTGATGCATATTATTGTAGTGTTCCCAGGCGAACATTGTGTGAACCCAGGAAGGGAACCCATCAAAGGCCATTAGGCAAGAACTTTACGCTTATTGCTCGATACCAACTACTTATGAAAATGATATCGGTACGATATCAAGCGTCATTTGGTGTCAAAAAGTGCAAAGGCCAAAGAATCAAAAAATGTTGCGGTGGGATAGGCATTCATATAACCTTAGTCCACTACGGATTAGGGATAGGGAGACAAAAAGAATGATATATTGTGTACATTTTAGAACGGGCGATTCAATCATCCAATATTTTCAAAAGAGGGTGGTTGGCCCCCATTCCTTATCCAATTCATAGACGATTACAGCAAACGACAGGGCTACAATACATCTCTGTTGCCGTCTTTTAGTGAAGAAGAAAAGCAGCTTATTAAAGGTTAGTAGATCTAAGTCATTCAAATAGACGTTTGCCGTTGAATTTGATACATATTAACGAATTGAATTACTTAAAAATACGTAGGTATTTTATGCTATCTCCAAATGGACCAATAATTGTTTTGTTTGATCTTTGTCTCTGTTTCTTATGCTAGGCGAATATTAACTGTGTAACTTATATTCATGTACATAATATGCAGGAGAAACCTTCTGAATTTCTTGAATGTCAAATATATACCAAAATGGACTTATACTATGTAAAAATAAAAAATATTAAAAAAGTCCAGGGTTTCCAAAAAAAGATTTTTACTAATATTAAATTGCTATTTTTTAGGCTCCGCAGATTTTTTGGGATTAAATTACTACAATACAATTATATTTAACAGCCAAGATTCAGAATTACCAACTGACGACTCGCAGGAAAAACTGTTTGATGCAGAATTTCAAGACTTTGGAATAAATAGCAAAATAACAGAACATAAGATATTTGTAGGAACATTTTAATTTTAACAGAGCAATATCGATTTGTAGTATAATAAATAGTTGCAAGCCATTTCGTAGCAAACTGTACGAGCTACGCAAGCTTTCAGAGCGTAGCGCATACTATACTTAAAACGGCATGTTACGTTGCATTCGCTACGTAAATGCTATGAAACATGCCGTTTCTCGTGCTTCAGAATTGGATGATATTTATCGACCACGTGCTTTATAAAGCTTGAAATAAATCTCACGCTATTGCTAAATAATATTATGATTCTTTAGCAATTAAATTGCTATAATATAATATCATTGTCTATATTGAGGAGTATTTTTTATATACATTTTTTTATATAGAGATTTTAAGTTAAGAGCCTTGACTGAGTCTAGTGGATAACTAGATTCAGTCTAGACTAAATCTGCTTATTTCGGGTTAGATTTAAGAATTTTGTGAATTTACCACCAAAATCAATTTAATTGCCTAATATTTTATAGAACTACACGCCTAGTTTGCGCTACATTATCAATTGGATTGTAAAGAACTATGGAGATTGGGAGATATTTATTACAGAAAACGGATATAATGGCGGGAAAAGTAAAGAACTTAGAGATATAGAGAGGGCTATGTATATTAGGGACTTAAACCGGCAGGTAAGCATTTTGAAAGAATTTTTGTTAAGGGGAAACAAAGATTACAGAAATATCAATACTTTATGCGATGGTTGTCATATAATAAGTAATTTATAGACACTTAGCAGATGAAATATTATCATAGATATAAAATTCTCGTGTCACAATGTTAGTTACCTTACTCCTCTGAAATGGCTTTACTGAATTTTTACCAAATTTTATATGCATATTCAGTAGGTTTGAGAATCGGCTACTATCTATTTTTCATACCCCTAAGTGATAAGGGAAGCCCTCCCCAAAAATTAATATGGTAAAACAACGTTTGCCGGGTCAGCTAGTTTTCAAATATATTCTTATGGGTGCAGTAGTTAGGGCGAGAAGTTGTATTAAAGAAACCAATTTTCGCAATCAATTTCGCAGTGTTATTGAGTATACGAATTAAATAATAATTGTAGTATTAAGATTATAATTTATTTAAGTGTATTATTACTAAGATCAATTTTAATATTTTAAAAATCCCTTGAAGATGCTATTGTCTATGAACGAAGATGGTCACAAAATAATGGGTTACCTTTACTGGAGTTTCATGGACAACTTCGAGTGGGTTTCAGGATATACGTAAGTGTTTTTCATAAATTTATTAGTCATTCATATTAAAATATAAATTCAAAAGTAACTGTATCTGTCTGTCACACTTTCATTAAACAGATTTTGATGAAATTTATCACAAACTTAAAGAAGTTGAAATAGGGGAGGAGAGTTTGTAAGTAAGTTCGTCATTGTTTAAGGTTGAAGATTGCCGAAGATATAGTAAACATGCGGACGGAGTTGCGGCTAAAGCTAGTATAAAAAAACAATGATAATTTCCGATGAAACTCTTAAAGTAATTTGTAATAAAGTAAAATCACACGCTATCACCTTATCTTATTTCATGACAATAAGATAGTAGTTGAACTAACCCAAACTTTTTGTCGTTGCAAATCTGATCGTTGTCTTATGCAATTCCCGCCACGCCTCACCTGAACATCATTACATCTGAAAGCAATTTCAGTGGTTTGAAATTAATTCTCTGTAATATGACGCACCTGCGATCCTCTTATATCTATGGGTGACAAGCGTGATGGTTCGCGGGCCTCCTTCCCCCTTTCGAAAGAAAAAATCTCCCGCATCTTTATTATATTAAATATTATTATATTCTTCTATTTTTTGACAGATCGAAGTTTGGTCTCTTCGACGTGGACTTTAATAGTCCAAACCGCACGAGAACACAGCGCTTATCCGGCGAGTACTATGCGTGTGTCACGCGGAAAAGAAATTTAGACGCATGTTTTGAAAGCCTTTTGAATGAACATTTTATAACATTGTAACCATGTTTAATTTGTTAATAAAAATACTGTACTTAGATTTTTCTTTTATTTTTACCTATTTGTAATTATTTAACTTACTTTTACTTACTTAAAGAATTATGACTTAAAAATTCGATCCATTTTAAAATCATATTATTTTAATATACCTACTATATATTGCCACATATTCCGAATATTTATTCCGAATATTTTAACGATCATTTGAATGACACATGAATGATATAAAGAACCGTTTCTCACTAAAAATTTTAGTTTCAAGAATGTTACTGTTTCAGACGTGTTTCAGAGAATATTACCTACTGTCACAATCATGCTCATGTATTCATGTTCGACGATCGATAGTTTGAAGTCAATTAACATATTTTATTTCAGGTTAATTAGTATTTCCGGTGATTTAAGCTATCTTCACTGCTTCCAAGTTGAATATACTTATAATAAAAGAAATGCAAATCAATAGGTAAATAATCACCTATTTATATTGGCCTAACTTTTGCGTGTCTAATTTAGTTTGTTTCATATAATGGCGACTATATCAGCTCTTGCAATATGGTAATTGATTGTTCAATTTTATATAGATTTTTAAGCACAGCATTCGGTTCTTAAGAAAACTGTTTAACTAATATAAATTTATAATTACAAATTGATTAAGATAAATATTGTTCGATGCTATGAGCAAAGCTGTAAATAATAAATAAGCTAGTTGCGAGTTTGTAATAATAATTAATGTAAATAAAGTTTATTCCCTGTTTTAGTATAACATTGCTAAGTGCTGTCTGTGACGGTGTGAAGACGTTTCCTCCCGGATTTATGTTTGGAGCCGCTTCTGCATCGTACCACGTAGAAGGTGCGTGGGATGCAGAGGGTGATTTACATAATTTTACGTATTTAGAATAAAACCGGCATGTATATTATATATAATTGAGCTATAAATGAGATTCTATCATTGCCGTTCACACTGTGATCTTATGTATATGTTTTTTTCTTCACCCAAATGAGCGTTACATAGCCGAGTCTACTAAGCATGAGAGGAACAGTCAGCAGAGCGAGAGAGAAAACGCAATATAGAACGCAAAAAAACTTGTATTTCGTATTATTAATTTCGCCTTGTTGAAGTTTTCACTTGTCGTGTGGTCTTAAGCACATACACATTTTTCGTACGCTTCCATTTACACGATTTTATAGGATTATAAATTTTATAGAAAAGCACGTGAGTATCGACCGATTCGAGCACAAATTGCGTGAATCTATATTTGACAACTCTACAGCAGACGTGGCAGCTAATTTGTATAACAAATGGAAACACGACGTCAGAATAGCCTCGGAACTGGAGCTTGATTTTTATAGGTAATGTTAATAATGCTGCCTCAGGAAATTGTTTGTAAAATGAAGCTCAAACTGCTGATTCTGCGACTTCATGTTGCTGAACATGAAATTCGTTAATAAACAGTGGCTTATACCATTTGGAGCCCGTGGCAAATTCTTTTGATGGGGCCCTATCAGTAAAATTCATCACGTTGTACTTAGTTTAATTACAATAAACCACTTAAGTAATTATCCAACACTAATAACAATTTTATTTTCAAGAGCATGGCTTTATACATTTACATTCATTCACATTCACCAGTCTATATACGTCCCACTGCTGGGCATAGGCCTCTTCTCTTAGGCGAGAGGGAATGGGCTATCCGCTATAGTCCCCACGCTAGCCCAATGCTTTTTTTTTTTTTTTTTTTTTTTTAAATTCTAGTGGCCTACCTCCCGGCGACTCACGCCCCGGGGCCGAGGAACTAGTCTCTAACTATTCCCCTTCCATTTGGAAGGGACTTTGGGTACTTTAGTATATTTATTTACATCAGTTTTACAATCTATTATTCTAAAATACTTTATACACATTAATAAATTCTCATTACATTATTATACATTATATACCAAATCATTTATTTCTACTACTATTCCTTTTCAATAATGCCGTTACTATCTTTTCGCAATACATTATAAATTTAGGTGCCGTCTTCGGGTCAAGCCCAATGCTTAAAAAATGTACTTTACAAGTAAAATAAAATACTCAGTTACAATGTAAAAAAAAATCTGAGTTTTAGGCCTCTTTGTCCGGGGCTCTCTTGGGTCGGAGGCCCGTGGCATTTGGCCAGCCCTGCTACCCTATAGTTACGCCACTGTTATTAAGATTTAATTTTTAACCAACCTTCAAGAAATCTAAGTGTTAAAGTCGACTTTTACTTACTTTCAACCATTTGAGCTAGTAAAAAATTGTCAATAAAGCTTTCCTTAAATAAATGATCGCTCTATCTATACATTCTTTACCAAAACTTGTTTAGATTCAGAGAAAACTTTGTTAACAATTCACCGCAGATTTTCAGTAAGCTGGCCTCGTCTATTTCCTACGGGTTTCACAAATGAATTAAATGAAGCTGGAGCGAAGTACTACAGTGACCTAATTGATGGATTGTTAGATGCGGGTGTAGAGCCAATAGTCACACTTCACCACTGGGAGTTACCGGTTAATATACAGAATCTTGGTAAATCTATTTATTACATTTTGTTTAATATATGACGGAATTTCGTCGGCTTGCTTGCTATTCTCGTCAACATTCCATCTACTCGGTCCGAAGGCTCAATGAAATGTTTACCATCACTCATCAGTTGCTTGTACTTACAGCTCAATCCCCACCCAACCTAAACGCGGCGGTAAATATTTCTCGTAATGAGATCCAACTACTAAATATTTTAATAATTCACCCGAGTTCAGGGTTGAGTTGCTACATTTAATTAAATATTGTCAAATGCTAACTTTTAAATACGTTTAGATACTTAATTAGTCATTAGGCTTTGTACTAAGTTGTATAAGAATGTTCGAAACGGTTAAAGCTGATCTTATTTCAAATTCCTACTGAAATATTTTACTTAAATTTCAGGAGGATGGGCAAATCCTAAAATATTAGATTGGTTCGAGGATTACGCCCAACGCGTGTTTACGCTATACGCAGATCGTGTCAAAATATGGTTAACCTTTGATGAACCCTTGCTGGTTTGTGACATTGCGTATATGGATGGAATTTTAACTCCAGGAATCAAGAAGGACAAACTTGCACCCTATATCTGTAATAAAAATGTATTAATGGCACATGCGAAAGCTTACCGGATTTATGATCAACAATTCAAGGGGCTATATGGAGGTAAATAGTTTTCTTTTTATAGGGCTAGGATTGAAGACAAGCTTTTGCATATATAAGACAAATTATACATTCCTATAATTTTCGCCTTCAGTATCGTAATTGCAATGAGTGCAATTTATTTAAATACTTATTTATTGTACAGACATGACTAATTTCGAATGTCATTATTAATATTTATCAAATTATTAATATTATTAATATTATCAAAATATTAATGGAATGCGAACTAAGTTATCACAATTTTATCGAAATCTGTTGAATTCCAACTATGACGTCATATGCCTGACGGAAACCAACTTGAATAATAATATCTTCGATGGAGAGGTCGTTGACTCCCGCTATAACATCTTTAGAAGAGATCGCGATGACATTAACTCTTCTAAAGAGGACGGCGGTGGCGTCCTTATAGCAGTAAAGAAATCATTCCAAGTTCTCCGACAGGCATATTGGGACAGCAATTTGGAGGATCTCTGGATATCAATTATACCGAAAAATTGTAATGCCCCTAAAATCAATATATGTGTCTGTTACCTTCCTCCCGAATTAAATTGTTTTAAGAGAGATGAATTTTACTCTAATTGTCAAAAGATATTGATGAATCACTGTATAGATGACAAAAATATAATCGTTGGAGATTTTAATACACCTGAATATTCTCCTGTCTCTTCTGATACTGACGGGCCATCTTTCACCTCACAAAGTAAAAAACTACTACTCTTACAGGAATTTATGTCAATTTGCAATCTTTACCAGGGTAACCGCACCCCTAATGGAAAAGGCCGATATCTTGACTTAGTACTATCATCAGAAAATTCGTTGACAGTTACAGAAGCTGATACGCTGAGTTTGAAAGATGGACACCACCCTGCTTTGGAATTTGAATTCCCTTCTTTATGTAATACTCCAAAAAATCTAAAACTTAATAACAAAAAACGTTTGAACTTCGCAAGATGTGATTATGACAGCATAAGACATGACTTGGAGTTATTGGACTGGCACAATCTTTTATCGAGCTCTGACGTAGATGAATGTGTAAACATTTTTTATGAACAACTCTTTGTAATTATTAACAAATATACGCCATTAACAGCTATGAGATCTAATAAATATCCCGTTTGGTACAGCAAACCCTTAATAAAATGTATCGAAGAAAAAAATAAATACCACAAACTTTATAAAAAATTCAATAACCCCCGAGATTACGACGTGTTCACTTTACTGCGAGCTAGAGCCAAAAAAATGATAGATCATTGTTATAAAAATTATGTTGCCTCTATTGAAGAATCAATGACTGACAATATAAAGTCATTCTGGACTTATGTGAATAATAGAAAGGGCCGAGTCTCTATTCCAAATGTCATGCAGTTTGGCAACTCTTCTTCTTCGACCGGCCAGGGTGTATGTGAGCTATTTTCAAAGTACTTTGCTTCGGTGTTTGAATCGGATCAGCAACTTAGTAACTCCTCTGCTACGAGTAACAATAATCTAGAGTCACCTGAGTGTAGTACCATGGACTCCATGTCTCACATTAATATACCTGACAGGGACATCATGACGAAGATCAAGCTTCTTGATGCAAGTAAAGGAGCCGGTCCTGACCAAATACCTCCTTCATTTGTTAAACGTTGTGGAAAAGAGCTATGCACACCATTAAGCATCATATTTAACAAATCCCTTACAAATGGAGTTTTTCCCAGTCGTTGGAAGATAGCACATATTGTACCCATTTTCAAAAACGGAGACAAGTCGCGCTGCGAAAATTACAGACCCATAAGTATTTTGTCATGTTTCGCAAAGCTTTTCGAGTCCCTAGTACACACTCAGTTATACAGCCATTTTAAGCCTCTGATACCCGAAAATCAACATGGATTCATTAAGGGTAGATCAACTGTCACAAATCTTCTTGTATATAAAAACTACCTGTGCAAGGCTTTTGCCACAGGGGGTCAGGTTGACTCTATCTACACAGATTTCTCGAAGGCCTTCGATAAAGTGAGTCATAGACTACTTTGTAACTAGCTCGCCACCTGTGGTATTCACGGTAGTCTCCTTCGCTGGTTGGCCTCCTATTTGAATAAGAGAAGTCAGTTGGTGGCTTTGAGAGGATACACTTCGACCCCCACTGACATTACGTCAGGCGTGCCCCAGGGGTCACATCTGGGCCCGTTGTTATTTGTTGTCTTCATTAATGACCTCATTAAGAACATATCATGTGAATGTCTATTATACGCTGACGACCTGAAAATATTTAAAACAATAAACTCTTTCGAAGACTGTAATCTTTTACAGAAAGACTTAACTGCTGTTTCTCACTGGTGCAGAAATAATCTAATGTACCTTAATATAGACAAGTGTTTCGTTATTACGTTCACTAACAAGCGTAATGGGATCGTTAATGGGTACAGCATCAACGGCCAGACCCTTGAGAGGTCACATGTTGTCAAAGATCTCGGAATCCTTTTTGATGATAAGCTGACATTTCGCGAACACTACCACCATATAGTGAAAAAAGCGAATCAACTTCTGGGGTTTATTTTTAGATCTACTAAAGACTTCAAGGGCACTCATTCTTTTTTTTACCTTTTCACTACACTCGTCAGAAGCGTTTTGGAATACGGTAGTCCAATATGGTCTCCGCACTACAAAGTTCATATTGATAATATAGAGAGAGTGCAGCGCAAATGCCTACGGATTTTAAGCTACCGCCAACAGTCGAGGCGTAAAACTCCTGATTATGAAGCTCGTCTCATTAATTTTAATGTACAAAAATTGGAAACACGTCGAAGATATTTTGATTTCGTTTACTTTTATAAAATACTTCACTCCATATTAGACGTTCCTACCTTGCTCTCTGAAATAACTTTTAATATCAAATATAGTGCTCGTAGAGCAAATCAATTAGCACTTTTTACTTTGCAAGTGTATCAGAATAATACCTCCTTTTACAACCCCCTGGTTAGGATGGCTCGTCAGTGCAATGAAATAGCCAAGGGTAACCAAACCTTTGACGTTTTTCTACCTAAACTAACTCTTTATATTAATTTGATTAAAAGCATACTGTATCACAAGCCGACAGTCTAATCCCAGCGCTTGGACTCTCGGTCTCCTTATATTTTAACCCTATTATATTCTTATTTAGTATTGTTCATTGTACCTATTATTTAGATTACTGTTCTTGTTAAACCTTAAATTGTGTAGACATATTTAACTCCCTTGTAATTTTTCATGTACACACATTTTTGTGGAATGCAACCTTGATTATAAATGATTGTTTTTGTATAATTTGTTTAGTAATAGTTGTAATCTGTTGTGTGTGAAATAAAATAAAAAAAAAAAAAAAAATATTGACAGTAAAGACAATTTAATATCGTTAGTAAAGAATTTAATTGATTACAGGGCGCATATCTATCGCTAATCAGCTGATTTGGTTTGAATCGGAGTCTCCCGAGAATGATAACTTAGCACAACTTACTATGGAATATACGGTAATAATTAATATAATATTTAAATATTATAAGTAATTTTTAATAAATTTTTGAGTTACTAGTAGAGTTACAAGTACTACTCTACTTGTAACTAAAGTACCTAAATGCACGTGTTAAGCATTTCTTTATGTAAAGGTTATTTAATTTACAAAACTAAAATGGCACCTATATCAGGCGCTTCCGTTTTTTTAGTCAGAAAGTACGAGAGTCTTTTGTGTAAGAAAGCATAAGAGATTGTATCTTACTTAATTATAATATTATTTATACCAATATAACTTTAAGAGATACATTTACTGTAGAGCATTGTTGTTTATTATTTTTATTAAATAAATACATTCCAGGCAGGTCGTTATTTTTATCCAATCTTCTCGAAACAAGGGGGTTGGCCTGGGGCAGTTGAGGAGATGATGAGGCGTACAAGCGAGAAACAAGGCTACAACACGACACGGCTTCCTACGTTTACTGCTGCACAAAAGTCTTTTATCAGAGGTTTTAATTTATTCGTTTCTTGGATTACAAAGCCTTTAAATGATTTACAAAGACTAGGCCCACTAAATGCGAGCTATTTATATATATGACAATGATTTTATCATGCCGGTGATAGCAGATTACTAAATCAATTGTCAAAATCGACTGTAATGACGCCATAATGTAATTTTTCATGTACTTTGTTGTAGAACTTAAAATATATAATTTTATTAAATATAATCTTACGATTTTTATACCGAGATTTTACTGCGGTATTAAAAGTTCATAAAAATTTGAATACTTTTGATTTGATTACAGGTACAGCAGATTTCATTGGCTTGAACTACTATACTGGGCGAACATTAAGACAGGCAAAGCCAGGGGAGGAGGTAGACTTTTCGATTATGTTGGGATCATATGAACTAAATGTAGTGACGGGTATACCACCTGATGCGTATATGAGTGCTTCGCGAGTGGTAAGTTAGTATTATAGTTTCAGCTCATGAAGAAAAAGACGTGTGTTTAAAGTGTCTGTCTGTCTCTGTGTGGCATCCTGTAGATTCTTAACGAATGGACAGATAAGGATGCATTGTTTTTGGTTGAAAGTGGACGCGGTCTAGATTCTTCGTAGCTGCAATTTATGAATTTATTCATCAATTTTTTTCAAATCTATGCAGTTTTTGGATTGTCTTCATTTTAATTTGTTTATTAGTGTATTATTACTATCTAGGTCGAGAAATGTTAGTAAATAAACTTAAAAAGCAAATTGCCATATTATGTTAATACCTAATGTAAAAAAGTGATCGTACTTATTATTCTTAACTTTATTTTCTAGGTTTACCCTGAAGGTATTCGTCATTTACTGTCATGGGTAAAGAAAACGTACGGAGACTGGCCAATATTTATAACAGAAAATGGTTATCCTACTGTTGGTGTAGGATTGGAAGATTATGATCGAGTTTTTTCCTTACGAGAGCATTTACAACAGGTATTATTTTTTATAATACTTAATATATTTGTCAACCGCTTCTTCTAAGTAGATTAAACGACTGAGATTCCATGCTTCCTTCATAATGAAACGAAACAAAACACGGAGACAAAGTTTCGGTTGGGTGGAGGTCTAAATAACCGAAACATTTTTTGTTTGGATACTATTTACCTCTAAAGAAAGTGATAATTGAAATAGACTAGGCGATTTCACGATGGATATTCATCACACAGTAATTTATTTATTTAATTAATTTACAAATCACTAGTAATACATATAAGTTATAACCGGAACCCATCCAAAATATCTTTTAGTAAGTATCTATTTATATTGTTCAGGTGAATTGAGAGGTACAAAAAACTTTCATACAGGCTTGTAAAAGGTCTGTTTATTCTTCTTACATTATATTATACAGTGATGACAGGGTGATATTCTTTCTCATAAAATGCCTGATGATAAATGAAACAGAACTGTGTCTGCTCCATGTGAAATACGGGACTTTATATAATGCTTTTTAAATGGGTAATATTTTTTTAGATTTACCTTTCGATAAACGAAGATGGCGTTAACGTTGTGGGCTATACATTTTGGTCATTAATGGATAGTTTTGAATGGATAAATGGTAACAGGTATTGTTCATATTATTATCTAAATTCTAAAGTTTCTAAAATATTATAAAAAAAACATTTGAATTTTTTTTGTCAATACGTTGAGCAAACTAAAGGTAGAGTTCCGACCTGCGCGGCTCTGACGCAGATTGACTTCCGAGCAGCGCGACTGCCGCTACCACTCCGGTGTTAGTTCCAGTTTTTATTCCATACCTAACGTTAGTGCAGTTGTGTTCTTAAAATTATCAGAATGAACCGATCAATAAAAAAGATTTTTTAATTAAATATTATTAAATATAAAAATTTAACTACAGAAAAAAGGACAAAGTCCTTTTTAGGTCCGTTTTTGTAGCCTGCTTCACTTACATCGTACAAAATTTAATTCTGCTACTCTAAATTTATAAGTATTTCGTCTTCCTCACCAGGAATATCTTATTTCGGTCCATTTTTTAGATTTCAAAAAATAAGACAGCCTCAAATTCACGTGTGATTCGCGATTCCGCGACAGTGCTTGCGCAAACATGGTACGGCCGCTATCGCCCGGCGTCATTGTCGCGGCGACAGTGACGCTGCGTTCGACCGTTAGTTCATACGTTTCCATACTGCATAATACTATTGCTCTATCGCGGCGTTACTGTCGCTGCGTTAGTGACGCCGGAGCCGCGCATCTCGGAAGTTTACAGAACCACCGATTTAACTTCACTCATGGTAGTTTCTTTCTGAGTGACATAGGATTGTAAACGCAGATGAAGTCTTAGTAAGAGCAATTTAAATATTTAAAGCAATTTAAAATGTACAGTACCTAATTGAGATCATCAGTAAACATATTATATTATAGTCATTATCTTAAATTTACTTTGATTTTAGATTCGGTCTCTACCAAATGGATTTCGACGGCTCAGAACTGAAGATAGAACCACGTTTATCATCTAAGTACTATACTTGTGTTATTGAGAACAATAGTTTTGATGTTCCAAAGGAATGCTTTGATATAGAAGGCTTTAATGAAATTGAATTACGAGTTAAAAGGCAAATTAATCTTGCAAATATGGCCAATCCTAATAATGTGGCTAATGGTATTGAACTAATGAAGGAGGTGTATGAGAACAGACGGTGCATTATTAAAGTAATGGGTATGATGGCAAAAATGATATCGATTATAGGAAATAATTAAAAAATACTATGCCTTGAGTTAAAGATTAAACCGTTAATTTTAAAGTTCATTTTTTCAAATATTAAATTTATCTCTTAAAAATAATTTTTAAAGTAATTTCTGTCAAGAACATTATTTGAATCCTTAATTATTGCAATTAAATTGCAACGAGGTCAAACAAAACAATAAACTTTTTCTTTCCGGACGCGGTAAGGTTGTAGGTAAAGATATAAAATACAGATTAACGCTAAGAACAGCTGTTTTATTTCAAAAAACACGCGACCGCAGTTCTGTACGTTAAACGTTTTCGCAGCCGCCGCGGTTGCAAGACGGACTGTTATTTTAATTTATGGGCTTTGTGGTGTTTCGGAATGTTTAGTTTAACGCCAGACCGCCATGGACACACACCAGAAACGAGCTGTTGCGATATACTTACAACACACAGAAAAGAAATAAAGGTCATAAGTCCTAAAAGGTTCTGGGTGCATTCACTGATTCAGGACGTATTGTACGTGGTATTTCAGAACGTGTTGTAGGACAACGTGACGTCATTTTACAATAGCTCGCGGACTCATGTGAAGATTGGCAATATATATATTTTTTAATACCATATGAACGTCAAATAAATAATCTGTATTCATATTTCATTGTGCTGTCAAATAACCTTTCAAGTTTCAACGTCATTACTCATTTGAAAAGCATTAGAATTTGGACTGTATTGGCATTAGGCATTTGTGATTTGGCGGGAAATGGAATTTGGAAATATTAAAAAACTAATAGTCGAAACTCGAAGTCAAAAGTCTGAAGAATGGACAAGATGCATGGACATCGGATAAATATAATATATTTAATATTATATATACCGGAAAATTGAAAAGAATGAGCTTTGGTAATGATTAATGAATAAACATTTACTATCAGTATTCAATAGATATCAGATTGTACAATTAGTAGTGCCCACTGCCCACAAAGTAAATAGTCTATTCGCTATTGTATATATGCAGTAGTGCATCGTGGGACGTGGCATAGCATAAAGTGATAAAGCATCTGAAACTCTGAAAAGTTCATATTTTGTGACTCATAATAAATAAAAGGTAACCAGTTTTGGATGCTATATAAAAAATCAGATGTAACTTTAAACTAATACTTCTACCACTTATTCAAGAAGGAGAGCTTAATTAATATTAAAATTCAAATTGTATATACTGTACTAACTTCCTATTGTAAGAACAGTGCATGGTTAAATATGGATTATATTGACCTTTTCATGCTAGCTCAAAGAAGCAATTCTTTTGTTCTGACTGTGTTCTCTTTATGAATAAACTCAGCATAACATATTGATAATTGCTTAAAATAACAATTTTTATTTTACAGTTTTTGTGAGAATAATAAAGTCAACAATTTTATCATGTCTGCAACTTCATCAGGTGCAAGTTCTAATGGCATGATTTCATTTGTTGCTCAACTTAAACGTAAGTATCTCTCCCTAAATGACTTATGCTAGCTTAAAAACTTTCGACACCGCCTTAAGCTTACTTTTTCAATTTTAATTTATTAGATGTACATATTATAAAATTTTATGAAACACAAGGGATAAAAGTCTATGTTAACATTAATTTATATTTTATTAGTTAACTTTATGTAAGCAGAAATACTTTTTATATATAATCAGGTATAAAAGTTATACTCAGAATGTGAACTTGCAAGTTATTTTTGCTTATAGAAAAAAATTCAGGAAACAGTTTTTCGCTTTGTTTGTTATGGGAGTATAAGTATCTAGGTTTACTCGTAAAAGTTTAATTTTCAACAAGTAACTTATTGCTTTAACTGTTTTAATAAATTTTTAACTTTACATCAACAAACTTAATAACTTTCTGTTTGTGGATGCTATAAAACAACTTTATATTTTACAGTTAAAAAAATTCCAGAGAAACCAACTACAGACCAAGACTTTATGATTAATCTGCAACAAAATGATACCAATACAGTACCGGAAATAAATGAAATTTTTGACAAACTAAAGAGTGCCATTACAAAATCAAATAAAAAGGAATTTAAAAATTATCTCAATTATTTACACATAGTTGACAAAAAGTTAATACGAAAATATTTGAGTACAACTGACATAGATTTGTTCTATCTACTGAGCAAATATTCTCAATTAGAAATGTTAGAATATCTTATAGATCAAACAGATATGTTGCCATACCTTTCTGCATTGGATAAAACCAAAGAAGATGATAATATTAAAAAATCTTTTTTTAATTGTATGTGTAATGATAATACAGCAATGCTTGAAAAGTTTTATGATTATGTAGCTGGAGATCTCCACTGGGTAATAAATAAAACCAGTAGCAAGAATGATTTTGAAAATTTAAAAAATAATTTACATTTATTGAATGAATCTTACATAGAATATAAAGATATGCTAAACAAGGAAAATACGGACGTCAATCCTCAAACTATTATTGACTGTCTTGGTATAATATCTTTTAATGAATTTCAAATAGAATTGTATGAGAAATTAAATATTATAAAAAAAGAAATTGATGATTGGCAACCTGTATCAAACTATGATAATACTATAAGAGAGATTCAAGTTCTCATAAGCATAATAGATATTACTATTAGTTTACATGCAGATTATTCAATGAACAAAATAGATGAAAGATTTCCTATTCTATTATTACTTGAGAATGAAGATAAATTTACATTATATAGGAAAGCACAAAAGTTTTTTATGTTTAGAAAATTCTTTTGGAAAACTGATTATAATGTGTGTTTACTTATTTTAGACAATCTATATCTTTTGAAAGAGAGACTAAAACTGCCTGGCTCAATCTATCAAGAATTAGAATCACAGCTGTATTATTTTATTTATAATTGTAAAAGTAAATGGTCCTTTTATTTGTCCAAAACTGAAATGGTGCCAGTGGGAAACCTTATCGCTCAACACAATGACACTCTGCATATTTTACAAACCTCGTTTAATTATGATATGGGTGCACTGTGGACATTTTTAATTGTGTACTTAGAGAGACAACATTATCTAGATAAACTATATAAGTTTAAAGAAAAGCTGAAAGTAACTATTTTACCTGAAAATATAAAACTTGATAAAACAGAAATGTCTCCTAATGAACAGCAGTCCTTAATTCCTCTACCTGAAATGAAAGATGACTTCTCTTTAAGGAAAATGTATCGAAGCCTTGAAGTGCTCCCAAATACAGATGATATAAATCATAAAACTGAATGGGCGCAATTAGTAATCGAAAGAATCTTACAAGTAATTGGAGAGTTTATTAAAAATACTGAACAGAGCAAGCATTTGGAGGATACAACACAATCTTTAATGCTAGCGGAAATACCAATGGATGCTGTGAACTCTCTTAAAGCTATTAGGCTGTTTTTGAGTAAATCTGATAAATGTCAAATTCTCTGGAGAATTGAGATATCGAAACACGTAAAAAGTGTACTTGAAAAGGTTTTAAATGATTTACAACAATTGAAAAAAAATATTAAGAGAGTAATTAACATTAACAGATATCTTGTTAATAGATCACTCATAAATTGTTGTCGGAATATTTTAAATGAAAGAAAAGAATGTATAAGAAAATCATATCAAGATATTTTACATCTTAACTTTGATACTGTCTCGTGCGATCTGGGAATAAATCTGAGAAATCCTACAGAATATGATGGAAATCCATTTTTTGTAGATTTCTATGAGTCACACTGGAAAAAAACAGGTTTAAGTGTAGATCTCATGATGGAAGTTGCGCAGCTTCAGCACGATTTAAATATGCTTTCTGCAAAACACGATCAAGTACAAATAAATATTAAAACATTCATAAATAAAAACTATTCACATTATAAAGAAGTAATACTTTCACATTCACAACAAATAGGTGTCCAGAAATGTAATTGGGATAATATTAAATTGCAATGTCTACAATTTCAAGATATTTCTATATCAGAATACCCAAATTACGTAGATTTAAATAAAATAAGAACGATAATCTCAATTTCAGAAAATAAAAAAGATGAATCTGAATTTAAGTATTTGGCTGATTTGTTGAATTATGTAACTGACATTAAACCTTTATGGGATATGATTGAAAAAATATTTGATTTTATTATAAATAAGTGTAAGGTGCTTAATTATTGTAATGATGAAATTAAGAAGGATCTCATTACTAATCTATACAAGGATCTATGTCAAACCAAGTACACGACTGACATTATGTCTGAAAATGTGAAATTACTACTAAGCTATATAGAAGAGGCATGTATTCGAGTAGAAAAATCCGTGGTACGAAATTCATACAAATATGATGGCATAAAAGAATTTGAAAAAATACTCTTAGTGAATAATTTTGTCACGGAAGAAGAAATTCAGTATATAATCAAATATACACCTGAAAGCCAAAGACACAAAGTTAATTCTTTGACTTCCATTAACAGTAACTTTCTCTTAGAAATTAATCATTATGTAAATGTAATCATTACATTGCAACCATTTGATACTAAATCAGAAGAAATCATTCGCAATATAAAAAATCGGAACCCTGATCTATTAAAGTGTTATCTGAACCGATTGAAATCTATTAAAACCCTTTTAAAAGATCAGCCGCAAGATTTGTTAATTTTACAGTATAAATATATTGGTCAATTTAAGATTAGCTTGGAAATGCTTTTAATTGATATATTCAATATATTGAAAATGTGCAATAAAGATGAAAAATTGCGAAAAACTAATAAGTTATTGACTGAAATAAATTTACGCCATGTTTTAACACATGGTTGTCCGTTGTTAGAGGTTGTTGGTGAGTTTTTGGATGCAAATGATGTGCCTAGAGAACTGATTCGTAAAGCTCTAGAGTGTATCAAAGACTTAGAATCTGTACAAGCATTGAATGCTTTGAAAAATACCAACTTTGATTTCAATTTAATACACATGAGTGTAGAGTGTTTCGATAAAGATAAACAACTACTAATAGAGACTTTTAAGAGAGCCGAAAACTGGAAACAATATCTATCTTTTTTACCTGAAAACATCGAAGTAAAGAAAAAGGCTAAAAGTAAGAAAAAAACAAAAACGAAACAAAAATCACAATCGGAATTTAGTAAAGCTATCAACATTCAAGCAATTGATAAGATCAAGGATCTTATAAACAACGTTGATTTGGACGAGGTAGATAATAATGGGAAAGCTGCAATACATCATGTAGCAATGCATGGAAACATGGAAATTCTTCAACTATTGATAGAAAATGGAGTAGATATCGACATAATTAACGCAAAAGATAATAATCGTACTGCCTTACATTATGCAGCAATGAAAGGCAATAGTGGTGCACTTGATTTTTTGTTGAAATCTGGCGCAGCAGTAAAGCAAGATCTTAACGGAGACACTTACAGGGATATTGAAGAAAAACAAAAAGACAAATCAAAGGAAAGAAATATACAAAGAGAAGACTTGGAAGACATAGTTTCTGATTTTGAAGTTTTCGGTATATATGAAATGGAAAATGTTTCTATTGATAATAATTGAAGATACATAAATATTTTTCAAATTATATTAAAACAATATTTTTGAGAAAATTCATTTTTTTTGTGTTAAAGATACACTTATGTTAATATACAACATCTTGACCGCTTAGAGCGAAGAACGCCTCGAATCGTTGACGGCCAGATCCTTTCTGATCGGCTTGATCCTTCGGCATTGCGTAGAGATGTAGGTTCCCTCTGCATCTTCTATCACATTTATCATGGGGATTTTGGATTAATACCAGCAGCTGAGTTTCATCTTCGAGCGTCGAGGCAGAATATGAAATTTCATCCGTATCACCTCGATGTTCGTCGTTCTACAACTGAGCGTTTTCTAAGGCATTTTCTGTCGTGCACCACCACTCTGTGGAACCAGCTGCCTTCTGATGTATTTCCCAACCATAACGACTTAGGGTCCTTCAAGAAAAGAGCGTACCTCTCTTTAAACGGCCGGCAATGCACCCGTGGCCCAACAGGCGTTGAGGGTGTCCATGGGTGGCGGATTGCTTCTCGTAAGCCACCTGTCCGATATAAAAAAACAAGTTGCCTTTAACACTTAAGAATAGATTCAAGAACATATTTTTTATGAATGTTTCTTTTTTGCATAGCAATCTATATTAAATTTTTGTTTTATTATAATCGTATAACTTTTCGGTGCTAATATTACTTTTACAAACATTTACAAAGTATTAAAAGTTCATAAAATGTAAATTTTTATTGTTGTAGTTCTACAAATATACGTCATATATTTTTTTAATAAAAGCTTTTATGTAATATATCTGGGTTTTCATATTAATAGCCTGGCAAGTAATTATTACCTACATAGATAATATAAGTAATTTTTCATCGCTAATTTAACTTTTTTCACTTCTCTTAAGGTACGACTTAAGTCGCGATTTAGAACGTGTCTTAAGTCGCAAAAAACTAACGCCAAACTAATATATTTTATTTGCTTAGATTCTGCCTCAAGGTCAAAATAAATTATGTAAAAAATAACAGGTATTACCTACACCTGTTTTTTTACATTGTTGGGTTTTTATATAATTTTTATAAATAAACTTTTTATATATAATATTATCGGTATCAAATAAAAAGTAGATATAATAAAGTTCATCAGTTATATATTTGTGTGAAACATCGATGTCTCTAGACCGAATGACTTCAGCGAAGTACTTGGCAGTTGCGCGAGGAATGCGCGGGAGCTTAGGATCTTCAAAGTCCACTTTGTAGAGACCAAATTTCGCTCTGAAAAATAGATTTAGTCTTGTGGATCTGTCTGGCCTCAAATTGCAGTTAGGGTTATAACAAAAATTGTACTTATTTAGCTTATCTGTAAGATTTGTCTTAACTTTTTTCAGGGTTTTTAAAATCTCCAAAATTAGCTCGAAAAAACTCATTAATATTATAAATATTTACCCGTTTATAAGTAGGTTTACTTATAAACGTTTCTTAACTTGAAACAATATCTGAAATGCTGGTAAAGCTTTTGAGGAATGGAATCTTAATTAAGTACTCACGATCTGCCGGTATTCCACTCCAATGTATCTATGAGACTCCAAGCTGTGTACCCGGTTACATTAATCCCGGCTTCAATTGCCATCTCAACCTGAAATAAAAATAACTTAACCTTCATAATAGGTTATAGGTATCTACGTTTTTGTTTTATCTATAGATTCTTTAATTCGTCTGCGCGAGTTGTCCTCGAAATATTTTCCATCCTTTTGCCACTTTAAAGGATCATTTCTGAGAATAAAGCTACCTCAGGTACTTAGGCTCTAAAACTATCTTTAAACCAATTTAGATTTAAATTGACAGTTTAACATTGAAAAGACAGACAAGAAAATACTAATTTACAATAAATAGATATTAATATAGCTTGTTTTAAGATGTACCTGTTCTAAATGTTCCTTGTGATAACGTATTTTCTTATAGTCAGAATCATCATCACCTGCATCACCATAACCGATTTCCGTTATAATTATTTCGATGTCGCCAAACTCATTTCGAACCCATTCTAATATACGACGAAGGCCGACTGGATATTCCTATAGTTAAAATAAGATTATTACAACATTGTTGAGTATTAAGTAAAATTTTTTTCATTATTTACAATTATTACATAAAATATCTAAGAATACATTATAACATAAAAATTTGGCATACAAAATACTCCAAAATATAATAAAATTAGCTTTTCAATTTTATTTAGTATTAATATTTTTCTATTAAATATGAGCTTAATCTCAATTTAACCAATAAGTGTTGATGAATTATTTTAAGGAAAATTATTTTTTGCCTTGAACAAACAAGTGGGCCTTGAATACTGGTAAGCGGTACCTATTAATTATTAATTAGGTACTAGCGATTGTAGTAGGGACCGTTTCTACAGCGGCTACTGTTTTCTTTAAAATAGCTCTGCTTTTTTACAAATATTAAACTGACATATAACCAAGGTACGATATCCGCTTGCCTCCAAGTAGGGTCAACTGTCAGAAAAGACCCCAGATCCTGGGACCCAGTGAGGGGCCAAACTGGTTCATCATCTTCCACAGCTTTCCGAACTAAACGACTTGTGTAGTAGTTAAGGCCGAAATAGTCGTAAGTACCTGTAGACATTAAACGTTTCATTCTAATCTTATATTAGTTATATGCTTAAGGGAAAATTTAAAAGAATTAATTATACATAATTTTTTTGAATATTTTCGTTAGTTGTTATGTTCAATATTAGGATAATAATTTTGTGGTTTTTTCGACAAATATCTGAGTATATAAATACAACTTAGATTAATTTTTTTTTTAAATCGGAACAATCTTGTAATATAGTTTTTGTAGACGTTTCGTGGAGGCCGTTTAAAAAAAAAATGGAATTTTACCTTGAACAAACTCAAGTTCTTCCTTTGTAAATGGCGGCAGCCTAGAGAAGTGGAACCCTTCGTTTTTGCTGATAGTAGCGATTATTTCTTCTATTTCCACTGGCCAGCCACCTTGCTTAGAGAATACGGGATATGTGTAAATTACCTGGAAAAAGAATTCTCCACTAAAATCAATGTTTTATGTTAAAGATTATCTTTTGACTTTTGAATAACTAAATTGCGATTGTGAAGCTTTGTATTACCTAGGCATACTCCGACATCCTTGTAAGTTTACCTAATGGGTCCTTAAGTAGGTACTCATATAAGGATAATATCGTTACAGCATTTTATGTACTTACATTTAATTTATAGGTGAGTTCTGTAAGCAATTGATCGTCCACAGTTTGGCTCTCCATCCAGAATATTTGATTCGCAATACTAACTTTACCTGTAAACAAATAAGATATGTAATATATTGGCAAATAAAACTGACACAATCACAAACAAACATTTTATATGAAACTTTAAAGCTCCATACCATGATATTTTGGCTTAAAAACCTCATCATAAATCCTCCAGGCATGCGCGTGTGCCATTAATGTATTCTTGGCGCATAAAAACATCCCATAATTTGGATCACTTATTCCTGGGGCCAAAAATGATGTCGCACTATATGCTCCTGCGCACATGAGCAATGGTTCGTTAATGGTGATCCATATCTTGACTCGGTCTCCAAATAGTGTGAATAACACTTTGGCATAATCCGCAAACCAAGTGCTTATGAGTTGGTTGGTCCAGCCACCTGAAAAGTATGTGAAAATAATTATATGTATACTAAATACGAGAAAAAGGAAAGGTTGAGGAGGACGATAGTATGTCACATTGATTACAGTTCTTTTTTTATTATTCTACAAAAGTTTTTTACTATTTTAGTTTCATCTGTCTGGTGACGATAAATTGCTTACCTAGGTCTTGTAAGTTTTGTGGTAACTCCCAGTGATATATTGTAACCATTGGTTCGATCCCTTTCGCGATTAGGCCATTGATAAGATTATCGTAGTACCGCACGCCATCTTTGCTTATTTTATTAGAATATCCTGTGGGTAGGATTCTTGGCCAGGATATTGAGAATCTGCAAGCAATGTTATAAGAATGTAGGTACCTAACCACAATTGTTGTTTGTTTCTTACCATTTTTTTCTTCTAAATTTTTACTTTAAATTTTACAATATAAGTTATTAAGATCTTAAGTTGTTTGTGTGTAGCGGGCATCTTTTCGACTGATCTACATTTGATACTTATTCCTTCGAGGATAGAATGCTAGACTCTGTCCAAGTGATACGTACAGTCTAAATATAAATATTTTATTCGTATCTACTCACCGATCAGTCATAAGCAAAAGCTGTGTTATAGCAGATTAAACACTTGTATTATAATCATCTTACCTATAAAAATCGAGCCCTAATTCGGCTGCAGCATTAACATCGTCTTCCCACTGGTGATATGAGTTTGCGACAACGTCACCGTTATCATTAGAACATTTGACGCCGTCCTGGATGTGGCAAAATGTATCCCAAATGCTTGGAGCTTTATCTAAAATTAATGAAAATAATTTTAAAAAATTACAATTATGTTTTTGTTTGTCCCATATTTTTACAAATCATAATTTTTACATATAAACTAGAACGGATCTGGATAAAATTAAGCATAAAGATAGATTATATTCTGGCATAGTATAGGTAGAGATAAGTATTTAGTACTTATGCCAATACGGTCTCAGTGGGTCAGCTTCCATGTAAACAATGTCTTGGTATTTCGTTTGAGATAGGTACGATTTACGATACTACGTGGGTGATTTAATAGAATGGATAAACTAATTTTGACCATTACCACTTATGTTCCACGCGCCTTCTACTTGATATGAAGAAGTAGCTGCGCCAAATTTAAACCAGGATGGGAAATTGCCATTGCATGAATGCAAACTTAGAATAACGCTGAAAAAAATTGCGTTAGACGTACCTACGTTAATAGGCAACGGAGTTTGGTTTTTCTATTCGATTTTGTAACAGGTTAGCCCCTTGTTGAGTATTAGGTACTAAATCAATGAAATTAATGAAAAATTATCACTCGTGATAAAAAAATCTCCCGAGGTCAACTACTTCGGTCTTACCGGCTGACTGACACTTACCTAACAGCTACATTCCACACACATGATACGAACTTAATTCTATTTTATAGTTTTTGATTATCACGGTCGATGAGTTAGATGTAATAGCGATTTGAATATGTAGTTGTATTATATCTATTTACATCTAATCTAAATATAAAGAGGGACAGGAAAGAAGGAAATGTCGTTTTTGAGTATGAAGATATTTGATTGTAAATTGTAATTTGTCAGCTCATTGTGTCAAATTTAATGTTATTTGTTCATTATAATCACTACATAGTATAAAACAAAGTCGCTTTTCTTTCCCTATATCCCTTTGTATGCTTAAATCTTTAAAACTACGCAACGGATTTTGATGCGTTTTTTTTTAATAGATAGAGTAATTGAAGAGGAAGGTTTTTATATATGTTTTATACCCGTGCAAAGCCGGAGCGGGTCGCTAGTTCAATAGTAAGCTCTTTTTTAAATTCGAGGTGAAATTGTAGTTACTACCTACATACCTACTGCCTAAAACCAACTGATTTTCTCGATCCGGAATTGAACATTTGCACAATACATGAAAAAATATTGTTGATAACGAAGGTACCTAATCACCCTATTGCCAATAATGTAAATCATATTATTTACTAGCTGTGCCCTGTGGATTCAACCGCGTTAATTTCGTCGTCACGTGATGTTATATAGCCTATATAGGTAATATACTATAATCTCAAACACGCAATGCAGTTTCTTGCTGTTGCCACCTATCAACTGATGGACGAAACAATATTCTGGTGGTTCTGTACAAAGTGTTTAATATATTTAATTTATATTATTTATTTATATTAATTTCTTAAATAAACTACTTTTAGTACTTACTTAGTACTCCTTATTACATCAGCTATCTGCCAGTGAAAGTCCCGTCAAAATCGGTCCAGCCGTTTCAGGGATTAAAGATGAAGACTTCTTCAAAATTTATTACTTATTGTACACATAAATAAATATTTATTTAGATTTATAGATGTTGGATGTATAAAATATTATGTCCCTAATATTAGTCCACATAGAAAAAATATAAATAGCTTTAAAAACAATTTTTATGGCTCTTTTGTTCATTATCTCATATTCATTATAATAAATTGGCATTTATAATTAATTTTTACTGTTAGTTACTGAAAAACAATACGGTAATCATCATGTTTAGGAATTTTTTCTTTTAGGTACCGGAAAATGATACAGTTATCAGCATGTTAATGAATTTTTTTCTTCTAGCACTGCACATGCGTTAAATCGTAGGTAACAAAATTGTTGTCTTTAAATAATAAATATAGTATAGCCAGTAAACTTACGGTAGTTTGCTCATTTTCAAATTGAGCAAGGTAATTTACCTCTTTTTCAGTAATTTATTTTAGCCGACAGCGATAGGCGTACAAATTAACATGACGTTGATCAATGCGTACATCGATTTATTTGATGAACGCCTAATAAATAGATAAATTATAATATAAAAACTAGAACAATTTATTTTTCTTACAAGAATGGCTCCTAATTAATATAATAATAATATTCGAGACTGAATTTTTATTTTGGTACGGTTTCACGATAAAGCCGTTGGATCCTAGTGATTCAGAATTAAGTAGGTGAGTATACCTAAGTTCTTTTTAGTCTTGTTTACGTATTACAAAAGAAATAAATATATCTGAAACTAAAATTGTAGATACCTAACTTAATATCTATACTATCTATATCTATCTATATAGTTAATATCTTAATATATATAAATTACGTGTCACATTGTTTGTCCGCGATGGGCTCCTAAACTACTTAACTATGTTGCTTATGATAGGATAGCTTACATCTTAATTTATAGTCGCAATATTATTTTATTGCAAATTATTTGACGCGATACGAAGTTCGCGGGGTCTTTTAAAATATTAATAATAAAATCTTATACAGCCTGAAAAATAATCTATAACTCTATGATAAAATTTCTTGAAATTGCAAAAAAAAGTGTGGTAAATTTTTTATAATAATAATTATCTTTTTTAAAAAATGCTTGCCATTTAAAAATGGATTCTGCCAGTGTCCAGTAGTTGTGGAAAAAAACAATTATATCGAATAACATTTTATGCAACTCTACCTGTAACTATTATCTGTATTTTATTTCAATATTACGTTTCTATGTATAAATAATATTAATTTACCTTAGCACAACACACGCCTTCATTTCAAATCTTTAAAATGATTATATTGCCTCGACTCGACTTAACTCATGTCTCAACTCTGTTATTAGACAGTAGTTAGTACTTACTATAAGTTACTACTTAGTACGTACATAATGTTAGGAGTCTGCCTAACATTATTATCATACCATACCATGACAATTGTCCGTACTATGAACGTTTTTGCGGCTACTACACGTGCATGCTTGACGGTTGACCACAGTTTTGCTTAGCGATGGGCCGAGTCGGCTTTTTGGTAACTCGAATAACTCGACTTGACTCGATACAGTCTGCCTTAAGTGGCTTTCAGACTAGGCTATTCTTGCTATACTATATTTGCTATAATGATATCGCGCAGCATACATTTGGTATGGACTCGTTCACACTACGATATACTACATAGTATGGGCTTGCTATACTTGCTAAAATTGAGCGATACGGAGTTCAGCTGTGCTATATCGCGCGCTCCTCCTCCTTCACCCCCGGCCGTCCCGTAAGCAAAACAAGCAAGTAGCGACAACTGAGCTTGCTATATATTATAGCCGTATAGCGTAGTATGAACGCCATGCTATATAGGTAGTATAGCATGGCATCCGTTTTATAGCAAATATAATACCTATAGCAAGTATAGCGTAGCCTGAAAGCATTTTTAAGGTCCGTCGCGTCGTTCATCCGAGTCAATAAATCAACTCGGTGCATCGTTCCGCGGGTTGCTACTTGCTAGTATGCTACGAGTACGTTCAAGGGTCGGGCCCGGCGGGTTGTGTGGCGTGGCGTCGAGCCAATGGTAGACAAATAATATTGAACTCGTTCAAAAATCTGACATTTATTGTTAGTAAGTGTTTACAAAAATAATCATTACAAAGCTAACTACTTATGTAACACAAAATAATGGTAACAATAATTTTACCTAGAAGTAAATAATAAGAAACTAAAATAAATCAAATGGCACTTTATTCATTTATGTATTGATGGATTTACGTACTTATAATCGTACTTATATCGTTCGCTATTAAAGGCATCGAATTATATAAATCTCTGCCAGCCTTGTGGAAGATCAAATCCAAGGATTATTCTGACAGGAATAAAATTCAAAATAAATAAATAAAATCATTTGTATCATCTCTTAAATCCTTCAGTAGATTTAGGTACCTACTTATTTTTGTATAAATATAAATATTGTGAAAAATTAGGCAGGTTTTTATATTATATGCTTTTGATTAACTCCTGTAGTGTGTGATCTATCCTAAATTAACTATGATCAAATGTTGTAAAGGTAAAAATATGTACATTTCATTAATCTCATCAACATTATAATTTAGAACTCCATAATTGGGAACGCAACTCGTAACGTTATTATGTTTACTCTGTACGTACTCATAGAATTTATCAAAAAAGGCCAATTGTCCTTTGAATTTTTAAAGTGTCATGTGTGTACTATAAAATTGACTACTGTCAGTTGTCACACAGTGTTGTTAAAATTTTAACATGCAAAAAATCAAAATTTAGATAAATTGTAATTTGACGAATCCCATCTGTTTCATATACCGAATTTCGTAATATTTTTAATAACATTTGTTAATTTTAAACTTACGGTGTCAAGGTGATTCTAATGTTTTGTTGGACCGGGTAGTTTTAGTGATATTATTTAATGAATTCACAAAAAATTGACGAACATTTTTAATCAGCAAACAAATTTTAATATAAATGAAAAAAGACAGCAAATATAATTGTTTATGTTCACGATCGATAATATTTATACATGTCGAAAATGTCAAAGATAAAGAAATTAACGGGATCATTTAGGTATACACAATGGGATCCATGCCTCATAGTATCCCAGATTTTAGCGATACAGTTTATGCTCTACGTAACTCTGAGTCTTCTGGTCGCGATTATGCAGGACCTAACCGGATCTACGAGGACTCTAGACCATATATTTGAATATCATGCAAGTATCTATCAATATCTTTCTAAGTAAGCTTATTTTGTAAGATGACAGTAAAATCTGTAATTCTATATTTAATTGTTGGATATTATTTACAATTAGTGATCGCTTGTTTTTTCAGGAAATTCATGTAAAAGACAGTGAAGGACGGTCTATGATATTAGCATTTGTACTAAATGCAGGAGTTGGTGCCTATTTATTATGGTTGCTGGTAGGAAGAACAAAACTGTGCTTAGACTTTAGGTAAGGATTTAGAATGTATTATATTGGTAGAAATTATAATGCATTCTAGCTGTTATTGCAGTTGCATAGTTTTAATCTTCTTTTATAAATCAACTAAAAAGTTTAAAACTTATGCCCTATGCCATTTTTAAAAATACTTCTTCAAATTGGTTTTTTAGTAGGATACAATCTTGTTATCACAAATTCTTTATTCAAATTAAAAATATAGTTTTTTAAAATTATCTTTTTGTATTTCAGTTGTACATATTATGGAGTACACTTAATTGTGTGTTGGTTCTACAATGGATCATTTCCAACAACCTTCTCGTGGTGGGCTCTGAATACTTCATGTGCAGCAATAATGTGTGTTGCTGGCGAATTTCTTTGCCTCAGGACAGAGTTGCAAGCTATCCCACTCAGTAATATTGGTGCTAAAGTTGATTTATGAAATAAGAATATTCTTTTAAATAATGCAAACCAAATCTAATGCATATTTGCTATATATCTCATTTTTTGTGTAAGTAACCATTTTCAAAAAAAGTGAATGCTCGCTTTTTTACAATAAAAATGTTATGTTGCTTTTTGTAAATTTTTTGAAGGTTGTTTAATGAATATGTGTTGATGGAGTTTAATTTTTATGAACAAAATCAATTTCAACATTCTTCATTATGTACTAGAAGGGTAATTAAGGACGAAAATTAATAATACACCAACAGGTATATAAGCATTGATAATCAGCTATTGATTTCCAACATATGTGCCAATTATGCAAAATTACCAAACAATTCATAGAGGGGCAGTTTATAATAGTGGTTAGCCCACCCAAGGATGGAATTTAATCCCAACTGTACAAAAAATAAGTGACATGAAGTTTTACCACATAATGGTTATGAAATATCAAACTATAGAATGTCTGTTTTCTATCAAGGTTGAAGAATGTACAAATTTTTTTCAAAAAGCTTTTTTTGAACTTGGAGCATGAACTAATAATGAAAAAATTGTTAGTTTATTTAAGTGTACAGAAAAATATCTCTTGATAAATAATTATTATGTAAATAAATGTTAGCCCTATGAATCCTGTGGAAGTTTTTTATGTTTTAATCCAAAATAATATCCTAAAGTATTAAACTGTCTAATGCTGAGTTTTCACTTATACAAGTTAATTTTGATATTTTAAATATACACACGAAAAAATTGGCGTTCACGGAAAAAAAGGTGTCATATTTTTTAATTGCTTAAAATATTTAAAAATAAATTATTAAGAAAAACAAATAGAATATAGATATTCATATTAAAATTATCTGTTTTTAAATGTTAAATAAATACATAATATGTTATAAATTAATTCAAAATATATTTTAAAACGGAAAAGGTATCTTAACTTTTCCAAGTGAACGCAAACTTTTTTCTGTTGTGTACATAAAACACAAGCTACAATTTAACCTTATTTTGCACGGACGATTAAGGCTTCTTGTGTGACTTGCTTATGTATAATAAGTCATTGATTTGTCTCTAAGCAAATAGAATCCCTATTTAGATATGCAGTCAAAATTGCAGTGACAGAGGAAAACGCGGTTAGTTACACGTCACAACTCGCGCCACATTGATTAATCCGTTACCAGGAAGTATTTTAAATACCATTCTGTTTCTTATGTAACAACTGGAATAATACTATCCACATTTTAAGTCCAACTGATTAAGAACAATGGATGTTTTTTTAAACTATAATGTTCGCTAGCATATCAGATTGAAATAAAAGAATTTATTTTTTAAATCAATTTATTTTAGAAAAACAAGACAACATTTAAAATAAACATCAAATATCACAACATTGTAAATTATCACAAATATAAAATTAATGGAAGTAGAAATTAGGGTTCGTTTTATACAACTGGTACATATTTAACTGTCTTTGTTGTTTCTTATCTTTGATATATTCACTTTAATAAAATAATTCAACAGCGTATATAATGGATATATGTATATATGTAACATAAAACCCTGTAAATTTTACAATCCAACTGTCCAAACTTATTATTAACATATAGATATGATTAAAAGTCACATTAAAATGAATAATCGCGAGATTTGATTTAGCACACTCTTACTGTGTCACATTAGTTTTCAAAACGAAAAGTTTAATTTGATTCTTACTTTAATTTGAAGTCGCTTTACTGGGTTTTTGCTATATATTTCACATGATGCAGTAGGAATATCGCCATCTGAACGAACATTGGCTTAAAAAGTATTATAATAACATAGGACGTGATAATATAAAACATTGGTGTTTGATAATAATACTTTGTAGGTTGTACTAACAAGTGTATTTTACATAACGACTAAAACATATAAAGCTAGTGACTATGCGATGATAATAGAAGTTTACATCGAAACTGACTATTTGCCAGGTATTGGATTAAATATTTTTATAAATATTGAAAATGTCTGAGAAATTAGCTAGCTTAAAGAGGGAGAGGATGCTTCTTACCCGCATCTTTTTTTCTTGAAAATGTTAGGAGACAAATAAGATCTCTCAATTTCACATATTTGTTCACCCCTATCCAGTATGTACATAATATTATGTGTTTACATATTAGTTATTACACCATTCTAGATTCTTAAGGGTTATTCACAATACAAAATGAGACTCGGGCGGAATAGGGGTTACTCCTAGAATGCATCAATAATGCTATATGCGTTCGTCGTCTTATAATATTCGCTTCATTTAGCCCTATTAATAAACGCGTTCTGTAATTACTGTCTGTTTCTATAGTGAGGCACATAGTCCTCTTAAATCCTTATTACTAAGACTGGCTGATTTTTTAAAATATGAAAAGTTAGGGTAGAACTAATACCAGTCGCATTTTAAAACTAAATTTAAAAATATTCTGTTAAAGTTGAGATTTTTAAGTAATTAAAACCCATTTTAATGACGGACGGCTTCATTGCGTCTGGTTGTTCGAATGTTTCACAAGTCTTCGCAACAATTGTTATTTTACGAATTCGTTCTAATGTTTACATTATTTTTAAACAAACCAGCCAGTGGATATATTCTTTGGTATATATTTGGTGCATCGTACGTGGTGCTTATATGATATAAAGTGTTCATTATAAATAAACTACCGAAATACAGTGTGATCAGCGCCTTGATCGCCCTAATCATAACGATTGCACGTCAAGATAAAGTGTTTTAAATTTTAACCAAAGCCGCCCTTTGATATACAGAATATAATACATATATTGGAGAAAAGTACACTAGACAATTATACTATACTAAGTACATATATATAAAATATTTTTTAATATAAATTAATCAAATATTTAAAGAATGACGATTTTGTTCATACTGAAGTCATAAATCAGCGTTTAGCTCTAAAATCATATATGTAATTAAATATTATCGCATTCTGCAAATTGCCGAATTCACATGCAAGCTCACCTCACACCAGCGCGATTTATTAATGGTCGACCCATCGAAGATAAGTGAGAGGTGACTTCACATCGGCATCTTAATTGAGTTAGGCTCATATTCAAAGCTCGCACATACACCGTTCAACAGGAAATACGATTCATATATCTAACTCATGAAATAAGATAAAATTTTCTCTTTGTTCGTTAATGATATTAATAATATGCGAGGTACAGAAATATAGCGACCGAATATTATATTTTGTATACAATAAAATGATATGAGTGTGGCAGTTACCCCTTTTATAACAATCATACATCGTCTTTCATAATAATATTCATTATGTTAAATCGAAATTAGTTGACTTTTTTTATCTCAATAAAGTATGATGTTTAAGCATGTTAAAATAATGAATAATAATAATATATGAGGCCTTATGACTAAGCTGTCATATAAGCCTAACGCGAAGCCTGAGGTATCGAGTTCGATCCCCGGTCCCGAATACAATTTATAATTTAATTTGTATTTGTATTCGGTCTCTGGTAGGGCTGCCACTTTCCGGGCGGAGTGTCATAAGTGGAAAGCAAGGTGTGGTTGAATTTCTACAAGCTTGCCTGAAGAAGTTCAACCAAACCAAAATTGGGGTTGCCTAGAAGAAATCGCTCATTAGCTATAAGGCCGCCCGTGGCACTCCATTGCAACGAAGTGTATAAAAAAGTATTATATTTAAAGCATGTAAAAATAATGAATACTTGAATGTTTTAGATCGTATTAAATAACAGAACAATTCATAAGAGAACTCGATTGATCGGTGTATTAAATCGCCAAAATACTATGGCCATCTAGTCTACGAAAATATTTTAAAAGTTGTATGAATAATAAATTCCTTTAACTCTAGTAACACATGGAACATTAATAGTGTAAAAACAGCACTAAATCCTCATTAATATATGTCTTTTCATAAGCCATTATTGCATTATTTTTCTAGAAATATACTTATACAATTTGTACTAACGCTAAAGCCTAAAGCTAACAGATTTTTAAAACAATATAAAGGCACTGTCCAGTTTGAAAGCTAAGATATATTGTGGGCGTGTGTAGAAACTAATCTAGATTTTGCGTTGTTCCTAAAGGACATACATACGATTTCGGCGTCTTTTACTACGCGTGCATTATTTAAATTAGCCGTTACTTGGTTTATCTCCACCAATCCCGAGATCATATTAAAATCGCAACGGATTCATGGATACAGAGATCGGTAGAGACAAAAAATAATTAAAATCATCCCAAATTATGGGTCGTTTTATGAAATTCAAAATTGGTTCTTTTAATCTCATCTCCCTGATCACGATCCACGAAGGCAATACTTTACTTTAATCTTGTAATATTAACAATAACCGTTGTTTGAAGTGATAAACATAGTCTCCTAAACTGAAACTTATATTTTTCATGAAATCGAACCGAAGATCTTGCGTGAAACTTCATGAATGAAGTCGTTTACTAAAGATATCATCATACATAAAACATAAAAAAAGCAAAATGATATAAAAAATCCATTTTAATACTAAAAATGTTCGTGATCAGAATTTGATTTTAGATAGTTTACTATCACATATTTTTACAAGCAATAAAAGATTTGCATAAAACAATAAATACCTAATAAAAGCCTCATTCTATAAAAAAAAAATCTTACCGACAATAATTATTGAGATTCAAAATATATAATTTTATATATTTTTTTTTGTTTTTAGCATTTACCGCGGTATTTAGAGAAATCTAAAACATTGCAGTAAGATTAATCAATCTTATTATTTATTCTATTACTAAAGTTTAGAGTTTTATGAACAACAAAAAACTAACCCAGTTTGTCTTACGTATATCGGCTTGTAAGATTATCCATTTAATAACTTTTTATACAAATAAAACTAGCAAATGGACAGTTCTAATAGTTAATTCACTTTGTTTATGTGAAATTCCTACGTAGGTATTTACTTAGGAGATAAACTAAGATTGCATTAGTGCCAAAGTTTTACTAAAATTGTTCATAAGAGGCATTTTATAGTAAAAATTAGGCCACTTTCAAAGAACACACAATTAAATTATACGATTTACAGCTAGAGAGTTACTCATTAACTCTTATTTGACGAAAATAATATCGATGTCTTTACACAACCTATTTAAATAATATTAATTTTTTGGAAGGTATTATTACATGTCTGTTTAAATATTTGGTTTTATTGTTTACTTATTGTTTGTTTTCTAGAACAAATCTAGATAAACATTGTTTAAAATATTAAATTTTTGATCAGTTTGATGAAAATGAAGTTTACATTGTTTAACATTAATTATTCGATTAGTTTGTTTAAAATGTACGCGTGGTAAATGTGACAAGCAAAAAATTTTGACATACCTGTGCTGTGCTAAAAATGAGCTAAAAATATTTTTATATTTTTTTAAAATAAATAAACTGACACTGTGAAAGACCTTACGCGACTAAGGTGAATTCTCATCATCGACCTCTTTAATCACTGAATCGGACTCCCACCTCGCTCGCTCAGACAATAGCTCTTCCAACTTCTGTAATTCAAAATAACAAAATACAGTTAATCTATTAAAGATTATATTAAATTTTTTTAACATATATTACAAGTTTTCGTAAACATTTCACTCAAGATTATATATTTTGTAAAAGTGAAAGGATATTTTTAGATAGGCATTGAGAAACATAGGAGATTCGATTTTCTTCAGAAATTAAAGGACTTAGGAAAGTAGTTTTTGACTATATTACACATGATACATTTCATTTGAGCAGTTGCCGTTACACAATTGGTTAAATTTTGTAACAGAGAATTTATCAAAGTTACCTCTTATTAAACATAGATTTACATTTTACAGGTATACGGGACCAAAAAATTCCTCAATAATTTTTAAGTATCAATTCGACGCTGCTTATTTTATTTGTTTTTTTACCTCGGAACCACCGAACAAACCGATTTTGATAGTTTTTGTTTGAAAGCTGGTGCTTCCCTTCCATTTAAATTTCATCAAAATCTGTTCAGTAGTTTTAGAATTACAATTCCAAGTCTGTTTTTTGTTAAATTTTTTAACACTATATTATTATATATCGGTTGCAAAAAATAATTGGAACCGCACCCCGGGTTTGTCAAGCACAATAATCCTGTTCTCGACTTTAGGAGCCAATTCACACGCACTTTGCTCCAAATCGTCCAGCGACGCCCGACGGGTCAATCTGAAAATAAAACCTTATATAGAAGAAATTTATGATTAAATAAGCTGGAATGAGCTTTTCGACATGCAAACAACTTCACACATCACAACAAAAACGTTTATTTTTATTAATTAAAGTATGTTACGGAGAAAATTCACTGATTGAAAGCTGTCAAAACAGTTGCTAAAACAATTACTACATAAAATTATAAAACAAAGTCGTCCGCCGCGTCTGTCTCTCTGTATGCGATAAACTTAAAAACTAATGAAGGTATAGTAGAGTAATTCATAAGGAAGATCGAGGTATATAACTTGTCAAAGTTTTGTGCAAATTGGTTAATTTTGGTGATATTTGTTGGAAGTGTCGGAGTCAAGCCTCCTGGGAGTTTTCAAACAATATATAACAAGGGATAAGAAAAAAATACATGGTGGGATATTTCTCTTTTACGTATCTACAATAAAGTCCGTGGTGGCATATACCTAAATCTACCTATTAAGGATAACTTACAGTACGCGCGTTATCATCTGAGTCTTAGGGCCATAAATAATTTCTCTATATCTATCTCGCTTGCACTTATGGAGCCGTCTATATAGGGTCCGACGCGCTGCATATTTCTATCTCTTTTGACTTTTATGACCCATTCTATCCTTTTATTGGCCGTACGAAGTTCACCTGGTCAGCTAGTATCAGACAATTTACAGAGCCGTGACGTAGAGTAACATTCATGGCTAACTACTACAAGGATGTTGACAAATATTTCTTGCACCAAGATAGTTGAGTCTGCGTAAAAATGCTCCGGTTATGAAGAAAATATGCTTTGAAAGACGAATAGTAAACAACAGAAAAGTTGAGCAGGCTGACTACCAGAAGATAATTATAAAAATCTCGATTGAGAAAATGATTGGTAACACAGATGCGGAAATGTGTCTGTCCCTTGCCCCACTACTGGGGCACTTTAAATTAATTTTGATAAACTTAAATTAGTAACCACCTATGATGTGAATGCGGCGATTCAGCGGCTGAAGAAGCACGACGAAGAGGAGGTGGACCGTCCAGCTCACTGCCATCCAGCATCTTTATCAGGCTGTGACTGAAACATTATTTTTTATTTCTTTATATACCTAGTACCTATATTATAAATATAAGATTGGTATTTTTATTATGTATATTTTTTTTATTGGGACAACTCACATACATTGTTGTGTTATGGTAATCAGAAACAACGAGGGTACCACAATAAATACATATATAAGTTTATAAACAACCAAGACTCGGAAACAAACATTCATGCTCATCACACAAATTAATGCCCCTACCGGGATTCGAACCCAGGACCTTTCGATGCAGAAGGCAGAAGCACTACCAATTGTGCCAATCGATCGTCATTATTTAAAGTCAAAAACTAGATGATTTCTGAGTGACAAAAGATTTGTCCACGCGAAGCCGCAACAGACCATCAAAAAACCAAAAATGAGAAATTATAAAATTTGTCATACGTATTAATAAATTATTGTTATAACCCAGATATCAGGCACAGATTATATGCCATAAGTTTTTGATAATTTATTCACGATTATAAACTTCCTAATCTCTAATAGCTGTTAGCTGTAAAAATTATTCTATGATGGGATTATACTTGTTTTAAAGCCCAATAAATATCAAAAACTTACCGACGGCTTAAGGTGACCAGCGACTGTCGATGTTTCGAAGGTCGGGAGCGGCCGGTCCTTACATTGATAGCGGCAAAGTGGTTCTGTATCGCCATACCTATTTCGGGACACATGTCTTCTGAAACCTGAAATATTTATGGGTGGGATAAATGCACCTATTTCGCTATATTTTCTATGATTTACGTGTACAAAGATAATAATTAGTATAAGTACCTATTCTTTGTAGAGAAATTCAAGGATCCTAATCCGAATTTCATATAAAGATAGTAAGTATTCCACGCAGATTTGACAGTTAGTCATTCAAATATGAATCGTAGATAAAAAGCATGTGAATTGCACACATGGTAGAAATGAAACGAAAATTTTAATATATTTTTTATTGGGATTTTATGACTTGGTATTGACAACCTTTAGGTCAACTCTTATTTTGAGAATATTTTAATTAATGTCTTTATTTCGCGCCCCAAATAAAATGGTGGAAATTTTACTCGTAGCATAAAGGGAATTTTGACCACATCACAGTCAAGTTTTGCTGAATTATATCACTTTCCTTCAATCATGCACATTGACGAATAGTTTATACTTAAAATTCCACTAATTTTACCCATAAAATCTCGAAAATACACAACTTTTTGAAAATAATATAAAACATGACGCGTTCGTTGTTGCGATGGCGCCAAAACTCCCGAAAATTTTAAGAAACATTGTATAACACTCTCATTTTCTCCCACGTTAAATCTTATGAATTTCTGTCTGTCTCTTTTTACTGTCGCTTTTTCGTTTCATCGACTTTCAAATCACAATGATGCTAACGAAGTTTTCACTTCAATAAAAAAACATTTGAATATACTATTTCCATTTCTTTATTTTCTCGATGACAGTTCAAATTTGATAGTTGTAAGTGTTGTGACCAAATAAGTAATTATATCGATCGCATATACTTATTATACTTTTGATTCAACAGATTTTGATAAAAAAAAAATAAAAAAAGATTCTGTGGTTATAATTATTTCGTTTCATTGTCGAGGTATCCTATACCTACTTATTTAAAACAGCTTCAAATTTGTTAAAGAAGTTGGCATTATCAATCAAGAATTAATACGTGTAACATCTTGTAATGAAATATAATATTAGTTAATAAATTTGTATACGGCGGTAATTTAGTTTCTTACATTTTGTAAAAAAATATTTGTTATCGTGTTACGTTTATCGATAGCTCCATCTCTATCAGTTCCTCTGACTCTAGTATATCCTTGTACGGGCGTAAGCGTCATCACTACTTAGTATAAAACAAAGTAGCTTTTTCTTTCCCTATATCCCTTTGTATGCTTAATCTTTAAAACTTCGCAACGGATTTTGATGCGGTTTCTTTTAATAGATAGAGTGATTGAAGAGGAAGGTTTTGATATGTGTATTTATACCCGTGCAAAGCCGGGGCGAATCACTAGTATTCTTATAAAATATTGCATACATAATGTAAAAAAGATGCTCAAGTTTCCACAGGAGCTGTCATCGAGAAAATAAAGAAATGGAAATGGTATAAGTAGTAATAATAAAAATCCTTTTACCAGAATAGGACACTGAGGCAGCATAGTGAAGCCATCATTCCCCGAATGTAAATAATGTTTGATAGCGAGTCTGTATTTCTGATCTTTTTGGAGGTATTCGTCGCCGATTTTCACAACTTCACTCGCAATCCTTTCACCGGCTGGTTTTGACGGATCAAAGGCGAACGACACACCCGCTACCTGGTGAGGAAAATTATTTTTTTGTCATTATCTATAGTTTTTTTTACCAAGAAGGGAAAACATTCACAACTCCTGTGGTATTTTATGAATACTTTAATTTGGTGATACATTTTCACACTTCTGCATCTCTCTTATCATTTTCTTTACATATAATTAATATGTGATCAGCTTTATCCAAACGAACCATCTCTTTACCCGAGATTCAAACCCCGTACACCACGGGAGCAAACCGCGTTAATCAATCGAAAGAGGTAATCTACATAGCCAGAATAAATTTCGTTTAACCATCACAGATGTTTTAGAGAGTGGCACATGTTTCTAATTTAGCATGTTAAGCTTAATCTTCCTCTGTAATTATTATACTAATATTTTTTAATAATATAAATATTAAGAGTACTTCAAATACGTTTAATTTAAATCAAGAGCAGAGTGTAGGTCCCACTCTAACAATGAAAGAATCAGCTCTCCTAGTAAGTATATCAAAAACTCAGTACCTAATCGTTCAAATAAATTCTATATAATAATAATTTATAGTTTAAGTTTTAAATCAGACAAAATAGTATATAACTAAAGTAGACTTATTGTGGCGTATAAAATTTTATGAATAATACGACAATGGTATATTTTATGGAATATAGTAGTCTTAGGGAATAGGAGGCAAAATGATTGGTCACTTGGTGCGACATGATATTTTTTTAAGAACATCATAGAAGGAAAGATTGAAGAGAAGAGAAAGACCCATTTAAAGCTACTTTGACCAGATAAGAAAAAAATAAGTATTCTTCGGTCTTTCGGGTCGTACCAAGAGATCAAATCACGAGCGGAGAATCGAGAGGAATGGCGGAATATCGCACGCACGCGTTTTAGTCTACAGTACTGGGCAAGAAATAATGCACATCGACATATAGAAAGAGACATTCGGCTTTGTAGAGCATTGTCCCTTTCGCACGAAGGGAAAGGAACGCTCTACAAAGCCGAAATTAGCCGATTGTCTCTTTCTAGAGGTCGATGTACATAATTTCTTGCCCAGTACTGTACTGACCTGAGGAAATCTCCCCTCCAGGCTGGGATATTTGCTGACTGAGTTTTCCAATAGCTGCAGAATAGTTTCACCGCTAGCTTCTACCACTACTAGGGGGTCTCTCATGGGAATTATGGTAGCCAGGTCTCGGAGGGTGAAATCACCCGCTGGATGCACCTGGAATTATAGAATTAACATAAACATGAATTTGAACGACGGCACTGTTAAAATAATTATTTAAAAATTTAGTTGGTTAGTTTTATTTTTTAAATTATCTTTGCACTTATCATACCTGGTCGGACCGGAAGGTGCCAGAATTTAGGATGAGAAGATCAGCTCCAGTCGCAGCCAGAAGGACATCACAGACCCAATTGCCGAGATTGCATTCCTGACGACGTATAAAGGAGAAACGGCCTTCCAACGGTACGTAGAACTTACCAAGGACTTCGTCCATTTTACCGTCGATCATCGCTAAAACATAAAACATATTTGTTTCATCACAACTTTTTTATTGTACACTTTATACGGAGATTTAATTAAAAGAGGTATGTGTGGATATAATATTATTGGTTCGCAGGAATTGTTATGTTACTAGCATTGGCTCATTGACTATATAGTGTGTACACATCAAAAAAAGTCACGAAAAAAAGGTGTAATATTTTTTAATTGCTTAAAATATTTAAAAATAAATTATTAAACTTGCGTTCTTTATTTGAGATTTTCATATTAAAATGATGTGTTTTTAAATGTTAAAGCAATAAATAATGCATTCATAATTATATTTTGACACGAGAACGAAATCTCTCAACTTTTTCGAATGAACGGGGATTTTTTTTAGTGTACTGTTATTTACTGATAATAATAGATAAGATAGAGCTAAATATTATATAACAAAAAATACTTGACTTGAAATAACTAAATAGATTTGAAATAAAAAAACTTGAAATTTTGTGAGTAAATGTGGAGATGGCGTTGAATTTGAAATCCCTTAAAGATCTTTCATGCAAAAGTAAATAGTTCATATATTTCAATGGTTTATAATTTACTAGCGACGTAAAACATACATAAACCTTCCACTTCAATCACTCAATCTATTAAAAACTGCATCAAAATCCTTTGCGTAGTTTTAAAGATTTAAGCATACAAAGGGATATAGGGACAGAGAAAGCGACTTTGTTTTATACTATGTAGTTATGATGTGTACTGATAATTAAACCAAGTCCTACTGCATTTAAGTAATTAGATTTAGCAAAATTCGTAACTCTCACGCCAGCAAGACAATGTTTATCAAAATCGATTGAGCCTTTGAGGTAAAGTTTATAGGTATGCAGTTTATAGGTAAATCCTTTTGGGCTTTATTAATTACCTGAATATTTCTCAACTTTCGCCTTCAAAACGGGGTCCTCAACAAAAGAACTGGTAACTGCGACCTCTGCTATATCTAAGCGAGCGCATTCGCCGGCGAAATTTATATTAATCTTGCTGAACTGACGGAAATCTGTGCCGCTTTTCACTATGTATTTCTTGTTTACCTGGAACGAATTTTTAGTTTATTTATCTGAAGTTAGAAAAATAGAATTGGATCGAGGGGAAAAGTAACCAATTGGGAATCACACCATTTCTTTCAAGTACCTCGCTTTATAAATTATTCTATATCTAAAAAAGAAAATTCAAATTCCAAGTCAGTGAAGTCCCGTGTAGTAGTGGGGTACGGGGCAGATGCATTTTACATCTGTTTCACTGATCGGTTTTTTTTCTTTTAGGGGCAAGTAGGTGATCAGCCTTCTATGTCCTGCCAGACCGAGTTTTTATTTTTTTATTATCTCTAACGGGAATCGAACCCAGGACCTCGGTTGTAACGCTTAACCAAAATCAAGTAAGTTGACATCTTTATTTTTAAGTGCCTGGTATATTAACTTTATTTTTTTTAATGTAACCATTGAATAAATGTTGCCAAGCGATAGCAAATGTTAATGAAATAATAATCAACGCAGCATATTTCTTAGATGATGTGAGTACTTCATACATTTTAAAGAGATTTGACTATGTATTTCATTCCTAATGCTTCCTTACCTCTAAAACCTCGTATACATGATCATGTCCGCCCAAAATGAGGTCTATCTTGTTGTCACCTTCTGCTAGTTTAATGTCGTTAGGTAACCTCATATGTGTTAGGGCTATAACATATTCGCAGCCCTGAAATGACATATTATTTCATTTTAACTTAAAAAATCCAAAAAGAATTAAAACATTTGCCTATTTTCTGTTTCAGGTATCATTTTCTTCAGGTAATTATAGCATCAGCTTACTGTGCCTACCCATCCAAAATCTTTGTTTTTCTGGAATTCGAACCCAGAACCTATAGTGCAACAGGATTGCTTTCAGACGCGTGGACTATACCACCTTAGTCACCGACGTGTAAGAAATAAGTGTTAAATATTACGAATTTATTTCTCTATGTGAAATTGTTCAGTTCCTCTGAAATCGAACTCAAACTTCCGCGTACTACGCAATCAGACGAATTCCCGATTCAGCTATGGAGGAAGTTCTTCAAATGTTTACCTCCTCTTTTAGTTGCGAAGCCAACTTAGCTCCCGCTTGTAAGAAGTCAATAAATGTCACTTCCTCTGGATTTATCGTTGCTAATGTTTCTAGCCATTCCTGGAACACCATCACTTTAATAAACAATTAGTCACAGAAATAATTATAGCAGAAGTAATTAACCAGTTAAGTAGTCCTGAGCTGTTAACAAAAGCAATAAAATTAGATAACATGAACAGAAAAAACTAGTCAATAGAATAAAAAGAAAAAAATTTAAGAGTAAAAATATATTATTATACAGTTTCAAATTTTTATTTAGACTTATAGTTGGCATAGGGCATGAAATTTCTGATTTTGTTTCATTGTTTCTGTACAAACTGTAGGTGATTAATTGTTCTCACTATGAATGTCAAGCCCGTGACATGCTAAAGAGGTAGTTCAAAGTGAAGCTGGCAATACCTGTTCGACCAAGCCAATAAGGCCAATCTTGTGTCCGTTACAGATAAGCGCATGGGTTATTTTCCCGTCCCCCAACGGCCTGCCCGTTTCATTGTCAATCACATTCGACATCAGCCACGGAAAGTCGCACTGAGCCACCAGACCTGATAGGACATCCAGACCAAAATCTGGAAAATAGATATGTTGCGTTTTTATATGTAAGTTATAGTTAATTTGAATTAAATATTGGCAATACTGGCAGGTGTGTGTGAAGACAACGCAAGTTTGAGTTACAATGGCAACACAGACACATACATAAACCTGTGTGATGGTCTATGTCTGTGTCTATTATTTCGGTTGGGGATGAAAATGACAATATCTGTATAAAACTTACCGAAATCATGATTACCAAATACTGCACATTGTGTACCAATTTCGTTCAAAACGGGCACCATTTGTTCTCCCTTGGTGAATGTGCTTACTGAAACGTAAATTTTTAATATATTATATTGTTTGTATTGGAAAATATAGACATACAGACAAAAAATATTTCGGATGCCGAGTTCAGATAATACTTACACATGCTAGGCGAAAAGACATCCCCACTGAATAATATTAAAGGGTTGAGATGCTGTAGTGACTTCACCGCTGTACTGAACCTTAGGGCACCTCCCACTGGCTCTGTATCTAAAACGTGAATTATGCTAGACAAGTTCTCATATAATGTGACGCTTTCGAGGTTAAATTCATAGTATTTATTTGTAACTTTCTAAATTAGGTAAGCTATAAAAATGCGTTCGGCGTTCGAGACAAATTTTTTTAGATTCATAAACATGTCGACAACTTATAAGCTAGACGTACAAAGCAAAAAATGCTATAATAATATAGGTGCAAAGTTAGGTGTTTGAATAGTATTTTAACTTCTCTAATTAAAATTTGTTGATTTCAAAAACGCTATTCTGCTATTCCTTCGAAGAAAATTTTGCCAGTCGACACATTTCAGCGCAAGATGTCAAAGTCGGACTAAAATTGATTTTGCTAATGATTTAACTAAATAATTCTATTTTGTGTATATCAATTGGCGTCACTGGCTGACAAAGTTTACAATGCCAACGTTGTTTTTACGAAATAAAAGATGTTAAGCAAAAATCGCGACAGTTTTTCTCGCACTTTAATTCTTTGAATATTTTGAAATCGGAATGATTAATTATCAATTTAGCAAATTACAACGATTCATTCCTTTGTCATCAACTCTATATGCCACAATATATTTTAAGCAAACTATGCTGTAAAGTTTCTTAGCAATTTTTATGTAGTTAACAGTTTTTCAACTTATTTAATGATATTAGGTAATCAACCAAATAACTACTTCTATCGAAGAATATGATTATACCTTGTTTGCTTTGCAGTGAGTTAATGTTTTAAGCAAACGAACTTTAAGTTTATTTCATCCCAGACACAAAAGCTACAAGATTCAAATGTGGATCTGTGTATTTATGTCTCTTTGCAGCATCGGAGCTCTCAATTTCGATTTATTCTAGTTTCATCTTATTTTGGTAAAACATTTATATTAAAGCGCATAAATAAAACTTTCAGTTGGTCACGGTAGGAATCTGAAATAGAAAGTTTTGCGCTAATACGCACCGCCGCGCACATTTAGCATTATTTTACTTTTTACGTAATAAATTTATTTGGCACCGTCTCAAAATTAGCAAACACTTCTTTCATTTTTAAATAAAAATATCCGCCTTATGTTACTTTCTGGTGAGACATGTTACTGATAAAATATATTTATTTTTGGTTAACCCTAGTCTTAAAAAGGGGCGTTGTTTGTTTGACATATCTTTGTCTGTCTATGGCTTCGTAGCAGCCGAAGAAATCGATTTTAATGCGTATTTTTATTTGAAAGCTATTGTGTAGTTCTTACCATTAATTTAATTCATTTTATTAAGATTTGTTTATTCATTTAAGGGTGATTAAGAACTAGTTTTTCAGTAATAACTGTAATACTGTTAAATGTGTGAGTAATGAGACTTGAGAACGATAATTTTAATAAACACTATTATATAGATAAAAAAGGTGTACTATAGTAGGTACTTACTGGTAACCTGCTCGATATTGTAAACATCGTTGAAGTGTATGATGACCACATCATCCCCCATGCCTCGGCCAGAGAGCTGATTCACCGCCCGTCTACCCACTTGACGCACCTCCAATGATGCCTGTTAGCGTAAGAAAAATTTGAGCACGCCAATGCTAATTTTTAACAAGAAAATTGTTAGACTGGGTTTATGGCCGTTTATGCGTAGTTAATATTTCAATACCTAGAATATTTGACAATTGGCTGTCATATTTGAATATACTCACCAATAAACCCAGTTTTATAATTGCAAATAAATTTCTACCAAAGCAGGAACAAATGCTTTCTAGTACAACACACATGCTTTGTTTTATGTTTTCAATCTACTATAGATAATTAAGCTTTGCTTGCATTTACTGTTTCCCAACGTTCTATTCAAAAAGATTTGAATATTCCGTTGATACGTTACCAATGTTGAGAGTTTATTTAATGTTCTGTTATATTTACAATTCTGTTATATGTAGATATGTCAATGTTCAATTCAACTTTATCATCAACATGTTTCGAGGATATTAATATTTATAGCATAGGTATCCGAAAGTACATGGCTGTTAATTAAACGAAAACATGATAAGATTTCTCAATTTCTATAATCACTAAAACATACGATAAACAAACAATATTAAGAATGAAAGAATCGGTTAAGAAACAACTTTTTGGCGTTCTTATTTACAATACTTTGTTTTTCTAATTAATATCTTTTAGATTACATTGATTGTTTCTCAAATTTCATGTCTTAAAAATGTATCAGTGATTTTAACACTGTTTTGTTAAAATAGTTATCCCAGTTAGGATCTTTAAGAGATACCGCACACTGCGGACTATTTATCGGGCGAGAGTTTAGTTAGGTCGGGCTGCTCATAGAGAAGCCCACCAAACTTATTTGTCGGCCAATACCAAATCGGTGTAATGTGCGTACTTTCATACATCTACAAAGTCTGTAGTTTGCGAGGACTCTTATATTGACGAGAGTTGCCACACTATCCATTATAAATTACAATCGCCGAGGAGTCACAAGGTCAATTTCATTTAGTTCATTGTCAAGGTAATATTATTAGACCGAAATAGAAAAGGGAAAAGGCACTTTCGTAAACGCTTTGATGATATCTATATTACATTACTACGGCGCTCTTACTAAAACGAATCATATATTTTTTGTCGGATAGGAGGCAAACGGGCAGGAGGCTCACTTACGAAAAGCAATCCGCCTCCCATGAAGACCCTCAACGCTTGGGCCACGGGTGCGTTGCAGACCTATTTACTAAAAAGGATAAATAATATATATAGGTTTATTTATTATTTTAGTTTATTATTTAATATATATATAGGTTTATGTTTATATATAGGTTTAGGTTTTACTAAAACGAATCATATTGATCCTTGCTTCAACAGTTAGATATTTAAATGGTATTCGATTTATTCTATTCGTTTTGATAGAAAAAAACGCATATCTGTGAGGTAGTCTCTTTTAAATGAAGCATAATTAAATATCGTAAAGCTCACATCTTACCTGTATAAAAATTCATACACTGTACTTTATAATATTTCATCTTTATGAGGCAAAGATAAAAGGTGGGCTCCTTTTAAAGTGCTTATTAAAAATGATAGAGACACATGCAATATAAACAATAAATATACATATAATATATATACACAAATCTTAACTAAACTGGCACACTAATCCAATTTAAGTTGAACAGAGCAACTTAGTAAATATCATAGCAATTTGAAATTATTGCAATAATTTTTTTTTAATGTTCTGTGGTAATTTTTGTTTCGGATTAATGTGACTTGTGAAAGAGATCTCTATCAAGTAAATCACAATATCTTGCCAGTCCATTGTTAAATATTATTAGCCAGTTTAGTTGTGTTTATGAACAATTGTAATGTCGTGCCTGTTTAAGCCATCCAACAACTGAACGGACTCCATCTGTGACCTCTCCGGGAACATCAACACTTGTGGATTCTATGAGAGAACTCCAACGCGACCTCAAAGCTGCTTGCGCCGCGAACGACGCCATATTATGGATAAATCTCACTAGAACCATTTTTGCAGCACTGTATTTTAATTTTTCATAACTCAGATAATCTATGTATATTTTTGTAGCTGTTTGCAATTTTCTAATTTTAGAAGGATGCAATTTAAAAATGTTTCTTATGATATTATAATTATGATTATTAATAATATTAATTCATTTTAATACAATCAACAGTATGATTATTTTTACTGATAAGTACCAATTATTATATTAAAATAGGTATGAGTTCTTCTATTGTTTCTTATTACCTAATTAAAGATAAGATCATTTTAAAATTATATTTTATGTAACATTATTTTTTATGTTGCATAAATAAAGGAATCTTCAAATTTTTTGATTTCTTGTGTTAATATTTCATTTTCTCTTTACTTTTCATAAATTTTCATTTATAAGTAATAAAATACTTATTCATGTTTTGAAAAGTATCATATTTTACAAATAAAATTTGATAATGTATTGATACATAATGGATCCCACAAATAATATAGATCATAGTGATTGTATCAAGAGCAACTAGTTCATTACTATTCAAATTCCATGGTCATGGATATTTTCGTACAACTTGCAAGGTCGAGTTTTTGAGGCACACTAATCAGTAATCACAGGGCACTATTTCGTTTTAAAAAATTGGTAAACTTGTAGTAGAAGTTTGAATACTTCTAAAGCATTTTTCGGGGTCGAACACAGTTTAAGGCTATAAATTTTGGCACAAAATCTTATTCTTATTTTATTAATACTTGTAAGACAGTACGTATACAAACGAAAAAAAATTAGTTAACACTGACAGCTGATCATTATGTTTATTTTTGTTGTCATTTCGCTTATATTATGACCAATTATTATTTATTAAAATAATGAATGAAAATCATTAAAACTTACCCAACAGGATGATTACTCTTAGATTGAAGACGTGCGTTATAACTTATAATGCAACTTTGTGTCAATAGGGTGTTAGATTTTACAATTTAATTATTTACCTATTCAATAATTTTTCGATTAGATTTTAAATTTCAAAATGTACATCTACAATCTTTAAATGAAATGAATCAAGAACCAAGGGATAACTATCAAGTGTCAAATTTCAACATCGCTGTTAAATGTCAGAAGTCAAACGTTTGTTGTTCAAAAGCCGAAATAATAAAATCGTAGATAGGGATGGCGATTCTTTCCGAAAAACATTGATTTTTAAATCGATTCGAATCGTGATCTAATGAATTGATCCACAAAAAAACCGAGGCCAATAAGATCGATTTCTGAAAAATCGATCTTTTTTTCAAGTTTTTGTTTATAATGTAATATAAAGCTATTTTTTCAAAAACAATACACATATAATTTAACCATCTCTTATCTTATATTCAACAACAAACATGAATTTTAATGAATGATGACGCAACAAGAAATGTCAATCACAGATACAAAAATTCAAAGATTACAAACAAACGTAACTTTTTTTACTAAAGAAAGGTGAAGGAATCCAAACATACCGCCATCTCGCGAGTTTTTGAATAATTAACCCTTTAACCGGCAGCCGGCAGCACTCTTATAATACGGGTACACTCAATTAATTCTGAATACATTTTTGGTTTTTACCAAAAAAAATAAATAAAATCGAATGTCGATTTTCAAGGGTGAAATATCGATTCACTGAATCGATTCAGTACAAGATATCGATTTAAAAAAATCGATCTTTTTGACTCAAAAAATCGATTCTTCGATTAATCGGTCTCAGATCGCCATCCCTAATCGTAGAGAGAGAATAGGTAACCTTCTCGATAAGTATTTTTATTCTTTGTCTACTGTCTACTATCGAAATCGAAAATTGACAAGCGACATTGACACTATCTCAAAATATTACCTTACTAAGAAAACGAATGATTTCATTCAAATCGCTCATAGACGATTGTTTTTTTGTCTTTTTAGCTATGAATTATTTAATAACTTTAGTGTTATTTATTTTTAATATAATTTCTATATTATGAAAATAGTAAATAAGACAGCAAATTACTCATTTTTTGTTAAGAACCCTCTATTTAACAAATAAAGTACTTTTATTCAATACGTCTAGCTCAAAAGCTCCCTGGAGCATATTATTAATATTACATCCGTTGGCAATTTGTTCAATTTATATAATCATTAGTATTTACATTAAATTAAAGAGCGAAACGGTTTTTTTTCTTCTCTTCTAGTCATTTAACATGTCATAGAAAAACAACCAGTAGGAACATAAATAGTTTATTAGTAAATTGATATTTAAATTTTCTCTTTATAAATAATTGCACTCCAATTAGCTTAAGTTATTATCTGAATTCTATTGTTATTGCAACGTAGTGTTAATAAATAAATAAATAATAATAAATATCATAATATTGTAGTAACTTCTTATTCTCTGTGTTTGTAATAATAATCTCCTTCAACATCGAACCAATCCACTAATTTCCTGTTATACCACATAAAAGTACCTTTGAGATTGGGTGATGCATCAAAAATAAGATAAAGAATCGTATTAGCTGCTTCCTCTGGTTCAATTTCACCAACTCCTAAGGCCATTTCGGTTTTCACATGACCAGGATGTAATGCATTAATCGAAATATTTGGATATTTTCTTTGCTGTACCATAGTTAGTGCAGTAGCAGCGATCTTTGACACACGATGCTCAGCATGTTTTCCTCCATCAGCAAAATCGTCTCGATTGAACGTTCCGTTACGCACACTTTCTAGATATTCATCGACAAAACTATTTATATTGTCTGTGGTAAAATCTTGACGGCTAAAGACCTCTAACCACTTTTTATTTTTTAAGTTTGATAGATGTCCACAAGCACTTGATACGTTCACGACTCTTGCGCCATCTCGAAGCAGTGGATACAAGAATTGCTCAATTATTAGAAGGCTACGATAATTCACATCGATGTTACGTTTCGCGGCCTCGTACGTTGGATAAACTTGTTCCCACTCAAGAATAGCTGCATTATTAACAAGAACATCAAAACCACCATGTTTATTTTTTATAAATTCAGAGAATTGTTTAACACTGTCTTTATCGCTTACGTCAAGTTTATGGAATGTGGGTGTTAACCCTATATCTTGTAGAGTTTTAACAGCATCCAAACCTCTTTTATCATCTCTTGATGTTAAGTATACTATACCCTCGAATCGTTTACAAAGCGCTTTAACGACAGCGAAGCCGATACCTCTGTTCGCACCAGTAACTACAGCTACTTTTTCTGACATTTTGAATTATTAATTTCACTTTTTAAGAACACGACTTGATTGTATTACGATGATCCTATGACTGTTTTACTTGCAAATTGCAATGTGTATAGTTTGTCTTCTTATTATTACTTATCAGTTCACTGTTGTTGACAAGTACGTAAATAATGTGCTTATTTTTGTACATATTGATATAATATTACTGCAATAAAATTAAGCCCAATCACCCATGTATGGTCTAGATATATGTACGTACTTATACGGTTAAACATTATTTTGTACGTCATTCTATTGAAGATTTTTTATGTTGCTGAGTTTCGAATTCAAAAATATCTTTTTTGAAGGTTTCCTGTGACTCATATATTTTTAATCTTTACCAATAATATGGTTATTAGTATAGGTCTTACGAGAAATTATACCTACCTATACTATCGAATATTAGTGATGTGTTATTGATTAGTTACATAAGACTTTTTCGATAATGAAGAGAAACTGATCAAAATATTATAAATTGGGTAAAAATAATTTAAAATGTAAATTTTTATGAAATAGCAAGAGCTGCTTGTCACTGGCAGCTTACAGACCACATTATATATAAATATTTAAATATTTAATCTATTGTGGACCGAAAGACTGGTTAGTGGCTACCACAGATAAGATTAGCTCGCTAGTTGTGAGTCAAAGATTCTACTTTTAAAGAAAGTAACTTTTTGATGAAATTTTGAATTTAAAATTTAAAAGAAAAAACTTATGTAAATGCCAGAGTGGCATATTGTATTTGCGGTCTTATATTAAAAACTACATATTTTGTAAACAATACGATAAGATAACTTAACTATCATTGTTCAACAAACATCTTTTAAAGTTACATATTCATGAACCTTAATTTAATCTAAAAAGGTATGCTACGACGCGTATGGAATTATTTGTTATCTATGGAACACAAAAATCAGGGATCTTTGTGAATTCTTAAAGCTGTCTTTTAACCTTTTAAATCATCGAATTTAATTTACTTCTTGTTCAATTTTAATGCAAATATTGATATTTATTAATAATGAAATGGAATATTAAAAATTATTCAATGGATATAGTACTTATTTCTTACTCCTAAAACTAATTGATAAAAACAAAAACGATTTTGACACAACTTTTTTGTATTTTTTTTGACACGGGAGTTAAATTTGGTTCAGAGAAGTACGAACTCTAACAGCTCATCTCACCATTTACAGCCGTCCTATATTATAAGAAAATATACACTTGCCTTGTTATATTATGTATAATAATATTAAAAAGACTCGTTAATCTTCATTCAATCTCTCCAAGTACCCAAATATCTCAATATTCCCATCTACTATCCAATATTCTACATGTTCTTCAATTGCACATTCTCATAGGTATCATACTATTTCTGACAATATTATTTCTAAAAAATGTATCGGTTTACTGTGCCATGGTATAATAAATATCCGATTTTAAGTGTCGTCACGTATTTATAGCGCGGTATTGTATATGAAAGAATTTTCCTCAACGAAAATGGTATTATACAAAATTATTGTATATTTTGTGGTCACCTACCTATCTATGGATTTAATTGTTGAATACAATTGAGAGTTTTGGCGCCATCGCAACAATGAACGCGTCATGTTTTATATTATTTTCTACAAGTTGTGTATTTTCGAGATTTTATGGGTAAAATTGGTGGAATTTTAATTGTAAACTATTCGCCAATGTGCATGATTGAAGGAAATTTACCTACTCAAAATAAGAGTTGACCTAAAGGTTGTCAATACCAGGTCATATAATCTCAATTAAAAAAATATTGAATACAATTTAAATCTGTCTCCGAGGCTTCGTCTGCATGTAATTTGGATTTCTTCATTAATCGGAATAGGGGTATGGAAATCTATAGGTACCTAGCGAAAAAAGTTTTGGTTTTGAAAATGCGAAGAAGACACAGAAATGTGTTTGTCTCAACCCCTTTCACTTTTTAGGTATTATTTGTTATTTACAATGATTCGAAAGCAAAGTTGGGTCGTAAAATGCAACCTATTCTGAGATTTCACGAATTTGATTTTTGTCTCTGATTCCGTCGTTATTAGGATTTGTCTAATAACTAGATTATTTCTTTCCTAATTTTATTGCGATAGTTAAATATTGAGAATTCACAACTCGGTCTTGTGACCTGAACATGTTTTCGAATTGAATTCAAATAATTACGTTATAATGTTAGATAATATCATTTTAAAAATGCGGTTATATTCCATAGAAAAACCAATAATTAAACATAATTAGCATCCGATTTGATTATTTCCGAGTAATTTAACAATAGGTAGGTAACTTGTTTTTTGCAAGCAATCACATCAAACAAGACATTAATATATATATAAATATATAATATATATATAAATCGAAATAGCGTAGTTTATTTAGATTATACATAAATAAATATATGAATGAACAATAAACTATTTCTTTCCTTACAAAGGTTATTTAATTTATTGATTATTATCAGCCACAACTTAATTATAGTTTTATAAATTATTAATACTACCTTAAAAAAATATTTAGATTTGTAAACTTTCCTACGAAAAATTGACTACCTAAGTATAAAAGTAAATCCTACATCAAAACAAAATATCTATTATTTTTTTTTGATTATCTACGAATAAAAAGTTTTTAAATAGTATTTTAGTTTAGTTGACAAATCAAAGTAAGTTCAGTTGCGGTCTTTGAATTTGAGCCCTAGACATAAGCTAAGACGTTATGATGAAAACAAGAATCTTGCCTATTTGCGGCACCCGTTCGAAAGGATGGGTCATAGTCGGCGTGGATATAATTTCTTATAATTTATATTATTCTTCCATAAAATTACACTGTAATTATTACAGTCAAGGACTCCATGGCAAAGAAGTAAGCGCTACAATCCAAGAAAGTATTCCCTCAGGATGCGAAACACGAGGTGAATGCGAATTTACAATTATAGGACCTTTAGGCTCATTAGGATATTTTGGTAACTAAAGGAAGCATCATTATATACTATCTGTTTCGAGACAACTGGTCAGCTATATTGAATTGAGTTAGTCAAATCTCATTACCCTTATACCAAATACTGCAAGCGGGTATTTTTTTATTATCATAAAAAGTATGCTGAAATCCAAGGAAATATATTAAAGAGAACAAGTAAAATGGAAAAAAATTTAATAAACCGCAGACTGATGATTACAAATAATACTTATCTGCACTCAGAGAGACAGACTCGTCTCAGAAAACTCAAAAATCGAACGAATGCGATATTAAGCATTTAGAATGCGTTTCAGATCGCTTCTTTTAAAACAACTAGAGTGCCTTGGCCTTTTTATAACCTTATCTATCATCAGAATAAATTGCATTTTAGTCAATGTCACTTAATATCAAAAATTATAGAATATACTTGATTATAATTGACTATAATTATGGAACTCGTCCACGGTACGCTCGGAAACAACTCTCCCAATCTACTTTCCTCTGTGGATACGACCTTGGGAATCTTAAGCGGCGTGTAATGATATATAGGTAATGTATTATTATTTTAAACTAGTGGACCCCGCGAACTTCGTATCGCGTCAAAGTTCCGAATAATAAAGTGTCACCTATAACGTCATTCCATAGAAAATGTATGAGGAAAATGTTTTTCTTTTATTTTATTTTTTCGAAAATTTTCCAATTTTTTCTCTCCGTAAGAACCATCCTTGTACTTCAAGAATTATTATAAAAAAGAATTGGTTAAATTGGTCCAGGCGTTGTTGAGTTATGCGCTTAACAACACATTTTGCGATTCATTTTTATATTATAGATGGAGAACTCTACGTAGTGTTTTCGGTTGGAGTTCATGGTGTTGAAGGTGGTGGTTGGGGCTCTTCACAACTTTCAGAATTATAATTCTATATGTAATAAAACCATTTAATGGTCGTTATATTATTTAATGGTAAATTGATAAATATGTAACATACTAGCTACATTTCAGAGCTATTTCTTGCTGCTTTATGAATTCTCAAACCTGATTGGGTAGTGGGTATGTATTTTGAGTAAATAATTAGGCATGTCATTGGATGACGTGTATATTATGTTTTATGTTTAGTATAGTTTCCATTATATTTAAAATAGTAAATAAATAAATTTCTAACATGTGCGTATCAATACCTAAAAAGCCGACAACGCAACATAACACAGTTGTCCACGGGCGGCGGTGATCTTTTACCATCAGGAGACCCGCCTGTCCTGTTGTCCGCTATATATTTAAATAAGTAATAAATTTATTAAGAAAACAAAAATTAAAAGCAAAAGTTTAGGTCCGTCCTCCATAGGTTCAATCGTCTGACAATCAGTTTTATCTGGTTCGAATAACGAAGAAACAAAACAAAATTATGTGTGTTATACTTAAATAACATATTTGTTTATTAATTACATTGACCATCTTTTAGTTCACCTGTAATAGACAACTGATAAAACATTTAATCGAATATATAAGCTTATCAATGTGTTTTTAATAATGTTATTCGAGCCAGCTAATGTCATTTTAAACTGGAGAATTGTCCACGTCAGGGAAGCTATTACCAGCGAAGGCGGCACGGTGTGACAGAATCAGTTATATAATATTATCATTTATAATCTATGATAGATCTACACTCACGTTTCATATAATATAATTCATAGAGCGTAGCATATCAAGGATTATGGCAAATATTGCAAATAATGGTGTAATGCAATACAAAATATTATGAAAATGTATAAAAATTTAAACGGATATACTTAACTTCTAATATATTGTTTTTTTCAAATTGTCTATTCAACGGTTATGTAAACAATTTAATTAAAACAATTTAATGAAAATAATAATTTAAATATCTATAAATTATAAAAAATATATATTATATATTAAATTCGCTAGTCTCCTGCATTGACGTTCAATGAAACATTATAAAAACTATTTTGATTTAATGACACTAGTCATTTATATGTATTTTGTCACCACGCTCAGAATCGTCATGCATTTAATTAAATGCTTTAATTTACCGTCGTAATTTCAAATACCTCTAAATTATGTTTAGGATGCCAAAGGTCTTAATAGATTAATAAACTTTGAAGTACGAAAAAGAACAATGGAAGAAAAAATAAATTCAGGAAGTGGAACGGCTTTGATGAGCCTTTTGTATTTTTGCAAATATATTTAAGTACATTTTTGTAAATAAATGTTGTAAATATTAAAGAAAGTTGAGAAACGGAATTTTAGGGTTATGGAAAAAAGTATAAATAACTTAATATTGTTAGAGATTTATTGTTATTTATTTGTTAGAGATAGTGAGAGATTTACCTACGAAATTTTATGATCGTATTGCATAAAGCCATCGTGCACATACGCATACCAATCTGTATCCTTGTCCTTAAACTTGCTTCGTCTTTTCGTAATAACACTCGTATCTAATGCTGTAAAAATATAATATTAAAAATTGTAATAATTGCCGACCTCGGTGTTTTTGTGTTGGTTGCCGGACTATTAAGGATTGAAAATGGGTAAGCGTTAAATTTTTAATTAGCTTCTATTCATTTATTTTGTTGTAAACATTTGGGAATACAAAAAAATATATATAATATATTAAATTTATTTACAATAAATTCTATATTTATAAGTGAATTACGAATAAACAATCATCAATGTTTGGAGCGACATTTTTTTGCATACTTTATTTCTTTTATTCTTAACTGCGTCTGTATATAATGCGTAATAGTAATAATTAAGAATATTTATTATTAACACTAATTTCATTATTAAGTACTTATTCATATCAGTCTGTTTTATATACAGTACACTATTTCTAGTTTTATAAATTCCGATGTATCAATATCACTAAGTCACAATTAAATGAAAAACCTTTATAAAATTTTCAAATGTATCTTAATTTTTACTTTTTATCAAAAAAGAACAAAGAAAAAATAAAATTAACTATATAGTAATAGACATTTTACTATATTTAATTAATCAAAATCACCTTGCAGTAGCATTCCTGAGTCATTCACTCAGTTACTTACTAAACTTTTTACTTGCGGCTTCGTTGAGGCAATATAATAAAAAACAAATAGCGCAAAATCCAAGTGGCGGTGACGAACTGGTTGATCATCAGGCTCTATGAATGGAAGCCTCGGTAGAATAAGAGACCATATGGTCGCCCACCAGTGAAACACGTTGGCTCGCAATGGTTGCAGAGCCCAATGTCACAAGTACTGGAGAAGCATGCACATTTTTCACATTTCCGTAAAATATTTTAATTTTGACGTGATAACATCTTATAGATCAATGAACGCCGGTTGTACGCACGAAAAAGCATGGCTCATTGTCACGTTCCGCTTGAGCTGAGCATGCAAGCGAGAGCGCGGGACAAGCGATAGAGATGCCTCTCTATCTCGATCGGTCTAAGCTTATGACGCAAATTATTCAGTAATAATAATTTTTATTCAATTCATAAAAGTATGCAATTTTTCATCAATGTTTTCTTATGACGTTATCACCTAAAGTTATCGTCCGTAAACCGACTTTACAGGCAACCAATTTTTTTCTCCTTAACTTTTCTCCTTTTTAAAACGTCCCCCCGACAATACCGAACTAAAAATAAACTATTTATTTAGGCAGATCAAGAACTTAAGAGCACTTAAAGGTTATACAAAACGTACAAAAAAAGTTCAGTGACATTTGTGGTAAGTAGGTACGTACCATAATGTCAGTGAACATATTTTTAGCCGCTGTCGCAAAACTTATCCGACACTAACACGGCAAACAAGTTTAACTGTTTATGGGTCTGTGGGACTGTGTGTCGATCTGGCGTATCGTAGCTCCGTAACAAATGAATCGATTTCGGTTTGCAGTTAATTTTTTTGAACGCTGATCGAGTTGGTTCTTGCTACAATTTACGAAGATTTATTCATCCATTTATGAGGTATTTTTATTTGTAATGATCATGTCGGAGAACCCTTCTTATATAGCCTATACCTATTTACATGTCCACGCGAAGTCGCAACTAAACGCTAATTCATAATCAAGCTTTGAAAGTCGATAATTCAAAGAAAAATACTTATATATCAATAATATAGGTATATAAAAATATATAGTATAAACGAAAAATAAATAAATATTTTTTTTTAAATAATAATTATCTGTCATTCGTAAAATTTACACGTAAGGACAAAACATACAAAGTAGGTACGTTACGGAAACTAATTTACCTTGAGAATATGATTAAAAAATTGCCAAATCACGATTAAGTTATAGTTTTAATCTTAAAAATGGACGCGGAACTAAGCCAAAATCCCGTAATTCATACAATAGTTCTGACAATTTTGTTTACAGGTTTAATTTAGTAGATCAGCCTACCTAGCCAACTAAAACATACCCGGATGTTTCATCCGGATTCAAGCTTCCAAGAGCTCTGGCGCAACACGCAGATTCTTGAACTTGGCCACAGAGGCCGTTTATTTAGCTAAAATTAGTACAATAGCCATTAAAGAGAAAAGGTGTGAAGCACTAATTTTATATCTTGCATTTAGAAACTCAATTGATAGTGTCTTTTATTCACGCGAGTATCGCAAATATAGACGCTTAATCTGTTCAAACTGTCTATAAACACAATTATTATGACTACAAAGATTGTTTATTTATTATAATTTAATCATAAGACGTAGATAGGTCATATTGATTGTTGTAATATTTAAATTGATTTGTTTTTATCGATTTTGTATCTTCACATTTAAGGTCAATGTTACATTGAAGTATGATTATTGAATTGACATTAATCATATTTCGGAGTTCGGTATTCCGTAATAATAATATACCTAAGTTTTTATAGTAACCGAATGTTAGTGTCTTTTTTAAAGCTAAAAAATGAGGAAGTAGACTTCGATAAGGTTTTTATGCTTACAAGTTATAACTAATGACCTAATCGTAACTGATTGATAATGAAATTATTAAAAACTATACTTAAATTCATTGCCATTCAGTTTTTGTAGTAATACAAATCAAAACATTCAATTATATCTGTAACATTTACTAATAAATAATTTCGTACTGAGTAATAATATTAACACGGAAGCAAAAACTTTGTACCCCTTTTTACGAAAACTCCGCAGACGGAGGAGTATGAAATTTCCCATACTTATAGTTTATACATATAGAGAAGGCATGGAGAATGCTAATATTTTTTAACTTATGCATCAAAAATACATTAAATCAATACATACCTGACTTACTCTTGAATTGTGGTCGAATTTCGACCAATGGGCGACCACTAGTTTTTATAAAAGAACTTCTATAAAAGAGATAGAAATGTCTTTCTATCACATTCATATAAAGTGAAGTCCCGTGTCCCCTAGTGGGGTATGGGGCAGATGCATTTCACATCTGTTTCACTGATCGATTTTTTCTTTAGGGGCAAGTCGGTGATCAGCCTTCTATCTATATGTCCTACCAGACCGAGTTTTTTTATCTCCGCTGGGAATCGAACCCAGGACCTCTCGGTTGTAACGCTTACGCGCTCACCACTAGACCAAGCAGGCGGTCATCACATTCGTATAATTAACATATATTCCATTATGAAAGAGATCACGAGATCCACAAATAATTTATGAATACTTTGGATTACTAATGTTTAGGTAGACTTCATAATATAAAAAAAGTTCCATAAAATGTATATTTCTCTATTAAGTGGTATAATATACGTACGTAATTGACTTCATTAATATAGCTGATTTATTTAATTACATAATATTTGCATACTTGTTTACATTGACATTGAAATTAAATTAACATATATGCAAAAGGCTCATTATATAATATTACGTACTAGCTGACCCGGCGAATTTTGTACCGCCAATAAAAGATAGATAGTAAACTATCCTTGAAAGAACATTTCTATATGCCACCAAGAACATTTTTGAAAATCTATAAAAGGGGAATATTTCGTTATGCATTGTTTTGTTATGTTCGATGAAAGCGCCCAGATACGTTGTCCTATCTTAACTATGAATATTGAATTTGAATTGGCATAATAATTTAAAATATATAAATAATTTTAAATACATACATAATTTAAAATACCAGAGGATATAAGATAACATTAATAATAATAATAAATAACAAAATAGCTTTATTTATACCACATAAAGAAAATTACATCTTGGGTTGCCAATTATTAGTAAAATTGAATCATTTTAAAATGAGATAACTGAAATAATAATAATTATATAATCAAAATCATTAATTTGTGGACCCCCTCAAGGCCTTGAAGAATACATGAGAAAAGATTATATTGTCAAAAGCACTAAGATGGTGACATTATAAAAGTTGATATTGTCGTTAAGTTTTCTTAAATTTTCTAATGTTCCGCGCAACTTTCTTAATTATATAAGAACTAGCGACCCGCCCCTGCTTTGCACGGGTATAAAACATAAATAAAAACCTTCCTCTTAAATCACTGTAATTATTAAAAAAAACCGCATCAAAATCCGTTGCGTAGTTTTAAAGATACACATGCATACAAAGGGATATAGCGGAAGAAAAAGCGACTGTTTAATACTATGTACCTAGTGATGATATAAGAATATAATTACAAAATAAACCTTCTCCAGACAAACACAAAAAAAAGAATTATCCAATTTGGTGCCGTCTTTAGGCAGTTATGCGCGTACATTTCGGTGATCATTTTTATTTATATAGGTTTTACTAAAATAAAATCTGACAAGTTTTAAGTCACACATTCTATGCACAGATATACGTTTTATATTAGGTACAGATATTATATTTAATGAAGTGAGGGAAAATAGATTTAACATTTAGATTCTCAATAAAATGAAGGTAGGTACATGAGTTTATAGCTTATTATTTCACATTCCGAGGTTGACGCTTAAATGACGGGCCCAATTTTGTTTTTTGTTTGGAACTTGTAGATGGTTAAAAATCTGTTCATCCATTTATAACTTATTCTTATTTGTTATGTTGTGGCATTACAATTTGTCTTGTCGGGAACATTTGTCTTTAAATTCACTTGTTAATTTGTCTCCGAACCCCTAGTGGGGCATGGGGCAGATATGTTTCTGTTTCACTGATAATTTCCTTAACAGGTAAGTAGGTGATCAGCCTTCTATCATTACCCAACCGTTAAATTAATTTAAGGTTTAATTTTTAATACTTTTTTATTTTTATAAGGTTTTAAGTTAATAAAACTAATAATCTTCAAAATTATAAATAAAGTAAATTCTTTAAGCCTTAATAATTTTTGTTTATACCTTAAAATTTGCAATTTTATATCATTAATGAATATAAGGCTAATAAAAGAGAATTTTCTCGTTAATAAATTTACAATTTATCGCTTAAACTCAGCCATTTTATTATTATCCGAAAATGACTTTATTCTACTAATCATAAAGATATTGGAACTTTATATTTTATCAGGAATCTTATTAGGTATATGAAGAATACACAATAGAACGAAATTCAAATGGCGTGATGCGGTAAATTATTTTTGATTAGTAGATTATTTAACACATTATATAAAATGTATGATAAAATGAAATTTCGTCGTATATTTTTAAATACAAATGCATTTCTAAGTATTTCTAACTAATTCACGTCAATAGTTTTAACTGTAATTATTTCGGTATGAAAGTGGAATCGGCAGTATCTAATAGTTGTTTGAACTACTTTTTCTTATGTACCTAATAAAAAAATTAATTCAAAACTTACGAATTGAAAGGTAATGTTAAGACACGTTCTTTGAATTTTTTTCATTTTCTAACTTATTCGCGAAGATTATAAAATAACTGCTGTCAACTCAACAATTTCATTTGATTGTTATAAATTATCAGATTTTTGACTTAATTCAATATTCTTCAGGTATGGCAAATATGCACAGGCTCCTTCTGTTGGTAGCTTTCACACTGGTTCCAGCCAACAGCATCGAGCCTAATCCTGAAATTGGAATACCATTGGGATTCTTACCACATTGTAAGTTATTAAATTATAATATATTACCTTCGTTATTGCTCGATAGCATACATAATGTTTTAATGTATCGCGTTTGAATTTTGTAGCGAAAAAAGAGCTTAATTTAAGTATAACAAATATTACTATGTAAAACAATAACTATTTATATTGGTAATATAATTATTAATTTTATTAAAGTTTTTAAATAGTGTACTTTGGCAATTTCATATTGAGATAATCATTTAATGATGATATATACAAATGTTTTTTCATTGACACTAAAAACTGTACCTAAGCACAGTGCTAAACTAAATAATTACAGTAATATACAAAGAAATACAATTTTATTTTTTGGTTTTACTTAATATTAATATCAATATGAACATTTTGATGTTATGACTAGATTATGTTAGATTGGTTGTCAATGTCAAAAACATGTGTGATACAAAGAAAGATTGGTCAATTAATGAACTATTATGAAAATGTGGCGTGAAACGGATTGCCAGAAAAATAACTAATTATCATTTATGATTAATTGGGTCATTACCCTAAACATAATGTTATAAATCCTTGTAATCTTGAAGAATAGGCGGAAAAGTTTTTGTCCCTAATGTGTTTTTTTTTAATTTTTCAAACACAACTCACTTATCTTAAATTAATGAGGTACATACTCTTATTTTTAATAAACATTTTTGTTTTTTTTAACTTGTCTATAATAATAAAAAATACAAAGCTACTTATTCAACAAATGCATATAATTTATATTAAATGCAGGGTGCCTATGGAAATTTATTTCAATCGACTCGGAAGAAATAAATAAATCATATCTCGTACTGTCGTAAATAGATTACGTAATAAGGAGGAATTATTAAGATTGTTAAAACCACTGGAATGTTTTCTAAATGACTCAGGTATAATAACATGTTTTGTTTTATTCTCCAATATCTAATAAGAACAAAATTTTATGACCAATAACTAATAAGTGGCCGTTTTACTCGCCAATTTATGTATAGTTTTAGATTCATAAGCATTTGTTTAACCATACCACAAAAACTAAGTACCAGTGCCGAGCACTTTATAGAGACAAAAAGAGATTGCGTCCCTTACCAAACTCAGATTAATAGTACTTATTAAGTATTTAATTATGCACAAAAGTAATGGGAAGAAATATATGGCGACAAATATAATAATAATGTAAATGAATATTTCTATAGATTACTAGATACTAAAAGTGAATTTTTATTAGTTTAAATTTTTTGAATATTCTGTCAGAAAACTGTGCACGCCATTGCCAAGTATCAAGGTCAACATAAATTATGAATTCCACATAAATTTCCGCATATGCAATCGCGCTGACAGGTATTCGTAACGAAATTTGCTCATGTAAAAAAGGCGTTATTATAAAGTATGTAAACAAAAGAAACAAATTTTGGCTGAAAATCAATTTTCATCAAAGTAAAAAAATAGCGCGGTGTATGAATTTGAATGCGATTCAATTATCCCATTTAATTTAATAGTTAACTTAAATCAGTCACCTGCTCTAATAATTATTCTACTAATATAGGTGAAACACGACTTTATTTTATACATTATGAAGATTTATTATTTAATTTCATTATTAAAATAAAATTGAAGAGTAATTTAAGAATTACATTTTTAATACCGAATCTGCCGCCATATATAATTTGAGGCTGATAAGAGACTGGTATTTAATTAAAATTTCAGGTCCAGGTGTATTAAAAAATGCTTCTATAGTGGAGTCTTCAATGCCAAATTTACAAGTGATCATACAGCGCGTGACCGATACAGGCGTTTATAGAAAACATGTACCAATAACATCAGCATATAATGCGATATTGAGTGATAAACGGTTTGGTAAGATACCTTTATGTTTATATGTATATCTAACTGGATTCTATCAGATAGGGTCTCGAATCTACTATTTAAGTTGTCTCAAAATTTTATCAATTGGACAGATTTAGTAGACTAATGCTACTAAGATACGGACGTAACGCATAGGTACGTGGCGCTGACTGCCTTTCACTCGTATTTTTATTTAATAACAAGCGCAGCGTTTAAATACCACATTCCAGACCGATTATTTTAGTTTCCTTGACAATTGAACCAATGCACAAGCACAGAACACGTAATGTGTGCGTATATTTAACGGAATTATCTATGTGTTGAGGGTATAAGGCTGAGTTTTCCTTGATTAATATGTTGAGGCAATAAGGAGGCAATTTTTTCTTGGCAGTTGGACCCGAAATTAAAGCACGTCTTTCTTAGTTGATGTTTAATTTGCGACTGTCATATTATAACTTACAATATCGTTAAACACTATGTCTATAATATTTGATTAAAATTAGAGAAAAATATAATGTGATTCTCACATATTGTTAAATAGTAAAACAAAAACGTAAGAAAAACTTGAAGTTAAAGAAATAATTATTTCAGACCTGAACAAGAAGACGGTGCTCTACGCTGTGGGGTTTTGGGACAGTTCTGTGTTCCCCCACAGTCAAGCGTTAGCCAACGGATATTCAAGGAAGGGCTACAATGTGTTGGTTTCAGAAACATTTCATTTCCTCACATACATTTATCCCAAGTAAGTTCACTCATAAATTTTAATTGAATTTTCAAGATGTTTTCTTAGTCGATACTTATCTTCACAATGCTATAGACAAATATCATAGTCTAAATAGAAAATGTAATGTTGTTAGCATTATAATTTCTAAAATATAAAAAACGCGTTAACCTATAGTGAGACTAAACTGATGGTTGTAGCTACGCCAACATGTCATGAGTATATCTGTAAAATCTTGTAAAGATAGAATTTTTTGTTTAACTCTTTTTAGATAAGTGTCTCACTGTGTTGTTGGATTTGCCGAGAACAGCATACGAATCATTTAATCTTAGTCGAACAACGATATCCGTTTTTAAGATTTTTTAAACAAAAACTTCACACTAGTTTAGGATCTTTATAACAAAGAATATACGTATTTATCCATAAACTACTTAAGCTCACGAAAGCGCGTGTATCAGATAATTTAATATCAGGATTTTGTTAAATAGCAATTAAAATAAATTACTTAAATATAGTATCAATTCGTATAAGTTTTCTTTAATTAATTCATTTTGTAATTTATTACATAACCTCTTAAAGTATACATATATGTATGCTTTTAGTATTTATGCATAACAGCGGTGCCTAATGCACTTGGGTTATAAAATAAATAATAGTTGTAAGCGTTGACGTTCCTAATTAAGCAGAACCCAGAACTGTGTGTTATTTATTTGCACTATAAGTTTTTATGACGCTATATTCAAATATTGAGTAATAAAGTATTATAATATACAGGCTAGATTTTAGATAGCCGAATAGCTGAAGTAGGTTATGGGTTATAGGTATATATAACTTTTCACGTATATATACCTAATTGGATCAGGCAAGTAGGCCTTCTGAATCGAGACATTTATTATTTCCCTAGCATTCCTGGCATTAACAAAAACACAGACGCTTTTTTTATGTACGCATGTAGAGAAAATTTTCTAAAGTAAAACGTGAAATAAAAAGATTTCACGTTTAACAATATTTTTATAATCTCTATTCGGAACTTCAGTTTCACTTCGAAGAATCGATGTGTTGAACTCGTAAGAATCAATTTAAGAAATAAATATAATAGATGATAAAAAGCTGAGCAAAGATATCGAAAATACAGGCGACTTTAATTATAAAACTATGCAAGAGTCGCAGGCAGCAACTATTTCCAATAAAATCTGATAAAAATAAAAACTAAATATTAACTATCTCCATTGAGATAACGGAATATAAATAATTGAAGTTGTACGTACATGTTCGGAGCATTGTTAACAAGGCTATTGTTTGCAGAATTGTTTATTACCAATAAAATATCTGTTTTATAAATAACGTGAATCGTTTCATATGTGACGAGTAAACATAAAAATAAATGTTCATTTATTTTTGTCGCAAAAGCAAATCTAAGCAAATCTAAGAAAGCCGAGCGGTTTTCGAAAGCGTCCGCCGCGGTGGGAGAGAAGCTGTTTTATTTTAGGAAAAAAAACCGTTCCGTGAGTCCTTAGTATTAAGACTTCAATGTGAACGAAATTAAACTTTTAAGTCACTTATTTATTATTTTATACACAGATACCACTTAAAAGCCTAAATCGTTTTTTTAAATAGGACAATGGAAAAAATGGTATATCCTAATAGTAAGCGACATCAAGTTAAATGTTATACCATTATTGTTAAATCTAAAAATCAATAATTAATAATGTAGATGAAGTTACAACAGATACAGGAGTATTTTAATTATAGCAACGGATTATAATCGTGTCTCGTATAGTGATATGTCACACAGTATTACGGCCAATACTATAAACGTCGTATTTTATGACTACTTAGCAAAGCTAAGTAGTTTTATTATACTGTATTTCATTGTTTCAATGCTGTAAATGAAATACAGTTACGCTAAACTGTGGTCCGCGGACCCCTGGGGTTCCGCGAGCATATGTTTGGGGGTCCGCGGTCCCATACGCATCTGTCTTACTTAGAGCATTAACAAAAATAAATAAATTACCTACGCTAACACTTCTCGTAATTATATGAATCTGATTTGAGATTGCAATTGAGTAATAATATCAACCCAAATATTTCTTAGTTGCAACTAGAACTTAGTTGAAAAAAAGCAGCACCAACCTTTTTATTAATGTTTTTCTACAAAAAAGTTTGTTTTTTGTTTTTTAATTTAATGAAGAAATACTAAAGTATAATATTATCTGAAAATTGCATCTTTTAATCTTTTTTTCACTCAAGGGTCCTTGGCTTTATGCTTGATTTCCTTGGGGGTCCGCGGCTGAAAAAGGTTAGGAAACGCTGATTTACGACGACGATTGACGATTTCAAAGAGACTTAAATGAAAAATTAATAATGTTTATATAACATAACACAGTCACTAGAAAATATTAATAAACTATCGATTAATTTTAAATAATAGAGATAGCGGTGAAGTTGAGCATAATTTAATTTCCATCGATGCATATTGAAATGTCGTAGTTTTTTTAAAATATTTTAATGTCCATTACTTAAGCACGGATTTTTAAATTAAAATAATTGAACAAAAAATTAAAAATATTTTTTTATAAGACTATATTATTTGGGTTGTGTTTGTTTGTTTTAAATTGGCATCAACTGTAATAAATGAATATAACTTATCACAAAATTTTGCAGATCAGTCCGTCTTAGCCGCGTGATCGGCCATCAATTCGGCAAACTGCTTGTCAAACTAACAAAAGCTGGCCTGCGTCCTGAGAACATAGAACTGGTAGGCACTAGTCTTGGCGCTCACATCGTAAGCCACGCAGCTAAATACTACCAAACTATTTTAGGGAAAAAACCTTACAGACTAACTGGCTTGGACCCTGCTGGACCATGCTTTAGAGGCATACCAGCTGACGAAAAGGTTGCCCCGACTGACGCGGAGCATGTAGACATCATTCACACGAACATTGATGGATTTGGCATAGCGGAACGGTTAGGACATCTGGACTTTTACGTAAACGGTGGAGAGTATCAACCAGGGGACGTTACTGCTATTCCTTGTCTAGTATTATGTAGTCATTTAAAATCGTTGATTTACTGGTGGATAGCATTAGATAACCCAAAGAAATTTATAGCTATGAAATGTGATTCCATTCAAGACGCAAGATCAGCCAACTGCTATAACAGCACAGAACTAAATTATGTTAGTCTTGACGCAGACTTTGATAAACCAGGCATATATTATTTACCAACGAGCAATGAATTCCCATATTATTTAGGGAAGAAAGGTCTTAAAGAAGAGAATGAGGTATATACTTTTCTTAGTAGAAAAATTAATGCGGACGACCATTTTAGTGCAACTTAGAAACGAGTTATTTATTGTAGAATGTAGTAATTGGTGATAAAACTAAATAGTTGAGCGCCGTAAGGTTTATACCTAGGAATACAGGGCTAGTCAATGAGTTTTTATGAAATCTTCTGGGATGTGTTTTTAACACTAAATAGAAAAAAGTTAAACAAAAATTGTTTGCATGCTCTCTATTTTTATCCTCTAAAAATGAATATAAATGGATACATTTCTAATTTGGTACAAACAATTCTCGCCCGCTACTAGAAATCTTCGTAGGTTAAAACTCTATTATAATGAATTATTTAAATTTATGAGGGATTTGTGGGTATCTCTGAAAATAGATAGTTGGTTTAGTATTAAATATTATAATAACATGGTTCTTGAATATTTATTTAGTGCAAACCATCGTCTATCATGGGCGCACGAGATTTATGCCTCGTCCTTAAATAACCACTTATATAAATGCATAAAAATTCTATCATTGTCTTATGATACGTAGGCAATACTACTTCGAGTAAATATATTCTACTAACCACGCTACCTTTGTAATAAATATCATTTTATTGAGCCATGATTTTGTGGTTTTTAAAGAATTGATGACACGGTACGACGGGCGGTAAACAAAACTGGAAGTGAGGTTTATATAATAAATGATATTGTTTAGTGTATTTTAGCATAATGCATAATATTTGTTCGATGAAATATTAGTTGCTACACACACATCATGGAATATCATAATTAGACAATATTCAACGCTAATTCATGTTTGTTTACATTTAAATTGATATTTATCAATAGTTTAGAATTGATATAGAAATGGGATTTATATATGATGTATTTTAAGGAACACTGTGATTTAGTTATTAGATGGTTTTAATAAAATAGATGGATAAAAATTATGTGGATTATTTATTTCTGATATATTTTCTACTTGAACTTCACATTTTTTTTTGTCGATATCTTATGAGCGCCTTTAGACAAGAATTTCACGCTTATTTACCTATCATAACGACACACGTAAAACTAAGGGCTTTCGCACATGGGTCGTAGGCGTAGTTGTCTCGTGCGAGTATCGTAAGTATAAGTATAAGTATATTTACGATACGCGTACGAGACGCGGAGTGTTCTACAAACTAATCGTCGAGTAGACGTATCGTTTTGTAATATCTCAGTTGAAATCAAGACGTCAAACGTACCAGATGTGTTTCTGGAATTTATTGATGACCTTACCTTCTCTTCAGACGAAGAGGATTTCTTGTTATTTGATTTCGTTAGGTAGAAAGCAATGTGCTCATTGGATCCTTCCATACATCACAAATAATTACAAGAAAAGATTGTTTGTTGCTGCACGTGAACTGTCAGAAAATGATAATAAATTTCGCAGTTTTTATCAAATGAGGAAGGATACATTTACAATAATTTCGAAATATTTTGGGACCACACCTATTGAAAAATGATACTAACATGAGAGAGGCTGTACCCCCAGAAGAATGAATCATGATAACTCTATTCATTATAAAATAAAAAAATTGTCACTTCCTTTTTTACGCAGTACGCTACGACTATCGTAATGACACTGAACACCTCATACGATACGCTGCAACACCGCCTAGTGTGCGGACTTGTTTGAACATGTTCCTGCTCGTATTGCTCTCGTGCCTTTTTCGCTTCGCTTACGATACGACGCCATGTGCGAAGGGGCTAAATTGGTAAAAGAGACAGATTATTTTAAAATATCTTAGTTTTAGGTTTAATTATAAAACATTTACTATATTGTTTTCATATAAATGTGAAGAAATAATAAACAGACATTGCTTTACTTCAACCATGTCTTATAACGAAGAACGACATACGCGAATATGATTACCGTAGATTATCTTTTGCTAAAATTTTTAATCAGGCGCGATATTTTAAAACATTTAAGACGTTTTAACGCTGTAAAGAAACATGATATCATCTAATAACAAAAAGTACCATCGTGGTATTAAAGTGTGTGCTTATAATTGCTTTATAAATCTAAGCAGGCGTTTTACCGTCATCGCATTTGGTGTTTGCCGGTGTTGTGATATGCCCTAAGCTTTGGAGCTGAAACAAAAGATTAGAATATAAAATCGATGCGAATCTTTCTGAGTTTTCCAAAATACTTTATTTATTTTCCCGAGGGCTCTCCACGTAACACTAATTGAATGTCAGACGCATGTACAATAACCAAGCGGAATTTGTACATCGTTAAAGTGAATACTCTCTGGTGAAGTATGTACCAAACATAGTATTTATGATTTGTTTCACCGATCAATTTCTTTACAAGCAATTAAACTCTGTCCCTGCCCAGTGGAAACATATTTTGTATGTTTGAGTTTGGAAACAAGGACCGTAGATGATGACGGTTTAGATGTAAAGTTTAAAGCTGAGTACCTAACTTAGGCGGTTTCGTACTACATGGATGTGAATAATTATAAGGACAAGCTGTAGTAATGTATTTTATTTACTCACGTAAATTTGTTAATTATTTGTTACAATTAAACTTTACATACTGTTAAATAGATCCAAACATTATTCACAGTTTTGTGACTAAAACATACTCTACGAAACATAAATATGTTATTCGCAATACCAAAAAAAGCAATTGAGCTGTAATCCAGCGGTAGACAACAAGGGAATACAGGCTGACCAAATTAAAAAGGCCCACGTTAATGAATTCAAAATGTCCAAATGAAATAAAATTTTCACAATCCTGTTTTCGTTTATTGCTTTTTTTATCTTTATAGTTCAACCAGAAGGTTAACACTGTCGTATATTAGGTATAAAATAAATGTTTAAGACTAATATTATTTTTTCTCACTTCACATCAGCTACACTAACGTTTAAAAGAAAACAGTTTGACTGGAATATCACAATTTTTATAATTTTTTAACTTATTACAAAAAATTGCGATGTTACGCGGGATTTACATCTTGTATGAACGATACATTTTTCATTCCGGAAAATTTAGTAATAAGTTAAAATTGTTATAAATATAACTAAGGTTAGTGAAATTAATATCCTTAATGTACGTGTGAAAGTAAACAAATTATTTAATTTTCGCATTTATAAGATTAAACTTAAGAATGAAATAGTATTTAAGAAGATAATATTTAGAATTTTCTGTGGGTAGAATGTAATATTTGAAGATCATAAGTAGATTTACGTCCATTAATACATCAACTATTCCTTCAGTTGTCAGTGAAACTGGAAATAGCTTTTTATATAAAAAGTAAGAGCGTTGGGGGAAAATTATATTATGTTTATGCAGTCCGCTTCCAGAGTTATTGGTATTCAATCAGAGCTCGGAAAATAACAAAAGGAATTATTTTTATTGTGTACAAAACAGCTTTTTAAACAGCTGTTTTTTTAGTTCATTAATAAAAGTAAAAATATACTCATTAAATAAAAATCAATGTTTTTATCATATTGTAATATTAATTAATTTTTTTGATTGTTTTTTTAACCAGCGTGAGCTACGTTGCTACAGCGTAGCACATGAGCGCTACGCTGCTACAACGTAGCATACAAGTAAGTTCCATGTATTTAAAAAACGTAATGTAATGAAATTAATTAATATCATAAATACGAAAGTGAATTTGTCTCTCTATCTATTTAACAGATAGATAACAGACATTAGTTTAGATTAAACCACTGAAGTGAAGTGTTGTATTAACAACAAACTATACAGTTTGGTATTATAAACTAGTGAGGTTTTTAATACATTTATTTAATAGATATGTTAATAGATTTATTATTTTTAATATAGTACAAAAGGGGTATAAACAAGGCAAATACGCGAACGAAATCGCAAACGAAAGGTCATTCTATATAAATCAATTTGGATAAATTGTATTTTAGTCTCTAGGTAAGTCTTTATTTTCGCATGCCACTAAAAAAATACGTTCTAATGTAAAATAAAGATATTCCCTAAGAAACGTATCAGTTTTATCTCAATAAAACTTTCTTGCAAAAATGTTAACTATTCATAAGTTCATTATACATGAATTTGCAATCCAAGTTAAGAGTTATGACAACAATAAAATATATTTATGTCGGTCCGCGTGAAAATTTTTAGATATTCTTTTATAACCTAATTTTATTATTTTGAGATTTTATTGTATAAGGATTTATGTCTTGGTTATGGCTAAACACTAATTATACTTGCCAAAAAATAATTTATAACAGGTTTTAATAATTGTAATAGTTTCAGTTTGGTTAAAAGATTTTTAATTTAGTTCACACGGAAAAGCTTTACCTCTAATATTCTGTTTAAGGTTTCAAAATACTCTTTTATCACATCTATTGAAAAAGAACTAATTGGTTTCCTGTAAACAGGGAGCAAAAAAGCTTTTTAATCCCTCAGAGAGTAAAAGTGATTTGAATTCGGAATGTTGATATTGTTAGTAAATGTTCCAATCACCAGAGATCGAAATTGTATGAAAAAGTTACTGGCTGTCAAGGATCAAATTAAAAAAAAGTTTCTATTGAAGTAAAAAAGCGCAAAATGCATTAAGACTTATGTTATTGTTTGTTCAAACTAGGATTTAAGATAGTACTTAAAAATTATTTCTGCCTCAAGTAGTGATAATTATAATATTGTATTATCTCCAGATAATGTTATATCGGACACTTAAAATGTGATAAAAAATCCCGGGAAAGATATTTCCTGGTGATCAAACGTAGAGTGTTCACATTGGAAGCGACAATATTTTAAACTAGAGTGATGAACTTTGAATCTCTCGCTGCACTCAGGATTCTATTTAAAAATCCGCACTTCACATTGGATTCAAAAAACACCTTAAAAATAGTGGTTTACTCGGTTGGTAATCAATCAACTGTAAATGGTGGTACTTAATATAATGATGATATTTCATAAAAACATAGCTAGTGCTTAAGAAATAATTAATTAAAAGGTGCTTTAATGGATTTAACAATATGCCTATTTAATTTTATTTTTTTAGGTCATGATCTATCTGTTATTTTATACTTTTGTCTGTTTGACATTATATTATCTGATATTACATTATCGTTTATTCAAGTTTAATTTACAGGAAAAACGTCTTGATTTTATAAAACATTGGGAGGAAACTGTGACATTGATTTTTTAATTTGGTTGTGCAAAGGAGCGTGAACGACAGAAGATTGATGTGAGTCGGGGCAGAAAATAGAGTTAGTATTTAAGTTCAAACACTTTAGTAAAAGATGTTGCAAAGTTTACTCTTAGGAAGAAATGTAAATTGTATTTGGGTATAATAACCTACGGGGCATAATTTGGTTGCCTTGAAAATATCGCTTGGTAGCGATAATTACAATATAATTATCTTTTTTATTGTTTTAAATAAATAAATAACCTAATTTGAACATATAAAATAAAAATAGCATTGAAATAAAATGAGATATAAATTTATAAACAAGAATTTAATATGAATCGATTGAAAAAAGGGACATTTAATTTTAATTAGAACCTTCGATTGCGAACAACGACGAAAGGAGTCATCGTTAATTTAGTTTGATATTGAATTTCAGTTTTTGTCACAACATTAGATACTTTTTCTTGGCAAATATATACAAACCTAATATACGTGTATTGTATTGCGGCATTGGCGGCAAAATGTCATTACATATTGTCTTAATTTCATTCTTAACATCTTATATATAAAATTCTCGTGTCACAGTGTTACTGACCTTACTCCTCCGAAACGGCTTTACTGATTTTTACCAAATTTTATATGCATATTCAGTAGGTCTGAGAATCGGCTACTATCTATTTTTCATACCCCTAAGTGATAAGGGTAGCCCACCCCAAAAATTAATATGGCAAAACAACGTTTGCCGGGTCAGCTGGTATCTAATATAAAAATAACTAAATTCGATCTTCGAGCCAGACTTATTTTATGTATTCTTATGTATTATACAAACTAAATTGGTTTTAAATATTAATATGAGAGGCAACAAATACCCTTATATTAGGTCGTTTATTTCTCTTTAACCCTCAAAATACCAGAAAAAGATGATCAATTCAATTTATGTCCTAAAATATTTTATACCAACTGCGCTCTCCTTAACTGAAAGGCCAGTAAATAGAACAGTGAGTAATAGCTTTTAACAAGACATGCAAATAGAGTTACGAAATTCATTAACTGCGAATATCGGCTCTAGACGTAAGATTGACGCTTAATACTAATAAGCTTTAGTGATGGAGAGGTTGCACAAACTCAAATATCTATGAAGAGCTTAGGTACTATAAATAGAATTTGATTTAAATTTTGGCTAAATATATTATTCACTATGGGTGAATTGTTACACAGTGGTAAAAATTGTGAAATGTTGATTCAAGACAGCAATTTTTTTTTTGTAAACTTTATCGCTGAGATTTTTTTTATGGGAGGTAATAGACACAAATTCAAAGTAAGTAATAATGAGAAAATCATAGAATATAGGTACTCAACGGTTTTTTTTATATAGTTAAGTTTTTACTGAAATCTGGTCGAATTTGTAGATTATATCAAACTCAACATGGACTAGCGATGCCGTTGTTTAGTTTAGTTAATAAATTTGTTAATTAGAAGGAATTTTTTTAACTTTCTCGTCAGAACTATATATTTCTTATGAAAAATTTTTTATTTACCAGTATTAGTAACATAATATTTAGAACATCCAATCACAACTGATACTTAACTATGATCTATGCAAACAGAATGTCAGAGCGATTGACAGTTACACTGAATACACATTATCTTGCCCTGGTTATGTCACCCCTTGTATGCACATATTATGTATACTTCGTCGTCTATTCCCGTCTCGCATTCTAAATAATATCGATATAATTTATGTATATAGTTGATAGACGTCATAATAAGCACATAATTTGTTTTTAATCTATAGTTAATTAGATTCTATTCGCGACTACCAGTGTTGTGAATTTTTAAAATCATTCTAGTAGTTTTTGAGTTAGATATTTTATTTTTATTCAATTAGTATAGACTATAGACTAACTGACCCAGCGATCTTATTCTTCAGTAAATGTTGTGTGTTTTAAACTAAGTTTTTATGCTTAATTACGTTAAACACAAGGTTAACCTATCAAGTTTGGTAAATATAAATACTATATGCATATTAAATAAACACTGTACACATTTATATACTTTTTAAAATTTCCTCGTGTGGAACATTTGAAGTAGTTACAAGCGAACATAATAACGAAGTCGAAAAATGGGTTGAAACACATAAAATGAATACATTGTGATTATAACTAATTTCGTGAGCATAGTTAACCAACACAATAATATCAATATACTTTATCGAATTTGTCGTTATCTCATTGTTTACTTCATCGTTACATAACATAATTTCCCATAAAACTGAACCATTGCAAACATTACAATAGGCAATACTCGAATAACATTTTATTATTATTATACTATCTATCTGACACACGTTATACATAGGTGTAGCTAGGTTTTAGTTTCGAGGTAAATTTAAGAAAATAAAACAGAAGCATCAACTAATAAATTACGTTGTAAATAGACACTCTTAATATGACATGGCTCAGAAGAGTGATTTAATCGGATGATTAGAATAACATCTTCAGACGTCAAAGTTGTAGGATAATATAATATAAAATATCGGATATCCTGCACCCCATTCAAGGCCAGTATAAGCGGCGAGATTTGCTACCAACGGACAGACTCCTACTAAAACTTAAAAGACGCAGTCCAGACGCCCTCTTTAACTATGATATGATTATACCTAACAGACAAAATATAACAAAAGAGTTTGAGCATTGATCTTGTGTTATTATTCGTTTTTACACACACCTACAACTAAAACCATTAAGAAAATTTCTACAATTCTAAGAAAACTAAAATATTGACCATCTACATTCTATGTATATTGTATAAGTGTCCTAGAAACCGCAGTCGACGCATTTAAACTACAAACGTAAATGAAGGTTATATTTTAACAAATTGTTATCGCCGCCGATTCATCAGTTTGCAGCGGTTGCTGCTATTTGCTGAAACTATTTCAGCGGTCGAAATATAGGGCTTAATAGAATATATCAGGTTACTGTTGTACCAAACAATAGGCTTTTGTTACAATATTCTTAGAAGACAAAATGTAGGTATTGTTAGGATTTTTGGAACGTCATTATGTATGATAACTAATGTGATATGACAACTGATAAATGTCAGTTGTCATATATTAGTTGTCGTGTAGTAGTCGCGAGGCATTTTTGGGATATTCTAGTTTTAGCATCGAGACTGTACGGTTGTGGGAAAATACTGTAACAACTTGGGATTATCATAATATTATGGGATACATACTGCTTGAGAAATAATATGTTGCCTGTGATTTCTTACAGAACGTTGGTGAAATTTTTATACGTACCTAAGTACGTATCTACATAAAAAAGTTTGTATATTTTATGACTTAAGATGGCACCAACGAATAACATATCTAAGATTAACAAGAACGGGATATAATATTATAGAAGAGGACGATCATATTTTCTGCTATTACGGGAAAACGAAAGGTCAATATGGTGAACAACCCATAAAAAGAAAGAATATGTGGTGAAAAAGACGGTGACAATACCAATTGTTATTGTTATGGATTTAGTAGTTTTATGCATATTTGTATGCACTCTGCATGAAGTGCGAAAACTACCCTTCATTACTTTTTTATTTTATTTGTTGCGTTGCTTGGAAGAGATCGCTGACTAGCGATAAGGCCGCCCGTTGCACTCCATTTGGCTTAAGTTATTATCTGTATCCTATTGTTTATTGCAACGAAGTGTTAATAAATCAATGGGAAGCGTAAAAGAGGGAGGCCGAGCAACACGTGGTGGTTGTGTGAATCAAGACGTGTAGAGTGAATGAAAGTACCTATGATTGAAACTAAAGTGCTGTAGAAAAGTTTTTCGCTTATATGATTCTCTAGTTTTATTTTTAAGCTTTCACAGCTAATGGAAATGCTGATAAACTTAGATATTAGCTCAAACTACACGGAAGGTAAACTTTCGTATATCTGATATTCGCCACCTGAGGCGTACCTAATTCTGAAATAGTTTATTTAATGCACTTTCATGTTATGGTATAAGCAGGCTTAATGCCTGTTCCCAAGCCAAATACCAGAAGCATTAATTTATTAATAATAATAACGCTTCAATTCAACTTCAACTGGTGGCATTTGGTAAAAGCGCACCACGTTGAATTTATTAAATCTTTCAAGGTATACAATAGGCAAAATATACCCAAATATCATCTGATAACTATAACAAATTGATAAATTTTCAATTTGATTTGATTTCAATTGAGGTGCTAGTTAAAATAATTCGGCTCTAACATAATTAGGTATTACAAATAAACATATTTGTTAAATATTATTTTTACTGCGTTTAAAAAAACAAACTATATATTGACTTACTTTCAATTGAATTACCTATTTGTTAAGTTTCAAACTTGTCAATATAACTCGCTTACGATAACTTGGTCACAACTCGGTATCAGTTATTAACTTTGATTGAATTCACTTACTACACTTACAATTATGTACTTCTCAAGTTATGCTATTAATATGTAGATGTTGGGGTGTAGTATTGAATTAAAACAATCACACAAAAGTTTATTTTTAATTTACACCTTTTATCTAACAATTAAATTAATTTACAATAGTTCAGAAGAAGAAATATCACGGGGTTTATTTATGTACAGAGTTTAGATTAAGTCAAGGTAAGAGATTATTATTCTATTTTTTTATGAAGACGGTTGCCACCAAATGTATGTCGATGTCAATTACAATTCTATATAATTTTGAATTTGAATTGATGTTTTTAAATAAATCTTTTACCAAAGAGTTTCTTTACAACAGAGATTCGCCATAAATACAAGAACTACATAAATAAAATGTATACATTCGGAATTCGAACCCAGGTCCTCCAGCGCATAACGCAGACACGTAAACAACTTAGCCACGGTGGCGGACATAAAGTTGACGTGAGTTAAAAAATTTTAGTGAGTTATTTTAGAATATTGTGGTATCAAGTTTAACTGGTATAAAATATTATTGCCACTTAAGTGAGCATTGTTTGTTGCTATCAGCCCCCGGCAAAGTAAGAAAGTTTTATATTTGCCTCATAAGAAAAAACCCTCAATTCTTAAAAATACAAAGTACTAACTTATTTTAATTAAAATATATTTTTCAATCAATAAATTGCGAGAAGATTTGCTTAATTTAATTTGTCCAATTGTTGCTGTCGTCATTTTGTTTGTCTTGTTTTATTGAAGTCAACGTCTGCAAAACAATCGACTTAACGAGGTTTGCATAAATAAACATTTAAATACAAGCACCTAATGGCTAAGAAATGTATTCGAATTTAAATTTTCAATTTTGCTCTCAACGTAGCTTAAATACGGATTTTAAGAAAGCAGTTTGACCGGATTGGCCGAAGGATATTATTTAACACAATTCTTTAACTTAATAGTAAATTTTCTCGACATTTTGCTTTTAATTTGTAATTTGTATTCAGTCTCTGGTACCGCTTGATGGACGGATGTCATAAGTGGCGCGGAGGTGTGGTTGAAATTTCTACAAGATTGACTGAAGAAAATCCTTCTGTAGCACTAACCTGTGACCGAGAAGCCTTAATCACCTCTAAAATGCAGACGCAGATGAACGACCCCACCGCGATTAGAAAAAAAACCACCTCTCAATGTCAAGAGACGGGCGGTCATATATGATGGTGGTTACTACCCTCATGAGTGAAGAGGGGGTGCGAACAGCTGTCACAGACTGATTACAAAGCTGTTAAATGACAAAATATTTGTAGCTAGAGATATTGTTATTAGTACCTATCGCATATTTTCTCGAAAAATTTGATTTGTTATTTTTTGAAAAAATTACTTTGATTTGATTGATTTGATTAATTGATTTTGGAAAAAATTACTTTCGGGCTCCTCATTTTCGGCAGTGTGTTTATTGATATTTACGCGCTTATATTTAGTCAAACTGTTTTGTTTTAAATGTGTGATACTGTTTTAAATAAAAGACATCGGCTTGAAGACTCAAATGAAATATCTAGTGTAATAATCATCTTAAATTGTTGTAGTTGTTGGAACGTTTAAATTAAATTGGGGAATTTGATCCTATTTGTGTTTAGTTTAAGTAGAAAGAAAAGTTTATTTAATATCTACTATTATACCTATATAACCGCTATTGACCGCCTCCTTGGTCTAGTGGTAAGCGCGTAAGCGTTACAACCGAGAGGTCCTGGGTTTGATTCCCGGTGGAGGATAAAAAAAGCGGTCTGGCAGGGCGTAGAAGGCTGATCACCTACTTGCCCCTAAAGAAAAAATCGATCAGTGAAACAGATGTGAAATGCATCTGCCCCATACCCCACTAGGGGACACGGGACTTCACTTCACTTTATACCTATATAACAACTATCTGAATAATGTCCTTATTAAATTATTATTATTTGAGTATTATTAGTAAATTTCTTTTTCTTAACATCTACTGTGTTATGTGCATGTGGTTACTACTACAATATAGTATATATAACGACTGATTCACTAAATTGCTGTTCCGTGGAAAGGTAATATAAATTACGAATTAATTTTAATCCGTAATATTAACTATGCTCTTTAGGTGTCACATTTAGTAGCGTTTTAAAAGAAAATATATAAAGAATAAAAAAAGATGTCACTAACTTAATTATTTAGCTTTATTACGCCTTTTTTCAATGTAAATACAATTTCAATATTCGGTCAACTAAAACGAGATCTAAATTTAAATCTAGCCTTTCAATTTCAGCAACACATCGTCAACGGGTTACATTTCAGCGTACATTCAGCGAATATTCAGGCAATCGGTTTTAGAATAACGCCATCTTTCTGTCACGATGCGCGGATGATATTTTGTAGGTGGCAATATTTTCTCATTCATTGAGACTTATTATATAATAGTATTTCCAGTTTAAGTCAAAAATCACGTTATCCTATTATAAGCATTTAGTTTTAGCATAACGTAAAAACTTTTGGATAAGTATAAAGTTATCTAACTTCCTTGGAATAAAAATAATAGAGACATGGTGAGTATTTTGATCCATGATACAATGTTACGTTTTTAATTTAATAAATAGAATTTTATCATTGAATTACGTATTACCCTACGCGGATGAAGTCGCGAGTATTTTACATAATATTTTGTCCTTTTCACTCAATTTACGAATTTGAAAAAAGAAGTCTTTAACTAAAGTATGTATTAAGATGTTTTAAATTTTTATCAAGAAATGAATTTCTACTTCTATCAATTATACTAGTAACCTCCTTTAAAATTTATTATAATATTAAATTTTTACAAAATTTTCTCGCCATTAACAGTCAAATTGTGATAAATATATATGCGCTTCATTTCAAACTGTTTGCTTTAAATAATAAAACAATATTTTATTGTAAAAAAATAAAATAGCAGACACCCTACACTATAAATCCGCTGAATCTTTTCCCATTTAGCACGGCTGTGGCACAGTTTCGATCCTAAAGGCATCCATCTCTTCACACTTTATGGTCACTATAACTCACTAAACAAAACGAAAACATAACAATTTTTGGGTGCGTTAAACTGCTTTTGTTTTTAAAAACTTAGATTATTGGAAGAATATCGGAACAATGTCAATGTAAAAAAAATATTAAATTTCTTTAGGTGTCATTCAACAAAAAAGGGCTTAAATTTTTTGTGACATATTAAATCTTAAAAACTTTCGCATCGGATTAAGAATTTGTGTTAAATAAGTATACCTACATATTTTACCATATTAACATACATAACACAAATTCAACAATTACTTAATTATTACTAAATTTTTCCAACATTTCGCGTGCTGCCTGCGTGGTCACAAGTGACGGCAAAGATGTTAAAACTTTTTTCTTTAAATGTATGATACCAGCGTAAACAAAATACATAACTATATCTTAGAGTTTTAATCGGACGAAAACTAAATGTTTGATGATTTTTGGTGTTCATATTTTTTTAGAATATATTTTTGAGAAATTATTAATTTCCTTTATAAATTAATATTATTAAAGAACTCCTACCGGAAGTCCACCACAATACCTCAAAGACCGGCAATGCAACAAAAAGCGCGGATCGTAGCGCGGTTTTCAAAGGGTGGCGGTCATCCCGCCTGCCCTGTAGTCCGCTGTTACATTTAAAAAAATATGTGTAATTGTTAAAAATAGTTCTCGATTTTATTTAAATTTATGCGTCAAAAGCTAAGTTTCAACCATTGTACTTACGGTTTCATATATCTTCGTCGGTTACAAAACCATTTTGGCCAGGCTACAAAATGAATTACTTCCCTAAAAAGGAAAGTGAACTGAAGTGACCACAAAACCCCCGCAGTACATTATTAATTATCCTTTCAGCCTTTAAATACAATTTTAAAACGTAAATAGACTATTTTCAAAGAACCATTGTAAGGAAATAAACGATGACGGGCAAAATTAACAATATGGCCGGCATTAACGATTTAGGAAATCAGCGCGAAACTGTGATTAATCTAGTAAAATGTTAACAATTTTGTCTCGAAAATATTCATACTTTGCGTAGATAATTAACATTTAATTTATTATAGCCAACAGCAAAAACATTATAATATAATCAATTTGAAACGTTATAAAAATTTAGCTTTTACGTAATAAAAAAAGAAAGACACAAAAAACAAAGTGCAATAATTATAATAACCTGTCAATTTAATAAGAGTTAAGAAATGTAAACTAAATGCGCCTGCAGAGCTTTATTTATTTATTAATTTAACAAAACTAATAGGGTATCTATTCGTTTTGTTTTAATTTCATAATTTTGCTTTTTTAGAATTTATACTCGTATATCTTGTTAATGTCAATGGAGTGCCAATTGTGTTAATGGAGCTGGTCAAGTGGCGAGATATGATGACAGTCGATGGACAATAAACATTACGAAATGTAAGGGACCGTTTGGCGTTACGAGATTGTGGCCTATGTAGGAAAGGACTGGACGACCACCGCCAAAACCAGAAAAAATAGGAGGCCTTTGGAGGAGGTTTTACCCCGAGGAGGTCCACAAATTAAACATGCATGATTATATAATTACTTTTATTTCAATTATTTCATTTTAAAATTCCAATTTTACTAACTAATATTTGGCAAACCATAATGTGACTTTCTTAATGTGGAATAAATAAAGCTATTTTATTATTATTATCCTGTTAATGTTAATGCTATATGAATAAATGTAAAAAAGGCTGAGTTATATAAAATTAAACTATAGAAAGTATGGACTCCATAGTCATAAGTAAATAATGATTAATGGACAATATTCGTTAGGGGCAAATTGAGTAGAAAGCGCTAAGAACACAGTATTGTGTTGCGAAAAAATATTTTTTTCGTGAGATAATGGTGGGCTATTTATTTTGATAAATTATTGCTTTAATTTTTGTTAGGTAAAAGATGTTAATAGAGGGTCCTTTGTTTTGATGGATTTTGCTCGCGCAACAATTTAATATTTAGGCGACGAAAGCTTTTATCTCTTAAAATGGTACATATTTCATTATGTTATTTAATTTGACCTGAATCTAAACCCCATTCGAGCCATGGGACACACACCCTTTTGGCAGGCAAACAAATGATTTTAAATGCCTCTTCAACCTAGTATTTTATGTAGCAACCGAATTGTGAGCCTATAAAAAGTATTCGAAAGAATAACTCACAAAACATGAAAAATTGAAATTTATTTCAAAATTTCAAAATAAATATTTACTAAGAATTTGTAAAAAGAATATACCTACTACATTAATTAAAAATATTTTACAGTCCTTGCGGCCGTATCGCTAGTTGCCATAGCTTCCAGTACAAACAGTAAAACCAAAAGATCTAACAAGCTCGAATCGTAAATCCAATTCGTAATTGGATTTACGTTTAAGGATCATTCAATTAAAAACGTTATATCAAACATTATTATTTTAAGCAATTTACCATTAAAAAATAACAGAAACGACACTCAACCACACTTCACCGAATATATTTCCTATGTACTCGAAATACATAACCACTACTCAATCGGACAGTTTCTTCTTTCTCAGAACTACTATTGAATGTTCAATGTTTAAAAACGACTACAGAATGCTCCCTTCTAAGAGCGACTGTTGAATTATACCGGCTGGCAGCCAAGTCCACCGTTTATTAGCTGTGAGTCAATAGGATATATGGTCTGTGGAGCCAACAGCCGCTCCTTATATATGTGGCACGGCCTCAAGCTAAACAGTTTAACAAGCGCACCTGTTAACGACAAGTTTGAACACGAAACCGAGTGTTCACGACATCAGCCGACCGAATCTATAGTTCTATAGGTGTTTGAAGAGTATTTTGATAACGTTAAACGTTATCAAGCAACGTTTTCGATTGAAGTTACATAGTTTCATTTCGAAACACAGCACCATCGGCAACGTGCGCTGTGTTAATTTTCAAAATGAGCTGAAAACAAATTTGAGAGACAAGACAACTTTGTAACGTGAATTCTAAAATGGCAAGTACATTTTTCCAAATTTAATTTTTCAATACGCAACGTTTGTATGTTTTGAACACATTGTTAATCCTATAGAACTCGAACCAGACGATGATAAGTGTCATATACCTAAGGAGGTCATAAATAAATTGCGTACTATGCCATTGAACCTTGCCTGTCATATCTTTCGCTTAAGGATGGCACTTTAGATCGAGTTATATCCAGGTGACATTTCATTTGAAGTTCATGATTAATATATGATCCTCTCTGTCACGTATCACCGCCAAGAGAGGGAAGGCTATATGAATGCAAATTAACACGAACTGCGGCCCTTCAAGCGAACATCTAAAATTCAACAGACATTTCACACGTTTCAACTCATGTAATTTATACAGGTGGTATCAATCCCACTAATATTATAATGCGGAAGTTCAAAAAAAAAATATATAAAATAAAAACACACAACAGAAGATGGTTATAAATACAGAGAATACAAAGAAGGCAACATTTTTAAGAATGAAATCGAATCCCAAAACGGCGTAAAGGCAAAGAAATGGCACGCAAAGATTTTTAGACTCACGACTACCTATTTCATACGATCTTCATTCAAATAGGTTTCAAATTACAATCTTATAAACACAAAGACTAATTAAATTTCAGAACATAAGATTAACGTTTGGTAATACGACATGGAATCCTATTATTGAACAGCTAACTCACAATCCACACAGTACAGTTATTCCAAGTGAATTAGAAATTCCTCTCACACTTCGGAATCCGACGTGATCTTAATTTAATCTCTCATTCGACATATTTCATTTTTTCCGCATTACGCTCTACCGCGATCGTCATACTAAATGGATAATAGATAACTTCATTCAGGCTTATGACTGCGTTAAGGGAATAGATAGTAGGGTAAATTGCAAGTAATTTACAGTTAACTTGTTAGCTCCATATATTTTTACCCAACTCTGATTGAACCTAAATCAAAAATATAAAACCTTTGTTTGATATGTATACATATTAAGTACACCGTGTATACAACAGGGCTATGGATTTATTTATGTATATAATAATATTATTATATATACATTTATTGCAGGATCATTCCCATAGCTTTGTTAGTAGCCTTTTTCTTAAAACCTAGTGTTAGTCCTTATATTTATTTATTTACTTTAGAATTTATATACACTACTTATCGTTTACGTTATCTTGAAGTTGCTAGGTTTATTTAGGCTATGCCTACTTAGTGCCTAGTCTTGGCAGCGTAGAAAATATGTATCGACGGTCACCAGTCTCACCAGTCTCACCAGTCAGTTGCCGAAACATCTTTGTATTTCAGCCTTTGAACTGTCAACTTGTTTACTCTGTAAACTGAATATGTTTTAATCTGTGAGTAACTAAATAATATAAATAACAAAAGGCCATTAAAATTGCATTAGGTGTGAAATGTAGGAAAATGCAAATTCAGTCAAATATGCGCATTTTACAGCGTTGGTAATGTCACCATGATGTATGTTATTATTAATATTTTCAGAATAATATTACAAATACAATTTTTTTTATTTCATTTTCTAAATTATACATATAAAAACTGTAAAAGTATATAGTATAAAAAGACCTCCTTATAAGTAAATATCTACTTTCCTTTTAATTGTATGTATTTCCAAAAAGTAGGTAGTACTTAATTCTATTTAGGAAAAAGATATTTGTTATTCTATTAGGTCTTGTTGACCGCCTCCTTGGTCTAGTGGTAAGCGCGTAAGCGTTACAACCGAGAGGTCCTGGGTTCGATTCCCGGTGGAGATAAAAAAAAACTCGGTCTGGCAGGGCATAGAAGGCTGATCACCTACTTGCCCCTAAAGAAAAAAAATCGATCAGTGAAACAGATGTGAAATGCATCTGCCCCATACCCCACTAGGGGACACGGGACTTCACTTTACTTAGGTCTTGTTAGTGGATTTATTAGTGTGTGTAGTGTATAATGTATTATGGAGGTGTAAGGGTGCATTCGTGAATGTGATGTGATAGCGTGTAAAGGAATATTATTAAGGCTAGCCTTATTTCAAATGCTCCAACAGAGTTTCAATCTTTTCATAATTAAACTTTAGCAGCCTCTTTGAAAGGATTGCTTTGCACGTATGAATGTTAATAGGATAAATCTGAATGGCTTTATTTACACTATTATATAAATGGACTGATTGACAATAATAAAAACATTATTATTTATTAAATTTTAAACCTGACAGGATTTGTTTGTAAAGATTTTTTTCTGAGGTAAAAATTGTGGTCTAAAGAACTCAAAATAAATATTAAAAATATGCGTAAACTTGATACATTATCTTGGATATATAGATAAAGTAAGACTTTCATTTAAGAGATCTGTTTAGTAAGCATTTTTTACAGATTTCCGAAAGTTTAAAAACAAAACTGCAGCCTTTAAAGCTTCATTTTTACAACTGTAACACTTACGTAATTAAATTCAAACTAATTTATGGTCACCTTAACTCTGCAGCGTAGTTTCAAACTATGGGTATTTAATAGTACTATTAAGATCTGGATTCCATCTTGCTCTAATAAACGCTGTTCTAGACCGACATCAGAAATAAAGGAAAAAAAAATTGGATTAACTAAATTTCTAATATTTAAGAGAAGATTTAATATCTTCTTTGAAATTAATTTCTGTTTAAGTTGACAACACGGTCACGATTGATAGATAAATGATATAAAAATGTAGTTTAAATCATATAAAAATACTAGGAAGAAAGAAAAAGAACTACTATTTTTTACTTGGCATTTTAACTCCTGAACAGTCAATATTTAAGAAATTTAATTAAATCATATTTTGTTTAAGACATCAATGTAACATAAAATGTGCTTTATTTAGTTTTTGAAATATTTCAATAGTTTCAATGTTTTTGACATTAAGCTAACGTCTTATGAAGTTGAAACCATCGAGCTCTAGACGGTTGAACCATTGTATACTAGTGATCAGTATTTTTTTTATTTTTTAAATTTCTTTATTAACTTATTAGATACAATCTGTGCATACTAGTGTAAGATATCCTAGTAGAACAATATAAAACAATATATAATAAGTCATCCTATAAGTGAGTAGTAGTGAATGCGACGAGATTATAATACCCATTGCTAGGCCTCTACGCATAATGCTACGCCGTAGGCGTACTACACAATATGGTTTGCATATAATAAGGTATTTACCTTAACCTTTATAAGCTTATAACGCGTCTGTTATTCTATGATTTTTGCTCAGAAATCTTTGGGTTCGATTATTTGGGAAAGAATTAGATATGACTGATACGATAGTTTTCTTCACTTTAATTTGTAGGTACTTTTTACATGTACTACTCAGAACCATATAGTTAATATACATTGAATCTCCTTATTTAATTAAACCATATCGTTAGATGCATTATGGTAACCCATTAAGATAAAACATAAACTTGGATCCCGAATACCTGTGATGACAGGAGGTACAAGACACAAGCTGATGAATCTAATATTGCTAAATCACCCATAGTTTTAATTTGATCGAAATGAATTTATATAGTTAAATAACAATGAATGTAAAATTTTGCGTGAAAACGTAACAGAGAAACAAACAACGTGATTATGTCATTTATAATATAAGCAGGGAAGGAGGGTTTAAAGACGCAGAAATATCTTTCATGGTAGATTTTGCCACTGGAGTTCGTTCGAAAAAATAATGTTTCAGTTTGAAAAAATACTGATCACCAATTTATTGTTAAAACATTTATAAGCGCAAAAGAACTTTTTATTACAAAATCAAATAAATAAATAGTCTTAAATTTCCCGATTTACTCAAATTTACATTTTAATATTTAACAGCCCAAAAATAAGAGAACAAATCGAATTTAAAATATTCAACAAAACGTGAGCCTTTATCGAATGAAATATTAGGCGAATTCCACGAAACCAGGTCAAATTAATAAAACTTGAAACTTTTAGCTACGCTGACGACTTGATGCTTTTCCTTAAGAAAATTCGGGGTGACCATCTTAATTTATCTTAAAACTACTTAATATCCGCTTCTTTCTTAATAGTTTATACTATACTCATAGAAATCCTGTTTTTACAAGGGTTAAACATTAAATAAGAAATTAGGTGGCAGTATGATAAAATAAAAAGATATTATATGAAAAAAAAAAAAATACTTTATGTTTACATGTTTATTTAAAGTGAATTAATTTCCGCATTACACGAATTAAAATATTAAATATAATATTGCTGCTAAAAAAAGACCAAATTCCAATTCTCTTATACCTCACTTGCAGGCCGCTATGATTTGTATACCTTAAGAAATATAAGCCAATCTTTCCATATAAAGTTTCTTTTGTTGATCTTTAATATCTGCTTCCAAACAATAACAAATATTATGAAATCTCCAAGACAGTTTTATATCGTAACTCTACATGAATACTAAAACTTAGATTCAATTTAAAATCAATTTCATACAAAAATACGCTCTCAACCCGTGACTTAGGGTCCATTTTCTTGTGATATGTAATCAGTAGAATGGTTTTCCAAGATGACATCATATATCGGAGTTGAGATTCTAAAAGTTTTATCCCCAAAACAAAATGAGCCTTCAGAAGTCTGTTAATTTCGGGAAAATGTTGTTTTCATGTTTATTAGGTAGTTGAGTAACGTGTGCTTATTATGTCTTTGTAAAGGAACTTTTCTCAGTTGTATTTAGTGATTGATAATAAGAATAGCCATATGATATATCAGATATTAACGGAATATCACAAGGAAACTTAAAAACTTTACATCCTTACCCTATCAGGAAGAAAATAGAGATGGTTTTACCTTCTGGAGTTGATATAAAGCAATTCATAACAAGTGCTAGGTACCTCTTTCTTATACGATTGCACCCGAGACTGTCTTGCAAAGCAAAGCAAAGCTTGAAATATATTAATAATTATTTATTTTTATTTTAACTTTTATTTCTTTATTTTTGAATGACATCTTTTACATTGACTTAGTTATATAAATTGTCGTTGACGCAATTGAATTCATATGCATATTTCATCGAAAATATGAGATGAAGCGAAGTTATATAGTTATATATATATAATAAAAATAACGAATTTTAATAATTGCAGTTCCTAGAATATCAGTCAAAAGATGAATTTCGCATTGTTGGTTTATTTTTGCTTTTAATTTGATAAAAATTGTCATCATAGTCGCGCTTTGTACACCCAATTTCAGTTTTTGAGAAATATTAAGCTTACTTATTATGTATCTCCAACTTTAAACATATTTCGTAGCAAAGTGGAACTATCGAGATGTAAAACTCGTAGGTTCTGCGGTGTGTAAATATAACTCTTTTAAAATTCAAAAGCTGAATCTTAATACCTATAGTAAAACTAGCCGGAAATAATAAGCATGAAAGATATCTTAAAGCGTCCATTTACAAGTCATAAATCTGGAAAAATATTCATGAAGTTTCATGTTTTAAATTTTTTAGAATAATTTTTGTTACAGAACCATTCACTTTTTGTTTAAACAGCACAAGCTGTGTTATTTTTACAGTTATTATTCGGTATTTACATTTAATGTTAGTATACGAGACTTCTAAGTATCTGACTAGCCATCTCTCCTAATGAAATACATCCTAAAACAACGGCATTCTGTAGTTTTAATTGTTTCATAAAGTAAGAAATTGATATTTATTTAGTTCTAAGTAAAAATTGGGTTAGTACTAAAGCGTTTTCGGGTTAAGAATAAAAAGAAGTCATATCACTAAGGAAAGCACGTTCGTATTGATTATACATTGCTAACTCTAATTTGCTGGCGACTGTGTTATTAACTGTATTTGAAACACAAAATAATTATTTCCGCCATTAATAGACAACAAAAAAGCTAAATATCGGACAAAAGAAGTTAATTTTTGCACTAATAGTTATAAACCTTAATTTTTACATTCAAATTCGTAATAGATTGAGTATTAATAGCTTAATACTTAAATGCTTTAGAAAATTTAGCGTTTGGTACACTTGGTTGACGGTACAATATAAAAGATTTAGAATAGGTTTAATTCTGAAATGTCTACTTGAAATTTACTTTAGGCGGAAAATATTATTTTTGTGTCGAAATATTCAGGCTGTAGGCATATCAAGCGAATTTCATCATCAATAATAAATACGTCGATACAATTTATGTGCCATAGTTAAAATTAAACTAAAAATGCTTAGAATTGTATGGCTTTGTATTACTGCATTGATTTTAATATTGATTTAAATCATAGACTATTTTTTTATTGCGTATTATACACTGTTTTATATTATATGTTGACTTAAGACTGCATTAAACCTATGGTATAAATGGTTGTTATAATAATTAGTTTATAAAAAACGTGTAAATTAAACTTATTCGATTAAAACTTAAATTTTTAATGTTTATATTCGGTCATTATGATTTTCAAATAGACACAAAAATGAGAAATTTAAATATTTAGACATTTTGCTTGTACTGCTTTTAGGAACTTGATTTCTAAGCAATAGAGCAACAGTAAAAGGAATCGAAGTGGCGAAAGTCGTCACGTTACTAAATTGCAGAGGAAAGCGTTAACGTTCCATAACTATTTTAACTTTGTTAATTTGACTTCGGGATGACGTGGAGTGAGGCCAAGTGCGTGGCCCAAGACAGGACGAGATGACGGCGCACAATGGACGCCCTTTGCCCCACCTAGGGTTCATAGGATTTTAAGTCAAGTTAGCAATAAGGCTACTCGCCGCACTCCTAATTATTTATTTATGTTTTATTGCTATGTTATTTTGTTCCTTGTGCAACTTTTAAGTGTTAATAAATAAACTAACTTAATTATGGCTTAGGAAATAATTTACAAGCGGCCATCTTCTTTATATTAAATATATTAAGAGATAGGTTATCACTTTCAAGGTAAGTAAATGTATGGCACAAAGAATGCAACAACATTCAGAAGCCAGCATTTAATATAAAGTTATGATGTTATATTTTCTACAACAATATTACCTACATACTAGTTTGCAGTTTACGCTAACAAGCTTATTCTAATGAATGCGAATGACCGTGGTAATTATTTAATTATTTCTCCATTAAATGGAACGTAACTGGGTGTTCTTAAAAGGCATATATCGAAGATATTATGGTAAAGTAAGGTCAAGCATCCTGCATGGATGCTGATTATAATAAGAGCCGTAGGTATTAAGTCAAATATGGTTAATAAATGTTCCATGCCTACATGGCCTTAATGTTTTTTGCTATCCTACTAACATTCTAAATGAAAAAAATCTATGTGTCTGTCCGTTAAACTTTCACGTCTAAACCTGAACTGGTTTTAATTAAATTTGTTACAGAACTTGGGAAAGAAGGTGAGCTAACTTTTTCGCACGAAATCGCTTTTAATTGAATTGAAAATAACTTGTGGCAATAGCTAGTATGCATACCGTCAGAATTGTCATACTCCAACAATAAAGAAGTGAAATTTCCTAACCGTAATGAAGCAGCCACATGTATACGTCTGCTTCACTGATTCATTACAGGCAATTAGGTGATAAGCCTTTTGCTGACTAACCGAAACCTTTTTTATTTCCCCGATTGGAACCCAGGACTAGTGGAACACCCAATGAATTTCAAGCGTGAACAACTTAAGTTTTACATGTATATCGTGGAAAAGCAGCTTTTAGAAGTCAAATACGACCATTTAAAATTCTTTTTACATCATGTTCCCTTTTGTTCATTAGTTAACGTTTATTAATTATATTTATTAGAGTTTTAGTTGGATTAGCTTTTTTAAGATAATTAGAGCGTAAAAATTTATGTTTTTGAAAATCAAAGTCGTTTTTTTATGACTTTTAATACAACCTAATTTTTGTCGTTATTTGGTACTCCAAATAAAATAGGTTTTGTAAGTCTTTTCAGCATTTTTCTGATGAAATTAAATTATTTAGAAAGGAACAAGTCTATGTAAATTATTAAAATTATTTATATTATTATTATTTTCCAATTTTTGTTTTTTATCATTAATTATTTGAAGATTAATCTTTTTAGTTAAATAATTCAAACAGAAATCGAATATACATACTGATTCCAATAAATTCGTTTAGATTTACCTAAAACTTGAACTCGGCAACTTTTCTCTTTGAAGTAAAATTAAAAGTAACCCTTTTGTAACCTTTTCAAGGAAATCTCAAGAGTCGAGAGCAATTTAGAAGGAAAATATAATAGGCTTTAAAGGGCTGAAACTCCTTTTGATATAATTTGCAATTTTTCAAGGGTCTCATCACTTTTACTATGTTGAATGTTTGTAGTTCCATAAGTTTGGTAAAGTAGTTTCTGATAGCATTTTTAAATATTAATAGTAGGGAATATCTTACAACGCTTCTAGTGGTTAAGCGATATGAGATTCACGGCTTTCTAATAGTAAAAAAAACTTATCAAAAACTTTTATAGCTCATGGTTTGACGTGCTGTAGTGATTTGTTAAAAACTTGCTAGTTTTCACAATAGTATTTTACCTACTGGAAATGTAATAAAACATTTCGAAAAATTCAAGAATTTATTCAAAACACAAAAACAACAATCTAATTTAGCTGTAATTTTAAAATTTAGAAGCGTTCTACACTTATGTTACTTACCACGAGTATTTGATTTTACCACTAATTATTTAATTTCGCAAATAATTTATCAACACATTACCTCAAAAGATCTTATTGTAAGGTTTTGTATAATTTTTATTTTATTAAAGTCATATACAAAAATGTACATTTTTTTATTTACAAAAAAATGTAGTAAAAAACATTTGTTTTTGGATATTGTTACAATGTTTACTTAATAAATAAAAACCTGAAGTGATTACAACAACAAGATTATGTTTTATTATAAAAAAAGAACAAAATTAAATATAGTACGTACGTAAATTTTTAGTTATTGAATTACATTGATATCAATTTCTCAATTAATAACCATAATTTATTTTTTGCTATAGCCCGCAACCTTTTTAACAACTTTAAATTATTTTTTCCAGAAGGGCCGAACTCAGCAGCTGTGATAAGAGATTAATATTCCTACTGAAAATGATTAAGCCAATTAAAAAATCTCATCTATTTTAAGCGGTTCGTGCATGAAATCATAAAAAACTTCCAGTTGTGGTAGTCTGTAGTATTAATTATTTAGATATTTGATTCATTTTTATGTATTTACTATACGAGTATATACGTTTATACCAATATATACGTTTTTTATAATACAGATAAAAACATTATATAAACAATTGATACATTGTATTTAGTAAATATTTAACAAACTGAAAGAAAAAAAACTTGACACGAAATGAAATATATGTACCTATGTAGTAAACATCTCAACACGATATTGAAGTTTCATTAATAATTAATTAGTTACCGATTTTTCATTGGCTTTAAATGTTGTATACGAAAAATTTTGATACTAATATTATTGGTGAATTATACTTTTTAACACAAAATTTAATGATCTTTATAAGGTAGTATTTTAGTAATCAAACACTCGTAGCATCACCTTAATCTATTGTTATCTATTAGGTTCGATGTCTGCGCGAACCACAAAAGTCTTCTTTCTTGGCGTATCATCGACGCCGTAGAAGCACACACTCCTATTCCTCTTACAATCTACAGACGCAAAGTTACGTGGTAGTGTTTTTGATTTGCAATCACTATTGAGGCAATAGTCATAAATTGGTCCGTCATTGAAGTACTGGCTGTAATAGCCGTCACAAATGTCAAGCGCACTCTTGCAGGGCTGCCCTTCGGGGCAGGTGCGGGCTTCCTGTGGGGGAAAGTACCAAGGGGGTGTCGGGGCCCCTGGGTGGAGCCCCGACGGTCATCCTCAGCGAATCGGTTTGGACACTATGATGACGTCAGGCGCGGAACGCGTTGTCTCCGTGCTCATTGGGCGGCGGTCGGGGATTTTCTTTGCTGTAAACAATGTGTCTTTTATATAAAAAATAAAATGAGAAACCTTTTAATTCTTGTTTTGAATTATATAAAACGTAAGTTTAATTATAATCCTCTTAATTACGCTAGTTAACATGAAATAAATGTATATCAAAGTAAAAACTAACGCTTATGATACATTATTTTACTGATTTAATAATCATAAACTTATATTAGCTTTTAAATGATTCTATTGTCAGTGATCAATTGGATCCGATATTTTCTATCGTCGTAAATGAAAGCGCTGCTTTTATTAACTTAACAAAAGTGACGGAGAAAATTACGTTTAGTATTACAATGATTTTGTTAGGAATATAAAATTTCAATATCCACACTGTTTTGCCGCTAACAGCTTAAGTTGTGACGGCAGAGAGCTCAATAATTATTGTCATTAAACTGAAAGCTAACCTTCTGTTTCCTTTGAGATGATATTTAATATAATTTGATGGATTGGCAAATTGACTCTCGATATTTTCACACTATACTGTAGGAACATAATTTATTAAGAAAAGATCTTTAAAAAAGTATGCATTGGCTAATGATATTAAATTGTTATATATGATATGATTTAAGTATTAATATGTCTTTTAAGTTTGTTGTTGAGTATTCGTCTTATGTTTTATTGCCTATGGTACGTACAAAACTCGGTAAACAAAACATAACCTATTTAGGTATTACGGATTAAACTTTTTAACACATTACATATAAAAAAAGCACAGTCGTATTATTCTCGTTTATTTTTGATTATTTTTTTTAAAAAATTCCGATATAAGCAGAACATATAACCCCTATTCTAATACTCAGTAGTCGATACACAATTTTAAATATTATATTTTAGAAGATTTCTCTGAGTAAGTGGGAAATTGTCTTTAAAGCTTATTAGGTTGCAAAGAAAATATGGAAATCAAATAGTAGTGAAATCAAATAGCTGCTATTATATGCTAGCTTAATTAAACGTTTGAAAATAAATATTACATTTGAAATTTCAAATGACTTTATAAAGCTATCATGTAATAATAAATTCATCAAAACTATACACGCCTGTTAAAACGGCGAGGCTATCGGATTAAAACTATCTCAATATGGGCTTACAGGCGCTCCTAATAGGATTATGGGCAACGATACATTACACAGAATAATATATCTAAAGAGCGCTATATATGAACTATTAAGCAAGTTTATAATTAACCACATCAATTCATTTGACGCCTAATTTCATCGTAGCGTTTGCTACGTTTGCTACGATATTACCTTTCCTAATGCTACGACGCGGCGTAGCATTAGAGACGGCGTAGCGTGTGCCATGTAAGCGTGTGAGTATAACCATGTGTGCCTGCCAGGACTTTAGTAAATTATTATATTATATATACTTCTTATATAAAAATATTGAATTAAATGAAATAGCTGTTAAAAAAGTTAAAATATTAAATAGCCATTTTTCACTGAAAAATTTCATCATTTTCTCTATCATCGCAGTAATCATACATATCATCCCTATTATTATATATTTATTCGATAATATCTCACCAACTGAGCGAATACTGACTGATTATTACTTTTCATAGGATAATTTTACAATACATCACATACAAGTTTTCAAAAGTCATTTAAAATAAACTAGTTACATATTAAGATAAAGTTTTGCAGCACATATTAGCATAGTTTCTATTGTAATTTTTATATTCTCGAAAAGTAAGAATTTATTTATTTATTAAAACTACAAATAAAATGTACATAGGTGTAGTATAAGCTTGTTCCGGTTCCGTCCACCTGATTACAGTATAAAATAAAAGAAAGACACACATAGATACAATATATTAATAAAAACTGCGCGCTTCCACCGACTCAAGCCATGCAGTATGTGTATGCAAAAACATATAAATACAAACATAAAACTTGTTTGTTTATTATACGCCCACCTACCAATAATAGGAACCTGTTATTGATGCGACGCAAAAATAATAGGTAAGGTGGGATTTCGCTTGAATATTTCTGATTCCAGTGAAAAGGGAAGCTGCTACAATCACAGTTATTTTCTTTTGATAAATGAAAAAAATATTGAACGTTTAATTTATCTGTATCATCAGTAAAATGTATCTACAATACTTACGTAATTTTGTTTCTTGTGGTGTGGCCTGTCTAAGAAGCTCTATAGTGATCTGTGAGGTGTTAGTCTGAGCTGGAGGTGAAGGCTTAGCTATTGTAGCCCCAGAGTAACCAAACGTGGAAAAGCCTCTACCATTTGTTGTTCCAGAACCTGAAAACAAATTACATATTCTTTCCGTTCATGTTGCTGTTAAGATACCTATTAAGTAAATAATAAAAAAGGGAAATACGATGAATAAAGCTATTACAGAAACACTTTCGACTTTTTCGTATTAAAATACAAAAGAAGAGAGGAAAATGGTGCAAAATCAAAGCGATTATGAAAATGTTTTAATTTGTAAAACGAAACTGATTTATATTCAGGTCCATTGAATTGTCAGAAGGTTAATTTATTGAAAGGGAATTAATTATTTGAATATTTACATTTTCTTTTTACTGTTATCACTTTAGATTTTTTTAATTCACTTATTAATTTGATATAAATAAATTGTTTTAGTTCTCTCCTAGCATTTTACTTAAATTATTTACACATCAAAGATTAAATGAATACAGACGCTAGTCTTGGCTGGGCTAATTCGCACTTTGTCACCCGTCCACAAACTAGGCTACCGTGTCAATGCTGTGTTATTGCTCTCAATACTGAAGGGAACCGTCTTTTATTAACCGTCTTTTATTAACCGCTTTATCCCGTGTCATCAAGGTTTTATACTTTTAGGCAGTAACTGATCTCAAAAATAAATTATGCAATATCAGTTGCTTAAGGTAACAAATTAACATTAAATAATACATTTATTTTACATATGACTCTATAGTACGGACCCAGCATTAATATTTTTTTTTTGTTCTGAGGACTAACCTAGCAACGGCGCAACACGTAAAAAATGTCAGACGCTGAATTATTAAGGTACATCGAATTTCTATAACATCCAATTTACATTAGTATGTTAATTGCTAGAGGTTTACGCGTTTTCGGATTGCGTTGGGTTGGAATTCTGAGAAAAAAAATCAGTTTCGAATTCCGGAAATTGTTTATTGGGACAAAATAATGATCAGTAAAATAGACGAAGTACTGTTTCAGCCCTAAACCCAAATAAGGTTTATGTATCTCACTTTTTTTGTTTATAATTATTACAACTATTATCATTACCCTATATATACTTTTTACTCTTGTGTCATGTTTGAATGATATTTGGATTACGCAAGAATAAAATGTAATTTAAACTTTTTGTATAGTTTTATCATTCTAATAATGGAACATGTTAAATATCTGTTTAGTTTGTAATGAATAAAGTCAAACTAACATAAATTAAAGTTTATTTTTCTAATATATAAGCTAGAGTTTTTCTTAATGACATAAGATACATTAGATAGCTAGTAATATATAAGCAGTTTAAATCTTTAGATTAGTTTTTTAGTCTATCTATTGCACCAACTTGAAATTCAACCTATACGACCATAAAATCTATTATAAAAGTTGTAAAATTTTATGTAAATAAAAATTTCAAAAAGCATTAAAAAAGATGAAAACTATACAGCGTTTAAATTTAATATTTTCTAGAACTCTGTCACAAACTAATTTTCAGTTCGAAAATATTTTCTGGATCAAATAGTTTTGCTAAAATACGCCTGATTTCGTTTCTATCTGTTCGATTGAAATCGTGTTCAACTAAAAGCATTTTAAGTTCATTTTTAAACCGAAAGCTACGTCCCACATTTGCAAAAATGTGTCTTTAAATCGCAGTATCTAGTGGCTGAATATTGCATAAAAGGTTTTGGCTTTGAATCCCGTTGAAACAATTACTCTGTTGCACAGCAAGATGATGCTCAACTACTTGTCTGTAAAGAAAATAATCATATAATCTGTAAATATTTCATACGATGATCAATATTCAAACAGAAAAATATAGATATTAAACTATTAAAGTGCTTTGGAAAACTAGCTCTTTTAGTGTAAGAAATGATCATTTTATGACTATAAAAGCACAGATAAAATTAGAATGGATGGAATCCCAACCCTCCGGGACTGTAATGTGAACCGATAAGCAAGTCTCGATGTCACAAATCCCCAAAGATAAGTCTTAAGATAACTCGCGAAGTTATCTTTTATTGTTTTCGCTCCCCGATCGCCTGATGACAGCTTAGCACGGAACATTGACTTCGACAAATAACATTTTTATCGATTCGAAATGTTGTAGCTGATCAGAAAATATTCTCTCTGTTATAATCTATATATATAAAACAAAGTCGGATTTGTTCATTTATACTTCAACATTTATAACTCGAGAACGGCTGGACCAATTTTTATGATTTTTAATTTGTTGTATTTGTCTCCGTCCCGAATAGCAGAATTAAAATATAGAAAAATTTACGAAAAAAGTGTTTATAAAGAAAATTCGTTTCCTCATACATTTCTATGGAATGACGTTTTAAGTGACACATTTTTCGAAACTTTGACTCGATACAAAGTTCGAGAGGTCCACTTATCTACTTACTTAAGTATCCTTATAAAGAACGATATTTTGATATCACATAATATTAGATCATACCGTTAAAACCGTCATTGCTAATCTAAATCGAACGTAAACGTTTGTTATAAACAGGAAAGATTAATTATTTAACATATTTTAAAAAAGGTCTCAGTTACACAGTATATTTTTTGTATGTTCGTTTAGGAAACCAATTTTAAACCAATTTTAATTATTTTTTTGTTTGTGAAGTCACAAGGCCCCATAATTTTATCGAGATTGATTCGGAATTTTTGAAAAATTCTACAATTTCTAAAAAATCATATAAATGATGTTTCTATTATTGTTAATATTATTTTCCAGAAAGTTCATGAAGTAAAATTACTATAAACCGACTTATTTGTGTTTATAAATAAAATTAAAATTCTAAAATGTAAACTTGTAAGTCGATGCCTAATTGAAATATAATATCATGAAATAATCTTAAAACTACGACTTCACAATATTTGCCTTTTTGAATTTATGGTTTAAAAAAAAATACAATAAAATTGAGATCCTTCTCTACTTTTGAAGTCGGAAGTTAAAAACCGATAAATTAAACGATGAACTTCGAGAGAATTCTAGTTAAAAAGTTTGCGAAACACCTACAAAGTGTATGAAACACAATTCACGAGTTCATTGCAAGTATCTATTGGCTTAGCTTTGTCGATTACGAACTTGTATGTGGGTAATTAGATTTTGGTTAACTGTTTTCGAGTTAATTATTCGATAATAGTGGGATGTGCTTCATAGAAACAAGAAAATATATTGTCTTGTAAATTAAGATAAATAGTAGGTATTTAGTTTTGCAAATGATGTGAACCAAACTTGACTTTTATTAAAATTATGTAAATAAATGTATGCACACCTTAGGTAGGCACAATTGTTAATTGGTTTAAAAAAAAATCTACCCTATCATAAAACTCTGGTAATAGTGTGCTCTGTGGCTAAATGGTTGTTGTGTACCCGTCTGACACTTTTTAAAGGAAAATAATGAAAAGAATTCTATATTTAGCAGAAATTTAAAAAATACGGCCTCAAATAAAATAAAACCGGAAAATTATAACTTAACATCATTTTAGGATCAGTTCCAAGCTTCAGTATTACCTTATATTTGAATAATGTGTACTATAAAACTAAATTGAATTGAATTGAGAAGAGAGCTTTGTAGCTAAAATCTACCTCAGTATGCTATCGTGCATAATCTATAATAATTTATATTGAACTTAATATGGCAATATAGTATTTATATATTTATCGGTATACGAATAGTAGGTGATCAATAAAAATCCAATCATTTATTAAAATAGGACGTTTTAATACTCTAGAAGTTCCCACGCGAAAGTCTTGGACTGAAAAACTAATAATATATAAAGTCAAACATACCATCCGAACTCAAAGCAGTTTCGGCTTGGAACAAACTCTCTCTGGTCTGGCACCCTGACTCTTTCGTATCCGGTGCTCCCACAGACACATCTCTTATCTCTTTCTTTTCCTTTTCTCTCCTTTTTGAGTCCTCTCTTTTTCTCAACGACTCTTCCCTCCTGCTTAAATCACTCCTTCTTTTTCCATTCCGTTCTATTTTCACTTCTTCTGTCTCGGTCTCTACTTCTCGTCTCCAGGGCTCGTCTTCTATATCTAAATGCGTTTCTTGGATGAAGTCTGAATCGATGCTTGAGGGCTGTGAATATATTTATAATTTTTAGATATATTTAAGTAAGACAAGTGGCTACCACTTCAGAGACATTTTGATGCTTTTTTCCACTTTTTAAGAGGAAAGTGAAAGTCTTCTGCGCCGTACAAACTGAAACATGTCTTTTATGTACCTGGAAATCAAATCCAGGAGCTCCACGCTACATTGTTTGAATGACTGATACGAGATAGTGAGAAAAAAGGCAAAAAATAAATTAGGTTTTGTAATAACGAAGAACATTTAGGTTTCATGTAAGATGTAAGCAATTCCTTGGTCTGACGGGTTCATTTTGGATAAATATTTGCAAACTATTATTTAAAAGGCAGGGTCCCGAGTCTGTCTAGTATTGATAATTTTCATTTCAACCTGATTAAATAGAAATGACTAAAAAAGTCACTTCGCGAAACCCACTTTGATTGTGTATTTAAGCTATATGAACTTACCCTAATTTTCTGTTGTGAAAATTTTCTTTGTTGTTTAAACATCTCATTTGTGTGATTTTCTCTCTCCAGACTGGCCCTGGGTTCACTATCTCGCTGGAGATGTTTAGCATCCAGAGTGAAACGGCTAGTTACCAGGCTATCGAGACGATCTTCACACGATTGTCGGATATGCTCCTGAGAGAGGAGAACGATGCATTTAATAAAAGTCTTATGACATCAAGCATTAAGTATAAATGAAGTAGTCACGTATCATTTACAATATCTAACTTGTTGTGAATTGCGTGAGGCCTCTTTTGTGAGAAATCTCTTTGCCACACGCTTTATGAAGAGAATATGAATTCAAAATTCAAATTATATAGAATTTGCAAATAACATCGAAAAAATATTATATATACACACTCCAGAACGCCCCAGAGATAAATGCAAATTTAGTATAAAAAGTATTGTATATTCGCCAAGATCTTTACAAATTGGTTTTATTTGTGTGAAGGCGATACAAACAAACTCCTATCACATTTTCGTATTAAAGTGGTCTTAAATATTAAGAAACATTTCCTAATACAATTATGAAAATAAGCTATTGTAAAATAATAAAACTACCAAACATACCGTTATTCAGGCTAATACACTCGCAAAAATTACCTTTTAATCTAGTAAAAACTGTTCAGTTAAATGTTACAGTAAAATCAAAATAATATTGCACTACAGACGTGTCATAAATAAATTTGGGTAAAATCTTTCTCATACAAGGTGACGCCACGAACTGGTTAGCAATATAAATATTTGTAAGGATTAATTATGCAAAATAGAATATAACAAATTGGTCTCAAGGGGCAAAGTTTCGCGTTTGTAATGTAAAGCAAGTTGTAAATTAGTTTCCATCACAATAGACTGTTACAATCTTACTTGACATTTTTGTTTGTCAAATCATCGTTAGATTAAAAATAATTCATTCCATGAAACATTTTGATTTCCACATCACTATCATCATCACTACATAGTATAAAACAAAGTCGCTTTTTCTTTTCCTATATCCTTTTGTATGCTTAAATCTTTAAAACTACGCAACGGATTTTGATGGGTTTTTTTTTAAATAGATAGAGTGATTGAAGAGAAAGGTTTTATATATGTTTTATATCCATGCAAAGCCGCGGCGGGTCGTTAGTATTTTTTAAATTTCAATATTAGACGGAAATAAAGTGACAAAGGATATTGAGATGGTTCGGGCACATGGTCATGGTCATTGTCTTGGTCAAAGTCAAAAATATTTATATATAGAATCAAATTTTTTTATAATTTAAAAAAATAAATTATAAAAAATAAGTCTTTTCTTTGAGTAAGCATAAGTTGTTGCTGGTTATCATCTGGGTTCTGTAATGTACGAGGCGCCTTCTATTCTAAACACAAAAACACTACCTACGGATGTGAGCTGGTCATATTGAAATCCTAATTATAGGAAATGCGGGCGTAACGACTTTTAGAAATTATGGATGGTATTTTGGATATAAATTTGGAATGATTTCTTAACTAAAACTAGGACATACTTGAAAAGGGACCAACGAGTATGTATGATGAATATAATTAAGTATCCTTATATTATATAAATTATCCTTATATATGCGATCTACCAACTATAAATAAACATAAATAGTGATTGAGTAATTACCCCTTGCCACTTTTTTTTGGTTAAACTTATTTTAAACTAGAACAGTGATTACAACTCAATTTATTGTAAGATTAATTTTTATCTTAATTTAACTTACTTTGATAATCTTGTGGTCCTCATACAGCTTTCGGATGCACTTGAACAGAAACACAAACGTCATCCCGGAAAGGATGAGGGAGAATATTATCAAAATTACAAGGATGTGTGTCTGTTTGATCGTTGACTCAGCCTCCATCTATAAATTAATATAAAAAACCTTTCAAAGCTATCTTAATTTCAATTAAAACTTGTTTAAATTTAATTTACCTACCCTATATAATTATTATACTACATACATAGTTGTGCAGGTTTATGTACATATGTGTATATACATAATCTATTGATATCAATAAGTTAACTAACTTTCTTACAATATAATAAACTTTCTTAAAATAATATCTTTGATGCGCGGTCATAAGGGCTTAAGTCACTATTTGAGCATTTGGAGATTATCAGGAATGATAAGACAAAAAATAAATGTATGCTTCAGATAGAATTACTACTAATTGTAATAATATGAATAATTAGATTTTACATAATGTTTTGAACTTTGCTGTAGCTCTTCTGAAAAATTCAAAATTTTGACTTAAGCCCGTATGACCGCGCATCTGATATGTTGCAGTGCTGCCTTATGTGTAAATGAAACTTGCAATGAATGAAAGATATATGTTTGAAGTAAATCTCATGACTAATTTATTTGACACATTTGGTCAGTAACATTTTGAGATTTTTACGAAGGTTTGTTATAAATTCCTTATTAAGCCTAAACTAAAGACAAATCAAAAGACAATAAATTTGGTGACAATTTACCATCGATCACTTAAGATAAGTATACTTCCCTCAAAGTGATATCGTAAAAATACTGAATGATACTTTATTTTATTACGCTTCGTTGGCACATTTACGTTGTAAATGTAATAAGTGGTAAAAGTGTGAGTTTTGAAACAATTTTTCTTTTCATCGGATAATATGGTATAAATGGAAAATATGCAAATTGAATTTTTGGCAATTCTTAAGCGAATAAAAATAACAGATACCCGAAAAAAGTAACCTTGCTCGAACTCGATCAAGCGTGGCTTATCATTTACCTAATCCTACAGCTTTTGCAACAACTGTAAATTGTAATATAAAGAAAACAACTTAAAAATATGTCTGTATCCTAATATTGATGAACTTGGGTTAACGTACCTTACAATCATCGTGCTCTTCATCAGCTTTGAGCCGGCAATGCGCCACTTTATCACATTTTAAGGTTATATCAATACACGTGTTGTCTTCGCAGTTAAACTCGGTCTCTGGGTCGCATTTCTCTAAAAACATATGTGTATTAATTATAACCCACTTCTTACTATATTATTTTGCCTCCGACCCTATAAGAGGAATGTCATTAGTGTACTGTGTCCGTGTCTGTCTGTAGCATATTAGCTCCTAAACGAATGGACCAATTATGGTTTTTTTTTGTTTAAAAGCAACGTGATCGAGATGGTAGGCTACAATTGGTGAAGATCTCTTCAACTGTTTACTGAGATATTGTTCTAATCAAGATATTGTAGGGTTTATAGTCTTTAATTTGACTCAACTCTAATTAAAAATATGTGATTTTTTCGTAAATTTATGTGGTAAACAAAAATAAATTTGTAAAAAATTAATATTGCATTAGATTACCATCCTTATTTGGATCCAAACTTCTATACGCAGTGAATGTTGCTTGGAAGGATGACTTCTTGCCAGCTTTTGATGTGAACAAACGAACATACATAATATTCCCCCGGTCTCCCTTTCCTTTGCTACCATCTCCTTTAGTAGTGACCGCATTCGCTACTGAACCACAGTAGTGTGCGAGCCTGTAAAGTAGTACTTATACTTATAGCCCAAGTCTTAAGTCGTCGATATTATTAAGTAATTTTTTCATATAATATAACCATATACATGAGCATTACTTAAATTTACAGACACTAATTTACGATAAAGTTAATATTGTTCTCGATTTAAATATATTATTTACATCCGAATAAAACTTAGGTACCCTAGTATTTCTGTGACTAAGTGGTACGAGATTTTTTAAGAACAAGGTTTTATAATTTTATTTTATTCTTTATACTTTTTTATGCCATTGTCACTATATATTTTATTTAAAAGAAAGATTTTAATAATTTTATTTTATATGCATAGTATTTTTTGCAAAATGTATTGGTAAAATCTATGTATTGGGTATTTAATAAAAAATGACTTTAAAAAATACTTTGATTCGAATTCCAGAACATATCCAAACACCTGGACCACATTGTCTTCACACTCGTTGGGCTTGACAAGTGAGTATTGAGTGAAGTTGAGGTAAATCTGTCAAACATCAAGAAAAAGTTAACAAAAGAGGTCCTATGCAAGGACATCGTTAACGAGATCTCAATATTTTTTCTGTATGGAAATAACATTGACACTCGCGCTGACGCTCCAATATCTATTATCATTTTCATACAAAAACTGTCCTTCCTAAGTGTGATCTGGCTTACGTTGTCCTTGGATCACTCTCTAGCTTTTGTCTCTTTTACTTCTTTTCTTCGGTCTTTGAATGAAATAATCATTTAGTTAAAAAAGTTCAAAAGGCTGGTTTACTGCTATTTTATTTTAATAAAAGTATTAGCAAAAAATGAAAAAGTGCATCTGCCTTATGCCCCACTAGCGGGGTAGCTTAAAGAGCAAGCAAGTCATCGACGCCTTAGGAGCAGAAAAATGGAGGTATTTTTGAATACACACTCCCTTAAACTCGCTTCGTACGGGCCTAATTTGCCTTGGAGATATTTCACCACTGCCTACTAGGAGTTACAGATATGTAACTAATCATAACATATCAATAATTAAACGAAATAGTGTAAAACTGGTTTAGTTTGACTTTAAGATAAGAAGCAACTTTTTTGATGTCGTTGAAAATACCAATACGAGTTGTCAGTATTTTATTCGTTACAATATAAGTCAAAAACCCAAAAAGGATTATAATACCTTGGTATTTTCTGGTGTCTTTATAGTCCAAAGTACATCCAGGTTCTGGTTGGAACTTCTTGCTTTGCAGTCCTTGCTGATCTTCTCTGTGTCTATGGTACCGTGAGTACCTGACAGCTCCATGTTACAACTATCCGGTATACTCACTGACAATGATATGAAATACACTTAGTAACTATATTTTAGTCGTTGTCGATAAATTGGTGGTTATTTTCACTAATTAGTAGCTGAGGATTGAGGAATCTATCAGTCTACCCTAGCTTGGAAGATAAAGGGTTTTATCTTTATTTAATATAGACTAGAGCTTTTTATAATAATAATTACACTTCTAATATTAATATATTTTATGTAAAATTGAATTTGTCGCACATTGTATGAAGGATTGGCATCAGTTTAAAAACACACAATTTAGACTATATGTAAATATTAAGTGGCAACATTTCATTTCCAACAATTTACTACTATACATACACCGCCTCCATGTCTAATAATTGTTTCATGCGTCTGCGTTTTGCGGCGGCCTTTTGGGTTCGAAGCCCGGTGAAGCAACTATTTTGCTTAGAAGGCTGGGGGTCACCTAATTGCTAGTGATGAAAATGATCAATGACTGACGCAGTATGCCTCACCAGAGATAACGGAATTTAAAGACAAACAGGTTTAAAAACTAAAATTTTAAACGATACTTATTATCCTTTGCATATGAACATTAAAAGAAAATACACATAATATAACATATATATATATATATATAATTCTATATGATTAGAGAACAAAATGTTCACAAATCAGACTAATCATTTACTTTACTAATAGTTCAATTTTGTTTTTATTTTTCAACATCAATGTAGTTACTGTTTCTAGTTGATTAGTCTTAATATCCATTATGTAATATATTTTGCTATAATTGTCATTTAAATGCATAATTTATACATACCACTAGTACTTAGTTCAATGAAATTTATAGCTATTCTAAATCCTTCGTATTCTATTGTGTCATCTGAGTGAAACTTGAGCCAAGCATTCGGTCCTGTCGTGCGTATTTGTCGTGGAAATGCCTCCCCGCACACTTTATCTATGAGTTTAGAATAGCCTCTTAAACCATCACGAATCTGCAATGCAATTTTTATAAATCTTCGTTATTAATGTACCTAATATGGGGGGAAATTAACCTTTGTTTGACTTAGATATGTAGGAGGTTCTGCTTGTAATGCGATTGTGTGGTCTTGCTAGTCGATAGGAATTTTTTCAATAGAAATAGTGAAAACGTTAAATAAATTTCATAAATAGAACTATAAAAGTTCAAATAGTACAAATTAAACTCAAAAGTAATACATGAAATGAAAATATTAATTGTACAAGAAAAATATTTGCGCTCGTGTGGGCTCGTTTCGTACGACATCAAAAGTCGCGTGCAAAAGCTAGTGATATATAAACGAGCGATTTCAGTTTGTGAAGGCAGTTTAAATATCATATTTGCAATAACGTTGTTTATTTAAGCCCGAGGACAAATAACATAATGTCATGTTTCAAATATATTTTGAAAAAATACTATTGAAGCATTCCTGCAATAATTTTCTGTATTTGAATCAGAATTTTATAATCATCATATTGCTATACATTTAAATATAAAATATGGATATGTATTTAAATACTAACAATTAATTTTTTAAATATATGTAAACCGCTGAACTAATTTATATAGATTAATAAGTGAGGAGTTTTAGTTTGGCACAAATTTAAGCATAGGTATAAAACATTATTGCCAGAAATTATGATGAATGAGCTTGTTTACGATGAGACAGAATGAGCATTATTTTTTGGTATAATTTTTTCTAATCCCAGGACAAGCTCCTGATCTCTCAATACTCTCTCTCTGATCTCTCTCTATAAGCGGACAAAGCCACAGCCATTTTAGTTTAAAAATTGGCTCGAAACAACAATACTCACTTCTAAATAGTCGTAAGTACACTGGGGATGATATTCAATATGAAACATATCGATGAACGTCAATTCAACTACTTTTCCTACGTCGCCTGAAACAAAAATTGTTATTAAATTGTTTAAAAAAGCGTGATTTAAATGTCAAATAACGTTGTTTGTGTCCATAGGCAGCGGTGATAATTTATTGCACGTCTGTTCGGTCAGCTGTTATTTTAGTGGTTTGATCGCCTTGTTATATTGCATATTGTAACATTATATACATATTGTATATTAGCCTTGTAACATTGTATATTTAATATAAAACACATTACACCATATGAGGAAGCCGTCAAATTCAAGAACACAGACTTAATTAAATACTTGAGACAAGTTTATATATATATATTTCATGTTTTATTAATGGTAACATATTGCCGCTTAAAATTATTGTGATATTCTCTTTTTTAAATTGTCTTGTCAAGTTATATTTATGTTTGATGGTATATAGAAGGAGTACCTTGAACTTACATAAACTTTACTTACAAACAAAAGCTCACATGACTATGAGCTTTTTGTTTGTCTGACCTCATTCTTTATTTAGATGATAATATTATCAAAAGAAAAATAGATATTTCCACGTTTCTTATATGTTTTTATCTTTGCACTTGTTATTTAATATATCTTATTTGCGAATGTTACAGGATATTCATAAACCTGTCCATGTCGGAGTGATATAACAAAAGGAATTATTCGGTTTTTACCTCATATTTTTGATATTTAAGTACATTCTTTAAGGATTTCCACTTTTAAGTTATTTAGTCATGACTCTTCGATCGTTTCGTTGAAGCGTCTGGTTTTATGAGAATTAATTGTAAAAGTTCCTATGCTCGGCATGTGGAATACCGATGCATAGTTTATCACAATATTAGGAGCTATACCAAGTCACACCCTTAATAAACGAATGTCTTGAACTTTCAATGCTTCTACCAAAATTCTATCTTTATCTGTTCATCTTTTATCAATTTTGATATTAATCTTTTAACGTTTTACTACCTATATCATAACACAAAGGCTTCGAAAAGATATTTTATTCACCAAGTATGATAGATAATAGGAATTGAACCGTGTTTATTCAAATTACTTAAGCCAAAATTAAGCGTTTCGTAGTATTTAATTTAGCCAAGTTAACATCTCCAGCTACCCGCAAACTAGTCGCTTGCAGGCAGAGCTGTAATTTAGATTATTTAAACTGTTCTCTCGTTTAAAATATAGTATATAATAGCAGATATTTTGTATGGAATACTATTAACTTATTAAATCTATGTTATAAGCAGTAAAACTTAATTATTTTAATTTTATTTTTTGTCAGTTTATTATCTATGCTATCGATTTGGAAAATTATTCTGTGGTAAGAAAAGAAGTCTTGGTTATTACACCATAAACATAGTAAGTATCTGAACTATATTTACATATTTGTCTGGTGTAATGGTATCTAAAGATATAAATTTATTCATAATTTATAACCAGCTTTTTAAATTGAGTTGTTGGCTGTTGTATATTAAAATAATTAGAGATCGTTTTCCTCGCGGAGATAAGACAAGGTTTTTAGATAAAGACGAATATATATTTTTAGGTATTCTGTTATCTAAATATTAATCAATATTAACTATAACTCCTGTACATACCACTTATAACAGTGACACAATCCAGTTTGCTGTAATAATAATTATTTTTGCTGTCATCTCCATATGGATGCGATATATATTTCTGATCCTTATTATTAAACATAAAATATTCACACCTAGGATCCGGATCATCTTCTCTCTTAACTCTTCTTTTGGGTAAATAAATTTCAAAGCCATTACTCCTCTTTAATTCGTTTCGACTCATACTGTATATTGTACTAATATTTCGATTAAAATTCTCATTTTCAAGTTTATCTACATTTTCACTTCCATGCCTATCTTTATTTTGATTAACAAGTTCATTTATTTCTCCTTTTATAATATGTACATTGTTATGTTTGAGTTCATTGTTTCTTAATTCTATATTTTCTTTATTTACATTAAAATTTGTTTCTAAAACATTATCAGTATAAATTTCATTATATATTTTAGGTGAATTGGTCCTTATCATCTTCATTGTATTACTGATTATGTTTGTTTCATAATCAGCTACTGTAGAAGTGAGTTTGATGCTCCAGTAAGCTGAAACAAAAAATATAAATTAAATTTAAATTTTTCATATTAAATCAGTTGAATTATATACTAAATTACTTAATTAAGAACCATCAATACTAACTTAATAATGAATACAATGATTTGGGACGATAAACGTTAGTTATTTACTTTAAAAATACTAAATATACATTATATTATGGTGTATTTTCTGCGTAATCAAAGATTTTTTTAGAAAGCATTTGAAGTTTACTTTTATTGTGTTGGGGCTGAATGCAATGAGAATAATGCCAATTAATTATTTTAAAAATTACCTATTTATATGTCAGACAACGTAAGCATCAATTTCATGAGATTATTGCGGTATTTATTCTATCTCGAGTGAAAGAGAGATTGAGTTTTGAAGTTTATGAATATTTATCATTATTAAATCCAAGTCAAAAGGATAGTTTTGCATAAAAGTTACAAACGTTAGTTGTCTGACAGTGTTGAATAAATTACTGAAACCTCGGGTTTCGCCCCAGGGGATGTATTTCATGCCCTCGCTAGTGATATTATGAATTATCGATAAATCTATCTGTTCGATGACCGAGGCTTCTACGTTTTAATTCATTTTTGTATCAGTTGTTTAAGTATTTGCAATGTTGCAATGAAACGATAGAATAAATAATACAAATAAATAATTGAGTAAGGGAGTTGGAGAAATATTTTTTGCGTAGTTCTAGATTAGGCACAGAAAAATATTATGACTAATTATTATAATTAAACAATAGACTTTCTAACCTATGTTGATGGAACGTACGACATAAGGTCAGTCTCCAATTAATATTGTAAGAAATACTTTCATAATTTGAAGACTATAGACCACTAATGCTGAATAAAAAGTCTCTTCCAAAATTGCAAGTATGCTTAGTTCACAGTGCTCTCGGTTCAGTTTCTTCTCGCCGCCTTTACCAGGCGTTTTGAATATCGACATCCAAGAGAATAACAAGGCGTCACTAGTACAGCGGCTTTTCACCTCGCGAGTACACGCTCAGCCGTTAGCCTCGCCTGTGAATGCTTTTTGTGGCACTTCAAACAGACGGAACTACATTCAATGTATATTAACGTGCTTTTTAATTTTAAACGAGTGTTTAAGAGCAGAATAATCCAGGCGCATAAAATAATGCCGATTATTAACGGAAAAATGGATTTGATTTTAGTTCATGTGAAAATAAGAATTATTTTAAACCAGTAGCTTAAGCTCAGTTAAATACACTTTTTTGTGTTTTAAATTTATTTAAGTAAATAAATATTTTACGGTATGGCGCTCTTTCCATTAATATTATAAAAGGGAAAGTTTGTGAGTATGTTAATGACTCAATCACGCATAAACGTCTGAACGGATTTGGATGAAACTTAATATGCACGCAAATAGAATATGCTCTGGATTAAAGGGGTAATTTATAGTGTAGTGTGTTCCTATGGTATAATTTATACGAGTGCAATTTTTCAACTTTATAAAAAAATTGTTCGGATATAATAAATTGCACATAAAATAAAGGACATTATTTTCAAGTTATCCTTAGGGAATTATCCGAATTATTATAACAATTCAAAAAACACTATTGTAATCTGTATGTTTTACTTTATAAATTAAGTAATACGAGTAAAGTAAATATATTGTTTCTCAAAATAACGAACCCCATATGGAAGCAATATGTACATAATGAGCATTAACGACATCAGCCAACGCAATTAACTTGTAACATTATATAATATTCCAAAGGTTCCACAACTGAGGGTGCCAAATCTATATCTAATCTAGAGAACCGTATGTGCCGCATATATATACTCATTTTGGCAAGGTTTTGCAAGGTTTGTATAGGGTTTTAGAGCCATAATATGAAGAGCCACCCTAAACCCAATCCGTGTACATGTGGAAATTGTTGACACAACTAGTAGAGACTAAGCTGCTGTCTTTGGTGAGCCTTCCCGTTTAATCGGGATAGAAAAACATTCTTAAATCTTAAGTTACCTGAACTAACTAAACTGAGAATTATTGAATTTTCTAAAAGTTATAAACGAAACTCTCAAGTTACAAATTATAAAATTTTACTATAGTTTAAATTTGTAATTAAATTATTAAAAACTTAAAGCATAAATCTACGATCAATATTATGCTTGCCACGTTATCATATCGTTTAATTGTCAGGACATTGTATTTACACATCTTAGAATGAAATCGAGTGTTCGTAATAAATCCTGATCTTTGAGTGTACAAAGGCCAAGCAATATCTTCTGACAAATAAAAACGTGAAAAACAAAAGCGGAAAGGCTTTAGTAGAAATTGCGTTTCCACAAACAGCACGGGCGATTGGTTAAAGGAAAGTCAAGACTTAGCTTTTTGATCAAATTGTAGGGAAATTAAAATCTTTGCCGACCGTTTAATTGTACATCTAAGAAATTTTAAATTAATTTCCTGTCGCACTCTGAGGTAATTAATACTGTAATATTAATTCTCTATGAGTTATTTCCGCATCGACAAGATATAGAGGCAGACAAAAAAAGAACCAAAAGTGAAGTCCCGTGTAGTGGGCAGATGCATTTCACATCTGTTTCACTGATCGGTTTTTTTCTTTTAGGGGCAAGTAGGTGATCAGCCTTCTATGTCCTGCCAGACCGAGTTTTTTTTTTATTATCTCCACCGGGAATCGAACCCAGGACCTCTCGGTTGTAACGCTTACGCGCTTACCACTAGACCAAGGAGGCGGTCACTAGACCAAGGAGACGGTCAAAAAAAAAGAACAAACACGTTATTTAATTTCACATCTGTTGAAATTATATCAGAGGCCGACGAATTATAAACCTGTTTTCCAACATCAGTTCATTACCAATCCTTAGATACTAGTGCACCCCGCGAACTTCGTATCGCTTCAGAGTTCCGAATAATAACGTGTCATCTAAAACGTCATTCCATAGAAAATGTACGAGAAATCCAATTTGCTTCTCACTTTTTCGTGAATTTTTCTATATTTTTAATAGTTATTCTGCTATCCTCGACTTACAGTTAGACGAATCCAACAAATCAGTGATCATTAAAATCGGTCCATCTGTTCTTGAGCTGCAAATAACCGGATATTTCATCTGTATATGTTTTATATATAGATGTAAAGTATAACTTTCTATAAAGTTTAATTTATTCGATTCTAATCCATAGACGCTATATAATATTTTCAAAGGAATCCTAATATTGATTTTATATCAAGATTATTATTCTAACATAAGCTCCAGGCAAAATTCATATTATCTTAGGGCAATATTAATTCTATGCGTTTAATATCAATCTTGGCGTATATCCAAGGGTGCAGCTGGGACATTCATAAAAATTTGCATTGTTATGCAAAAATAGTTTATGCCATTGACATCATAAATCATTCAAAAAACCATATCTAGGTAGCAGTCAACACTTAATTATCATCAGAACCTCTTGCAGTCTACCCCTTATTTTACAAAAAATACTGAGCAGAGTAAGAATTAAAAGTTGCTCAATTTATGGGTAGCGGATTATTTCTTGATTGATTTCTCCCTATTGCCTATTAGTAAAGAGGCCAGTTAATGATCAGACTTATGTGCCTTCAACTTCTTATTTTAAACTAGGAGACCGCGCGAACTTAAATAATAACGTGTGACATAAAAGGTCATTCCATAGAAAACGTACAGAGATCAGCAAAATCCAAATATATATACATAAACAATTACACACACACATACACCAAGCAATATGTATATGTATAATTATTATATATGTAAATATCTATATTAAAATAGCTTTCAAAGTGAATGACAAAATTGGCAAAGCTTTAGTGGAAATTGAGTTCCACAAACAGCATGGCCGATTGGATTTACGGGTTTAACAGGAAATTGTGGACTAAGCTTTAATCCAGTTGTATAAAAATATAAATATATTTTATATATATATATATATATATATAATATTAAATATTTTATAGGCTTTTTGTTAAATTATTTACGTGACAGGAAACGAGTGACTTACCTAGTGCCAGAAACAGCACCTTGTGCGCCGGCGATGTCATTGACCTGCCGGCTGCTGGGGCTGCCTGCCCGCATCCGTACCACCCACCTCACCATCAATACACACTTTACACGTCACCACTCACTTCACTTGTCACTTTGTCACTTCCCGTGCTAACTAGATTCTTTGCCGCACTAATTTTATCACTTAAGGTCAGTTTTTTCCTTTGTCCCACTTTTGATACTTGATTTATCAATAATTGCCGCTTTTTGATAACACAAGACTATAATTATCTATAAATTTTCGTATGAAAATAGTCTTAAGAAAGTCTGTTTTCTCTTTTCCTGATTTACGGCCTGTAAAAAAATAAAAGATCACTATTAATATTTATTAAGAATATATAGTCATTATTAAAAAAAATCCGCTGTAGACTAGGGAAACATCTAGAACAATTTAAGGGCACCATTACTACAATAATTATCTGGCTTAAATCGTATAAGTAATTCCGAAGTCGAATGGAAAACAAAAAGCGTTCCCCCATTCACTGAAACAAAAACACAGTCATTATCCATTGCGTTTTTATTGTTTCACAAAAGACGTATCTTCAAAGAAAATATGCGATGGACATAATTATTTTCCTTTGTTAAAGGGCATCGCCCTTGCGTGGGGACTGAGCACTTTGAATTAGGGTTGTCTGTAACGCTTTAAATATTAATCACGGCAAGCTTTTTAGCAATACACATGTAGTTTAGCTCGATGCCATGCCACTCTGTAGTCTGGTACCAGAAGCGGAGATTGATTCACAGCTAATATAACCCGCGGGCTTTGCTGCCGGCCGGCATTATTCAATAGGGGAAACTCTGTCTGATTGGGTTGTCGTTGTATATTTTGAGTAAATAAGAAGTCATTGGACGAAGTGTATTTATGTTTAGTGTGGTTTCTATTTTTTTAAAATAGTATATAGTTAAATTGCTTAAACTAGTAAATTCTGATATTAAAGGTAATTAAATAGAGTTTTTAATCATCAATGAGATAAAATCAAAGAAACCTTATAATTTTATTTGCCTAGAACACAAATTATCTCTTAGAAATGTAAAAGAAAAGCAGCTCCCAATATCTTATAATCACTCAGTTTTAAAGAGATTTTTTTGATGTGAAGTTATATAATTACTTACTATTTAGATGTTTTATTTATTAAATTAAAACAATTAAATGTATGCACTCCGGATGTGTTCGTTTTATGATGGCTATGATGGTTGTATATTTAAATTAATTTGCAGTAGGTATTACAGTTAAAACAAAAAAGTTAAACTAAATTTCCATTTCTTTTTATTAATTATTCGATGATAACCCTTACGTTAACAGTCGAGTGCAGATAAACGCATACTTTTTTCAGTATTTATGCTGTATTTCAAACATTTTAAGTTAATTAAGATACTTAAGATTATTGCTGTTAAATTATTCAAGACTTATTATAATTAACTTCGAATGTTTTATTTAAACTTTAATATTATGATAGGGTTTTATGAATAACTAACTTTCAAACTAATTTTAGTTTTATGAAAACATAATGGGAGACAGACAATTCTCGAAACACGTTCAAGGCAAACTTTTATTCCCATTCACAGGTTTTCATCAAAAAGTTACTGTTAGCGAGGGCATTTAAAAACCAAAATCCTATTTTATGCTAATCAAAACTGTTTATTGCATTGATCAAAACCTATAGAAAAACTTATATCCAAATAAGATATCTTATTTCTGAATAAAAACAAAAGGCTTACTTGCCTAAAGAAACCTAAGAATAATCGACTAATAATTATCAAACTCAAAATATTTATTCATTGAAGAACCGGTTAAGCGTAAATAAGACATTATTTTTTTTCAAATTAACTACGAAATATAGATTGTATAATACATTCTTTATAGACATAGATTATGAGCAAAAAGTAAAGAATATGAGTGTGTAAGGAAGGCAATCTCCAATCTAGGTCCAAAGATGAATAATTTCAAAGATGGGCAGCATACTTTAGCATAAATTTTCGAAATTTATGATTTCAAATATTTTAAATTTTAATTCATTTGAGTATATTTTTGTTGCACACATAAAGGCCTATATTTTAAATTTTAATGATATCTTATACTGAACGTCCTTTTATTGTATAACGACGCCTAGCTTTTATAAATGTATTTTAAATTAAATTGAAAAAGCGTGAAGTCTTTCAGTAACATTTACGTTCAAAAGACTTTTGAATAATTTTAATGAATTATTCGAAATGAAAAATGTTCCTATTTTTTATAATTAATATTTATTAAATTAATGTAATATGCCAAAAAGCCTGGTGAAGTATTAATTGATGACGTCTCAATAATATATTTTGTATTTCTACGCTAATATATTTAGGCGTTATGACGATGTATGTAACCAACTATCCATGAAAGATACACAGCGTCTGAAGCTTCAGTTATCAATTGCTCCAGTCATACTGTGAAATTTTTAACAGCGCCTCTAGCGGTTTCGTACAAATTTACATCGCCCGAAGATATTAATGGTAAAAAATTGAAAAAAACTTAATGATTTATAAAAACTGCTTGCTAATGTATTATTCATTTCTGTATAAAATATTTGTATGTGAAGTTGGCAAAATGCTTACGCACTAACTTACATGACCACTATTGTTCGATAAATTATTAGATATAGATTAAAAACCTATTGAAAGTTTCGATGGTAAACTCATGGCCGACGTACTTAAAAGATACTGTTTTATACAACGTAAGAGTCAAAATCACAGAATAAACATAGGTTAACTACCTTGAGGCTTAACAGAACTAAAACTACAAAATTTAATCAAAACTTTTCAAATAAACCAACATTAGAATTCTTCGAGTTCATCTTGAGTTTTACCCAAAAATTTTATTCATAACAAAACCTTTTTCAAGCGTCTACAAAATAGTTTCACCCTGTCTATGAATATAAAAAGGTGTTTTGAATAAGGCGCATTTACATTCGCAATAATTTAATTGGCTTTTATTTTATTTTTGTACCTAAACTAAACGATTTTTCATCTGACAGTCAGTGAGCCTTGCGATTTTAATACTTGTTAACAAGATGTCTTTTTTACTTTAATTTATGATCAATCGAGCGAGCCTATTCAGTCAATTTGTTTTTAGTTATTTTGTATAAATTAGAAATATGTTGCCACTTTATTAGTTTTTTCACTGTGAAAGTTTTTTTATTTTATACAGATTAAACAAGCCAGCACGATGCTATAATTTATGGTAGTTATTAAGCTAGTAGATGACACTGTCATTGTGCACAAAGGTCACTCAAGGATTATATTGCTTGAGATACCTATTAATCACTAGCGAAGGAGGTAGATAGAAAACAAGGAAATTGGTCGTTAGGGTAGCTAGCATTTCTAGTCATACATAGTACAAAATAAAGGTACCCAAATGCCTTTTCGTGCAATTTTTTACAGAACCTGGCAGCAAGCCAGGTGGTTGACTCCATAAACCAGACGAAGCATTCTTGGTACTAGACCGAATGATCAGTAATAACGCTTTTGTCGGTTTGAAAAATGTACAAGATATTTACTTCTAACCACGTTTTGCTCCCTTAATAAGGTATGGAGTGGGCTAAAATATAATGATATTTTACACAAAATATGGAATTGATAACGGTGTGGTGGTGTTTAGTATTGCCTCTGAACTTTTTAGACGAAACTCCATAATATTGACGGGGTTAATGAGAAAATCAATATCAACCTATTGGTTTGGAAGCTTTGGGAGTTATTAAGAAAAAAGTCTTTTTAGAGATATTTTTTTATAATTAAACTATAGTTAGCTACAAGAGTGATGACCACAAGATTAAAAGCCATTAATTGTTCTGACAATACCGGAAACATTTCATTTTCCACGAAGGCCAAAACACATAAGATTAATTGTTACACTTGTCACTGCGTGGATCCGAATCAATGCTAGAATGTAAAAATTTGGATTTTCTCAGTGTCATAATAAAAATTGAGATATATGGCTAAAACCAAGTTAAAACGAAATAAATACGTTATTAAGGTTATAGAATAACTTAAGATTTTTTTTGGGTCATATTGACATGTTACAGAGATTCGTATTTCAAATTATATTATAGAGTGGGAGGAATAAAACAAAGTCGCTTTTAACTACGCAACGGATTTTGATGCGGTTTTTTAAATAATAGATATAGTAATTAAAGAGGAAGGTTTTTATATGTTGTATACAAAGCCGGGGTGGGTCGCTAGTATAAAATATAATAATATGCCAAGGTGAAATTTATTTAATTTAGATAGCCACGAGGTGGTTATTTTTAAAATTTTTCAATGTTAGTAATGGACTTAATTTAAATCCATGATGCTAGTTTTAGTAAACCAAGGTTGTCAGAGTTATCAAAATGAACATTGATATAGGATTGACTGTTAATATTTAATTAACGTTAGACGTATAAATGGAACTATCTAATTATGATAAGGGATATGTACCTACTAATTGTTAATCAACATTTCCTTAATTGATATATTATGTAATTGATAATATGTTTGTAATATGAACATATGATTATAGTGAGGTAAAATAATCTCCGAAACAATATATATACTTATTCATTGTTTCTATAACATTTTTAAATTTACATTTTTCATTTTATGTTAAATAATATTTATTCATCACACGCTGTCTCACAGATTTCATAACAACTGTCATACAAAAAAAGTTACCGCCATAAAATGTATAAAATGGCAGCCATTAAGCTCTCCGCACACGTTCTCGCTATTCGGACCACAAACTCCAATTTTGTTCCGCGCGTGTGCACTCAGCTTATATATTTTTTTAGAATAAAATATGATTTAATCTGTGTAAGTGTATTTTAAATGAAAAGTACAGCTTATGCGGCAAATGAAAAGCTAAATGATAAATCGTTTGCTTAGAAATTCTGTGTCAAAAATTTAAAGCTATTTCCAAGATTTTACTCATTTCACTTTGTAATTCACTATTGTTAACACTGGAAGGACAGCACTTTTAAAATGGGAATTTAATACGTTTTTTATCTTTACCTACTACTTAAACTATTGGTTACCCATTTCTAATTAGTGTGATAAGAAACCTATACATTTTTAAACACTTCCTTGAATATAAAGTATTAAAAATATTAACACAGTATTTCGTCTAGACATTGGAATGCTAGTTGGCACTGTGCCTATACAAAGCTCCACAGAGGCACATTCATTCTACTATTATCTTTATTAATTTAATGAATGAAATTATTGCAATGAAAAAGCCATGAAGCCACGCGTTTTGACCCATTCTGAACAAGAGCTGTTTTCTTCGCAGCAGTTATACACTATATTTATAATACACTAAACATATTTTGCTATCCAGGCGAACGGTTTAACGCATCTGACAATTAAGGCGTGTGGTACTGGTCCTAGGTTTAAATTTTGAAGAAAAAAAAAATAACGTTAGTTGGATAGACACAGAACGCTGTAAAAAAAGTCAGTGAAAGAAATTGATGCAGAAGTGTGTCATCCCCAGGCCCATAGGGATTTCTTGTAAGGAGTGTGGTATGATGAAGGTTAAGATTAAATTCAAGTGGTTAAAACGAAATATGAAAACATAAAAGAGACTATCAAAATTTTATGACGGCATTAAATTTAATAGTTATAGACATCTGGTGAGTAGCGTAAATGTTTATTTTAAACGAATTTCCCAACAATGATGTCATTCCTCTTCAGTCTTGACATTAAATATAAGTTTTAATTACATATAAAGTTATTTTCAGGTAATTTTATGTAGACAGGAATCAGTATAGGAATACATTATAATAGAAAAGTATAGTCACCTAAAATGTATGAATTACTTTCGTTTTTGTATTAAATAACTCGCGCTTGGTAAAATTTGGTTCCGGATGACATAAAGCTTCGTTAACAGCGATCTAACAAAGCGACAATTAAACCTAGACGTCCAATTGGGGCAGGTCGAGCCGCAACGGTACGACGCGCATTTTTGCGTCCACGATACAAGCAATCCGCGCAGCATCGGCGGATTTTTAAGTCAGTCGTACGTGTAACAAGCGAGCTACGGTCTACTAGAAGCAGGGCAGGACGAGCGGGGCCGCTTCGACGGCAAAATAAGCTCGCTGAGCATTCCGCCAACAGATTCCGTCGCGGTCCGGCCCGCCCCGTCTCTAGTGGACGCAGTTTCATACAAAATGTATAGCAAGCGGATTTTAGCGTTGCGATGCGATCCGATGCGGTCCACCTGGTAGACGCCAAGCTTTATATTGCACAGTTTATTGTATCGATGGCTTATTGTCACTTTGTAATTTCCTAAGCTTATAATGGACTAGTGAGAGATTCATGACATTAAAATGCAACGGTAATTTAATTAAAATAATTTCGGTTACGTCTAATTGAGCCTAAAATGTAAAATATTATAAGTAGTAAACAATTTTAAATTGTGAAAAATACACAGAGTGTTGCAAGGAAATACTCAAAGAACTAATAATTCCTCTTTGACGCCGGTAAAAGAGAGAATGCTTTCAACAATGAAATATTAAAGAACAAAATACTTCTAAACACTCCTTACTTCTTCAAACCCTGACCCAATCCTTTACGAGACACACTGACGGTGCCTTCTTTTTAACCAACCTTCAAAAAAAAAAACAAAAAGGAGGTTAACATATACTCCCATGTAACTCCCACTTGTAAACCCACCCGAATTGTTTTGTCTATGCATATTAGATTGTATTACCTACTAATACGTAGTGTACTACGTTAGCAAGAAACTTACAGAATATATTTTAACACATTCATTAAAGTAACATTTTAAAATAAGGCAGTTTTAATGCTGCTTCATTGTTATATTAATATTATATGAAAATATTATAATGTAGCTAGCTTTAGTAGATCGGATTTGGTTTTGAGATGTTTAGTATTTTGACTGCATTTGTGTTAACCGTTTCGTTGTCCTGTCATGTGCCAATAGATCTATCAATATACTTATTTTTCTACAACTGCGTAAGTCGCGTGTCTTAAATTTTTACTTTTTCTTTGGTATTAGATATTTTGTGTCCTTTTCTTTACTAATATTACAGTTAGTATATAAGAGATTGTACTTAGGCAAAATATTGTGTCAATAAAACTATTTCGTGTTTAAAATTAACCAAACTACATCCCTAGCATCGCTGTGTATTCTACTCAAATAAGGATTCTCACTCAAAACGGAGATTGCTTCCAAAAGTAGCTTTTTTGTTCAAAAACTTTTATAAACTCTTGGATCATAATGAAATGTTCTACAAAGGATTTGTTTTCGGGTCGACGATCAAATGGCACAGTCTTGATTAACTGAAACAATGTTTGACTTCAGAATTATTAAGCAGTTCTAAAGGGAATTTAATATGTGACGACTGTTACATATACCTAAATCGTAGAAAGGAAATAAACACTGAAGAAATACAAATAAAAAATTCGATTTTGTCTTAACAACACTTTAAATCACTGATCATTTATTTGATGTTAAACAATTTTCTAAGAAAGTTTTAGTTTAGCGAGTGCGACAACGTAATCAGCACCATAACGCCTTGATAAAGGTTTTACAAGGTATCAATGCAATAACTCCAAGATCGCCGGAGTGCAGAAATAAAATTATTGAACTTTTTAATAGTGTTAAATGTCGTCCCTTAAGGGCAAACTTTAAGGTGGTATATGACAGTTTTAGGTAAAATGAGATGTACAATTATGAAAACATATCGAAGAGATATTTTTAATTTATTATTATTAATATATATTAAAACTATTACATATTGAATTACTTATACTTTGCCCGTTATTGGTAGCTATAACTAATTTGGTAGAAAAAAGGCAATGGTAATACAATTTGGCAATTCAATGTGCAAACATTTTAATTTTGATTCAGCCGAATAGGATGCGTTGAAGCGTACTGATATTGAATCAAATTGTAACATTTGATGAATACACGCGCTATAAAATTTTAATGGACAGCAATTTTCGTTGGTGGCGACCTGTACAACAATGCGAAAATATTAATTTGTAACAGTCAGTTTTTGTTGTTTAATCATCGAATACATTGTATCCTGTAAAAAATTATTATTTTTTAAAATAAAAGTTTTTCATAAGGTACATCAGCATATAATGTAATTATAGCTAACAATTATATACGTCAAAGGTAAAATAAATTTTCACAAAGCACTTTAAAATCATCGATTTTTTTTGATAAATTTATAGTTCGTAAAGTAGGATCTACCGAGAAAAGCCGGCAACAATTTCTGTAGTAGTCAATTGTTACATGGAGATTATTATAAACATAATTTGCACATTTAAATTTACATATTTTCAATTATTTATAAAAAATTTAAACATTAAAAATTTCGACAAAAATTCGAAAAAAACGTTAAAATTTTCAACAAATGTTTATGCTAACGAAAAATACTTGACCAACCTGATACACCTACATTGTCTTAGTATCAATATCTTTTCAGTGGCATAAACCGAGAAATAACAGTAATAACACACATTACCTTAATGTAAAAATCACTGAATAAAAGCCATTTTAATCGCTATAATCCTGAAAAACGACTTTCATTGTTGCCGACGTAATCCTGAAAAATGCGTATCGTCGAATACCGATTTTTCGTTTAGAAATCTAAAATCATTTAAAACGGATTACGTGTTTGGGTAAATATATTGAAACTATAATGATCTTTGGGATAATATTACCTGTGTCAGTTTGAGTTTATTCATTACAAAAAAAAAACCATAAATCTTTTCTTTAAATAATATTATGTATAGTTTGGTATATGTAGATAAAAGTGCATAGTGATTGATAGTACCAGTAGCTTTCTGAGAAGTTTCCAAGCGAATAAGACTCTAAGCAAAGAGTCTTTTTTAGAGACACAAGCATATCACTTAAGACAATACATCTGCAGGCTAACTGGTAACACCGGTGGTTACCGGCGATAACACCGGACCATTTTATAAGAAAAAGTAGCAATCTTAGTATTTATTAGTAACAGTAACCATAACTTAATATTAATGTTTCTAGAAAAGCGACTTAACAATTTTAACGAAAATTTATAAATCTCAAATTTTAATGCTCAGACAGAAATTCATTAATAAGATCGAGGTATATATTTACATACCATAATAATATGTCCGCCATTTGAGCGAGCTGGGATTAGAAATGACTTTGCAAATCAAGATCATTAATATTCACGAGTCAACAATGGAACTGCCAAATACACGTAATCTAAACTTGAATCATTTCGTTTATCGGGTTGCTTGTCCAACTTAGGGTTCTCACTGTCTATTTTCTCAATATATTCTATAATTAATAAATTTTTTACAATATTTCATGCAACATTGGCCGCATGGGTTACAAAATTTAGCCTATATCCCTCTCATCAGTAAAATAATTTTTAAAATGGGTCATGCAGTTTTGGAGTTTATTCAATGACCAAAATATAAATCGTTTATCTTTATAGTATTTAACTATTTTTATGTATATGTATAGATGTAGAAATATTTAAATTCTCATTTATAATCTTATAATATAAAAATGAATCGCAAAATGTGTTGGTAAGCGCATAACTCAACAACGCCTGGACCAATTTGGCCAATTATTTTTTATAACATTCCTTGAAGTACAAGGATGGTTCTTACGGAGAGAAAAATTTGGAAAATTTTGGAAAAAAAAAAATTAATATAAAAACATTTTCCTCATACATTTTCTATGGAATGACGTTATAGGTGACACTTTATTATTCGGAACTTTGACGAGATACGAAGTTCGCGTGGCCCACTAGTTAATTATAAAATGGTCGTGCTGGAAATTATTGGGCTTTTTCCAGCGTTGAACGTCAACACACTAAGACGTGATTGAAGAAATCACTTTTGTTTATTCTGTAACTTCTTTAATTTTATTAGATATTGTTTTTATTATATATCGACGTAAATAACAAAGATTTTAATATAAGTATTACTGAATATAAGATTAAAAGAATATGATTTTTATTTTACAGTGACTTTACATAAGGTTTTATTTAGAACATTTCCACAGAGTATCCATAGATACACCAAAGAGTATGTGTATGTTGACATAATCGGATTCGAATTAATATGAAATGTATAAAACCCCTCGCGGCGATATTATTAAATATATATAACATCACTTTAACGTACCCATTAAGGCTTAACTAACACATTCGAATAATAATTAATAGTTATATTCAGCTTCTAATTAATTTTTGGCACGTACTGACAATAATGATTTGAATTTTACTCAATATGTGTTACTGCAATTATCTGTGGGTAAATTAATAGTTATTACGCGAGTGTGATACAAATAATATGTAATTCTTTTAGTTAAACTCATTTTAAATGCAAATTATACTTTATACTCTCTGCCGGTTTAAAAAGTAGAAAATGTAATCATATTGTGGCGGAACAAAGTTCGCCGGGTCAGCTAGTATTTGTATAAAACAAAGTCCGAATGATGGACCAATTTTGATGATATCTGATTTGTTGGATTCGTTAAAGCAATTTCATCTCCACATACAATTTCTTTGGGATAACACGCAGGGTTCATTAGAAAAATAAAAATAAATCGGTCAATTTGTAAACGTCTTAAATAAAACAATATTTAATATGGTGGTTCAAACAGTTTAGAGAAGGACGTTGAGCGCCTGTGGTATGATAGCATTTTTAGGGTGATACCCTCAATCAAATTAACGTAACAATAATATTTTTTAACGTTAAATAACATGAATGTACTATGTGCATTGATTTCAGCAAGCATAGTCAGCAGTTTAAACTCATTATATCATTACAATTTCAGTACATTGTTGCTGATATTTAAAGATTTTTTTTTCGAAAAGCTCCATTGTGTATTGAATAAGAGGAATAGTAATATAATTGTGATTTTCTCAGTATTAAATTGTGAATACGGAGCGACAAAGCATTTTCCTGATATCGAAATAACTGCTTTTGTAGCGAACTGCGTGCTTAGAAAATAAAACTAATAAGCAGGACTTGTTGGAATAAGTCTATGCTCCAATTTATAAGTGAATCATATTTTCAAATTTAGTAAGTTGTTATTGAGTGCAAAAAAGTACTCATTTTTACTGATTTATTAAGATTCAGCGCCATTTTAGGTCTTAAATAAATTTATTGGTAGTTATCAGAACATTATTTTAAAAAAAGGCATTTTTAAACTTTGAGACATTAAATAAGAAATCGAAGACATAAGTTCAAATTACACTATTTGTGCACAGGTTCTAATTAAAAAATAGAGTAATTTTAACTTGGAATTCAATAAAATTAAAGAAAAATCAGTTAAATCAACAAGGATTCACTGTTCTGACGACCATAAACCTACTACATAATTAAGACGTTTATTTAATTAGTTTCTAAACAATATGCATAGAAAATACAATAAAAAAGATTACGAAAAATCTTAAACTACACACATATCAATTACAAAGAAACAATTACTATATTATAATTGTTGACAACGTTCAAACGTTTATCTTGTAACTTATACCAGCATACAATTATTTCCAGAGTAGCTCACATAGTACTTTTCTAATGAAACAATTTTAAACTCCGCAATTCGCGTTATTACTTCATGAGCCAATATAACGAAGCGTTTATAGTTCTCGCTTGCACAGTAAAGATATAATTTAACTCAATTTTTATACAACTGGAGTCTAACAACATTTGGAGAGAAAGAGATATCAGCTTAGTGGCTTTGGAATATGATAAAGATTATATATAATAAAGTTAAAGATATAAATAGATATATCCAAATGCGAAGTGCGAAGCATGCCGGAACGGTTGGTAAATTTAGATTAATTTACCTTTTTCATTTATAACGAAGCCATCCATTAAACTTACTAAGAAATACATTTAATCTGCTTCAGTTTTCAAATGCAAAGCCCAAATACTCTTAATTTATTATTAGGCCCGATGACTAATGTCACATGCGCCTTGACCGGAGAAACGCGTGCCAACTAGTCGAGGCCGACCGGGAATTCTTGTCATACTAACTGGTTGACGGCCGGCAGCTTATGGGAATCAGAATGAAGAAAGCTACTGTTACACGCTATAACGAAATCAAATTGGTATTTGAATTTAAATTATTTTTCTGTTTTTTGTGAAAAGTATAAGGACATTGGCTACCCTACCATAAGTTATCTCCAGAGAAATACCCAGAGATCTGTTCTTTGTAGCATCTTAATTCTCAGTTTATTGTGTGTCACAAAAATCCATACTTCCCATTTTAAACAGCAATATACTTACTATAAAGGTAAGTATTAACCAAAAATACGAACTTTTCACCTATATTTTTGCTAATATAGGTGAAAAGGTTTTAATAAACGAATTCACTTTATCCGCTGAATTTCATAGGTTTGATGATGTAGGCAGAGAAGATTATATTCATGGATATGGGTTAATTATTTCTTTGAGTGAAATATTAGAATAAATTTCATCCTACTTTATTGACACCGTATTTCCAAGAAAACTAAATAAGTTTTACTTGGTGAAGTAGCGAAGCACTTGCATTTGTACAGATTTTATTGTTTTAAACAGATGTTACACGGGTTGGGGGAAATACGGTCGTAAAATTGCCTTATTATATAACTTTTGAACCCGGTTCTACGTAATTTAATAGCTATTTCGTCCACCTTGCTGCTAGATGAAATGCCGAGTGGCCTAGGTAACCACATTTCGGCGCCCTAGAAATAGGAACCTGAAATAAAATTATTGAAAGCTTTTGTTCGCCCTTTACCACTTCTTGCCCTTAGGCAGACTAGAACTATTTACGAAGCAATTAGGTCAAAGTCAAAATATCTTTATTCAGTGAAATCATATTTGATTATTTTGAATCTTAAATATTTTTTCCTTCTTAATATTATGTAGTTTATAAAAATAATTATTCTAAAAATTATAATATTTGGTTTTATTACGACAGAGTTAGACCAAGTTCATTCTTAAGCTTTTTTTATCATCTAAATAATGCTTTTTTATAAAGTTTTCTTTTAATTGTGTTTATAAATTTATTTATTAACAGTTTAAGCATATAACTTGGGAGTTTATTAAAAAAACATATACATTACTCTTTAAATGATTTACTAACTTTATGGGGGTCTGTAGGTTATTAATCTTTCTCGCGTCGTCTTCCTCTCTCATGAGGGTCGTGACCTCACTCATGAGGGTCGTGACCACCTCAAAACATACATGGTTTTATTGATGAGGTGGTTTTCTTGGGAATATAATCGCAGTGGGTTCCCTCGTCCTTCCGCGTCTGAATTTTAGAGGGGATTTAGGCCTCTAGGTCACAGGTTACCGCTACAGGCAACCTACAGAATTTTTGGGTGTAGTTGAATTTCTTCAGGCAAGCCTGTTAAAAATTCAACCACACCTCCGTGCCACTTATGACACCCGTCTGGTAAATAGCAGTCCTACCAGAGGCCTACAAATACAAATTAAATTAAAAATTGCATTCAGGACCGGAGATCGAACTCGATACCTCAAGCTTCGCGGTAGGCTTGTAAGACCGCTTAACCACGAGGCTCTCAGGTTATAATTAATACTAACTGTAATAAATTCCCACATATTCTGGTTTTGCCCTAAAAAATATTTGAATTATGTATTTCATTAAATTAAAGAGCTTATAATCAAATATATTTTTATTTCAAGGATACATTTCAATTAAAATGCTGAAATATATTCGCATTTATAACCATAGCAAATTAAAAGATATTTTGTATTCAATAATATTTTATCAAATGATTTGATAAAATTTGACACCAAATTAAGAAAACATCGAAGTTCTGAAAGGAGAGATATTTCAAATAACTGATTTTATATTTTTGTCAGCTTAATATCAATAGTCTTATTAAAAGGCTTTATTGTATATAACGCAATGGAGACAGTCTCGGTGAAATAACCGTTTTGAAAGTAAAAAATAAAAACTGAAAACTTATACCACAGATTTGACTGTTTCACCTATTAAATTATTATTTTAATTATCATTATTTCCTTTAAAAAATTGCATACATTTTTTTTAAAAATTGTTTAAATAACTTAAAAACTCACAGCTTTAATTAACAATAGCATAAAGAATGATTCCGCATAAAACAGAGCTTCAATGTGGATTATCTAGCTTATATCAATATTGGATAGCTAATACAAAAAAATACGTCTAAGGGGAATGTCAGCGAAGAAGATGGATGGTGTTTCCGTTTCTATTACGTATCTCAATAGTGATTGCTTTTAGCCACTCTATCTGTCAGTTGCTATAGATTTAATAAAATACTTTTGCTTGATTAAAGCTTTAAATTCTGAGTCCAAATGTAGATGTTGGACTTTCTACTCAAACAAAAAAATACGTTACAGTTAATCAGTCTACCTAGATTTTAAAATTGGATAACAGTAAAATTTTTTTACGGGCAAGTGGTTCAGTCTTCGAAACACTTTATTTTTATTTCCTTGAGAACAGCACTCAGGACATTCCACGAAACTCGCATTGAGTATCAGAAGCGTGGCCTACGGAGCATTTGAGGCCTTGATAAAAGTTGACTTACGTTTTTATGGCACCAAGTGTCTATTAAATCTGTAATAGCACCGTCTCACACTGACAAATGGTAGGAACCGTATCACGCTCAGCCAGTAATGGACCTTTTGAATTTCTCTTGGCAAATGTACTACTGATTTATTGAATAGACAGAATTAACGTATTAGGTGACATTGATTCAGCCTTTTTGGACGTAAAATGAAATTTCAGGTGGTCATTACGTAGCACGACGAAAAAACCGATAATTTTGGGGTATTCTAATAATAATCTGATTCTCCGAACTACAAGATCATTATCAAAAATTCTTTTTACTGATCGATAGCGAGATTCTTTCTGAATGGCATACATAGGATATATTTTACTAGTTGTGCGCCGCGTTTTCACCCGCGTTAATTTCGTCGTGAATATAGAATACTCGTATAAGAGATAAAATAAAATATAAAAAATAAAGTGTTTCTTTAAATTAGGGAACTATCCCTAAAGAGAATTTAAAACATGATTTCCTTTATTTTTGGGGAAAATTTATAATACCCAATCAATTTATAATACAGTTGAAAAATAGAATACTCGTCTCTCTAAATTATCCCACAGGAATACACTACCGGTATATAAAGTACTCTATGTATTCCGAGCATATTCTATTTGCGTTAATTTCAGTTTCACATTTTTTAATGACTCCGTAATTCTCTGTATTTCTTCTATATTTTTATTTTCTGGGCCGTAAGTTTTTTTGCCGATTCATCAGACAAAAATTTTTTTTTCCTATTTTTACCCCCTTTAGGGTAACATTTTCACAAACTTTGAAGCTCCTAGCTTTAAAAATGACGTAATTTCCATAAAAACTTTCATCCCCTATTTCAACCCTTTACAGCCCTGTCTTCGCGTTAAAAATTACCTATATACTTTAGACTATCTCTGTACTAAATTTTATTTTAAATCGGTATAGTTGAGACGTGGTTGAGTAACAGACAGACAGAGTTACTTTGGCATTTAAAGGATATATCGATATTGAAAACCAATAACTAATTTCTATTCGTTCGAGACCCACGCGCCCAAAAACTAGGCAATTACGTTTACTTGTTAGTCGATAGCTGGTCAAAGGGTTGCCATTCAATTATTCATGTGACCCGCGTACGGAACACAGTTTAAAAATAACCTTTGCGCTATTGCAATATTAAAAATACCATTACCATTCCTATTATACTAACATTACCATATCATACCATACCTATTTAATACCGTAGTAAAGATGTATGTTTTAAACCAGTTCTTTATTCAAAATACGAGTCCTAATTTCTATTTATCTTAGATTTCTTCTAGACGGTGCCCTAAACATTTAGGCACCGAAATAATATAAACATTTATATTATTTATAATAGTTATTTTTTTTGAAGTCCTAAGGCCCCTGGATGGGGCAGAGGGCGTCCACAGTACGTCGCCATTCCTCTCTGTCTTGAGCTACGCGCTTCACTTCGCTCCATGTCATGCCAACTGCCTTCGCCTCCGCGGTGATCGTCCGCCGCCAGGATTGCTTAGGGCGGCCACGTTTTCGCTTTCCTTGAGGGTTCCAGTCTAAGGCTTGCCTCGGTATATGTTGGGAATCCCTTCGTAGCGTGTGGCCTATCCAGTTCCACTTGCGACGCTTGATCTGGTGGTCGATTGGAGTCGATTGGAGTACTATAATAGTTATAATAGTTCCCAAATAAAAATAAATATATTTACTGCGGATTGGAACTTTGCACAGCTCTGTTCCTAAAACGTATGGAAAACTCGATGCATGAAGGATCAAAACATAACAGACATTTACTCGTACATCCGGAATCAAAAGCCGCCTTTTAGAATTGTATCTTGACTTAAATAATTACTCATACCAAAAAATCAAAAGGAATTATTGCAAGGAATATCTTCAAGTAACAACCTAACGAATTCTATAGAGTTTATAATCTTGGTGGGTGATGGACCAGTCACCAGATATATTTTCTTCTGTTTCAATAATAATTTTTAACAGATCAACCTTCTGTGCCTACCCAACCGTAATATTTTTTGCTTCCCGGAATCCGAACTCAGAGCAGATGCGTGAATTACTTAACTACTTTAATATACCTTACAGTCAACACACATAATACTTTATAAGCTCTTTAAACAATATTAAACTAATTTTGTTTAAAATATTTTAAAATGCACTATTGTTTTATTTGGTTTAAAAATCGCGTGTTAAACAAAGTATTCAATTGAGTGACGAGAGGTTGCAAATAGAACAATATTTGAAATTATCTATTTCAAGTAGGTACACTACAACGTTAAATATTTTTATCATCAAACGCTTTTGAAAAACGTTATTCTGACGCGATAGTAAGCCAAAATAAACTGACATTAATTGACAGCTATGGCACAACTGAAACGGTTATTTTAAGCGTTTTTCTTTATTCAATTATAGGTGATGAAAGCATTGCTTTTATGATGACCTAGAATATGAGTATTAAAACCAACAGTTATTAATAACCATAATGTTTTTAACTAGGGTAAAGTAATTGTGTACATTGATTTTTAATTGAAATGTGAATCGGTTGATTGTTTTAGAAAAACTCATTTGAGAACAAAATAAAATCCTTAACTGTTTCAAAATTAATGTTGTCATGTCAGTTGTTTGTTAACTTTTGTTAAGGCAATTTTTTTATTGAATTCTATGTAACAAAAGAAATTCAAATGGCTTGTAATTCTTTCACACAAACATTTTTCTCATGTGAAAATTGTGTTTTTAATGAATAGGTTTTATGGACTTATTATTTATTCGTAGGTTTTATGCTATTTATTTCACGTCTATGGTTTACATGTTTGACACTAGAAATAGACAAATGAGATACCATAGACAAGATTGCGAAAATAATATTTTAAACAATATTTCTCTGAATATTATTTTTCAGCGGCCTTCGATATCAATTTGCATATTTTCCAGTGAATTTGTTTTACATGAACGTAATTTTTCAAACATGGTGATTCATCGTTTCACAATTGAGTTTTTAAATTTCCGATAAAATTACATTGTTTCAACTCTAAAAAATTGGATTGTAATCTTTAATAATAGACGCATTTCTGCGTTTGCTTTCTATATTTTCCGATTCAAACTCCATAGACCGAAATAAAACGCGTCGTTTTTCTAAAAAGTGCGTGCACACACTTTGTAACTGCTTTGCTGCTTTTCGGTCCACCATCCACACCCGACATCCCCCCGTACCCCTCTCTCTTGCTTAATAAGAGTGGTAGCCTCTAGTCTAAGCATTTGACAAAAATCGCATATTTTTATTTATCATCGTATAAAGTACAAAAGCAAACTTTTTTTAGAAATTGTGTTTTTGGTTATATTTCAATGTAAACAATTAGACAATAGTCATTAAATAACAGACGCAAAAGAAAATACTTTTTTGTTGACTTGTGTTATTTATTTAATTAAATATGAATATAATTTTTGACTCTGTCGAAAATTTTACCAATGTAATCAAAACTTTAACTAAAATAGACGACGTGGATTACGGAACTTATCGTATACATAAAAAATAAAAAAGTAAAGTTTTTGAAAACTAACATAAAATGCCCATTTTTTTCCAACTTGAATTTTATTGAAAATCTGTAAACTTACCATTTTAATATAGAGATATCGTAAAATATATACTCATATAGTTTTCTTATTTCATTCTTCCAAAAATTTTTGTTATTTGATAAATTTAGATTGATACTGGCTTTCTACTTTTTAAATTCGCGGTAGAATGCTGTTTGAAGACTTATAAGTCATGATGTTATTGTGGGGCTTATCTAGACCTGGAACCAGCATGACTACATTAAATAAGCCATTCGAAATCTTACCCGTAATATTATTACATAGTAAAAGGTGTGGCTAACCAAAAAAACTTCTCGCTCTTCCGACTCATTCAAACTACCTGAACGTTTTCTGTGACCCTTGATTTGGTATTTTCTCACGTATGGCGTATCCTTCATCTCAAATTTGATATGTCGAATAACAAACCAGCTGATATCGGCGAATAAGGATAGAAAAAACCTTAATTTTCAAGGTTAAGAAGGTCTCAATGTGAAAAACATTTTCGTGCTTACAATATTATTAAGCAAGAATAAAACTTAATGAAGGAAGCGGAAGAGGCCTACGTGAAATCAGTGTATACAAAGTGTGTAGAAGTGGCGCGCGTTACATAGACACAAATCTATACAAATAAATAAAATTGGAGTGTCTGTTTGTAATATTAAAAGAACCGCTTTTCACTAAACGCATGTATCGGTACATATACCAAGATAATATTTTATAAAAAATTTCTCTGTCTGTCTGTTTGTTCCGACTAATCTCTGAAATGGCTGGACCGATTTTGACGAAACTTGCACTACAAGATAGCTAATGTAAAAAGCAGTAACTTAATTTTATTTTAGAAATAAATATAAATAAATAATAAAAAATAACAATTCCGCACGGACGAAGTACATAATACATATTTATTATTTTGCTGTTCGCTATTTTACTCTGTTTATAGGCTATATAACATCACGTTACGATGAAATTAACGCGGCTGAAACCGCGGGGCACAGCTAGTACTAAATAATACAAAAAGATACATGTTGCTTACCTTTTAAATCTGACATACATTGTAGGTATATTCACAGACTTATGATTATTTTTGTTCTAAAATTGTGTGAAAAATACAAATTTTTTATGTACATTATAATAATATTAATCGCATTCGTTCCACAATTTGTTATTAATTTGTTTAAAATATTTATTTTAGTTATTTTACAATATTACCTTTTGTATAGGTTTGGTGACAATTGATAAAAGTTTGAACAAGTCCTCAAGTTTAAATATGCGGGCTTTAGTCTAGCTAGACTGAGCAAGACAAGTTTTATAAGTAAATATCTAGAATTTCGAATTGCGGTGAAAATGGGAGTGCTTTGTAACAATTTATCTAAGTAACTACTGTATAAAATACGCAAAATAAATATTTTTATTTTTATGCTAATTAAAGGATGCTAAGGCCCTTTTTAATGGGTAAAACAATTTTACACTAATTGTACCCGTCCAAAGGCATGAAAATATTATCTCCATAAGCAGGGTAAGATGCAATGAATGTTTAGATAAGCAATTATAAATATTTAAGTACTTAATTATATTTACAAAAATCCAAAAAGCTAATCAAATCCGCTGGGGTGCGTACCCAAAATAAAAATTATAAATTAATGTAACACAGCGTTTTTTCATTTTTTCATCGCCGCTGTCGAATCTAAGGTCTAAGGTCCAAGGTCACCGTTTTACTAACTATTAAAGGAAAACTTTTTTCATATTAAAATTGAATCAGCCTAGAATACTAAATTAAACGTATCTAGGATATTCAATTCCACAGCTATGCTAATGTGGGTAAGATATGGAACCACTAGTTTTGGTATTTTGCCAACGTCACTTTTCACGAATGACTGTACTCTTTAAATATAATTTATATTTACCTAATATTTGCGTTTAAATTGTGTACCAGACAATTTTTTCACAGATCAATCTATTTCTTTCGCAACTACTTAACCTATTTTGATAAAATGTAGTTCTGAGAGCTTAAGAAAAGACATAGGTTTCATTTTGTTGCGAAAAAAAGATTTAAGCTATTGAAATTCAGCAAACGCAAAAGACGTGTGCAAATACTGATCGAAATTTTATTTTATATGGGTCCAACCGAATACTTACGCAAATATCAGAAAGTTTCCCTAAAAGCAATATAAAAGTATCCAAAAGAAAAATCTGTAACCATAAAACCCTTGGACGTTTCTCCAACATACAACAAATAAACAAATAAAAAGCCAACTTTCGAATAAAACTAGCCTGCTTTTCATTTCTTTCATATCCCCTTCTTGATAAAAACTTGTGCTCGAAAATATGCCAAAAAGAGTGGGCGTGAATCTTTTGATATTTAAATTAAAAAAGAAGAGAAATTTCGGTTTTTTTAATTGTCATTTAATCTTTATAATCTAATAAGCTGTCCGAAAATTAATTCATCTGCCTGTGTATTTATAGTATAGTAGACTATGATACGTTTTTTTAAAATATTGGTTAAAATATTGGGCGGTCCTGTAGATTTAGAGTTATTTTTAGTACAACAAAATTCATTCATTCATTTTTAAGTCCCATTTATTTATAATTTAGTATAAAAATTAGTTTTTAATGCCTAACTACGTTTTTTAAAAATCAGTATACCTATTTGCATTAATGAGAAGTCTAACTAGTTGTTGCTCTTTTAACTTTAAAAGTTAAATGAGCTTTTAATTAATTTGCCACAGATAATAGTATAATTATCCCCAGTCTGGGTTTCCCTAAACAAAGCTTTTAAACGGCAGGCTTATGGAATGTCACAAATAAATCATTGTGATGATAACACAAGATGGCTCCGCAAACATGGCGGAGAATGGCGGGTAATCTTTCAAATTAAATTTGCAATTCATACCCACTTAAATCTGCTTATTCAGACGCGTAAGAAAGCCTATTTTTGTTTCTTTTATTACTTGGCATTATACAGATCTTGCGGCTTACAAATGTATATATATAAGACATATTTAAAAAAACAAAACTTTTCAAGAACCTATTTTGTTCAATTTAGGTGAGGAGTTGAGTACAGAAAACTATACTCGGATCGTTTTATGCATATTATATTACTACAACTTCCGAACTCTGAATTCACTAGATAAATCTCCAGTATTATTTTAAATACACAGTAACTGCTGAATGATAGGTATGTTTAAATGCCCTTTTCGTCAGTTTATTTAAGATACCATATAATAAAATAAAAAAATTGAGGACTGAACAATTAGAATACTTGCCTTATAAAAATTATACGCGTCATGAAATACTTAAAGCTTTATTAACATTTTCCGGATGACGTTCGAAAAGTTATAAATTAACACGGCTCACTTTTCAAACTTTTAATGTGGTTTCCGAACTAATTTCGGCATCGAAATTGACAAAACGTGACGTAATATTAACAAGGTCTAATAGAGACAATCAAAGGGTCGCCTCTAATAGTTTTATATTAACATAGTTAAGATAAGTGAGAGTAAATAAGTCCTCTATTAAAACCTTAATGTATTTTGTGTTCTACAATTCAACAATTTATAATCATATACATTTTTTAACCGACCTTCAAAAAAACCAAAAAGCCCATACTAAGGTATAATGTTTGGTAAAAAAAGCAAAGAATCAATAAATTGTTATATAGATACTATGTAAATAGTAGCATATAAATTAATTTTAAACAAAAAAATAAAACCGACCTCAAAACGCACTGAAAAGTAAAAAATAAATTTTGTATTATAAATGAACTTACTACAAATAAGACGTACATAGTGTTTATAAATAAAATTCATCTAAAATTCCACAAGGACATAAAACTTTCATGTTGTTTTTTGAAAGGCGGTGCCAAATATATAAATAAAGACTGAATGAATATTCCTGGACTTTAATAAAAAAATTAATTGAATGGCTTGGTGCCGCGTTTCAAAGAGCAACATGACAGTTTTATGCCCTTGTAGAATTTTAGCTGAATTTTATTTATAAACACTATTTACGTCTTATTTGTAGTAAGTTCATTTATAATACAAAATTTATTTTTTACTTTTCAGTGCGTTTTGAGGTCGGTTTTATTTTTTTGTTTAAAATTAATTTATATGCTACTATTTACATAGTATCTATATAACAATTTATTGATTCTTTGCTTTTTTTACCAAACATTATACCTTAGTATGGGGACGAATAACGAATATAGTTACTATTATAATAGCATATTCTACTCAACTATCACACTTTTTCTATCTTTTCCCATTGACAAGTGCACAATAACATCGATAAATAACAAAATTCGCTTGTCGAACTGAACGAGAACTACCACAAAACTTTTACGTGTTTTGTTGTAAACATCTATAAAACTTGTAACTCCACTTGAAACAAGTCATCTCTTTTCCTATATGTTTACTAGAAGCTGGTTCATCTGATACGTGTTTTAAAGTTGTATACATATTATTATTAAATATAGACTTATCGCACAAAGAAACATTATTTATTTACCTCGACGTTTCGACCGCGTTGCAACGGCCGAGGTCAGTTAGAAGAACTAATAATAATAATGAGTTCAAATCGCAAAAGTCTATAGGTTATGATTGTATACATATGTTATGATTATTAAGATTGTCGCAACATTTATTTCGCCAACCAGTATAATTTAACTGTTACTTTTGTTTGTTAATAGTTCTATATCGAATTTTCAGAATATTAACAATTACTTTAACATAACGATTTGGGAACCTTCAAGAAAAGAGCGTACTTCTCTTTTAAAGGTCGGCAAAGCACCCGTGGCCCAACTGGAGTTGAGGATGTACATGGCCAGCGGACCGCTTATCCTAAGTAAGCCTCCTGCCCGTTTGCCTATTATTTTATAAAGAATACAACTCACTCTTCCTTAGTCGAGTAAATGAACAAACATGTTACGAAAAGCAAACAAAGCTTGTTAATAATAATTGGATTCTACGAGTTCTCATCTAAAATTAATTAAGCGTTAAACAAAACGAAATTATTGAAGCTTTTCGATAAAATCTTCAATCTAAAAATGTAAACACGTGCAAAAGTTGATTAAACCGCTGCGCATTGGTCTGTTGTTTTGAGGATTTTTTTTCATTTATCGCTTAGCTCCTTTGTACTTTCTATACTATGACAATTATAAAATCCCAGTACCAATGCTAAATATAGGAAATCAATGAAGATTTGCATATTTCCATATACATAATATTTGTGTTTAAGCGTGGGAGTTTCTACTTTTTGTTGATTTTTTCAATATTTCATCGCATACCACACCGAGCTAGCAGCGGTCACGGTTTATACGACACTATTTACTTACGTTTAATATTCCCAGAAACACAAAATACCTGAAAAGCAAAACTGGCTTTAAATAAATTCTTTTTTATAAAAATACGATTTTCAGTTTTTCATTCTAACAGCTTTAATTGAGACAAACAGGAAAATGAAAAAAATATGTCTCTACATTTAAACGGTCTTAATTAAACCTTACGATACGAGAACGATTTCTTAAAAACATTTTCTTTAAAAAAAACTTTAATAGTTGTAGTGCTATGATGATTGATATGGGACTTACCAAAACTTACGACAAAACAAATAATATTATCAGCTTATTAAAAAGCGAAGAAAATAAAAGGGTTGAAATCAGATAGATCAGTATCTAACCGCGAAATTTTTATCATATAATAATTTAAAAAAAGTAATTCTTTTCTTCTCGTCATTTTGATTCAACAAACAAAAAAAACCGGTTTTGTTTAACACAAGTTTTGTCTTGATACGCCTCGGATTCGTTAGGTGATTATGGATGCTTTTAACACAAAATTACTACTAGAAAATCTACATAAAGGGTTTTAGAAATAAAAATGTCGTACGGGTTAAACAATCTAACCGTTAAGGGTAATTATGTAAGAGGGGCTTCTGCGACGAAGAATTTAAACGCGAGCAAACATGTCGCTATAATTGTGTTATCTTTTAATAAGTTGCTAGTAAATAGTCTTGCTTGTTGACGGCAATATTAGCTTATTTTTACACACCAGTGTATAATTACAGTTAATTAACGCATGTAAACAAAGCTGTGCCTAAACAATACTGATTATAGTCTCTAGGTGTGACACGTGGAGAGTTGAATTTGTAAGAGAGAAAGGAATTCATATAGTCAAAGATTACATGTGTATAATATAAATATGACAACAGTGCCAGGTGTATATTATTAAACATCGAATCAGTACATAGGGTGTATTCTACGAAATAAACCTATATACTAATTCTACTAAGCATTTGGTTAAGTTAATTAATACCATTATAAAAAGGTAACATTATATTATGTATGTACATACATTATAATAAACCTTTGTTGTTCCCTATCTGTATGAACGAAACATATGGCTTTTACTTTCGAATTCGTCTACGTTTATCATATCTAATGCATCTTCTGTCATTTAAAAATAGTCTAGTTTCTTTTTCTTCAGTTGTCAGTATGAGCTTTTCCAAAATTTCCTTCAACATCTATTATCATTACTTCTCTTATCACAAACAATTCAAGTTTTAGTTTACCCGATGAGAGGGAAAACATTGATCTACTGCAGGAAGTTTCTGTTACAATATTAACGCTGATTTATATAAGGGTGCTGAATCCAGTGTTTATTAAAGGTATACGCATTTCCGGGAAAATTGTTTGAGAATATAGTTCGTACATGTGAATGTAGATTGTAGTCATCAAATGAAGAGTTTTGTTTACTGAGTACAAACATATTATAAACGACATTTATGAACTTTAAAAAAGGAAAATTTAATAAAAGAAAAACGTGCTTCTCTTATTGTTAATATAATTTGTGCGTTGTTAATAATCGCGAACTTTAGTACAATTGCAAAAGTCAAACGATACTATAAACGATACGAGTTATTGGTAATTGATTAATGAAACTCGGACTAGCAGCTGAGTTTCATCTTCGAACGTCAAGAAAACGAAAATACATCAATTGATCCTTGATGTTTGTCATTCCACGACTGAACATTTTATAAGGCATTTCCTGCCACGGTGTTGCTTTCAAAGGTTCAAACCGTTACTACTTGGGGCAGTAAAGGGTGAACATCCATTTATAAGGCCGGCAAGACACCTGCGGCCCAAGCCAGCCTATCCGCATCCCTCCTATTTTATGAAAAAGATGCTGAAACTTTGTTTCTATAATCGTTGAGGTTGGGTACATCGGGTGCGAGATACTTAAGCTAGATACTATATTGGCATAGTGTAGGTAAAATGAGCTCACTGATTAGATTACTTCTATTAAAACCGTTTTTCTCTACTATTTTAATAGCAAGTACTCAGTAGATAAATTAAGCAATTTAATATTTTAAAACTAAAAACAGACGCTTTGCTTGGCATAATTACATTTTGTGTAAGAAAATTGCTCATTTTGAGCTTAGTGAATATTACTTTTAATTTAGTGTACATTATAATTTTGGTGCTTTAGAATTAATATTATTTTTGAAACTCGTAGAGAGCCAGCTCTAAACAAATTATATACAAAGAACGTTCGGTCAAATATTTGTATTTCATAGATATTAACTATTACGCCACAGTTACCTCCAATCAAAGGCATAACATTAAAATCTTATACTGGTATTATTTGACTTTTAATCTCCTTCGTGGCTAAACACGAAACTTTACACATCTACCAAGCCCAATAACCTAAATAAACATAAGAAATTAGTTTAGTTTGAATCGAGATTACAATTTTCATTTGAACTTTATTAAGCAAAACCTAAATCAAACGATATTAATCTTAATATACCTTACATCACGTAACACGATGAAAACCTCTTAAACTTTAGATTCTTAAAACCATGTCTCAGTTGTTGACCCTATATGGCGTACCCACGCTCTGCTAGTCCGGCTCATAGCCCCACGCTGACACGGCCAGCGAACCGTAAAGGCGATAACAGTTCTCTTTTGTTGCTTAATTCTTTTGTTTTCCAATTGGAACACCCAGTGATAAAGTTTAAATTAGGGTAGACAATTCTCGAATGAATTATCTATAATATCGAAATATTGAAGTTTAAGTCAAATAGACACGTTTGAAACAAGACAAGTGCCGATTATATTTTAAAAACTTTGATTATATTGACAGTTTTTGAGTCACAATTCTGTATCACTCCACTATATTTATATAAAAACACTTGAGTTTTTTTTTATTGAAAGCTACTAGCTTACTTAGCTTCATATATAATCATAAACATATAATCACACATAATTGTTTAAGTATTCTAGATTCTAGACGTAGCACGTAGAACTATGAAGCAAATTCGTAGCAACATCGACGCACGTCACTTTGGAGTTCGCGTAGCACAGTTTTACGTAGCGTTTAGCGAATAGCTACGGCTGATGAGAAAACTTTATACACATTATCTTAATAATATATATTAATAAACTTCGCATGTCACATCATTATTTTTAAATTGAATTTTAAACTCATCGATAATTCTATAGTATGTGTCTATTGGCACACCCTGATTAAGTGGTTTATGCATTATTATTTAATGCGTGTTGCACCAGACATTCTAGGTTTAAATCCCGGGAAAATAAATAAAAATTATGTACACTGTATTTAAAAGATCAGCAAAGCAGAAATGAACAAGAAAAGAGTTACGTGATTTTACTACTCACGATAGTATTTAGGCAGCTATCCTCTTCTTGCTTTTTATATGACGTGATGATGAGTTGAGTATCATACCAGTTAATGAGTTTAGGGATTTAAATGTTCAAATCAGATTTAGAAGAATTTAGGTTGGAGGATATTCGAAAGTTGAAAATACAGTAATTTATTTGTTGTACTGATTTGTTTATTTGTTGATTATATTGGTATTATTAATAATAACTGATCAATAATTATGGTGTTGCGGAGACTACTTCTACCACAATACTGTACTCCAAAATGAAATCAAAACATAAATTTGTACCCACATAAATGTTACATTATTATGATCCGAGCTTATCACATTTAATAAACTACTACGTGTAACCCTAACGTGTAAGATATGGAGGCTGTTAATCTATTGGAAAATTGTAACAGATTTTATCGAAAATCTTTTAAAATACATAACCACACTGTGCACCGTAAAAGTGCTTTTATTTTCACGTAAACTCATTAATGTTTTAATATCTCTTTATGAAACGTTTTGCGGTTTTTGGACTGAAACAGAACATCCAATTAAATTTAAGAACATTCAGTTAATGTATTTTTGCCAAAGATATTTTTTAAATTATCCATATTACTTTTACACAAGTTGTGATGGACTATGGGTGACCTACTAAATTAATGACCTTTCTTAGTGCAGTACGAAGGAAAAATCTCTAATTCAATGGATTCAGTACACAGGCTTAGGATTCACAACTCGGGAGAACAAAATAAATGTTTGTTGTAGTGTTAATGTGATAATTTTTTTGTTTTCTATTCAAATATTTCATTAAGCTTTTCCTTAGTTTTTGAAAAATTAGTGTCTTATTTTTTATTGTTTCTACAATTTAGACAGAATAATGAAAGTATGCTTTAGTATTTTAATCTTAGTGCGTTACAGTTTATTTAAAATTTCAAAGCCCTGACATCACAGTAAGCCTCAAAACACAGCGACATGATTGAAGTATCAAGTGGTGGATCGACGGCCATTACGACCGGCCGGATATCCGGACCGCTATAAAGATACCCGGGCTGTCAAACGCCCTGCCTTTATCGGATTTCTGCTGAATGTTTGTTTAGGCTCTTGTGCAAAAGAATACTTTACTTGGTACTCTTATCTCGAAAATCCTCAAAATATTTACTAAGTTTTGTTCAATTGAATAATTAAAACCTTTTGAGTTGAGTTGATCACATGTTTGGCATTGCGAGGCACAGATCACTTGTCTTCATAGGCGTGTGCGACAATAGGTAACGGGTGCCCAACGGTATTTTACAACCGCCACACAAGTTCCACAGTCCAGCAAAGGTCCACAAACTAACTTACGACATAAACTAGGCTGAAATCCACAAAATAAACCGAATAAATGTTCGTCCGTCATAATAAATTCCGCTAAGCCTCCGCGGGAGAGTAATAACTTAAAATTCAAGCGCAATTCAAGTCTTGTTTGAGATAACTTCATCCAATTTTATCCGGATCAATCTAGTATTTTATTTCAAGTAATATTTTCTAATTATGTATATAATTAGTTATTATTTACAAACATATTTTTTAGATACATTGTAGGTATACATAAAAATTACCTATTATTATCTATATATATTTGCGATTACATTTCACGTTTACGAGAAAAATCCAAATAATATACATCATATGGACGCATGGCTGGTAGCTACAATAATAATATTTATAATTATATCGCTCGTATAAGTAAAAGAACAATTATTCTATTTTTTCTAGTAAATAGGAAATGTTATTGGTGAAATATGTTAGATTTATGTATTTTTCAAAATTGCCGTTTCTGAGAAAAGTCGAAAAGATATTTATTAGGTAATGTAAAACTATAATGTATGACTATGATGATTGATGATGCATGAAACGACACGTGTTTCCTTTATTTATAAGATAATAATTGCACAGATAATAATTGCAGAATGGCATTTATTTTTATTAACAACATTTTTATATATGTATAACAACACAGGCCCAAAGATGTTAGTTAGTAAGACATAAAACTAACTGTAGCCGCCCTGCAAATACGAACATTTGTTTGCTACACTGTGTGATAATTGGTACTTGATAAGTGAAATTTGTGCCCGGATTCGCTGCCAAATTTGAGCGCAGAAAATCAGTGCTTGATATTGTATTGTTATTGAAAGAGCTTTTAGATAAATATACCGTTTAATTATTTAACATGATTTTGAGAAAATATATTTATATTTTTATAATGAGAGATCATTATCTATACGAGGTGTCATTATAGAAATAATGATGTGTGTACTTCAAAGAAATATTGAATTTCCATATTTTTAACAATACTTCAAACGACTTCAGATAAAATTCAAGCTATATAATACATTATATACAAATAAATTACGACATATTTAGAGAGCAAAACTTAAAAATCACCATTGACGCAAAAAAGGATGTTATAGTTGGACTTGTCGGTGTGTTTTTATAAATGTTCGTATCTCAGTCTCATAACGACGTGAATAGATCACATATGAACCGCAGAACTAATTTTTAAAAATGATACTTTGACTTTGAAAACGTTCAAATATATAAAATCGTGAAATTATATGCAAAGTCTTTATAAAAGGCTTCAAACAATCTATATACCTATATATATATTATTCGTAGCCTATACGAGTACATATATAATATCGAAAATATTTGCTAGCGTTTAAAAAGGATTTTCATTTCTCCTTTTATAGCCCAAGAGATCATTTGAAGCCTTTTATAAAGACTGTATAATTTCACGATTTTAAATCTCTGAAAGTTTGTATAAATCCTTGTAACACTGCTTTCAATGTATACAGAATTACATTAATTTTTTCTTTTGCACATTTTGTTTTTAAATCGCAATGAAGGCAGCTAAGCTAAGGTTGTTAATAAAGAATAAATTAATATTAAACGATAAAAAACTGCCTCATTGGCGTAGAGATAGTGGCAGCGCCTGCTAATCACTAGGTGTCGGGTTCGAATCCTGGGTCGGGCATATCTTTGGGTTTTCGAATTTTTCCAATAGTAGCTTGGAGTCTGGAATTGTGGCCGATGTTTGGCAATAAGCTCGCCACCTATTACAATGGGACTAAAACATAATAATATCTGGCGAAATATGGCGTACTAAGTACACCTCTGTCTACCCCTTCGGGAAATTAAAGGCGTGATGATATTATTATTATAAACCATAAAAACAATTAAACGAAACGAATAAACAGAATAATAGAAAAGAAACGTTCACTGCAAGGATTTCAATTAACTTTTCGAATAAGTAAACCCAAAAGGGTCGATGCTATGGCCCGTAGGTCAGTTTTCGCTAGGAAATCCTATCATAGTTTTGTTATTTCCGAAAATAACTTTTCTATAAATTATTTAACGTGACTGAATTTGGAACTTTACTTTTCGCATTTAGTTGACAAATATTTTAACTCTCCTTGATGATATCGTTGAACGATTCTCTGTAGTCATAATAAAACTCCTAAAGCACGCGTTTGAAACTTATTAACAGGAAAATAAAAAAAAAAAACAAAAATTACAGACAGCCCTAGTTAAGCTCATAAAATCAACTCTAATGAGGTCTGAGAACTTCCAACGTTCTAAATGTTATTAAAAATAATGACTCCAACCAGTGACTTTAAAATATTTGCCTTCACTGCACTTTATAATGACAAATTACAGTTTTATACAAAACTATCTCGTTGCCGCAATTTTCTGTACATAAATATATTTTGCAAAACAATGATCGCAGCCGCCTCTGTGTTTATTTACGCATCTGCAATTAATGTTTCGGTTGAGTGGGCACAGAAGGCTGTTCAGGTGAACAGGTTTCATGTAGGTAAGTAGGTACTTACCTATAAAGAAAATGATCATTGAAGCAGACATAGAAATATGTCTGCTCCATGCCTCACATTAAAAGACTTGACTTTTTTGGCTATATCTTTCCTTCTTTTATATTGTCGCTCTGTTGGCTTTGGCTGTTTTTGTGTATCGTCAATTAAGGAAAATTTTTATTGAACTTAAAATATCATTGTACCTCTTTAACAGTGTCTTTTGATAAAACTTATAAAACCGAGTATTTCAATGTGACATTTATTTATTATTTATTCATTAAAAATATTTTAGCTTGCCAATATATATAGAAATATATAATATAGTAGTTCCACGCACACATAGCAAAAACCTGAACAATTATTTATAAAATATATGTATGTCTACAAATAGGTTAAAGAAAATATTATCAGCGTTGCATAACAAGGAAATCAAAGGTTACCGAGCTTCCGGCTGCGTTTAAGCAAGCAAAGTTATCATATTTAAGAGTACATTGTTAACGTATTATCTTATCCGCGTAATGAACATTTCTCCATTAGCCGGCTCGTTAGGCGGATATCCGGTCCCGGATATTGCCGATCTCAGACCAGCTTTTTTGTAAGGTTAAGAATCTTGTAATTAGAACTAGGATTTTCACAATTTCACGTTCGCTTAAGCATACAGTTGTAATATTATTACACAACAAATATAAATATTTCCGTGACTTATAAAATTTTATATTTAAAAAAATATTATTATCATACATGAAATAAAAAATGAAATAAAAAATAGCTAAAGTATATCTGAAGATAAAATTTAATTGATAGAGACATTTTAAAGAGGAGGTCTAGGTATGAAATTTATATCCAAACATAATCCATATCTTAACAAAATATTATTAATAATAATATTCACAAAATAACTTAATATCAAATAGATATCTATTAAAATCTTTTTAAACCCTACTTTCAAATAAACAATTTAAGCTTATAAAATAACACCAAGTCACAAAGCTTTTATTTCAAAAGCTTTTAAGTTTTTTGCGGGCATTAAGTTACTCACAATAAAACCTTCGTTCTACAGAAAATATTCCTTTAACGTGGTTTAGCAAAATAGCATTTGTCTAGTCCATTTAATTATTGAGAAAAAACTTTACATTGCTTTAAAATTATTATTAAACTAAGTAAGTAAGTAAGTTCGAACCATTACGACTTAGGAACCTTCAAGAAAAGAGCGTACCTCTATTTAAGGCGTCGAGGGTGTCCATGGGCGGCGGATTGCTTCTCGTAGGTGGTAAAGTAAGAATTAGAATATTAAAAACAGAAACATTATAAGAACATCTTAACACTAAGAATATCTTAACACATAAATTGTTGCTAAGATCCATCTTGATTACATTATAAAAACGCATCAAAATCCTTTTATTCGTATAGGTATCTATGTCATAGACAGAGACTAAGACCCACAGACAGTTTGAACTTATAACACCCTATAAATATTAAAATCAGTATTGACTATACAGTATAGTACAGACAAACTTCTTCTTTTGAGCATCCGGTTAATAGTAATATATATACCTACGAGTATATCTCTAGTAAATCATCTTGATCCCTCCGTTCGCTCGTTCCGGAAATCCTACTTAATTCGAAATTTAAATACAAAAATTAATCACAAAACAGCGAAGCCTTCGCATAATTAACCTTTAAGCCATGTCACCATGTACCAATAGTAATTAAGAGATTTCCATAATAAATTGGATATTTAAACTTCCTGCAATGAATATCGGGCTTTGTTGAATTGATATGAATTACGGAATTAATTGTTACAAAAATGTATTATTATTAAGTAGCTGTTTATTCAGTTATAAAATGAACAAATATTTTTTGAGTTTTGAGTTTGAGTATTAAAACGGTGAACGTTCAACACGTTAATACTTTGTGAATTGTATGGGCGTTAATTTTTGAAATACCCTTGAAATTTGTATCTTATGTCCACGACATTGCTTGATTAAAATCTACATTCAAATGTGTCTTTATTTGCTCGAGAGCGTATGTGGTAGGCCCATATTTTGTGATTTTGTTACACTGCTCATTTTCTCTACAGAAATTTAAGACATTAGTAGTTTATGCTTTTTAAATAAACAAATTGCTAAATTATGTTTCGTGTTCCCAGAAATTGAATATAGAAACGGTTGAGTCATATAATATGTAAGATGCGTTTTTATTTTCTTTAATAGAAAGATCTAATATAAAGCACACACTTTAATGTATGAAATGACAAGACTGAATTAATGTTGAACCTTAAATTGTGTGATATAAAGTCTCACTAATAATTGCAAACTATAGTATTGTTTACAAGTGACATTGGGTAATATTTTTATTATAATTGAAATTTGGCAAATGCCAATAATGTAAATGTTTCTAAAATTGAGCGTGAGTATGGCATCCAATTGCAACACTCGTACATTGGTTTTATCTGATACAAACTTTTACTTACAACTTTGTTCGGGAGGGCAATATATATATCAGAAATTCGGGGAAGTAGACTTTTTAATGGTTCATTACAAACAATATCAAATCTTAATAATCTAAGATAACATACAATTAATAATTGATTGTCCACATCCCCGGTTAACAGATTGTGTCGATTGTATAACTCAATAGTCAACTTCAAGGATGACAAAGATATATTTTTTGACTGCTTGGGTGTAATAACATCACCAGGCGATAAATAAGAAAGAAGCTTTGCGTGGGATCAGATATTAGCCGATCCTTTTTTTTATATTTGGTTGTTCGTTTTTCTTTAATAGTTTTTGTTTAGGTTAGTGGTTGATTCTATTTTGTTTGCTATTATTATAAATACACATATTATTGTCGTATATGTTTAACTGTTGTATGTCTATAGTTTATGTATTTTAATTAAGGTTAGCATGTAGGATGTTAGGGTGCAGAATTAAAAAAACCTTAAATATATTTGATGTGAAACAGTTTTTTCACTAGTTTGAAATAAACGGCAGCTGAGAACAATATTTTCGTATTATTTTTGATTTAAAATAAGCCTGACATATCCTTGATTGACGTGAAATTAACTTAGAACTCTTGAGGGAAATTATATTCTATGAAAATAATAAGATATTCTGAATAATTCCAAATAGATGGAACGATATATTTAATTTATAAAATTCGCTTAGAAAAAGAACCGAGCGATCTTGACGGGCAATTTAGAGCAATTTATATGTAGTTTAGAAAAATACCCGCAAACGTTCTTAATAGCAATCATTGCAGAATTTTCTGTCCAAAAAATATGTGCTTTACATAGAAAATATTATAAACTTTTTATAGAGTACTTACTCACTGACTTGTGAGGTGAATGTACGCCAGTGTCAACCGGATCTAATTGAACCAGGCTAATTGAAGAGTAGAAGACGTTGCCGGTTGAGGCATTCGTTTTATATATAAAGCTCTTTGGAGACTTGCTACCATTCTAATTCTGATACCATTAAAGTCTATAAAAATCGCAATACTAAAATATTCTTGACTTAGTAGATTTGTAGGTTTGGTAAGCACGTTGTTATTTTAATTTCTGTCTGTCTGTGTGCCTGTGGCATTGCAGCTCCTAAATGAATGGACCGATCCAATTATAACTCCTTCTAATTTGTAATAATCATGTCGGATTTTTAAATTGTGTTCCATTTTACTTGTTAATATTGACAATAAGGGGTAGTCACTCAATTATTATCCTGTGTTCTATGAAAGATGATTAAAAAGTTCTCGTTGATAACCACGTAACACGATATACGATGATGGTAACTGTCAACTAACAAATTACTAACAAATACAAAATTACAGTAAAGCAACAAACATTTCATTTCAACCTCAACATTGCTTATCTTAAAACAATTTATACCATAGCTGACCCCGCGAACTTCGTATCGCGTCAGAGTTCCGAATAATAATGTGTCACCTAAAACGTCATTCCATAGAATGTGTCACCTAAATCGATGTAAATGTAATAATGTAATGCATAGAAAATGTATGAGGAAATAAATTTTCTTCATAGACACTTTTTCATGAATTTTTATGTGTTTTTAATAGTTATTCTATTTTTGGATTAGACGAATCCAACAAAATGGAGTTCATCTAAATCGGTAAGCCCGTTAGTGATAAATGGTGTAAATAACCTGACTTCATTTTATATAGTAGATCAAAACAGGAAAAGATTTTTTTAATGAATAAATGATTTTTTTTATAAAATCTATGTATTTACATCATAGATGTGAATTTTTATATTAAATGCAGAACATAATTACGCAAATTATATAGCTACTATAATAATGTTGCTTGATTGAAAATTATAAGGTTAAAAAATAAACTATAATAATATCTCGCTAGATTGTAGTTTGTTTGCGCTTTGCCTTACGTCTAAATGAAATTCCGCTGCCCGTCTCACCTATATAGCTAAATGGATGTTAAACTTAAGTGCTATATTCGAGAATTCATCATTACTTTGTGGTTAACAAATACCGTACAGATCACATCGAGTTTGAATTTAAAAAAAGCTGACAAAAATGGCTGTAGTTTGTCAAAGTACCAGGTATAGTAGACACTCCAAATATCCTTCAAGTCTACTAAGAAGTTTCACTTTCAAGAGGCTCAGCTTCAAAGTTCTGTTTTGAATTTATTGTCGTCAGAAACAATTTTAGTCAATTTTTAAAATATTTCGTTATTTTTCGTTTAAATTTGTTCCTCCGCAGACTACGATCATACGAGATAAGGTATTGTCTCGTTTCATAGAGATGAAAATCAGGAGAAAATGATGAAAACTAATGAATTTACCCCTAGACCTTTTGTCTCCTAACAAAGAAACCTCTTATGTTAGAACATAATAGAATGTTTCTAAACACTACACAAAGGCTGTGGTGTTGTGTGTACTGAGGGACAATAGACTCCAACTATGCATACGGCAAAACTATGTTGCTATCTCAAAATAAAATTTATTTCTAACTTTATATTCTTTTATACCTTAAGTATTCCTGGCATGATAGTTCCTAAATCAAAGAACCGATACTGATCAGATTTTTTCTCTTTCAAAGCTATTTTTATAACATAATATTTAATCAAAATTATATTTCAAGTAAATTGGCTGTTATTTTATACCATTTAAACCTTAATTTCTGAATTAAGATTAATATTTACTAATTTCATCTTCAATAATACGCATGCTGTTTGCCACAATTTTTAATTGCTTTGACAAATCGAAGCCTTCTTCTCATTACAATCGGTACTATATTTTTAGATTTGGATAAACGTTATAAAATTATTTATAACAACAGCTTCTTTGTCAATAATTATATCACTCAAGACCTAAATGTTTGTGCAAGTTATGATATGAGTTGCTAGCGAAAATATGGAATTGACGTAATAAATGCAATATTATCAGGGTCTGTAAAAGCGGTAACTCGACAACACTCCAAACAATTGAACTTAATAACCGGTTACGATTCGTGGGAAACCACTCGGCAGGCATCCTCCCGTGGGTACTAATCTCGTTTTTCTGCGTCTGACTTCGATTTCCTAGTTTAAACCGAATAACAAGTTTAAAAACAGTTTTAATTAAGGGTTGTACTTTGTTCTTTAGAATCGAATAACAAATATACAAAATAAAAAAAGAGCAAATCTCGTAAACCATTGTAAGAAAGCGCTGTTCATGTTCTTAACAAACAAGCCTAAAACCTTTTTTATCCTGGAATCAATCTACGACCTTCAGGCAACTTTCAAACACGTGACCAGCTTAGCTACAGAGGAAATTAATAAAGAAAACAGTTATTATCACTACAGTGTATAAAACAAAGTCGCTTTCTCTGTCCCTATATCCCTTTGTATGCTTAAATCTTTAAAACTACGCAACGGATTTTGATGCGGTTTTTTCAATAGAGTGATTGAAGAGGAAGGTTTATAAATATGTTTTATACCCGTGCGAAGCCGGGGCGGGTCGACAGTAAAAAATAATATACGTGGCTTCAGTAAGTACCTACCATCACCGTGGCAACAGATGCGTCTAGGATATAAATATCTGCTATCACTCATATGATAATCAACCGTAACTCACCCGTGCTTGCATTGCGACAGTATAATTTTACCTTATAAGTATAATATATTTTATTTAGTATAAAAAAACATGAATCTTTAAAAAAACTACATATAACAATAAATATATTAACTAAATAAGATATAAGCAAATTGAACTGTGGGTGCTGACAAAACTTTATCTCTGTGATAACAATAACTGTGGTGTAATATTGAAATGTAGCGTACCTACATAGTATTAAATAGTACTCAGAACTATTCCACATTGCAACTTACTAACAATAGAATATAAATATTATATTATTTTTCCTTATATTACAAAATAACTAAATATAGAAAGAGAACTAAATTTGAAATACATATAATAATTATATCCATTAAAAACCTTCAACAATATTAAATATTTAATTTACACATTTAAAATATATTACATTAAAAAACAATGGCATTGTATTCCAAAACGCTGGCGGCATTTGCTCGCTGGATTATTTTAATTAAATAAAATTCTTGTGTCCTTTTAAAAGATATAATTTAGCAAATTTTTCCGTCATTTATTACGAATATAAATAAATTTATATTAATAACAGATAAGATAAAATAGTATTTGTAAATTGTATCTCGGAACCCAAAAACATAACAACATCTCAGCCTAGTTTATGAAAGATAAAATGCGGGTAAATTGATTTCAGCCGTGATTCGTTTTAGAGCTTTCTACGTTATCAGAAAAGAATTATTTTCATAATTTTTTGGAATTTTTTGTACCACTGGCAATACTAGTCATAAAATAGGAATATGTGTACATCGAGGCTGTTTTACAAACTATACAAATCTATTAAATATAATTGCGTTTCCGAGAAACAAAAAAACGAAAGCATTATGTAATATTACGTCAAATACCGCATAATAGATATTTTGCCTAGAATTTAAGTAAAATTGACTGTCATCTAACGGAAAATATCATAAATGGTTGTCAGACGACAGATTTATGAAAACCTTTGCGACGTGACAGTGTCATATGCAATGGGTATTTTGAATATTTTATGTTACGGCGTATCACGTTCTATTTTATTTTATAACGTTTTATCAATTGCATACATTTTATATATTGTATAAAAAAAGTCGCTTTCTCTGTCCCTATGTCCCTATGTATGCTTAAATCATTTAAACTACGCAACGGATTTTGATGTGGTTTTTATAATAAATAGAATTATTGAAGAGGAAGGTTTATATATTTTTTATACCCGTGCGAAGCCGGGGCTAGTAAAGTATATTTTGAATCTTGAAGAAGACTATATAACTGCTTATGAAATAAAATGTAGGCGAAGTGACATCAAGAAGATTATATTATTTTCATTTAACTAAAGTCGGGGCGTATAATTTTTAAATTTGGTATTTCATATAACTTTATTTCAATATTATATAAATTGTAAATAACGTATCATTTAAATCTGTACACATACATGCTTTTATAATTACAAATACTGTTTTTTTATTAAATTATATCCAAAAAAAGCGTTTAAACGATTACATTTCGTTGCTTAGGCTTTAAGATGAAAGAAACTGGCAAAAACAATTCTTTTGGAAATTCCGTTATATTTCAAAAAGTCAATGTTAGTCGTTACAACCAGTGGGAGGACCCAATCGTTATTTATAGCATATCCAAGCCCTTGAGGGTAGCGGTAATACGTAGCGAAGAAAATAATCAAAATCTTATTTCTGAACTGTTGTTCACGACTTTGTAAAACATTATATGACCAATTGTTAATACACAATCGATTGACCGGCACACGTTTTTCCACATTTGTACCACAAACGTTTTGAAAAATATCTACTGTATGTGATAAATCCTATTCATTGTTTTATTTATCAAATGTCTATTTACTAAATATTTTTTTTTATATCGCTCCTCAAAATAATTTTTTTTCTAATATTCGGTCCTAATTTATTGTAAAATTAGTTTAATAAAATAAATGGCAGGTACGATCAATTTAGATTAATGAATAACCATTGATTTATAAATTTTAATTTGTAAAATTTAATTAAAAATATTAAAATTAAGCGAACATTGGCCGCTCACATATTAAGCTATGGTTACAATCTCACTATAATTCTATCCCTCGACTAGAAAATAAAATATAATTAATACTTTAAACAAGTAGCAATGGAATTTCCAATCAGGTTTTATATATTTGCGGTTAGCATTTTTAATAATTTTCTCAACTTTTTCAGTACATTTTAATCAGCGCTATCATTATTATTCCCAAATCGAACCGATCAAACATAAAGACAAATGAAAAAAAACCATTTGTAGTATCGGAAATTCGGAATGGATTTCAATGTATACAAAAAAATCATTATGATCTAGTTTCTATCAGCCAGAGTTTATAGAGAGAAATCTAAAAACATTGCCAGGTTTAAAATTAAAATAAACTTATCATATCAAGCAATAAGATTTTCTATCGACTTCCAACCATAGACTGTGATAAACGTAATTCACCAATGTCACATAATAATATCAATTCCGATTCTGATTCTTTTTTTAACCGACCTTCAAAAAAACCAAAAGGGAGGTTATCAATTCGACGCGTATTTTTTTTTCCGATGTTCCGCTCGTACGTCGCCATCTGTAAACCGATTTGGATGAGTGAGGTGTCAAACGACAGAGTAAGTCGTCAAAGTGGTCCCATTTATATAATATATATTTATATATATATTTAGAATTTTTACGATCAATAGTTTTCAGAATATTGAAAGAATAGTTTCACAATCGGGCGAGAAATCGCGGAATTCCGCGAGACCATGACGTGCTTATTTGCTTATAACTCTATGATTGATGAATCCTTATCGATGAATTAGATGTTATTCAATTAAATATTAAACAAGAAAAAATAAGAATCAAGATAATTTTATTTATAGTTTTAGAGATATTGAGGTTATAAAATAAAAAATTAAAAAATATTCAATTAGTTCGCTTTAGCAATAGAGATGTCCATGTTATATTAAATATATACTAATTATAATAAATTCATTTAAATAAAACTCATATTGTCAAGTTTTTGAAGGAATTTTATGAAAATCTAAGCCATATATTTGATGTTATAGAGCAAAACTTGTTAACAGAGAAAAATATGTTACGTTACGTTAAATACGTTATTGTTTACGCGTCCAGTTTAGATCTCTATATCTCGATGTAATATCAGTTTATATCGATGAATTATACTTCATTTTATAAAACATTAAAAGGGTAATATATGATAGTAAAATCAATAAGGTAGAAGAAATACTTCTAGAGATAGAGAGAATATAGTAACTGAGTTCCTACGGTAAATCACAATGTTCGGTCACTTGCTTACTATAAAACACCATGAAAACTTAATTTATATGAATGATATTACTTAAATTTTTAGTATTAAACGATTCAGTTTTGCGTTTTATTATTTTTATTAATTTTAAATTATTAAATTAAATTTATTAAATTAGTTTTTAGTGTATAAGGTAAGCGTAAAGTCAGAGCGTCCATATCAGTTTCGTTTTGATGGTATGATAACCAACTATACGGTTTAGAAGAGCCACTTAAAAGTATAAAATAAATTAATTTTAAACAAAAAATAAAACCGACCTCAAAACGCATTGAAAAGTAACAAATAAATTTTGTATTATAAATGAACTTACTATAAATAAAAGACGTAAATAGTGTTGATAAATAAAATTCATGTAAAATTCTACAAGGGCATAAAACTTTCATGTTGCTTTTTGAAAGGCGGTGCCAAATATATAAATAAAAATAATGAATATAATGAATATATAATAAATAATATATATAATATATAATGAATATTCCTGGACTTTAATAAAAAAATTAATTAAATGGCTTGGCGCCGCGTCGGTTTTTTTTTGTTTAAAATTAATTTATTAACGTCATAAAGATGATGTCATTTAAATAGGTAGCCCATGGCTACCTCTTTTCTCTAACCTCCATGGAAGTAGCTAAGATTCAAGACATTCTGTGAACCATTAGAAATCTAAGTTGTTTGTCTAAAAGTCATTTACAATATTATGATTACAACTTATTTGTCATTTGTAATAATATTTTAATTTCAGAAGCAATTTTTCAAGATGATTAAACTGTTAACGCAGGCGAAATAACCATTTTCTATTCATGATTACGTATTTCCAACATTTAATAATAAAATTGTTACATAAAATAACAAATATGTCGGTATCTAAAATAACTTTAACCTAGATTTTGGAGATGAAGACACTCAAAAAGTTAAATAATAAATGAAAAATGTGAAACGGTTTTTAAATTTATGACATCTATTTCTCTCCGTCATCCTAACCGCGGTCTATGATTTCGTGACGTCAAGGAAATTTTATTTTATTTAAGAATTTGTATTTTGCCGCATTTCTGTCTGTGTAGAAATTTTTATTATATAATAATTGTCTCTTGTCTATGAAATATATACTTCTATACATATCAAATTATACTTAAGTGTGCCAACAATAATGAAACAAAACTTCACTTAATGTTTATAAAATTTACTAGGTTTGATTGATTTATATGTTTTTCATCAAAAAAGCACAACACACACAGAGACACTATTCTGGCAGCATTTTTATAAAAAGTAAGTTGATATCATTGAACATTAATACTTGTTGAATGGAACCTTCTAATATTCACAAATAATCAACAGTATTCAGTGTTTCCTTTTGACAATTATTTATTTATTGATTTATCAAAACATACACAAACATATGTATATCCTTACAGTTACAGCCAATGCGATAGTGTTGTACTACAAATTAAAATAACATATTAAAGTAACGAATCAAAGGATTTTCTAGGTAAAGATACATTTTCCGTTCAATTACTTAAAGTCTGGGAAAGCGGATCTATTCCCCATTTACTCTGGCGTTACCTGAATAAGCTAATGCAGAGTTAAAGAGCGCATTTCAGCAAGGATTTAATTGAACCTAATTCTTTTGCGACGGTTATTAATGTCAAGCTTGGAATAAATATTATCATGAAATATGTACTGCATGCACATACATATACACTGAGGTGTAATTACGATTAAGTTTTTGGGGAATTACCTACTTTCATTAATGAGCACAAGGATCATCTGAAATGAAGCTGATGTTTGCATATTTGTCATAATACAATAGAATTGTCATACCAAAGTCGTGAAACACTTAGATCATAATAGGTATAATAGAAAATAATTCATATGAATATATTATTTTTCTCAATTTTTCTAGGATATACAATATAGATTGTGATTAGACATAATTTTACCTACCCAACAGTATTCATTGCAAACAGAATTAGTACATCTTTTCTATTTATTATATGAGTATAGATGGTGCTACTACAGTCATACTTATATACATAACAGAATCATAATTATCAACAAAATTGGTAATAGAATTTAGTATAATATAAAGCCTGATCACGAGTCATCAAACGAAATAAAAATAAAGCGAGTTACTTAAGCGCCGCTCGCGATGTCGGCGAAATAAATGATTTTGCAGCGAGTGACTAACGATGCTGAAATGTAACATCTCCACCAAGTTAACCAACGAGGTAAGATTGATTTTATATTGCTTTTTATTTCGAATCCACTTTTATCTCTGACGAAAAAGATGGCTGTTAAATTAGGTGTATATGTTTGACGTGTTCCTCGTGTATCTCCTAAACGAATGGGCCGGTTTTTTCTTCTTACTTTGGGATCAAAACAAAGTATGTGAGTTGTCCCAATTATTATTATAATATTATAATTTTAATTAATATATCGGGGAACTTTTTATTGTTTTCAAGATTATTTGTAATAACTGTAGTGAATCTGTAGAAGCCATTTTATATCTTTCCCTAATTATGATGATGTTATAATATTACCTGATAGACCAGTTACCAGAATTAAATGTAAAGTCTGGATAAGTATATGAAACATAGCATAGAACTTCACCACATTACCTGTCCAGAAATATTGCTGACTAATGATGTTGATAAAGCTATTACAATTTTTTACATTACATTAAATTATAGAAAAAAATAAACGCCGCCAGAATTATCCAGTAACTCGCCAGCAATTATGGAAACTTGACATTATGATGAGGCTACTATCTATTTTTCATACCCCCTAAGTGATAAGGGCTGACCGCCTCCTTGGTCTAGTGGTAAGCGCGTAAGCGTTACAACCGAGAGGTCCTGGGTTGATTCCCGGCGGAGATAAAAAAACTCGGTCTGGCAGGACATAGAAGGCTGATCACCTACTTGCCCCTAAAGAAAAAATCGATCAGTGAAACAGATGTGAAATGCATCTGCCCCATACCCCACTAGGGGACACGGGACTTCACTTTAAGTGATAAGGGTAGCCCACCCCAAAAATTAATATGGCGGGTCAGCTAGTCTTAATATATAATTATAATTATTGTAATAATAGTACATACTTATTATCGCTATTGTTTCTGTTTGTTGGTTTTAATTTCTTTATGTTCACGTACCGTTTCTCTGTTCCTTTGTGTGTACACGTTTTTGGAATCAGGTTTAGTTTTTCAATTTTGTAACTTTTTTATGTGTATGCCCTTTTCAATAAAAAATAGCTCGACTTCCAACGAGCATAATAATCTTTGCTGTGATTTAAAGTATCTAATATATTTTCTCAATGAAAATAAAAATATTCGATTTTAGTATTAATCGTATCGAGTATGACTATTCGAATTTATAATTGATGTAGCAACTACCGAGCGGGCGCACAATAATTCAATAGACAAACTAAATTGCTATTCCGTTTGCTTCTATGGAGCTATGCTTAATGGAATTCTAACGTAGGTACTTAGGTATATTCAATTCTACGCTTTCATAAACAATAGAACAGGATCTTTCTTCTTCTATTTTTAAAAATAGCAACACATGATGTAATATGTCAATTTTCAGAGGAATTTCTGACTAGGTTTTTATTCACGCTAGAGAAAGTAACTTTACGTTGTCAACGTTGAAATATCCCAATATTTTACGTGTAGCTAATAAAAAAATATTTTGATAAATTTGTAATATATCTAGTAAGCTGATGTAATATTTCATATCCTATTGTATTCGTTATCTGGACTATTAACGACTAGATATTGGCAGTTTTAGTCCATTCAGGATGAGCATTGCGGCAATAAACTACAAGATAATGGGTCTCTTTAAAACTTATCCGGACGTATTTTAGAAATAAAAATCTATAATGATATTAGATCTATGATGTCGTGCCAATGTTATGAACAGTTTGAAATAAAGAAGATTAATTGATTTAAAATAATGGAAATTATCATTTCTGTGGTTTTAGTAAAAATTTATTTTAAAAATAAGTCTAATAGCTGATTTATGCAATATGGAGTTTTCCGAGTTTATACAACGTAAATGCTTAGATATAGGTCATGTTACATGAATAAAGTTATATGTTTCTCAAATTTGGATACGATAATTTATAACCTTTATGTTGTGAATACAACCTCATTTTTATGTCATCGTTTAGGTATATTTCTTTAGAGTATATTGTTTTTAAATAATTGTCACTTTCGGAATGTCAATTGGAAAAAAATGAAGTAAAACACAAAAATGTTTTTTTATTTTTATAATAGCAAATAATTAGTTCTTAGAGTTTTATAAATAGCAGTGCATCAAAGAATCTGTTCAAGGAAGTATATTTCCATAATAGTTCTATATATTTCCATAAAATTTTACGTGTATCAACTAATTTTAAGTTTTGTAGGTACGTTCTGTATTATTATGATGCGTGTCTATACATTGTACAATTTTTTATTAAAAGCCCCGTGAGCATGTCATATTAGAGATGTACCAATTATGATATTAAATGTAACTAAAATGTTTTCTTATTAAGTAATCTATTCAAATAGATACAATTGAATTGTTAATTTGTTACGAAAATAACGAAAGGCGTTTTAATATGCTATACAGAGTACAACAGACATTCAATTTGAAAATCTTTTAGCTGATTGTTTGATCCATCTGTGTTTTTTTGTCTGAAAGCTGAGTTAATCGAATGGAACATTCATTCGATGAAGTTAGCTTTCAGATACAATGTTAAAGATCTGTTTATGAATTTAGTTATTCATTTAGAGCTATTATATATTTAGGAGATATTCATATTATACGCCTGTTATTAACATGTCGAGTTAAATTCTTTAATCCCACTTGTTTCCTTATAATATTGTGACTATAACATTAGGTTTATTTTCTCCGTCAAAGCGCCTAATAGTTAGAAAGCTACTGCTAACTCGAATCCTTGTTGAATCCCCTGTCAATTGAGGCTTTCTGACAAGTTGATTTAGTGGATTACGGTATTAATTGTGTAAGAGTTTAACGCCTGTTAGTGAAGTGATAAGAAACTTTATAAATAATGTTATAACTTTGACATTATCATAATCGAATTATATTCAATTCGTTTATATTCCATTTATCTTTAGTTAGTCAATTTTAATAATACCTAGCTGACGTCAGCAACAATCTTTAAGTAAGCTAAAGATATACCAAATACCAAGATTGTCTGAATTTTCACAGATCAAAATCGGTTCATTATTTAAATGTCCAATTTTCATGAAATTCAGCTAAAAGTTTCTCCTTACACCAAACAAAAATTACATCAGATTTGGTTTACCCGTTAGGAAGCAACAATGCTTTGCCTTTTTAAGAATTAGCATATTGTCAACTCTCACTTCGGGTGAGTGTTAAAATCTTAAGCAGATTAGATATCATACTATAAAAAAAAAAAAAATTATATATATATATAAAGTTCAAATTTTTATAGCAAATGTTTTACATTCATATTAACAACCGGTTCAGTGTTTTTAATTTCACGTCAACGTTTATTTTAAGCAACACAGGCTCGAATGAAAAACACAAAATAAGCAAAACAAAGTTATACGGCTTGTGTTAGGTCTATGTTTGTTTTTAAAGTTAAAATAACCTTAAATCGCTTTGCGATCTAACTGTCGATTCTTCAATTATCTGAATAATAACAAAGCATTTCACTTACTAATAATAACTAAAAAATTATTAGGCAGTTCGGAGCACTTTAAAAATAAAATATGTACTTACGTGTATTTATATATACAAATTTTATTTTTAGTTTTTTTATAAATGTTGTTATTTATCACCACGGGTTCACCGATTTCTTAATACAAATTAAAAATTAAACAACCTAAAATATACAAAACGGGTTACGTATTCAGAAAAATCTGCTACAGTTATATACATAGATACGAATCGCTGTGAAATTCGGCGATGAAATCTGCATCCGACAGTGATTTATCACGCAAACGGCACAATTATAATCTATGGTTCTACAGTTTTATACGAATAAAAATTGTTTCTTCAAAAATCCCGAAAAAAGCTCATTATTATTTTAGGAATACATACCCGGTCCTATATCCAAAATACAAGTCGTAGATTTTTCTACGTCACGTATCCTAAATGCTTCGTTAAACTCTCCCGTGTAATTACAGATTTCCAGGTAGCGTCGCTTCGTAGAGACGCCTTGTAGGTAATTGAACTGGGTGTTAGTGATTAAAAGTACTATAGAATGATCAGCCAAGCAAAATCAGCCGTTCTAACATATTCTTTTTTTATCGTTTCTCTGAGAATGGAATGCAAAATCTTCCATAGAACACGCATTGAATGTCAGTCGTGTGACCAAGTTAGCTATGGAGGTTATTTTAATAGGAACTATGGCTGGTAGTTACTAGATGTTGTAGTTAACAGGCTTGCGTTCAAGGAATGGGAGAAGACAAAGGAACTGAAGAGGACTTGCCCGGCCTTCGATCCTCGCGTCTTTACTCCGCTAATTCGATACACGCACACTGCACAGTACACTGTTTGCTTTAATTGAAGGGGGGGGCCCAAACTAGGTAAAGATTAATAATTATGAGTGTCCAAACTTCTGTTTGTTACATAGCCGTAGGTAGATTAGTTGAGGACTTGCTTCACTAACATGGCGGAAGCGACTCGTCATCTGGCTCGACAGATCATCACTGGTCGGCGTCTGCGCTCGTAGGTAATACAGTTCTGGCAGACACTAGCGTCACCTATTGGTCTTCACGTGAGGCCGGTGGATAGGGAAGGATATAAGGAAAGAATTGCAAGCCTTAACAATGGATTTATGGATTAAAAGGTTACAAAGTTAAATACTTATTCAATTTATTGTCGTGTAAAGATAAAGAGAAACTTCAGATAGAAAAATTACCAATGCCACGATGACAATGGCTATCACTACTACATTCAAACCTTATTCGACACAAACGAAGTCATAACCTAAGTATACTATCTGATGAACTAATAAATATTATGTAAATCCATTTATTTAGGTATTACTGCGTTAGTGTGCTACGTGCAGTGCAACAAAAAGTTGCAATTAAAAATTAAATACAATTTTAGTTCTTACTAAACTATATCCGTAGTTTTTACAAAGTATTGTCTAACAAGTCGTTATCCAGCAAAGTTAATCAAGAACATCAAAGAAGTCTTGAACATTTCTCATTTAAAGGTAAAAACTAGCCGTACAGAGATGCAGCGTAGTTAAAGTTTAACTTTAACTCTTTCACAGCTTCATTTATTATCTAAACATTAAAACAAGTTCTATATTTGTTCGACTTTAGTAGTACCTACACTTTTTTCAATCAATTTTTAATGAGTTTGATTAGGTACTTATTCAACAAATACGTTCGCAGCAAATACATAAATGATTTATCGGTGAAATATAAATATCATCAAGGGTTACAGAATTTCACACGTTGACGGTTTTTTAAATTGTTAGCGACAAAGTAAATTAATCTCTTTGTTTCGAAAACTATTTTGAAGTTACGTCTTATTGACAAATATGATAGTGAAATACTGCATACGAATGCTTTGTGAGCGAAAAAAAATACCACAGGATGTTTACAAATATTATAAATGCTTTTCAATTTCCTGCAAAGCATGATTATTTAGTGTATAAACTATAAAGATACCTTATCTATATTGCAACATGTTTCAAACAGAAAAAAATAAAATTCTTACTTTAGTTGTAAAAACTAGGCATTCTCGTTTAAATTAAGAAGGGAAAGAAAACATTATATTTTTGTTTTTTTTTTTTTAATAACACTATTTGTAGACATTATAACATAACTGATGAATGAAACATCATACAATAAAACTACTAAAAGACGAAATTTAAATTGTACTAAAAAGTATGTAATAAATAAAAAAGGAATACAAAGCTATTTTTTGTCATATTTTTTTTTATTTATTAATTTTATAATTAAATTTAATAAGTACCATACAATGTTATAATATTTTATGATTTTCTATCAATATTTGGCAGTGAATTTAGAACTCCTTTTTTGAAGTTTGAAGGCATACTTACGATATTCATCTTTGTTCTCAAAGTAATTAAGCTAACACTAGATTTATGTATGAAGCTAGGCAATGTAACAAGTCGGTGTTTACTTTTAATACAGTTTAGGCTCTAGCTTTGAAATATGAGAGTCTGGAATCGACTTAGTGCTGGTTAGTTAACAACTTTCAGTACTGACCGTGATATTTCAGAAACATTGTATAAACAATGTAAACCGTAACCAGAACATATATATTTAGAAGTAATTTGGTACGAAATTTAAATTTAAATTTAAATTTCTCGTAAGGCATAGATAAGAATTTTCTTTTTCATAAATTTTGATATCACATCGAACTATAGATACACTCGTACACAAACTATTCTTGTATCTATGGAAGCTATAGTTACAGAGGTACGGTTAATTTATGAAAACCTTATCTTCTGCGAGAGAGTTGAAACAGTTAATGTACGTCAAATGGCAGTTCAAATGTAGCTAGCTCATGACTTAATCTGTGTCATCAAAGAATGGAAATGATGCACAACTCCTATATTTTATAAAAAAACTGGTTTGAAAATCGCATTTCAATTTGTTAAGCCACTCGTTCCATAATTTTTTAATTGAATTTATATATTTTATTTATTTATTTCATTTTACATAACTATAGCCATTTATTTTAATGTTTTAATCTGGCATTAAATCGTCTACGTACTTTAAAAAGCTGCTTGTGTTCTATTTTAATGTTCCATTTATCTCTATAGAAAAATCAAGTGGTTTGAGCGTGAAGACTTGTGCTTTTTTAAGCTCAAACGGATAATATTTTCAATAATTTCCGAATGGAAATACGCTAAGCTTAATTTATATTAACGTCAGCCAAAATACTGATCTCCGAGTTTATTTGGAATTGTGTGATATATTGCTAGGGGAGAACAGTTAGCCATTAAACGCATATGATCTCTATGGAAATATACTTCCGAATGAGAAATTTTGTATTTATTTATTAGCAACTATCTATATGATAACATTCCGCGACAACGAAGGATTTATTCCTTATAAAAGTATCTTATTTTTGCTTTGTTTTTTCACAAGTTGCTACGCTTAAGCATTAAACAGATATTGATATTTTAAATATGCCATTAGTAGCTTTTAACGTTACATATTTCTAATTATAACTACTAATTACTAGAAAACTAGGTCAATACAGCATATTGAATGGTTTTAAACTCAAGTAAACAAGGATATCTGCAATGACCTAGATTTACAACTCTGAGTTATGAAACGAGGTTGAATAAATTCTGAAACATGAATCAATTTTTTTAGAACAGGTTTATTTTCTTCCATGAGGACTTACTAGGGTTAGATCTAATTGAAAGATCGAATGAGTGAAGTCATGAAGGTGAAACAAGGCATAGGTATGGCATTGGGAAATCATCTACGCATGTACATACCTAGACTGTAGAATTAAAAAGGGCGCGCAAATAAAATTTCCACCTTCATGTTTCAGTTTACGACTTCAAGGGTGCTGTTGTGTTGCTAGCCTATTGCGTTTTCGACATTTCTCAAAAGAAAAACACCGGCTGAGATACTTGAATGTTCCTTAGACTTGAGTGCGTTCTTGAATATCATGTAAATATACTTAGAATTTAAGATTGACGTTAAAGTATTCATACATAATATATCACGTGAAATAAATTTGACATGACTAAAAGCAGTAAATGCAGAATAAAAAAGTCAATCTACAAGGACAATACACAAAAGAGTATTTTAGAGTGAAAGTCAATTCGTAAAATGAATATATAACAACAAATCAAACTGAAAAGTGAATGTACATTACTTGAGAGAAATGACATTCGTATATTATACTCATATTATACCTACTCATCTTATTCAGAGCGAAATGTCAATGTTTAATGTATGCAGTGAACCTTAATTAAAAAAAATTATTCCTACGTACTTAAACCACTCAACCTTATTCAATTACTGAAACAATATTTAATTTCTATTAAATATTTAATCTAAAGATAAGTAATAACCAGAATAATATACTTCTACACTTCTAAAATAAAATAAAAAGAAAGAAATTGTTATCTGATTGAAGGGTGCAATCTCTCCATCCACCGATCCGATTTTGAATTAACTTCTACTTCTAAGAAGCTAGACTTATTCCGATTAAGATATATATACCTACAAGTTTCTACACATATGAGGTTGCGAGAAAAAGCTGTCCAATAATAAAATAATGGAAACAAGGAAAAGAGCTACTCGTTATCTTTGAATCTCAACGCACGTCGCTAGCATAAGCTAGTATACAATTGCTGCATCTGCATATGAAAATGTTTTCTAGATGGTATTTTAATATATTATAGAGGTGAAATTGTTTATTGTCCATAATCTCTGGATTCAAAAAAACATTTTATAAAAACAAAAATTAAGACTAATATTACTAAGATATAGTTTTCTTAAAATTAACATATCGTATATACTCGTATTATGTAGGTATATAGCAAATTATTAGAACATATAAATCGATATAAATGTTACCAAGATGTAAAATATGTATCAATAAAATAAGAATTTTTCTCGCGTATTGGAAAATACGATTCCAAAGCTTCTTGAAACGTTTTCATCTCATCTCAAATTATTTCTATGATATTGCATCAAAATTGATAAACGATTTTATATAAACTAGATTTATCTGTGAGTTTCTAACAATATAAATGTGAAGGATTTTTACACTGTGACTAAAAACTACTACAGCGATTTTTTAATTTTTATAGTAGGTACATAGACTTTGGGAAGAAAATTCTATGCTAATACGGTCGTTGGCATTCGTGTATATAAAATAAGAAAAGGTTGAGGTAACTATATAAGGTTGCTGTCTAAATACCCATAATTCAATGAAATGAAACTATCGAATTGATCCTCCTTAGCTTAATAAAAAAGTACCTTTTACTTATAAATCTAACATTATTAATCGAATGCGTAACAATATTTGCATGATTATTGTATAATAATATACAGTAATTTTGTTGTTGTTGTTATTAGTTAATGTATAAACCCTTTTCTTTATACAATGACACCCGCCGCCATATTTAAGTGATTTTTGCGTCGGAGTTCCTGGTTTGAATCCAGGAAACCAATAAATAATTCATTTGGATAGACACAGAGTGAAAATAATAAAGATAATGATTACTGAAGTAGACGGAGATATGCCCCATGCCCCATTCTACTATATATAAACGACAGAAATACACAATGATAGATACATTAGTCATATAAAATTACTCATTCAACAATAATGTAATTAAATTAAATTATAAGCACGGAGTTTCATTTAAATGAAAATGATTTTTATAAAGAGAAATCATCAAAGAAACTCTTCAATAAGCTTTACTAAAACGAAACATCTGAGTTCTATATTTAAATCTATATATATTTATTCTACCAATCCTTATTTATTCCACGGGCTATGAAATGCGATTACGGTCACTAGAATTGTTTATTTGTATGGAATCATGTTGATGATTGATATTAACAAAAGTTTGATCTTATGTATAATGCACGTAGACTAAAGACCAGACTAAAATCTAGTATGGCTTAGGATATCTGTCATATTTTATAGACAACATCAAAAACGAGGATGAGATGTATTGTTAATTTATAAAGATTAAAGACGCATAGACAATCATATGAATAACATATATTTCTCTTTATTATTTTAAACTAAGATTTCGCCTGTGAAAAATAAAGTTCATATTCCCTAATACGTCAAGCGCGTATATATTTACATCAAAACTTTGTTATAAGAAAATGCTCAAAATGAATCTGATAGTAGTCCCTAATCCTTTGTGAACAGGTGTGCTTTCCAAACTGACTTTAATACCGAGAAACGAACCCAGAAGTTTCTGCTATCTAACAATATAAATTTGACAATGAGCCCGTAACAACCACACGTTTTATTTTAGAAAATCTTAAATGTATATTCTGAACACAGGTAAGAACGATCTTTGAGTATAAGTGGTGACGTAATAAGTAAGAGGTAGTAAAGGTGTATAAAATAAAAAATCTCGGACACATTCGCGGAAAAACGTATAGAAATTTCAGAACGTTCTAATGTTTTATACGATTCGACAATTCCCAAATGTAAGTTCACGCGTAACCACTAGGGACGCTGACACATTTTCCACACAAATATTTTACACGGGCGTTATCGTTTACCAAACTCATGGTTGAATGATAGGAGTTTGGTAAGTATATTCGATAATGTTTGCGAAGTTTCTATGAAAAATGTAAGAGGAGCGACCCCAGTGGTTACGCAAAAACTTACAACTTATATACAACAATATGATTGTCAACTCATATACTGATACGATTTTTTGTGTTTCGTAAATTTACTAACTCATTACGGTTTGTGAACATTCAAAAATTTACATGCAAACTAAGACTAAGGGAAGTGCGTAAATCCAAATAAGTTTTACTGTGCCTTACACAAAACCGTTTTCTTTTTAAGGGCTTGATTATCAGCATTCAAACAGAAATAGCTGCATCCAAATAGGTCCATTAATTTAATACAAAGTTACGGAAGCACAGAAAAAGCCTACCTACACTATTTTTACTCTTACTACGACCGTAACACACTTACTTAACATAACAGGTTTCTGTTATAAAATGAAAAAACCGACTAAAACTCGGTTTTAGCTTAATTAAAAATAGTTCTACGCTAACCTTTTAATGCAACGAAATAATCATATACGAAATTCCAACGTGAAAATTTTCATGTGTAATTTTTTTCTAAACAAAAGTTTTCCATTACTTTTTGTTTTTCATCAATATTTCATGTATTAAAGTCAATTCCATGAAATAAAACATGAATTATTTTGCCACCCATTTCAAAAAAGGAAGTTGTCTTTTTCAATCTGTTCAAATCAATAGTGAACAGATTTTATTTATTTTTTTGTTAGGTAACTAGAGCAGCCCCATATAATTTTATCGAAGCTTAAAATTTACATACTTTGAAGACCTGTGTAGGTTCATCTGTTCCTCTGTTCAGTCCATTGGTGGTTAAGGATCCAAACAAGGGCGTGAAATGAAAATATCTAAATACGTTTCGTATCTTTTTTCTACATTCCACTTTGCGGATTTCAAGCGGCGTGCGTACCAATATCTCAAAGGCCGGCATAGCAACAAAAGCGCGGATCACGGCGCCATTGTCCATGGGCGCGCGGCGATGATCTCTTATCATCAGTAGACCCCGTTTGCTTTGTTGTCTTATTAAAATATTGTTACAAGCGTGAACCACGGAGTCAGAATTAGAGTTTCGCTGTCATAGTTTGCGTATACCTATTAGAGAATAAAAGTGAAGTCCCGTGTCCCCTAGTGGGGTATGGGGCAGATGCATTTCACATCTGTTTCACTGATCGATTTTTTTCTTTACGGGCAAGAAGTTGATCAGCCTTCTATGCCCTGCCAAACCGAGTTTTTTTTTATCTCCACCGGGAATCGAACCCAGGACCTCTCGGTTGTAACGCTTACGCGCTTACCACTAGACCAAGAACGCGGTATTAGTGAATAGGAATTTTTTGTTGTATAAATTATTATGGTAGACTGATTATTACGCTATAATAAAATGTAATGCATGTGCCTTTTTGGATGTTAATTTATGGCAAATAAATGGAGGCTATAGCTTATACGTCTTGAAGTCGTGACTACGTCTTTATTTACTAAGTATATATATTACGAAAGACCGCCAAAGATTACATTCTTTTTTAGATTCATAAACATTTCTTCAACATTGCTCCTAAAACGACGATAAAAAAGCAACGATTACTACAGGTGCAAAGTTAGATTAGGGGCCGTCCATTAATCACGTGAGGCTCGAAAGAAATCACAAGGAGGCAGGAAGGGTATAATGAGATATCATGTGTATTTATTTTTCGTTGCTATCTTTCGTTTTTGTAATGTTTGTCTGGACACTTTCATCACAATGCTTAATTTAGTGGTAATATTCTGAAAATTTCAATATACTGTGTACCAAAGAAATACACGTGATTTTGGATAGGAGCAGCTTAAAACCATACCACATATCACCGGGAGGGATAAGTTAAAAAGTTGCTAAAAACCACGTGATTAATAACAACCCCTTGAATGGTATTTTTGCTGAAAGTAGACTCATCGAAGTATAGTCGTAAAGCAAAGTCTATGAAGAAACTTCTCATCTAGAAGTATTTAAGAAATGCAGTTGATACATAAAAATTGTACATGGTTTAAAGTAGGTTTATCTTTCAGGAAAATAAAATCAAATAAAATATCATTCAATCTGGCATTATGTTATGATAGGATTTAATTTTTACGTGACCTTTTATAGCCCTCCAGAGCCCTTTTCCACAGTTAAATTATCTCTTAAAGGATCATCTTAATTGGTAGTGTCCCTTCTGTTATCATAATGGTCAATAAATCCTTTTATATTTTGAACGGCTTAGCATTTTTTTTTAATGTTGTCTGTAAAGTCGGTTTACGGATGATAATTTTACGTGATAACGTCATAAGAAAACATTGATGAAAAATTGCATACTTTTATGAATTGTATTGAATTATTATCACTGAATTATCATTATTTTGTATAATACAAAGGAGCTCTCGCGTGCAAGTTCGGCTCAGGCGGAACGTGACACTTTTTCGTGCGAGCGGCGTTCATCGATTTATAAGACATAATCACCCGAAAAATGCTATATTGGTAATACTTTCCATATTATGTGTATATCACAAATCACAACGCAGGATCAAACGCAAGCTGTTTCTATTTACCTATATTATACTAACTAATCCCAAATGTTAGGTCAATTTTATGTTAGTCTCAAATTATATCGTAATTAATTCGTCATTTTTCGATAATGTCACTATAATAATTATACTATTATGATTTCGATATATTTAATCTTACCTGGCTATATTTTCATCGCAGTAGCTTTTTCGTTTCCAATTATCGTATTTTAAGATTTGTTGAAATAAATATACAAATTATAAATAAATGAGTCTCTTTCATAATTATCCTCACGCTTATCTGATTTCTAATAAGGCTGTACAAGTGAAATATAAAACAGATATCTATCTTCAAAACGTTTTTAACTTAGATTCTCATTAAACATTAATTAATAAAGGTCTGAGCAATTAAGTACTCCGAGGTGACAGAATACTCAATGGGATTTACTATAAGGCAGGGTTTAGTTAAAATTACTTTCGGAAGCTTTTTCTATAATCTTAGTAACTACTTACCTACTAGATTGTTTTATGCAAGTTACCCAGAGTACGGAGAAGGGAGTCCTGATAGAGAATACAGGAATAACACAAGAGTCTGATAAAATACAAAAGACAATAATTATTTAAGAAAAGTAGGCTTAATGAGGAAATTATTTTTTATTGATGTTCTTAAAAGAAAGTTAATTAAAAGAACAGAAGTAAATTTTACGCAATTTATTCAAGATATTATTACAGAGAACAGTGTTGCCATTTCGTAATTGATAAATTACAAATTTTATTATTACAACATCAATGAATTTAAAATTTTATGAACTGGTAAAGCGCAAGGTATTAAAAAACCTAAGTTTTCTTTTACTTTTGTAAAAACCCTATTTTTTTTAATTTTACATTTAATTATTATTAATAAATTTAAGCTGCCATAATATAATGTTTTTCCTTTAAAATGTTTTTGATCGTGTAAAAAATATGTCTTCACATTTCCAGTTAAAAAATTTTTTTTTATATCGGGTTGCAAAAAGGTTGACGTCCTTTATATACCTACAAGGGTTGTACAAATTGAGAAAATGATTTTATTATCTTATGGGCCGTGAAGACAGAGCATACGCGCACACTTTATATAACTACATACATTTTACTATGTATTTCTAAAATAATACCAAACTAGCCGATATATTTAATCTAAATAAACAGCTAAAGCACTATTAATTACATCCACAATCAAACAAATAAATTGCACTTAAATCGATTTTTTTAGGGCAGTGCTTTTCAAAAGCCAACCCTCTGGGAAGTTGCGTAGCCATAGTTACTTGTGGGCCGTAGCAAATCAAAGCATAAATTATAACAACAACGTTGTATTTGTGAAACAAATTATAATATCAATAGGTACTGTAGCCGCGACTCAATTTGTAGCTTCGGTTTTAAAATCCGATTTAAATAGGAATTAACTTGGAGAATTAGCGGATCGCTAGATGTTTTTTTAACTACTAAATAGACCGCATTCTGCATATTCAAAAACGTTAAAAACATCGGTTTAGAAGTTAGACGTCGAACAGAGAGAAATCACGGTCTTCTTATCTACATTATAAGTTATTTTTAAATTGAAATAAAAAAACTAGAAACCTCTTTATGTTCTATGTCTATTCTCTGACAAGTGCCAACCCTATATATAAAAGGCGTATACAGATAAATTTGAAAGCCTTCCGTCGCTACAAATAGCCTATTCATGAAAATCATGGATAGTAGAGGTAAAAGGCATTTTTCCAAATCAAAAGCATAATACAACGATTTTCCTATACTGTTGGTGGACGTTCTCAAATAACCTGTGGCGGGTGGCCTATGCCGTATGAAAATTTATCGAAATCAATTCAACCGTATATTAGACCTTCAATAACCAATTTAATAACGTTTAAATTTTTTTTTTCAATAATTTTTGTACCTAAATAAGATAATAATAAACATCTTGAGGTGTTGGAAATTCATGGGTTTTTAATTCGTTTAAATAAACAATGTTGCCAGAAATCTATTCCGCTTAATCTATTCTAATTTTAAGGAAAGCAAAGGATAACTTTTTAAACAGGATAATAATAGGTATTTTATTTTCCTAGAAATCAAACGTGTACTAAATAATTAGGATAAATAACTACTAATTATTCTCCATTAAACTGAATGAAATAAAACTTACGATCATACGCAGTAGACGCGGTGTCCATGACAAAAATAAACCAAAGTTAGTCTCATCGTTGGCACGTAACGTTTACACTTTATATTAACTAATTTTACACTTTTATAGCACTTAAAGTTTCACGAACGCATGTAAAGACACAATAAGACACATCCTATTTTAACGGCGGCTCGGCATCAACTCACAACTGAGCGCTGAAAATACACAAAGCTGAAAGGGAAATATGTTTTGTCCTTTACATCGCTGAATGCAGTGGTTTCAGATTGTTCGTGAGTTTCAGTTTTTTCTTAGCGCAGTGCCGTTCATAATATTTATAGACGGAAATGAAAAGATTTTAGGTGATTTTTTTCATATGGCTGCGGAAATTTTTTAATTATGCATGTATGTATTGCCGTTAAGTAATTAAAATAAATTATTGTATTTTAAACATGAGTATCTAAGCATCAAGTCCCGAAACACGAAAAGCGTATTCAAATATTTGACAGATTTCAGCGCCTTCCAGACTGAAATATTATTTCGAAGAGGATTAAATATCTGTGAAAATAAATAAATGCGCTACGTCCTGTCAAAATTTATTTTAATTTCATTAAATACACCTTAATAATTTTTATTCTAACATTTTGATTGACAGATTCTAGGGCCTTTACACATTTGCGTGTTGCGCAAAGGTCTTGGGTTCGAATTCAGGGGAAACCAATCAGTGAAACAAAATTGTGCTTGCCCCATACCCCATTCCAGAGCTTATGGGATTTTACCGATTAAACATATTTTTAGGCAAAGATTTTCTTCCAATACATTGAGTACAAGGTTGAGTAATATTATACACTACCCATTTAATTTATGATGTTTGAGTTATAAATAAATTGTTTGGAAATTGAATTTCCATTGCGAAAATTTCTCCCATGTTTTCCACTTGTAAGTTGTAGGAACAATTCATAGTTCGAAATTAAAAAATTGAGAAGATATGCCGTTACATATGTATGTACTTATACGTTTAATGAATTTTTTTATCAAACTGACTTGAAAAAAGGAGGTTTTAAAAAGAAGAATTTTTAAATTCCGTTGCATTTTTATGGTTGTTATCCCAGAAATCTTTCATGAATTGAATTAAGTAAAAAGTTATAATTTCCTATAATTTTGATGATTTAAAGAGACGCTTAAATTTTATTTATTTTAATATACATTAACCATATTATCAGCTGTAGTACATATCTTAAACTGTGAAATTTTATAAAAATTTTGATAAATTTTGGTATAAAGTTAGATAAAGATCTTGAACTATAATTGATTCGCATTTTGCTTTTAATACCAAATAAAGGTAAGTATGCAAAATTCTATTATTTTCAAGTCAGCTATTACGCACGAGTGCAAACCTGGACTTTTGGAAATTTGCCAAACCACAAAACGCAGTTCAATTGCGGTCATCTTTTTGTGCTTACCAAAGAGGTCCGAATTTCAGTAAAAAAAACACTTCAATTGCGCACCATATTCTAATATGTTAGGAATACTTAATTCACTTCTTTATGTAATCCTATTTATGTTTAAGAGTTAAATTAACCGAGTTCATCAAAAGCCAAAATTATGCATGCATGTCAAGTGGATGCCATGGTTCAATAAAATAATTATCCACACTAATATCATATACATATTATAGACCGCCTCCCTGGTCCTTGTGTAGAGACCATGGGTTCGGTCCTATAGAAATAACCAGCCTTTGGAAGACATAGAAAACTGGTGAATATAATCTGTGTCTACCCCATACGGCAATCCCCAATAGGGCTGCGGAGACTTCACACTTCTTTAGTAATGTACTTACTATTTCACCTAAATATCTAATTTTTTGCCTTTCGTATTTATATTGTGGTTTTTGTATTGTATACTTAGTATTTTAGAAAGAGTAATTGAGAATATATCCTAGTCAATTTATCACACTTCTGGGAGTGATCTTTATTGAGTAAGCTAACGCGGTCCCGAGGTGATCGTTATGCAAATAGATAATTTTAATGAAAATGCACATTTGACAAGAAGTAAAATCTACATATATAATTGCTGTTCGTTTGTCTCTCTAAAACTCGAGAACGGCTGAGCCGATTCAGTAGATTTTGGTTTTGAAATGTATGTTTTACTTCAGAGAAGGTTTTAACGGTGAGAAAATATGGGAAAATTGCGATTGATACCAAAATAGTCACTAGATATAATTTATATGGCAAAACAAAGTTTTCCGGGTAAGCTAGTATTTATTTTATTTAGTAATCTTAACTAATAAATTTTAATAAAGCAATTTTTGTATATACCCCTATTTTTAGCGTATTAGCCTTATTTGTAAAAGAATTTAAGGATCTCCGAATGTTCTTTTTTATATTTATGTATAGATTATATAGAGTTTAAATCTATGTAGAAACTGAAAAAAGAGAATAATATTATAACAAACTCGAACATTTTTGGTCCTACTAATTTATATTTTGAATAAAACATATTTAATTCTTATCACTACATAGTATAAAACAAAGTCGCTTTCTCTGTCCCTATATCCCTTTGTATACTTAAAGCTAATGTAAAATTTAAATAAATGTTTTGTTTTGTTAAATAAATGTTTTTTTTAAATAGATAGAGTGATTAAAGAGAAAGGTATATAAAGATATATATTTTATACCAGTCGCCGGGGCGGGACGCTAGTTATATTAATATAACGAATAATAAACTTCTGTATTAAAATGTTATATTTTTCAAAAAATATCGTTTATTCAACGTTATGTAAGTAGATAACAAGGACAAATCTTTTTTACCATTTTACCAAATTGGGTTGCAACAAGAAGACATACGTTCCCCTTCGAAAAAGTACAGACGAAAGATAGTAAATCATAAAACTCTTTTTGGTATCATCCGCGTACCAAGATTGCGAGTGTGCAGGATTTAAGCGGAATCGATGCTCGCTCTCCCTTAGGGCACATTAGGCAAGATGGATGTTGCCAGCCGTAACTCCGATTTAATAAAGGCTTGCTGAGGTTAGATATTTTGAATATTGCAATATTTTTCTATCCTACATCGTAAATGTGGCTTTTGTTTTTGTTTACTGCTCTGAGAACATACGACCTTAAGACAAGTAGGTAAGTCATATTTTAATCGTTGCACGCGGCGTTTTAGTTACTTGGATTAATAAAAAGGAAAGTTCCGGAAATGTCTTTTAACCAAGC